>LR990954.1:1858160-3058160 GCA_905163465.1 Craniophora ligustri
CGATTTGTAGAATTGTGAGAATTGTAATTTTAAACTATATTAAAATATAAAACATTCTTGGTACTAACATTGTCCAGTAATCACCTATTGTAGTTCTTATAAGTTTTATAATTAAATAAGTCTAAATTAAATTGGTTTTTTTTGCATCCTCCGGCTCCAGATATCTTAATTGGCGCAGTCGGTAGGATACTCGCGGGCCGGTTCGCGAGAGTAAATTGCTAGGAACGCGTATAGATTCCGCGATTCGCGAGCTACCCGGGTGGCTGTTCAGCACCGCACGAGTATCCAGATCTACGAGACCTGCAGCCGGGAGGTGTATCCAGACATAGATACTGCAGAAGAACCATGACTATGTATATGTAAGTACTCTAGAATAGTTCTTGAGTTGCTTTCCTTTATTTTTAACTGTGTAATTTTAATCCTCCAAGATTTTCCATCCAAGGCAATCGCGGACCCCTAGGTTAGAAAGGTCATCTAGACTAAATTTATTAGACTCATTAAGACAAACTAATAGCGCTAGTTTTAGTGACAGTAGTGACGCCAGTGTGCCAGTAATAAAAATGGCTACAATTGACAGTATTTATAAGGCCTTGAGAATAGTCCCCGAATTTGACGGAAATACAAATGTTTTGACTAGGTTCATTAAATTATGCGACCAGCTAGTCGGAGCTTATGTGTCACAAGAACCAGGACACGAATTAATAAACTTAGCTCTTATAAATGGCATTCTTAATAAGGTCACTGGACCCGCAGCACGATTGATTAATACCAATGGCGTTCCAGAAACTTGGGAAGGCATCCGTAGCGCGTTAGTTAATAATTTCTCAGACCAGCGCGATGAGACTTCGCTCTATAACGACTTGGCTTTATTAACACAAGGTCCGTCTACGCCTCAGGAATACTACGAAAAATGTCAAAGTTTATTTGCAACCATTATGACGTACGTTAGTTTACATGAAACTGTCCAAAGTACAATAGAATCAAAACGCTCACTGTACAAAAAGTTAACCCTTCAATCTTACTTAAGAGGCCTGCGCGACCCCTTAGGATCACGCATCAGATGCATGCGACCAGACACGATCGAAAAGGCCTTAGAGTTCGTTCATGAAGAAATGAACACACTGTACTTACAGCAACGCAATGAACACTTACCAGTTAAGAAAACCCAACCTCAGCTGTACAATAATCATGCAACAAAATCATTTAATAATAGCACGCCTATGCACAAGCCTTTTAACTTTAATATACCTGGTCCTTCTCGACCAAACATAGTTATGCAGCCTCAACGTCCTCAGAACGCATGGAGGCCAAACTTCAACCAGTCACCGCAGTTCCAAGGCCCCTCACGTACTCAACAAATGTTTGGTGCGCGTCCTCCTAATTACAACCCACAGAATAATTCTTTTAGAATGCAGCCTAGTTTTCAGCCTAAGGTACCTAGTACAAATGATTCACCAAAGCCTATGAGTGGCGTATCTCACTTCATATCAAAACCAATGCCGATTCGCGGACACGATTGGTCTAAGAGTGGAAATCCACCGCCTTCTAACTATTTTAAAAGTAGGGAAGTTAATTTTAATGAAAGTTATGAGTACCCTTATTATGAGCCCTTTTACGCTGATAGCTATGAGGAATATCAGTACGACTATTATGAACAACCCGAGTGTTCTTACTATGATATGTCCATGCATCAGCAAACCACTTGTCCCAATACATACCATACATCGTCAGAGGAAACACCAGCCGCTATAACCCTCAATGAGGAAAATTTTCTGAAAGACCCGAATATAAACGAGTCAAAATAGAAGTCAATCTACAGACTCAACGTTACTTACCTTACATAGAAATCTGTAATCCACCGTTGAAACTGTTAATCGATACTGGGGCTAATCAGTCGTTCATTAGTCCCGAAGCTGTGAAGAGATATTATCATAACTTACCTTGGAACTACGACCCTTTTGAAGTAACAAATGTGCACGCAACTAGTCGTAATGATTATTCTATTAATTTACCTTGTTTTCAGGAATTCAGAGATGATAGTGATTTAACGTTCTATATATACAAATTTCATGAATATTTTGATGGTTTGATAGGTTTAGATCTCTTAAATAAATGGGAGTCGAATATTGATCTAAAAAATAATAAGTTAGTAACTAAACATGCAGTTAATCCCATAGTGTTGTATAACTCCCGTAACTCTAATTTCTACGAAGACATAATCCCGGCGAACTCTTCTAAATTAGTAAGGGTTCCAGTTAACGTTCGAAACGGTGACGCGTGTATATCCGAGCAGATGATTTCGAATTGTTGTATACACGAATGCATCACTCATGTAAAAGACAACCGTGGGTACTTAGAAATTTATAACCCAACATCTAACGATTTGATATTCTCCATGGACCATCCAATTAAAGCAGAAATATTTAACACTGAAACCACTAAACTACTACCCCAATCTCGTGCGCAGGAAGTTTTATCTCGATTACGCACAGACCACCTTAACAAGGAGGAAAAAACTAATTTAGAATCGCTAGTGTCGCAATATGCAGATGTATTTTACATTGAGGGTGAACCGCTCACCTTTACAAACAAGATTAAACACCACATACGTACCACGGACGAAGTACCAGTTTATACCAAGTCCTATAGATATCCATTTATTCATCGCCAGGAAGTTCGTAGTCAAATTTCGAAGATGTTAGAGCAAGGCATCATCCGCCCATCCGAATCTGCGTGGAGCTCACCCATTTGGGTAGTCCCTAAGAAAGCCGATGCATCGGGTAAAGTTAAATGGCGTATCGTAATAGATTTTAGGAAAGTTAACGAAAAAACTATCGATGACAAGTATCCGATACCGAACATAACAGATGTGTTAGACAAGTTAGGAAATTGTCAATATTTCACCACTCTCGATTTGGCAAGTGGATTCTATCAAGTTGAGATGAATCCAGACGACATTCCAAAGACCGCATTTAATGTAGAAAATGGCCACTTTGAGTTTTTACGAATGCCGATGGGACTTAAAAATTCCCCATCGACATTTCAACGTGTTATGGACCATGTCCTTAAAGACTTGCAAAATTCAATCTGTTTAGTTTATCTGGACGATATTATCGTATTTAGTACCTCCCTACAAGAACACATCGTTAATTTAGAAAAAGTATTTAAAAGACTTCGAGATTCAAATTTTAAAATCCAAATGGATAAGTCCGAATTCTTAAAACTAGAAACGGCTTATCTGGGTCATATCATCAGTAATGACGGTATTAAACCCAACCCTAACAAAATTACTGCCATTCAGAAGTTCCCATTACCTAGAACTGCTACAGAAATTAAGCGATTTTTAGGATTGCTAGGCTACTATCGTAAATTCATACCCGATTTCGCTAAAATTACCAAGCCAATGACTCAATGTTTGAAAAAAGGTTCTAAGATAACATATAACGATGCCAGTTACGTGAACTGCTTTGAGAAATGTAAAACGCTGCTTATCAACGATCCCATTCTACAGTACCCCGATTTCACTAAAGAGTTTTTACTCACAACAGACGCCTCAAATTTAGCAATAGGAGCAGTGCTCTCTCAAGGACCCATAGGGTCAGATAAGCCTATAGCTTACGCTTCACGTACGCTTAACACAAGCGAAATAAACTACAGTACAATAGAAAAGGAGCTTCTTGCCATAGTTTGGGCCACCAAATATTTTAGGCCATATTTATTTGGGCGTAAATTTAAAATTATCACGGACCATAAACCTCTGCAATGGGTTATGAGCCTAAAAGAGCCTAACTCTAGATTAACACGTTGGAGACTTAAATTAAGCGAGTATAACTTTACAGTAATTTATAAACAAGGTAAAAATAATACAAATGCAGACGCACTTTCACGCGTTGAAATTAATACTGGCGAAACGGACTCTGTTGTAGTTAACATATCAGAAAAGCCACCCTCTTTAACCGGTTCTTCCACAATCACAGCACACACTAGCCTAGAAAACCCTATTCTAGAAATACCGATTTCAGATGACCACTTAAATAAATTTAATAGGCAAATCTGCTTCACAGTAGTAGGTGATATAAAGAAACGCCCAACTGTCTCTAAGCCATTTGAGACGCATACTCGTACCTCAATTCAACTTTCAGAGTCGAACCTTGAGGAAGACGTAATTAATGCTATTAAGGAATTTGCAAACCCCAAAGTAAAGACAGGTATTATAATATATCCCCCTTTAGCTATGTATAAGATAATTCCTATAATCCAAGATAAATTTAAAAGTTCAGCCATGAATTTGGTTTTAACCAAAACTGAAGTTGAAAATGTTAAGGAGTATTTAAGACAGCAGGAGATCATTCAAAAGTATCATGAAGGTAAAACTAACCATCGTGGTATTAATGAATGTTACCTAGCCCTTTCGCATAAATACTACTGGCCTAAAATGCGAGAGCAAATTTCCAAATATATTAATGAATGTAATATTTGCGGCCAAGGCAAATATGACCGAAATCCGATAAAGCAAAAGTTCTGTATAGTTCCTCCACCAAGCAAACCGTTTGACGTAGTTCATTTAGATCTATTCACCGCTCAGAACGAGAAATACCTAACTATTATTGACGCCTTTTCCAAATACGCTCAGGCATACCATCTTAGAGATGGCACAGCTGTTAGCGTCGTTCAAGCCCTTTTAAAATTTTGTTCTCACCATGGTGTACCGATATCTATAGTAACGGACCAAGGGCCTGAATTTTCAAATCAGTTATTTACTGAATTTACCAGAGTTCATAAAATTCTACACCATAAAACCTTGGTACATACTCCTAATGACAACGGAATGGTAGAGCGGCTACACTCTACGTTATTAGAACACCTAAGAATCTTTAAATTACAAAATCATAGTGAACCAGTCGTTAACCTCATGACGTACGCTATACTCGCGTATAATAGTAGTATACATAGTTTCACAAAATGTAGACCACTTGAAGTAATAACCGGTCATACAGACCCTCGAGACCCCTCAGATATAGATTTGTCCGTACACTTACTCCAACAATATGTCCATAATCATCGAAATAAGATGGCTAAGTTATATGAGGCTATAAGCGAAACATCATTGCATAATCGTACACAGTTAATCGAAAATAGGAATAAAAATAGGGAGCCTGAAAAGGAATACGAACCAGACCAACAAGTATTTGTTAAAAATCCCTTAGCTAGCAGACAAAAATTAGCACCCCGTTACACCCATGACACAGTATTAGCTGATCTCCCAGTACATATATATACTAGGAAAAAGCGCGGCCCCGTTGCCAAATCTCGACTTAAAAGAACAGCTAACACACAAAAATTGTTACAGGGCACTACTGATGATGTTTCTTCACCTGGTCCAAGCGGAGGACATATTACTTGAACACTTAGAAGATGGACCTGGATTACTTCCTTTTAAATTAGGAATGACTAAAATTATATCTCATCATCATTCATTTCTTCTTTACATTGATTTAGACGATATTCAGTCTAAAGTTAACATAGTTGCAGAGCAGTTAAGAGAGTTTGAACCGTTAGCCAATAATAATACGTCATCACTCTTTGAACCACATATTAGCTATCTTAGAGATAAGCTTAAACAAATAGTTTTACAGTTAGAGAGTTTCAAGCCTAGTCGAAATAAGCGTGGACTTATCGACGGATTAGGTACAGTAATTAAGAGTATTTCCGGTAACCTTGATTATACAGACGCAATTAAATATAATAATGCCATCCAAGTTTTAGAAGGTAACGAAGATAAATTAGAGTCGGAATTCAACAATCATGTAAGTTTAACAAAAGAATGGATGTCTAAACACTCTAGTATACTCCAAAAAATGTTAGATAATCAGAATATAATTGCAAAGAAACTTAATTCTATAATAAAACAGGATATATCTAAACAAGATTTTGTTAGTTTCGCCCATTTAGCCCAGCATCTATTGATCTTAAACGATAATATAGAGGCCTTGTCAGATGAACTAAATAAGATAGAGTACATGTTAGCATTTATACGTGCTTCAAGTACCACTCATTATATAATTAGTTTAGTTAATCTTAAGGGGATGTTAAATAAGCTAAGATTATTATACTCGAAGGATGAGATCATAGATATTGATCTACGGGAGTATTATAATATTATTAGATTGGGTTCGTATTACATAGATAAAAGAATAGTTATAGTTATAAAATTGCCGATTGCCTTACATGGAACTTATACCTTATATAAATTATCCATAGTCCCTAACAAAAATAACCTTGCCCTTATACCTACCTCACCTTATATAGCAATTCAAGGACCAAATTCTATGTACATAGAGACAGAATGTCCGAAGTTAAGCACATGGTATCTCTGTGAAGAGAAAATTGGGCACAAAATTATCGACAAACCAGATTGCATTCAACAGCTCATCACTCAGCAGCATCTGAACTCTTGCACGTTAACACCAGTCGCTCTTCATAAAGAAGCCCTAGAACAACTTGATGATAAGCACTACACCATAAGCTTCCCAACCCCGACAAAAGTACAAACCTCCTGCAAACAAGAACAGTTCCAAACACTACAAGGAAGTTATCTGGCCACCATACCTCAGGATTGTCTCATGAAAACGACGGAATTCACAATAGCCAACGTTAACAACCGCATCAAAGGACATGTATTAAAAATACAATCACCCAATAACCAGAACATCTTACCAAAAATTGAAGAATCATTGGTTGAACTTAACTCAATCAATCTTGAAACCCTTCACGACAGTTACAAGAAAATCGCTATACAAGCTCCAGTTAAACTTGACAAGATCACCGATAGCAGCATCTATCATACAACTATACCTCTGTACCTATCACTACTCGGTGCAGGTGTACTAATTATTGTTGTAACGTACCGACGTTTCTGTGCGAAAACTAAAGATCAAACGGAAGACTCTACCAAAATGGAAGCTGTGCAAGATCTTTATGCTCAGGGAGAACCGAAAAGAAACATCTGCCCTGCTGAAATAAAAGTTGACCTGAACAATCTTCCAGCAACATTTTTAACGTCTGTTAACAAATAGTTGCTGTTCTACGGGGGGAGGTGTTACGCTACGGTGTCACACACGGACCGCTGACGTTGATAACACCGCTACCGCGCATCGCAACTTACACGTGCCGCCGAGTCAGCTGAATTTGATCGACCTACATAATTACTCGATTTGTAGAATTGTGAGAATTGTAATTTTAAACTATATTAAAATATAAAACATTCTTGGTACTAACATTGTCCAGTAATCACCTATTGTAGTTCTTATAAGTTTTATAATTAAATAAGTCTAAATTAAATTGGTTTTTTTTGCATCCTCCGGCTCCAGATATCTTAATTTACCTGTACCTAACTGTATACCAAAACAATGTACCTACATAGAATCCTGTTTTGTTTTCCAAAACATTCTCAAGATAACATTATTTTGTAAACAGTAATAATATGTTGATATTATATTCAATTAATAAAGTTCAATAACTTGTGAAAAATATATAAACATATACACTAGGGTTGCCAACCGTCCCGAATTTCACGGGACGTCCCGTATTTAATGCATAAATTTCTATGTCCCGCCGGGACAACCAATGTCCCGTATTTTACCAAAATTTGCAGACCACGGACAGCCACGCGCACACCACGCACGCTAAAGGTATTCTAATCTATGCGCACGCTCTGCGACTGAGAGACGTGACGAACAAACGAAGCGCGTGAGTGAGTCATAGAATGAGTGAATAATTCGCTTGCCTTCACGCTAGTTCTCCTTTTCTCTTCCCCTGCAGCGTAGGTACCTACTCTCTCATTTCTGCCTGAAGTTTCTTGCGTTGCATTAAAATTGAATGATTTTTATTTGTCCCGCGTGAAAAAGAGAAATCCCGTATTTTTTAGGATTTATGACCATTTGTCCCTTAAGGCGGAAAAAAAAAGTTGGTAACCCTAATATACACACACACTATTGTTAATATTAGAACATGGATAAAAGAAACAAAAAACAAAAATGAACAAACGGTTATTTATAACACATTAAGTTGTTACCGTGTTCCGAAGCTCTTTTGTGGAGCAACAAGTTGGCGACACTGATCAAGTTTCTAGCCTCCCGCTAGTACTAGGTACAGTGCCGGTAACGGCAATCTTTATAGCTAGTGCCACTAAACACTAAACTAAAGAATGTGCAGACATATTGATTCAAGGCTGTACTGCACGATTAGGGCAGTAGAGATCGGAATCATCACCACAATTTGTGGTTCGATCACCACCGTCACTTTTATATCAGTGAGGACATTTACGGCCTACGGGCAATTGTCCCGACTGTTTGTGTTTGCAAACGTATTCTACGTATATAAACTATAATTACTATAATTTCAGAGTTAAAAATACCTGTAAAATATTAGGCTGATATTGAGATGAGTGTTGTGTTACTTGATTTCTAAACTTCGTAGTGTAAATATCCTACAAGTTACTAGGCAGTTTGAGCTTGTCAAGGTCTCCTAAATCTCCTGCTGATGTTGATATTGGGTGTCAGGTCATTTCGTCCTCTATAACATGGTTCAGAAGTGCGACGCTGGTACACAAATCATACTCGTGAACGGATGATGTCCGTTGGGACTGGTCGGCTGATACGACTCATTATGGCAATCCAATTTGGATTTCATTTTCTCTCAATTGGCAATTTAAGAAGTGCATCTTTGTAAACGAAGCTTATTAATTTCATATTCTAACAAAGTATTTATACAGTTATAACAGGCTCTTCTCCACTATACCTGAAATGTTGGTTCTTATTGGTGCCGTTCATACAGTTCTGATCTAAAAGTACCTATAATATTGGTCTAATTGAAATAAAACTTTGGACTGACTTTGAATCATAAGTCTGACCACTCTCACGCTACTTTGACCTGACATTATTGACTTATTTGAAGCTAATAAATTACCTGTTACGTACATAATAGACTGAGAATAACACGATAACCGGAAGTTAGAACCTTCATCCTAATCATAATGATCTCCATCATTACAGATAATAGGTAGACTGCCTGCATAATTGCATTATTATAAGCGGGCGCTCCCAGATGCATAATTAGCCGATACAATAAACGTCAGTTGCACAAAGCGTATTCTGATGTTTATAAGGGTTCCTCCATACCTACAGCTTAGTGGCGATCCTGACGGTCTTTAAAAACTTTATCAGTACCTAGTACAAGATATCACCTTTTCGTCTATTCGTGGGGAAAAAATTAGAGCGTTTAAGTTAATTATAATCTTAGTCAAACTCAAAATATTAGTTACTGGAGACAGACTCTAAATAAGTATATGAAATATGTATATGTACATTATTTAAGCTTTTTTTTCAGGTATTAGTTTAAAAACATGTCTATGTATGTAGTTTATCAACCATCTAGTAATCCAATCCTCGTTGATATCTCAAAGCTCATGCTGTGTAATAATATCCGGTTATATTAGGTCATATTTATTTACATCTATATTACCTAATAGATAATTCAGACTTATGTAAAAGTCTGATCGTTTTGTATTATAGATCAAGCCGACACTAACATTTGAAGCCGTGCTGATGTGGATCTAAACTCTAAATACTATGACATACAGTCACTATTCTATTAAAAACCATTGTCTCTACCGTCCTTCCATTTCTTTTTGTTTACTGTCTGCATAATAATAAAGTTTTGTAGGTAAGTATTACAAATAGATTAAGCTAGGTCCTTACTAAAACCGCAGGAATTTAAATGTGTGTTAAAACTCACGTGCACTGATTTAATGAAAGAATGATTATGGAATCATCACGTTTTTACATAAAATTTACATTATTGCATTTAGCGTGTGTTATATACATAATGCTGGGCAATAATGGCTTAGACATGAGAACGACAGAGCCGGTAGCCGATACGTCGACGGCTGCAGTTGCCTTTGTCGGTAACATGCCGCTTGTGAGTAAAAGTTTTAAAAAGACTTGAGTTCCATTCCATAGCACGTACCACTGACTCTTCGATTTTAAGTCATGTGAAGTCTACCAAACCGCAACAGGCTAGCAACATAACCCATTCCTGAGACTGGAGAGAAGCTGCGTGCACAGAAGTGAGACAGTAAATCGGGTCATAAAATAGGAGATTTAGTTAAATAGGAACACACCACAAGAATCATGCATTGTTGCGTAGCCATGTCAAGAATATGCAATTCCAGTATTAGATACCCTTAATATCAAATGGTAATAAAAATATTTTGACATATTATGACGCACAGAAATATGGGTTTAAAAGTAACAGCTTAGGGGCTGTCCGTTAATCACGTGAGATTCGAAAGGGGGGGGGGAGGGGTTCAGCAAAAATCACTAAATATCACATGGGGGAGGAGGGGCATAGTAAGATATCACGTGTAATTATTTTTTCGTCAAACGCGTGATTTCTAAACCTAAAAATAGTATTACAAACATTTTAAGATTCTTTGTTGGTACTAAAAAATACACGTGATTTTTGGTGGGGGGTGGGGGGGGTAGTCTTAAACCTCACCACGTATCACCATGGGGGAGGGAGGGGTTAAAAAATGTTAAAAAAACATCACGTGAATAATGGACAGCCCCTTATTGCCATCAACCGGGCATAGATGCAAACTCCGAGCTGCTACTAAAAATCTCATTAAAAACCTAATAACACTTTACTTGACCTGGGAATCGGACCAAGATTTCTTGCTCAGCAGTCGCAATTCGAGGTATGAGGTTTAACGAGGTAGTATTATTATTACCTACGTAAAATATTTTCCAATTAAACTGTCGCAAATGCCATTTATTATTTAATTCATATTTATAGGTAATTACAAAACATTCGCCGTGGCAGCATTGCTACATCGAGTTAGAATTGGTTTCACATCGCCGAGATAGAATCAGAGCAAGTTAGACAATCGCCTTGTTGGCTGATATAATCATTACATGAATAGAATCACGAAACTATGATGACGTCACTTCACAAACGTTGAGTTATAACCAGGGACCGTACAACACCGCTTAAGTGTTAAGCCCTTTCGCAGGGTAACCCGTACAAGGGGTAACCCATATCGCAGGGTTACCTTTTGTTCGAGTTACATCCCTAAAACCCAGCGAAGTGGTTAACACCTTCAATAAGGTAACCACTTGAAGGGGTAACCCCTTCAATGACTTAAGCCTCTCAAGGGGTTACCCTTACGAAAAGCTTTTATTTGTGTTACCCATGGTTACCTAATAGAGCTGAGCTGCATGCTGCATGTAGTGAGGGCGGGAGGGGGGGGGGAGGGGAGATTTCCCGAGCCGTGCCTCGTTGCCTTACTTTTTGTTTAGTTATTCCGAATTTGACAACGAGTGACGACAGATACGCGAGCTAAAAATTAAGATGAGTAACACGGGTAAGTTATTAGATATAGTATACATATTATATACTGAGTTATATTATAGTTATTAAGTTAAATTGCAATTGATTGAAATATTACGTATCTATATAATTTGTAACATTTTCTTTTATTATTACTTAATTACCAATATGATTGTGTTTCAGGTAACGCTAGCGATACTGATGATGAGATTACATTCCAAGAATATAGTCAGCCGCTTTTTACAGAGAATCAAGATGAATTGCCGAGTTCGATTATTGCCACAGGCGGCAATGATGGTAAGTAATAGGAACAAATAGGATAAAACTGAGTCAGTATAGCATAGTTGGTTCAAATAACTTTATGGCGGTTGTGAAAAGAAGCACCGCCCCATACGTAACACGCTATGCAACATGCCGCGCATATTCCAATTCCAAGTTTTAGGTAAATAGGTATGATACGGCGCGCGTGGCAGGCCTTCTCGTTTCGCCGCCGCCGCCGCGCCGGCCGAACATCACAGTTTGTAAGTAGCTTTACCAATTTATCATGAGATTTGGAGCACTTATAAAATCCATACATATTTTAATCGCATCAATGCACCGATTTGATTTTTATATAGGGATGTGCACCTACTCTCAGATTTAGATAGGTATTGTCATCTAGTTAAAATCCAGTTGTAATAATAGAAACTAGTGAAAAATTACGGGATACCCCGTATACTATAGCTATTTTTGTGTTTTCGTAAAAAATAATCTAGTAGGTCGGAATTATAGTTTATTGGAAATTGTAATTTTGTGAATTGTAAATTTAACAAAAAAAGCTTTATTTTGTATGTTCAATAAAAACACAAAATAAAGCTTTTTAATTTAAAAATAATTAACAAATCGAAACCGATTTTAACATAAACATAACATACCATCACGCCTGTCGTCCCCTAAAGGTTGGGCAGAGGTGTACTCATGTACACCCACGTTTCGCCAGCGTGTTTTATTTTATGTCCCATGTAATAAGAAGCGAGCCGGTTGCCATAGTCTAAGCTATTGCCATTAACCGGCTATGAATCCAAACTCCTAGCTGCTATTATTTTGAAGTCTGATTTTTTATGGGTTCCCACTGTTGAAATCGTTTACTTGTTTTTTACTTTTTATTATTTTATTTCTTATCTATTATCTATTAAGTCTTTTTATAGGGTTTTTTATTTTCATATTAATTTATTTTATTTGACTCCATTTAGTTAGGGTCAGTACCTAACTTAAAAAGGATTTCCAGTACTTATTCAATGATAATTAGAAATGTTTACCTACTATCTACGATTTCCTTTAAAGTTGGTGCCAAGCCCGATAGACAAGTTTGGCTTAGCACCGACTTCAATCGACTCTGTATCTATACTGTACCCTACGTAACCTAATATGTATAACAATTAAATAAAATCATAATAAGTTATTTTTCGTTTCTCGGCTTTATGACTTACATTGTGAAGTTTGTTAATATTTTTAAAGTTTTTAAGGGAGAGATTTAAAAAAAACACATTTTTAATTATAATATTTGTATGATTTTATTAAAAAATAACGAATTAAACAGGATGTTCCTACTTCTCAGGTTTCACCGAAGACGGTTACAATGGTACAGATGACGAATCACAATCTTTAGAACAAACGAAAAGGAAATATGAAACAGAAACTGCAATAAATGAAAATAAAGAAACATGTGAATTACAAAATAATTATGGTGAATACAGTAATCCAAAGCGTAATAAAGTCGAAGAATCGTGTGAGAACGTTACAGATAATGGTGATAAAGAATGTATCCACTGTATTTTTGACAAGGAGCTGGACAAAAGAAATTATTATTTTGGAAATTTACTTATAGGAGAGCTTCAGTTTTTGCCTCCATGTATGAGATCACACGCCTACATTAATATATTGAAATATGTCGAAACACTTAAGAATAAGCATTTGAATAATAATTAAAATTTGTTACATAATCACTAATCAGTCTTTCATTTATTTTGTCACTTGAGTGAAATCACAATTTTCAGCAATGGCATTTTTCATTAATAACAGCTCACAGCTGATTCATTTATGTAATATACTAAATATACTATAAGATACCTATTATTAATTAAGTAAATAAATCATGATTGGAACGGATTAACATGATGTCTTGCAATAAGCTGCTGCTAATATTGCTCCTTAGTGGATTAAGGATAAATTTGACAGAAGAAAAAAGCCGTTCCACGGATACCTGTGTTGCTGGAGCAGCTAACACGCAATTAGCGATATTTAATAGAGTAGGATGTTTACCTACGTCTTTACTGGACCAGTAAGCTAATATATTATTGTCTAAGGGTACTCTGGGTTCATATCTCAATTTTTGAAGCATTCCTTCAAAACTGTCGAGTGAAGTTCTTCCGGGCAGCCCACGAAGTGTCTCAGCTTCTTGTAATAGTTTTTCTAAACTATTGACATGACTGGAAGTTTCACTATTATGTTGACTAGTGTAAGCCGTAGTGCCTATCACTTCTCGAGGTTCAGTGTCACGCGTTGTTAGGCTTTGTAACTGTCTATATGTTCCAGAAATTAATTTTTGGGCTTTTAGGCAATCTTGGTCTGACAACAACACATTTAAGCGGCCATCTAGGTACAAATTTTCTAAAACTAAATCTGTGTTTAGTAGTGTAGTTTCACGTAATTTCATATTAGTTACTAATTCATATGCAAATTCAGTTGGAATTAATTCAAGCTTGGCTTTGCAATTCAGCCATGCTATATAAAAATCGCCAATTGTTAATTGTTCTCGCTGTAGAGTTATCGTCGCTTCATTAACAGGTTTTAGGCAGGTCAGAACTTCAGAAATTTGTGTCCAGAAGTCATCTGAGAATATGCCTGATAGCTCAGAATTGTTATCACAAATATCTTTAAGTGAAACTAATCGTACTAACATTTGGTAAGTGGAGGACCATCTAGTTGGACAATCAATTAAGGGTTTGTTTAAATATTTTGATTTTATGTAGTTTTTCATATTTGGCCGTCGTAAAATTTTTACGGCCTTTCGTGCAACTTCAATCGTGAGTTGTACTTGCAAATTGCCAGCAATGGCGTCTTTAACCGCGAGTTGCAATGTGTGTGCCGCACAGAGCATATTGCGAGGTTTGAAAGAACCACTTTGCATTGCATTGATAAATGTATCGATTATCGGTGTACTAGATGATGTATTCTGACTATGTTCGACCTCATGTTCCTCGTCGTCGTCACCCTCATCTTCCTCCTCAATGTCACAGTCGCTATTGACATCTTCAGATAGAGTAGAACAATGAACTGCTAACAATCTAGTCATTTTTTTTAAATTACTGCCGTTGTCAGTAGTAATAGAATATATTTGACCCGTTGAAATCATAAAATCGTTAAGTACCTCTAATACTTTTTCTTTTAGTACATCGCCTGTTTGCCTTTCCATGATTTCCAACACAGCTAAATTTCTGACTGTTATTTGTCCTTCTTTTATATATTGCAAATTAATGCCTAAGAAATTCCTATCTAAGTATGAAGCTGAATCAAGCTTAAGGCTTATTAACATATTTCTTATTTCTGAAGCTATTTTTAATTTTATTTGGTATGCTCTTTCCGGTATCATCCCCTTTATTAGTTTTATATTTATGTGTTTACTTTTAATATTGGAAGGAACAGCTATGTTTACTATTTCTTGAAATGCTTTGTCTTGTATTAAAGCAAGTGGACGCCCATGTATTGTTACTAATTTGACACAATTGTCTATAACTTGGTCTGACGTTGCAGAATGTCGAGATGTACTTGATTGGTGCTGGTAATTTTCCTTATTCACATTAGTAATAAATAGGTATTCTTGCACATGTTTCAATGAAATATGGTTTTTTAAATTGGTTGTATGCTTGCCCTAGAACAAAACAATTAGCAATTACAAACTTGATATTAAAAAAAAACATTAAAACGTACGTTAAGTTTAGAAGTAAAATCAGTATAGTTTAGAAGTTGGGAAAGAGCAGATGAACATACTTATTATCATGGGCGCATCTTGGGGTGCACCTCAAAATTTCCAATGCCCACCCCAGGATCTGGGATGAGTATTATACAGGTGACTTTTGGTTTCTCTATGAAATTCGCAGTAGTAGCTCGGAGTTTGGATTCGTGCCCGGTTAATGGCAATAGGCTCGCCCCTATTACATGGGACCTACTACACATACTACACTACACTACTTAGTACACATCTGCCTAACCTTTCGGGGACGACAGGCGTGATGGTATGTATGTATCGCTGTCTGTCCGTCCGTCTGTATAAAGGGCCGCGATAGTTAGACAGTTGAAAATTTCACAAATTATGTATTAATGTTGCCGCTATAACAACCAATACTAAAATCAAAATAATCCCATACAACAAACGCGATTTTTTTGCCAGAAAGACATTTTTTAGAAATATTCACAACATACTCAGTAATATTTTTGCTTTAATAAAAAAATTATAATAAAATATATTTTTTTAGCTCCGGCATCTCGGTCACTTTACCTAGGGCCTATGCATATTATGACGTACATACCGGTCAAAATCAAATCCGTCGTGGGCTAAAGAGGTAGGTAAGTATAGGTACAGGCACGAGTCGTGAGCACAAACTTTACTAACTTCAACTTCACGTAATTGCGTATTCCATAAATTCTCGGTCTCTTTGGCGGAATGACGATGGCGAGGGGCGCCGAGGCTGCACACGATAGTTTCTGACCGGTAAACCGATACTGAACAAATTTGGCCGAAAGCATACATGCGTAAAGTGGCCTTTACTACTAAAATCTGTGTTCACGACTCGTGCCGACAATTATAGGTACGAGTACGTAAAGACGTTGATCACAAAACTCATATTGCCTCTCATACCTACCTACTCTAATACCATAAGACTGTTATTTTATATAAAATCAGGGTCACTAATAGGTATTAAAATCTTACCTTTATGGATTTATCACATAAATTACATTTGCTGGTGTTATCTGATGGATCATATACGTAATAGCGGTGTACTGCATCTCGTCTGGGATGTGGCATTTTCACAGAAAGAATAACTAATTTCTTCTCTAATAATATAACTACTTAATAACTGTATGTAAGTGGCTACTACAACACACAGTAAACAAAAACACTGCTAAACTGTTTGTAATTACTTCCGCAGTTCCATCCGAGTGCCGTATTCGATGACGAATGAATCCGAAACCGAATGACGAGAATAAACAAGTATAAACACGAAAAAATTAATATTATTATGTGTAGAATTTGCGACAAGTGAAATTGAATTGTAAAATCATTGGTACAATAAATATTATTCCATATTTACAAATCGCTCGGTATTTACATCAAAGGGACCGCCGCCACGCCGCCGCGCCGCCGCCGCCGCGAAGCCGCGTCCGGCGGTAAAATGTCTTTGACGGTTGTTGTTATGCAATTTTCAAACTAATGTCGATTCGCAAAGGGTGCATATTACAATGTTGTCGGTTGGAATGGGTTACCCTGTTACAGTGTTACAGGGTTTTGAAAGGGTTACCTGTTCGGAAGCGCTTAAATTAAACCCGTTCGACGGTGTAACATGTATCACGGGGTTTATTTTTGAAGCGCTTAAAAAAACCCCTTCAAAAACCCTTTGAAGGAGTATCCGGACGGTCCCTGGTTATAACGACAATACCCAAAACGGTACATACCTAAGTAGGTATATACAGCGTTATACCGTTATTTTAGAATCAATGTATAAAAAGAGATACCTGAGGTGAAACATTAGAACACAAGAGTAGATTCTTCTGAGACATAATGCATATAAAGCAAAAAATAGCATAGGCAAAGCACTTAAATATAGGTAATAATTTTGTAACAATATCAATACATATACAGAAAGACACACATAAGAAAGAAAGAGGTCTATGCAAAAAAGGAATCAGTGAAATGTGGTCAGCGAGAAAAACATAAACGTTGCGGACCTCTCATTTGAGAACAAAACCGCATTTTATGGCGACGCAATTAGTCCATGATCCCAGGGCCGCCAGACGTCACGTATTTTCTAACGAAGGAAATGTGGACGATTGAGTAGTGCTAGTATGTACTAAGAACGCATGCCTACCTAGCTTGCTTAGTGGGCCAATTTTGAGGTACCAGGAAATCAAGGTACATAAAAACATGACTGACTCACGCAAATTCTCAAAATTAAAAATAAGTCGCCAATACTCCTAGACACTTTCCGTCGGCTGTTTTGCCTTACAGACGGACGCTTTAAAAGGTCCTAAAATAATGACTACCCATTCAGTGCACAGTGCCCGGCTCCTGGGTCATAATGCCCAGAGCCTTGCTATGATCTTACTCTAAATATCATCACTCCATCACATACATAAGTACGTATTGCGAATTCTTTGGCTAGTATACGCTGAGTATTTCTCAAAGAAAATTCGTATACCTATCGTCAGTGGATACTTACTTCACAGAATGAAAGGGACAGAAAGTTAAACATATTATTTTGTAACCGTACAAGATTTAACAAATATATTTAAAAAAATATATATTTAAAAAAAATTGGGTGCGTTTTAAAATAAAACAAATTAATTCAAAATAATAATATAATTTATAAGTGCCTAACATAGTACAAAAATTTAAAAAAATAAAGGTACTTTGTACTTCTAAAGTATTAACAATTAGGTACCAATTTTATCGTATTTTAGTAGTCTTCATAGAGAATAGAACTATTAACATACAAATACTGACTAAAATAAATTGCTTACAATAAGTCTAGTTTTTAAATCATGAAATGGCTGAAATCGTATTTATAAACGGAGGAAAAAGCCGTCATCAATCAGGTCATTCTAATTTACGAATTAAGTAAAAGTAGGTTCTAAATCCTTTACAATTTATTTTGAAATATTAAGGAAGGTGATGTGTTAACTATTTTTTTTTCAAATACATAAAAAAATACCTACTAATATCATAAATATGCAAGTTTGGATGATAGGGTGTTTGTTTCTTGATCACGCAGAAACAGAAGAACGGATTTAGAAAGGTTTATGGTTTTTTATTTTCAGAAAACCAAATAAATATTAAGAAAAAAATGTATGTGTATCTCCTTTGTTTTTTAATTTCCCCATAATATCACATGTCAAGAAAATATCTGTTTATCTAAGAACTAGGTTCCGCCACCAACTTTGGACGCGCGGTCTGCTGATAAACTTTTTTATTCTGATTTATATATTTTAGTTATTCTGATGTACCATCATCAACCCATTAATGTCCCACTGCTGGGCACGGGTCTCCTCTAAATTGAGAGGGATCAGGCTATAGTCCACCACGCTAGCCTACTGCGGGTTGGCAGACTTCACATGCCATCGAGAATTCTCTCAAGCATGCAGGTTTCCTCACGATGTTTTCCTTCACCGTTTGAGCATGTGATAAATACGCACATAACTTCCGAAAAGTCAGTGGTGCGCGCCTTGGGTTCGAACTCGAGACCTTTGACATCTCAGTCCACTGGTCACACCGCTAGGCTACCACGGCTCTGATGTACCACCACACTATAATTGTGTCATCCAGAACTCGTGTACAAATTTTCATACTCATCACACAAATATTTTACCCTCATTTGTTCGATTAGAACCCCTAACAACAAAAGACAGTCTGTATAACCACTACGCCAATTGGAATCCAATCAAACAATCAATACAATCAAAGTTCGTTCAGTAGTTAGTGCGTGAAAGAGTAACAAAAATCCTAACAAACTTTCACATATATAGTTGTATTTTAATAAGACAAGTTAAGTTATAATATATTTAAAATCTTTAGAGTACTCCACAAAGATAAAGAAATATGCTTACTAATTCTATAAATATTTTTATAGCTGTCACGGAACTTATATTTCTGATAGTATAGTGACTATAGTGTAAATGCAACATGATGTATAATGACGCATAATGTAACTAATGATATATCATACTATGCGAGCGTGGGTTTCGTCCTTGCCCCGCTTAAAGGCATTGTGACATAAGCCTTAGGTTTTTCGAAACAAGTATGACGCCCGGTACCTTAACGTGAAAACATGATTTCAACGTATTTCCATATATAATAGGAATTACGCATTATCTACGAAAAGTATTAAGTTTAACTTTTAAAGTACCAACAAATGTTGGTTTCCATTAGTACGATTCAACAAATTCATTTTTTAATCAAAGTGAATATTTAAAATAATTTGATAAGATGTTATTAAATGGATACAAACATTTTGGTAATTTTCCAATATACATACATTGCCATAATGGCAATGTATGAATATTGGAAATGTAATTATCGAATTAGGAAGCTCTGGTGCCTATACTAATTAAAAATATTTCAAAACGAACATTTCGACCAAAGTTTTAGCCTCTTGATATTAGAAAAATACTGTAAGATCTTTGTGTCAAAAATTAATTCCTATTGTACATAGGTGTTTAAATACAGTGACATAAATATGTAAGTGAGAAAAATGGTTTAACTTTGTTTTATACATAAATATCGTTACTTGAACGAGACTCTATTATTAATTGATTTTAATCTGGATTCAAAACGAAAAATATGTATAATTTTAATACTGTAAAATTTTGATTCCAGTCACACAGTATGTAAAACTACTCAAAAAACACCTAGAACCTTACCTTAGAATATTCAAAAAATCTTTCAATCATTCTAAATGTATCTAATTTAGACTGAATTTGGTATAAAAATCGTATGAACTCACTCTCACTGTGGAACACTTCAAAACAGTCTGTAAATCGGCCTCAACAGTTGATTGATTTGCTTCTGCACTTTTCGTGGTCTTGAGATGTAGTCAGCTAGGGCGGTTCCAAAGCCTGACGCTGCAGCCGAGACTACATTCTGGAAAGGGCGGTTATACTGTCCGGGGTATCCTTGGTTGAATCCAGGCTGGTAACCTTGCTGGGGGTAGTATCCTTGGCCGCCGTAGAAACCTCCTCCTTGGGATCCATGTCCACCGTGCCCCCCGTGACCTCCATGACCTCCATGACCTCCATGACCTCCGTGACCTGCGTGTCCACCGTGCCCGTGTCCGTGCCCATATCCATCTTGGACAGGATACGGGATAGGTTGAATCGGCGCGTACTGGGGAATGACCGGCGCGACCGGCACCCCTCCGCAGCCGAAGAAGTAGTTCATAACAGGAGCCGACACATACGTATAATCCTGAGAGCCGAATGTCTTTCCAAAGCCGTAGCCTCCACAAGGACCACCCTGCTGACCATGCTTCTTGCGCTTGCGGTGCTTCCTCTCCAGGTCTTCACTATCCTCGATGTCACCTGGCAAGTCCCTGGTCTCACCCTCCTCAGCGGTTATGCAAACCACCGCGCAGTACACTAAGAGTATGATGAGTGTCGACTTCTGGAATAAGGTTAAGTAAAACAGATAATCACTATCGCACTGTCGTGTGAAATAAAGTTATCATAGTCCTGTAAATCACAGTCTAAATCATAAAAGATAGGATTCATCAGGTTCACTGCGTACCTACTGTGCAATATTATCTTTAGATAGCATAGGCTATAAATATTTCTCGAAAACAAACTTACAGAAAACTTAATTTACTTTCACAACAAAGTATCTAACAAATAGTTATAAGACATTATTCAATTAGTATTAATAAATAATATGACATCACTCACCATTTCTAATCAAATTTGTTTCTCCACCCGGCTGTTAGCACTCGTGGTCTGCTAACAACTGACTCCGGCACCGAACTCCGAACAATTTGGGGAATATCCGATGTTGAAAGTGAAAGTATATACTGCCGATCCACAAGCAACAACAACGATATCGCAACCACGGTGCCATAGGCGTTTGGCAGAACATAGTTTGAGCAATATAGTAACGATAGTAGATTTTATAATATTCGTATAATATCAGTTAGTTTAACCGTTTATCATAATGAAGAAATAAACCGTGTATGCAAGTTTGAGTAGCTACCTACTAACGTAGCCTCCAACTCCATTTGATGTCTCATGCTGCATTGACTGACAACACAGACAAAAATTTTAGTGAGCTATGATTTTTGAATGAATGATTGAATGATTGAATGATTGATTGATTGAATGATTGTTTATTTCTGTAAATAGATCTTTTTAAAGACACTTTTACAAGTCATGTACATTTTTTTTTTTAGTATCTAGTTGACATCGGCATTTCCTAACTGACGACCTCTGAGAAGAAATGCCGAAACAAACTCAGAGAATCATGGTCTCTTTTAAAGTCCAAACATTTTGGTTACAATATGTGAGCCTGACGATGTAAGTTAAAGTCTGGGATGGCCTTTTGAAGAAAGCACCAGTGCAGCTTTGAGTTGACCTGTCCATACTGACAGCACGCATACGTCAGCCATCGTTTAGCTCAAACCATTATTGTGGGAGCTTAACGACCCGACGCACGTCTATGCAAGATCAGCGGGACATTTGCGTAGGCCATTTCAAAAACCCAAAGCCGCCAGACATTAGTTTGAAAGCGTATGTTTATCTACCTACAAAGTGCTCACATTCACATAGATATGTATATTATAAATAATCCCAATGCATAAAAATCAACATAATGTCAAATATAAAATAATTATGTCAAAACATAACATTAACATAATGTCAAAAATATAAAATAAATAAAGTCAAATAATAATAATAATTAAAAATCTATAGGTATACCTATACAATTCATGTCAAGATATAAATTAATGTCAACAAAAAAAAATTAAAAAAAAATAATAATAATTAACATCAATGTCATGAAAAAATAATGTCCAAATCATAATAAATTACAGTAAAAGACGTTCGATAGCCCGGTTCATTAGAACTATTCAATCCCAAGCAGTTTTATCATCCATGTAATCTTTTAACGTATAGTAGCCTTTAGCACAAAGTCTCTGTTTGATAAAGGATTTAAATCTGCTGAGACTTAATGTCTGTACATGGGTTGGAATTTTGTTATAAAAGCGTATGCATTGACATCTAAAGGATTTACTGATTTTCTGGAGCCTAGTTGCAGGAACAACAAATTTATTCTTATTCCTAGTATTAATATTATGGATATCACAATGCTTTTCAAAGAGATTGATATTCTTGTAAGCATATAAAAGATTTTCGTAAATATACTGTGATGGAACAGTCATAATATCAATTTCTTTAAATTTCTCCCTCAGTGAATATCTGGGACTTAAGTTATAAATTGATCGAATAGCCCTTTTCTGCAACACAAAAATAGTTTGGATGTCAGCAGCATTCCCCCACAGTAGAATGCCGTATGACATCACGCTATGGAAATAACTAAAATAAACTAACCGAGCTGTATCTATATTCGTTAAATTACGAATTTTTTTAACGGCATAAGCTGCAGAACTAAGCTTCTTCGACAATTTCTCTATATGTGGGCCCCACTGAAGCTTAGCATCTAAGGTAATGCCTAGAAATACAGTGGTATCTACAAGATCCAACTCTCCACCGTTAACTAGTACACTGGTTTTAACTTGTCTGACGTTAGGCGTTGTAAACTTAATACATTTAGTTTTGTTTTCATTCAAAACTAAATTATTTGCATTGAACCAATGTACCACTTTCGAGATAGCAGTGTCCACATCGTATGTAGTTCTTTGCTGACGTTTTAGTTTAAATAAAAGCGAGGTATCGTCTGCAAACAACACTATCTCTTGATTATCTCCCATCAGATAGGGTAAATCATTAATATAAATTAGAAATAAAAAAGGGCCAAGAATTGAACCTTGCGGAACTCCCATAGTAACAACCGACCCCGGGGATCTCTTTCCATTGACGTCCACTTTCTGAATCCTCTTACCCAGGTACGAAATAAGAAGATTCAGAGAAGTGTTCCTCACGCCATAGTGGTGTAACTTCCTGATCAATGTATCGTGAAGAACGCAATCGAATGCCTTAGACAAATCGCAAAAGATACCCAAGGCATCGTGTGACTCTTCCCATGCATCAAAAATGTGACCTAGAAGTTCAACACCGGCATCGGTTGTTGAACGACCCTTGGTAAAGCCAAACTGTTTTCTATTAATTAGGTTGTTGGCGTAAAAGAAACTTTGTAATTGATCTAAAATTATTTTTTCAAAAATTTTACTGAATGTTGGTAGCACTGATATCGGTCTAAAATTAGTAGGGTCTGATGTGCTACCTGACTTAAACAAAGGTATAATCTTACTATTTTTCATAAGATCAGGGAATTTACCACTATCAATACATTGATTAAATATAAAGGATAAAGTGGGTGCTACAATGTGAATAATAAATTTGGCAACGTCAACAGAATTTCCCCACAGGTCTGCAGTTTTTTTTACATTTAGTGTATTGAAAGTTTTAATAATATCGCTACTGTTAACATGTTTAAAATTAAATTCAATAAAGCTAGCTTTTACGTTTTCCCTAAGTAGGTTCTCTGCAACAGTAGGTGATGAATTTAAGGATCTAGTGACCAGAACAGGAATACCCGTAAAGAAATTTTCAAATGCGGTGGCAACTTCTAAGTCTGATTTAATTATTTGTTCATCAATAATAAGACTATATTCACTGTTACGGCCAACAGATCTCCCTGTTTCACTGTTGATAATATTCCAGGTCATTTTAATAACATTATTACTATTTCTTATTTTCGAGCTAATATAAAGAGACTTTGCTATACAACAAACCTTCTTAAATAGTTTGGAGTAGCTTTTAACATAAGAATTAAACTCCGGGGTAGTGATATAAGTTCTTTCATTGTACAGCTCATAAAGTCTCTTCCTACTTTTATGAATACCAACAGTGGCCCATTCACTGAAAGATGCAGTTCCATTAACTCTGATCGTCTTGGGTGTAAAAGTAGAATTAAAATCTTTGCAATAAATATTAAAAAAAGAATCATAAAGCTTATTAGGGTCACTATTATAGGGTAATAAAGGTAACTTATGACTAAGTTTATTTTTAAATGCCTCCAAGCGACCATGTGTTTTTGGATTAACTGTGATATCCTTTTTTGCTACTTTTCTCTTTTCACTATGAAAACAGATCAGCTGTCCACAGTGATCGGAGTCCAGTAGGTTTATAATTTTCTTTTGATCTGGTATAATATTGGTGTAAATATTATCCAAACATGTAGCTGAAGTAGCAGTAATTCTAGTAGGCTCCAAGAATATGTTACTTAGATTGTATGACTGAAAAAGGTTGATGATTTTAATGCTGGAACCTGATTTTTCTAATAAATTAACATTGAAGTCGCCACATGTAATAATCGATTTATTTGTACTATGACAGGCTTTATAAAGCACTTCATCCATCACCGCTTCAAAACAGTCATACAGCCCAGATGGTGGCCTATATACACTTATTATAATGAACCGTTCTAATTCCACACAGGCTATCTCAATTGTTCGCTCAACAGAGAGGCTCACTATGTCCTTTCGCTCTTTAAATTTAATTTGATTATTTAATAGGATTAAGGAGCCACCATGAATGGCATTCTCTCTGCTGAATGAACTACCAACCTGGTGATTACCAAAATTAAAAATTAACTGATGGTTTTTCAGCCAATGTTCTGTGATACAAAGAATATCTATATTGTTACAATTTAAAAATAATTCAATTTCTAGTTCTTTATTCATTATTCCTTGTATATTTTGGTGCACCAGGCTGATACAATGCCTATTACCATCCATAATGCTGCACGCCGACTGACCTATGTCTACCATACAATCACTCGAGGCGCAATCATTGGTAGATGAATTAATGCAAGAGGATACCTCTGTTGTCTTACAAACTAAAATCACTTACAATGTCAGAAACAGGCTCAATAGAACCAATATGTTGAATAGCCATATTTTTGGCTAAAATATCAAAATAGTATGACAGAGACACAGCTAACTGCCTCTTACAGTACTTTGAAAGATAATACTTATCTTTCGTCAAATAAAAATAATTGCACACATAGTTATTACTGTCAATCAAATTAAATTTAGAATTATTTGTACATAATGTATGCAGAGATAGGTTAAGCCTAAATCGTATGTCATTTTCTTCCTTTGGCAAACTTTTTGAATAGGGAAATGTAAACAAAACAATGTTGTGTACATTTAGACTAGACAACTTGGTCAAAAGTTCAATCATTTTTTTTTTGTTTACATTACCTCTATTACCTACAAATATAAGGATAGTGGTGTCTGGATTAAAATTTGAGTCAATTATTTTGTTAACAATATTATTATAATCCAACCCAGGCATACAAAAATTGGTAGTTATTTGTCCCATATGATTTGATTTATTATGCTGATTAATTACATTTACGCGAATATTATACATTAAATAATTAATTAAATGCCTTTTCAGTATCCACACTCACGGCAAACAAGGATGCTGTAAATTGAAGGCCATTGCAGTTTTAACTCAGGCTTTTTATTATTTAGAAAATGTTCCTCGTAAAATTCAAAGTCAACAGCGCTCTAGCCATTAAACAAGCTATGTTCATTATAGGATTTTGTGTACTGAGGATATGCGATTGAAGTGATTGCTACATAGTCGGGTGTTGTAATTATGAGCTGTAGGTACTATGACACGGGTTCTGCGACCGACTAGACACTAAACACACATCCTTATATCACTGGCAGCATTGGTATAAGCAACAATTTATATTTACCGATATTCATCATCATCATTATTACTTGTCCATACCCTTTATTGTCCCTCTGTTGGGCACGAGTCTCCTCTTATTTGAAAGGGATTAGGCTATAGCCTAATATAATGCAGGTTGGCAGACTTCACATGCCATTGAGAAAATCTTCAAAGCATGAAGATTCTTCACAATGTTTTCCTTCACCGTTAGAGTATGTGATAAATATGCACATAACTTCCGAAAAGTCAGTGGTGCGTGCCTTGGGTTTGACCTCGATTGATTTTCCGATATTGGCAAACATCATCATCTAAACATCATAATACTATAATCACGCCTTCCATCCCTGAAGGGTTAGGCCAGTAGCGTATTGTGGGGGGTGCAAAGGGGGCCATGGTGCCGGGCGGCATATGAAAGGGGGTGGCATCAACTGCCACGTCGTTTTTAAACTACTAGAAAAGGGGGCGGCAAATTTCTAGACGGCCCCGGGCGGCAAATACCCACGCTACGCCACTGGGTTAGGCAGAGGTATACTAATGTCCACCCACATTTCGCCGGTATGTACCACTTGTACGTGCCACTTACATACTTTAGATCACCTTTTATTTCAATAGAAAACACATGTAATATAAAATGTATATACATAATATATATTCTGTCGGTTGAAAACTAAAATCTAACTGCAGTAACTAACAGCACTGCAAATTAATGCCAGTCTGTAACAACGTGCGTTTTACGTAATTTATTAACATTGTTGCCACAATTGCTTGACGTTTAACTGATTATAATAATCATGGTAATCAAGTATTTGTAATTAATTAACGCCACGATTAAGCACCTCTATATAATTATAGTGCTGAAATTTAATGTAAAATGCAACATCTCTCTCATTCTCTTAAACCTATTTACTTTCCCACCGCCGCACCAGTAGGAGAATGAAAGAGAAAAAGATATATCAAATTATAGATAGGTACAGTTTTGAATATAATAATTCCATTACGTCGTAGTCGTGTACTACGCAAAATCTTAAGTATATTTTAAATCTAATGATTTTAAAAATGGTAAAATAAGTACAAAATAAGGTACTTACTTTATGATTTTAAAGATCAATCAATCTTTAGCTACAGGTAACATATGCGGTTGTTATTTCTATGTAATCTTTAGAACACTTGTTTTCTTTTCAATCCGTATTAATATTATAAATACGACAGGTATACATGTATGTATATCTGTCTGTCTGTAACGTTTAAACCGATTTAGGTGAAATTTTGCAGTCAATCCAAAACATAATAAGCGCGAATAACAATTAGTATCAGAATATCGAATAAACGGCAACAATAGTATACTTTTAAAGTTTTTTTAAATGTTGGCTAACTGAACTTCCCCTGTATACACAACACAAAGTCCCCACACCCGGAACAACTACTATAGGCCTCACAAATATCTGACCCAAAAACCGATCACTCAGCCTCTGCGCCAATGTAAAACATTCGTAGACGACAAGATTACAATGTATTAAGAAATGGTATTTTTATTATTATTAATTAGATGGCGCAGGGGTAGATGCTACAAGAAACGACGAAATTAACTTTAATTTATCATTAAGTTGATGAATAACCTCCTCTCATTTATCCGTTTAGGTATGTATAATATGTTACGGAAAATGCATGAAATCTTTATTTCTAGTGTATACGTTTACACAGCAGAAATTGCAACAAAATACTGATGGCTATACTTCTTAATAAAAAAGATTGTTATGTAAATCTGCCACAGTGTGCAACCAGCCTATGCCTCCGTATGCCAAGGTCGCATACAACAGAATTAATACATGAAACACGTGGAAAAACCACACAGACGCCACCAGGAGGCGCGAGCGACGACGGAGGCACAGAATGCAAGAATGTATTGCACAGTAAACCGCATTATTTATTGTACTGATGAGTGCTCTTGACTGTGGCCTGCTTCATTGATCTAGTGGGCGCAAGCGGAAATGCTGACCTTAAGGCACTGGACGCAGAGATCGAAAACGCCGAGTATACCAACAAATCCAAAAAGCAGAAAGAATTAAAGTAAGGACCTCATAAATTGGAATACAGATCAAAATACTATTTCTAATCTAAATATAAACATTTAATTTTCTTGTTATTTTGTTTATCCACAATTAATCGAACCAATTTGGTATTTTTAGTTCAATTTATAATCACCATACTTTTTTTTAACTTAGCCACAGTAATGCTTGGTTGGGTGTGCTAGTAACATATAGTTTATAATTCAGTCTTGCGTAAATCATTAGAATATTATATGTGTAAAAAAGGGTTTTTCCTAATTTCGCAGCAATGTTAGACTAATAGGCGCAGCGCGCCGCCCGCCGCCGCGCGCCGGGTTTTTACTCAGTCAGCCATGAATGTAAGGTAATAGTGGACAGGATAATATATTCCATATAATGTAAATATTATATACGTGATTCAAAAACATTGCACCTATTTTTACAAAAATTGCGCGGGTGGAGAGGTATGAAATTTACCACACTTAAGTTTATAGAGAGGAGTAGGAATAGTGCAGAATGCTTATCATTTTTTTTTAATAACACCCCGTGGTTATATAAATTATGTATCAAAAAGTTATAATTCAAATTCCAATTAGTAGGCGACCACTAGTTTAATTAAATAAGTCACACTCACTTGTCATCCTGGTTGAAGGACACGGCGCTGCCACTGCCGTGACTAATTTGACTTATGTTCTGTGTATTGTTGATCTCCATTTTACCTAGAACAATTAAAAAACGTAGTATATGAATAAGTCAGTTTAATATTAGTGATAACTTGTATGTATTACAAGCACTTGGAGTATCTACGTATGTAATGTTAAATTGCTTTTCACGTGAAATTATATTTTTCCTAGGGATGTCGCAAGCATGACCACAGAACGTGAAGTCGCAGGTTCCCAACTTAAGCACAGTGTTATTGAGTTTTCCTATAATATTTCAATTAGAAGATTCGATTTATACTCAATTTATACATAGGAAACGTTAATAAAATTTTATTTATCAATTCAAATATTGATTTATTTATCTTCAATAAATAACTACTTCTTATTGTGTCGTGAATTACATGATTTTCGAATCTATTTGGCCTACTACGTTCCTTCAGGTACTCTTTGTCCAGTGTTTTTAGTAAAATTACCTTTATTGTGATAGATTTAAGGGTACTGTCCCAGGTGACACGGGTCAAATCAATGTGGGCGACATAGGCAATAACAACTTTACAGTCGATAGTGACAATGATCTGACAAATTAAACTCAACTGAATGCGGTACTTCAATGTTGAAGGTACTTAATATATTATATAGATCATCAAACTTATAATCTAATGATGATTTATTTATTTAAGTACCTACTTAAATAAATAGGTAATTAGATTGCATCGCTTAAATATAATCTTGTTCAATCGCTTGTATTACAATGCAAACAGTGTTTGAAATCTAATATACAGATAGACATACATATATGTGTATTATAGTTGAATAACTATTTATGCAACTAGCTACACCCGGCTCGGCTTCATACGGGTGGCTTTACCTATCCTATCTACTATTTTTTGTTACATAAACCAACGCACGCGTACACAAAATAACCCACCAAAGTTACATCACAATAGGATCAACGGTTTAGGAATAAATATATATATATTCTATAGACAAACATACAAATATGTTTTTTTTAGAAGAAGATTGAATATATTTTCGCTGCCTTAACTAGGAAATACAAAGAAATTTAATTATTATTACGGGTTATTAGAAAACAAAGTACCTAACAGTAGATGCCATTAACAATAATGTGTGTATTCTTATGGTAATTATTCATAACACTTGTGTAAAGAACTGTAGACATGTTAGTATATATATGTACGTAGTATGTCGATGACGAATTTTCATAGCACGTGTTTGTGTAAAACAATGTCAAAGCAATATTATATTATTTATTGGCTTTTGCTCCATGGTTATATCCGCCTTGCTCCTAAGTATCGTAGCGTGATGTTAAATTTGTGCAAATATCATCATATACGAAGTGTACTTCATCTAATCTCCCTCGTTCGATCGGTTCTGTTCCTAAAATTTATTTCTCACTCTCTTTCTCCGAGTCATTCTCCACATTATTTTCTTCCTAAGTTTTAGGTTGTAATTGAACAGGAAGGCAGTTTATCCATCCCATTTTAATGAATGAATATGAAATAAGCATTCGGGCCTAAAATAATATATATATTATGATCCCATAAGTTAATAATGGTTTGTGCTAGTTTTTCTGCATTCAAATTTTAACCGTATTTTTTATTATATAGCCTTTTTATAGCTTGTCAATATCTTACTAGATTTCTTCTTTAAGTTAAAATAATTATGGATCGATTTTAAAAACGAACGTCATGCATATCTCTCGAATATGTACATTTTAATTTAAGAACATCAGAAAACAAACTGGCGTTCCTGTCGGCATTATTATTATATAACTAACGATAAAAAGTCAGTAAGTGTCAGCAATTGTTTCCTTATTCATATTTTCATAATAAAATTTATCAAACAAAATTGTTTTATCTTTTAAAAATAAAGCTATGTCATAAAATTGTGCGTCTGTTTACTTAAGGCCTGAAACTATCATAATAATGTTATAAAACCTCTATTATTGTGATCTTTACAGTGTTTTATGTCAATATTGTTTCTATTAAACATTCTGTGTGTCATAATGTCCAGGAATATTTATTTATTTCAATAATATATTAGACTAATTGAAATTATGCCCACTGCTGCGTTCTAAAAACAAAATGCTCTACCATTCAGGTAGAGTATAATCATACCCATTTAGTGTGCTCTAGTCAGTTTAAATTCCAGGCTTAATTAATTCTATTACCTAATTTAAAAAAGGATATCATTAAAATGTCTGGTTTTAAAACGCCATTAGTTAGTAATTATGTCTCGCGCTCCCAGGGTGGAACAGATCATCACGTTAAGACTATCAAAACGGATTTATTAGCTGACCAATAAGATGAGACGTATAAAAAAATTGGTAGATAGCGGTAGTGCGGTGCTATTACAACATAATTATGAAACTACGCATTAAAGAAAAAACACAATTCGTACAAAATGTGTTCAATGTATTTAATTTGACGTAACCATGTGGTCACATCTATCTAATAAACGCCTGTGACATTGCTAAAACCCGGTAACAACTATTGATCGGTAAATATTCAAGTGTTACTTACAATAATAAGAGTACTTAGTCATAGCTTAACTTATTAATTAATACTTATAACATTTCAAAATAAAAATGTAACCCGAAAATATTAGATATTTTTGAATTATGGTAAAAATAAATCAGATTTATATTTTTTGATAAAGACTAAAGACCATAAATAAATATTAAAGTTATTAGGTATTATTATTGTATATTACGTCCGTTTTAATCACTTGCTCAAACGATGACGGAAAACTTTTGTGAGGGTTTCCTCACAAAAGTTTTCCGTCACCATTTGTGTTAGCCTGAGAGTTTCTCTCGATGGAACTGTGAACTTTGCCAACCCGCTCTAGACTAGGACTACAACCTGATCCCTTTCAAATGAGATGATGACGACGAATGAATGAATGATTGACGTTAGAATACTGGACGGCATTTTAATTTCTAACATGTTTACGCGTATTTTTTTAAATTTAACGGAGATATAGATGCTTAATCATTTAAAACCATTTAAAAAGTATTATGTAACAAAAATACATAGTTGAAAAAAACGATTACTTCATTTCAATAATAAACAATTAGGCATACCTGCCTGCCTATACAAATCCGCGATGGACAAATAAGAAAGGAATTATGGCTCTTATTGTTTATTTACTACCAAACAAAACAACGTGACAACTTTTGCCTAAATTAATACACACACGTGTCTAGTTTACGTAACAGACGTGCGACGCCGACGCAAGTCAATGTCACGCGTGACCAAAAAATATTCTTGAATTTACGCGAGACTATGTACATTTCGCTTTTACGCATTAAAAGTCAGAAGATGACGACGACGATATTTGGATTTTATCTTCGGAATATTTCAAGTACTGCAAATGGTTAAAGAGAATTATTGCAACCTTATTTCTCAAACCAATCAGTCCTATGCCATCATCATCAACCCTTTTTCAAACTGGCCGAATCCCTCTCTGGTTAAAAGTTGTATAATGGATATAGTGTAAGATACATTAATATATTCTTAAGATCACTCGAGACAGGCCGGCCTACTGACACAGTTTAAATATCTTGAATATTCATTCAAAACGTAAATTGAATTTCCAATAAGCTGGTAACAATTATAAGATCGTGTGTAATGATACTAAGAATAACTTAATAGTTACGTATCTTATTATTTAACTATTACTTTTCAAGAAAACATTCCGACGACTACTTCGTAGTTACATAAATATATATTGGAATGAAACATTTCACGCATTTCACAGCATAAAATTAAACTCTTGCCCAAAGGTACTACTAGCAATAGCAAATATCTACGAAACCGGGTGAAAGAGTCAAGGGTTAAAGCTGAAATCCCAAGGTACTAAAGCATAAGCTAACGCTTTAACGTAATACTTTCGGTGTTATATTATTTTTTTACAAATGTATAAGATATTGAAAGCAATAAATACAGCATTTTATTCTAACCTAGTTTTTGTAAACGTAATAACTTTTTCAAAAATGGTAAAAATTATAGTTATTTAAAAATGGCTATATTATCTATATCTGTGGGGTGTAAGCGCAAAACCTCGACTTCGTCAAAGAGATCCGCATATTAACTATATCGTATTTAAAACAAACACATTAACTCGCATTCCTCTCAGACCTTGCACGGAACAATAGTCTGCGGGAAAATGAAAAGATATAAATATTGCTCTCTGCAAGGGCCAAAACTGTGTCTTGTATAGTTGTATCGCAAGAGTACTTCGCCACTGGCTAAATCCCATCGTCAAAGTCAAAGTCAAACGTTTTATTTCAATTGGACTAATGTAATAGGTACAATGCCTACCAATACTACAATAGTAGTTTCGCAAATTTACAGCACTAAAGCACGTATAAAATTATTATATGAGAACCAAAAAAAAAATAACTGATATCAATTTTAGACCGAGATATGGGAACATACATCCACACATATATTTGATACATTAATCTGTTCTATCTAGTTATCTACGCGGCACTAACATTAACTTTGGAGTATTTATTTATACCTACTGAATTGCGTGTTATACAATTTTTTAGCGGAACAACACGTGCAGATAGAAAGGTGCTAGACCTATGGCATTTGTTTGCACTTTTGATATGTTAACATTAAGTTCCACGTTTACTAGTGTTCTTTATCTTCTACGAAATATAATAATAACATTACCCCGCTCTTGTTCTTATCAGAAAAGCTTTTAGAAAACTTTCCTCCCATTACCTACGTATTTGAGATAATCATATTTTTAACGTCGCAGTGGCCAGCGACGTTCGCTCGTCAGCGGTAATGTGGTAAACGCTTAGTAATGCTAGCCCAATGTCGGCCAAGTCACTTGTCCATTTTAAAATGTCGTATCTCATTAGCGAAGAACTTGGAGCAATAATGTAAATAAAGCCCGCGATAGACAAAAATTTAAGAATTAGGAAATATTTTGTCCAATCACTATAATAAGTTCACTGGTTTGCTAAACGTGAGGTGAGTTTGATTCCCAGGTTGAGAAAATCATTATTTGGCATGTCTACGAACCTTACAATAAAACTATGAAGTTAAATATATCGAGTTTAATCTTATTTATCACATTCTTAAACGCTGAAGACGAGGGTCTGAAAGATTTTCTCAATAGCGTATGGAATCTGCCAACCTATATTAGACTAATTCCTCTCAAATGAGAGGAAACTTGAACCCAGCAGTGGGATAGTAAATTGGTTGATGATGCGGATAGCAAAATATTAAATGCCGTCGTATGTACCCAAAATGCGGGTGTAAATCAGTAAGTTGTAACATTCCAGGAATACTTGTAAATATGACAATGATCTTGAAAAAAAAAACATTTATTTGAACATACAAATTAAAAATAATTCAACTTGCAAACAGTTTTAAAAGGTCATCAGAATATTTAATCTGTACATTGACATAAGTTACAAGGTAGGTATATTTGCCATGGTCCCCACACTAAGCCAGGCCTGTATCGTGGGGGCCCTTCTTATTTGCAATGATGCATATCCTCATATCCTGAGTAACCTCAACCTTGTTCGCCTACAATACGGGTGGCAGTATGCACGCCAATGTCCTGTTTGATGTATCCCGCCAATTACCCCACAAAGCGTACTCGTATAGTGTACCAATCATGTAATCGTGCTACCATGCAAGCCGCAATGACATCATTATGCAGCTTATGATCGTGGGAGCTGTTCTGATAAGGATATACTAAAAATAGAACCTCTTTTTGTCGAAACTTTTCGGATAATTACAAAAAAAATTAGGTATGTACATAATTAGTACTAATAATTGTATAGTTATTACAAATTAAATGAAATGTCAGTGTCGGTGTCTCATTGACGACATGCAGGCTGATATTCTAGTATTGTAAAAATATATATCAACTGTTTTTATCACAAGGTATGGGAAACCTGGTATACCTACATTTCAAATAGACAACTTTTATGTATATACATCAGTTACAGTGGACTACTGGTTACGCAATTACTAATATACTAATAATGTATACGAGGTCCAGGATTGGATTTCCTAGGGTTGCAAAATTCTCAACAGTTGTGTTTGAACTTTGGGTCCCATTTAACATAACGTGAACATTTCAACTCATACATACAAAATGCAAATTTAATGGTTTTTTATACTATTGTAAATGACAAAGATAACCATTAGAAGTGGCGTAAAACCGATTAACGTTTCCACAAATATGATACCACGTAAAAACCAACAAAAACCGCATAATGTAAATCCACGAGGTATTTAAAATAGTATCATTTCATCGTTAGGAAGTGGACAATTTTGGTATATAAACATACAAATGTGATTATAATGGCGTATTCATTACACCTATGTAAATTACTAACATCTGATTCCGTCCGACTGTAGTTTAGTTTAATAAACTCTAGTAAATACGTTAAGGCGATTCCACACCTGCGCACGGACCGTGCACGTTACGTGCCTCAAAAGTTATGGACGTGTCAAATTCACCATGGACAGCAGTATGATGACAAAGATAATAATGATTAATTTATGGATATTTTCTAAGCACGTGTACACATGCAACTGAGGTCAATGATCACACGAAGAAAGTATGTGAAATATATCAGTTTCAAGTTGTGAGAATTCCTTTCTTATTTATGCAATGGGATGTGCTACTATCATGTCTAACGCTTGTATTTACCCGTCATACAAAACACAAGGAATATTTAGTTTTATTAGGTACATCTAGGATACCATATAGTTAGTTTGTTTTAGCGTTTTAAAACCGGAATATCTAAAAATAATAAATCTTCTATTCCATCAGCAGCAATACTGACTGCGCGTGGAGTGAGATATCCACATCCATACTAATATCATAGTGTAATAATTTCTAATTACACTATGCTAATATTATAAATGCGAAAGTGTGTCTATCTGTACCTGTTTGTTACCTCTTCACACTACAACCACTGCATCAATGAAGATAAAAATTTAGTATGGTGAGTCCCGGGAAGGAATTAAGGTAGGGTAGGTTTTGGTCCCGGAAATCATCCCTTACAAGCGTGGAATGGGGGGTGCAAGTTTATATGCGAAATTTCTTAAAATGGGGTAGAAATATTAGCCAATTGGATAAAAAAACAGACTAGATACAATTAATAATTCTATGCAGACAGAGTCGCAGGCAAAAACTAGTGTATTAATGATTATTATTTTATTCATGCTTACGGTGAACGTTATGATTTATCAGAATATTCAAAAACCATATATGCAAATAATCATCGACCAATTTAGGTCCTCGGTTATGCAGCGGTGCTAGGATTACACTAAGAAAAATGTTGCTGCTGTACAATGTAATTCGCACGAGAAATATCCAAACAATATTTACCATCACAATTCACACACAAAAAAAATATTAGGATATATAAATAAATAATGGATACGCTGAGCTTTTTATAGTGCAAAAACCGTTTTACCTTGACTGTCGTTTAATAAATTTAACTAATAGATTTTACTGACACTAATGGTTGAAGCCAGTTATTGCCTACTGGCTAATAAGTACCAATATACTTACTTGTGAACCCACCGCGGCCCGACTACTGTAGCACCTCGACACAATAAACACTTAATTTGATAGTAACGTTCCTTACTATGGACACACTATTGTTTTGGCACCGGTGGCTAGTTTAATAACATCGTCAAATGTGAGTTATGGAACGTTACTGTCATACGTGGCAAAACAGGGAGGTGTATCTCGCGCCAGTTCGATTCTGTATTACCACGAGTCAACGGAACGACGTCATATATAAAGACATAGTATCTCGCCTTAGTCTGTGATAAAGATAACTGTCAATCATTTAAATAAAAGTGTTAGAACATGTATCTTAGATTCGTCTCAATTTTAAGATAACTTTAATTCTAGCTAGTTCTATCTTATTAATGTAAGATAATAATAGTTGACAACATTTATCGCTCGGAAGAATGGATGAAAATTTAAGAATGGAAATTATAATAATATAGCACAGCCAACAAGACTATTGTTATATTGTAATTTTAAAAGTAGAAATGTTTCTGCCAACAGACTTGTATTTAAAAAGTCTACACAATTTGTTGCACACCATGAATCTACGAATTACGCAGCGGCTGTATTGATAAAGGATTAGATACCTGAGTATAGTCAGGGCAGATTGCCAAAGCCCCGGGCTTATGACAGTACATATACCTACTTGCCTTTAAATCTTTCGTTCTTTTCCTAAGAGGAAAACCTTTTGAGGAAAATACGAGTTTTTAGGTAAGGTGAGGCGTAGCTTAAGCATTTTTTTGCCAGTTTGAAACACCCAAATTGTAAATAGTGTACATCGTCACAATACAATAGTATAAAATTAATATCAGTATAAAATTCCAAATAGGTACTTCTACATCCACAAAGTAATGAGTTCTTATGGCTATAATATTCAAGATTGCTGGTTTTATTGATTTTTTTATTGGTCTATGTTTGCAATGAAATATTTCTCAAGGGCACTCAAACTACAGTTTTATCAACATCAAATACCGCCACTTCTGCATTCATAAAATTCCAGTTAAAAAACCCAAAGTACAAACGGCTACTGATAGATTTTATTGGAAAACCCAACAACACTTTTTCTGGGTATCGAAATCAGGACTTCGCTGTCAGCAGCTGCACTTAAGACGACTAGACCAATGAGACACAGTATTTCTTCCTATCTTATTATTTTTACGATGAGACAAATGATATTGTAAATTTTGACATAGATCGGTGTTATCTTCTCATGATTGTTTTTAAGATCTCAATTTTGATTGATAAGGTAGTGATAAAGTAATGATCACGATCAAAACGCATGAACATTTTTAATTTATATTTTACAAATGGAATTAAAGATTGAAATCAATCTTTATATGTAGGTACATCACTCAAATTTAAGTTATGGAAGGATTGAATGAATGAATGTCCTGTATTAGGACACTCCACGTCCTAATACAGCATTTATTTGCTTAAAAGGACACTTCAATCTCTAACTATGTAGTACAAAGATTTCTGAACAAGAATAAACTATTTGTATTTGTAGACATAAAAGTTTGTTTTGGCGGGGCAGGCGTACATCTTCTCCTCCGCATAAACAAATAACTAAGCTGCTGAAGTTTATGCTAAAATGTTAATGTCTCATCAATATTGTCAATCTCAGGAAGACGCGAATAAGACTTAGAATACTTTAACATAAAGGTGACTATAACGAGCCTGATGCAACTAAAAGAACGACTAATAATAAAACGTTTGAAACTTTTTCAATTATTATAATTGAATTTGGGTTCATAGGTCCAAATAATTAGGTACTTGCAGGTAATATAAGAAAGTGATTTGTTATTACATCTGATTAGCCCATTTGATACGTTTGCGAAATTAATCTGCTCATCTGCTATCAATTTCTGAAACAATGGCGAACAAAAATGCTCTTATGCTTAAATGAAGCATAAGAGCATTTTTGTTTATATGTTTATAGTAAACCTACACTTTCACGTTGTAATTACTTATAATAAGTTAGACATGTATTTCTAATAATAGTATTCTGTTTAACTGTTCATATTCTCCATAAATCGATTTCTTCATCAAATATATTTAAGCGTTTAACTTTTTAGCCTTAAAAGTCTACCAATAAAATAACTGCACTGAAATAGATAGTATAGCTACTTACAGATAGACAGATAAATATGACAAAAATGTAACGATTCTTAGTTTTAATAGGAGACGTTTAACATATTTTCCGAAATCGAAATATAGCTATAGATTTATTCTGTCATTCAAGATTAGCGGTCATCAAGCACTTGTCGCAGCGAGATATGTAGATAGTAGCGAGAGGATTACCTATGTGACGATATGTTGACGATAATCTGTCACAAGAACAATATCATTACACACAATTCTACTGATAAGTTCTGTCAAGTTACGCGCGTGCCACATATTGATAATACTAAAGATTGAGCACTAGATATATCAGCATACGTAAAATGAAAAACAAGTATATTTTCAGGGTTCCATATAAGGAAACACTGAGCCCTTATAGGATCACTTCGTTAACTGTCTCTTCGTATGTTCAAAAGTCAGGCCGAACAACCCTCTTGAATGCGTAGAGATATCAAGTTGTAATTACGATCAAATAACCTTAGTCTGTAGCTCTATTAAATCAATTTATATAAATAAAAATACAATGAATAAGCATAACAAATAAGTAGTGGAAATAATCCAAAAATAATTAATTTACTGCTAAATCAAATTAAAAGTATGGAATGTATGGAAGAGCATAAGTAAATAAATGTACTGTAAATATATGAATGAATGAGTGTGTCTGTGTACGATAAAGATTTAGAAAAGAAATAACGTCTCTTTGAACTGCGGTTTTTATAAAAGTTAAGTTGGTTTGATAATTTTATTTTTATTTTCCTTAGAATTAAGATTATGTACATGTATATACATATATCTTAGCTTTCAGAAAAGATTCGAAAGGAGAGTGGGTTCGGAACCTTTGGCATGAAACTGACATACACTCGACCTTGACCAGTATTTTTATCATCTTAGGGATTTAATATGGACACTTTAACTAACCTTAACGGCCTTGCGTCTGCCTATTTGTACCAAGAAGAGGGTACAGGCATTTAAATAAACTTATTGATCATTCTTGATTCCTTGATTTTTTGTATCATTCTTTCTTCACTTCATAATATAATAAAGATGGGTTAGGTATTCTTTAAGTGAAAATAGTTTTTTTACAGATTTCCTCTCGGCACTAAATAATAACATATGTATACTTAAACAAGTTCTACCCAACATAATTGTAAACAGATTTTGTTGATTTTGATGATTAAATTAGAAGAAGAATCTAATAATAGTCTTTAAATAAATATTTTGATCATCTACGTAAATTGGAACCGAACATCGAAAATCCATTTAAGTTTGAATCGGCAGTAGGTACGTACTAGAAAATTATCCCGTATTTTGTTGCTCATATAGCATACGATTACACTGTCCGTCTGATGGTAAGCAGCAAGTGTAAGAAGCCATAAATTACAAAAATATAAATGTAGGAATTTGTTGCCTCAATAAATTGCACCGTAGATGCGATAAAATCGTCTAGACTCTATACAAATCTAGTTTGTAGTAGGTACAAATTAAATGATAGCAGTCTGGAAAATAGATACGGTGCTACCTATCTAGAGCTCCCACTACGCGTCGCGTTGCCTCCCACTAGCACATGATTAAATAATGCACTAACTAGAAACACTGTCGAGCGAACATCACTCGTCCTGTTTTGAATGGATACAAAAATACCCGGTATTTTTTCCGTCACTCTTAATTATTAGAAGTTCTTGGAACTCGCTCAGTTCGTCCATGGGAGTCATATACTCGATAATTGCCAATATTTCTAATAGTAAGCGGATTGTGGTAGCATTATCTAACCGGTCTGAAGGGTAATGTACTAGGCAAATGAGATTTGACATAAATGACGTCAGAATCATGGGTCAGTTAGAGGAGCGGGTAGCACATCATAAAACAGTGCATTAACAATTGTTACCCCTATACAGGGGCTCTGTTAAGCAAGCTTTCAACCACTTTTATAATACAGAGTTGATTATCCAAGGAACTATGATTAGAGTATGACGTACTATGAAGTACTACTGCGGTCTGGCTACATACATTATATTTTAAGTGAAGGTGAAGCAAAAGTGGTAAGTGGGGATCACATCGCGTTGCATTCAGCAGCTGTCTTGATTTTTCTCATGGGAAAGAATCATGAATTATAATAGAAAAATAGGTACATATGGGTACCTATTTTTCTATTATAATACAGTTGTATTTTATTTCTCAGTTTATTAGTAAGAACCAAGAACTCGGAGACAATAGATAATATTAAGTGCCGTCCGGTGCATTAATCTCAAATGAAAAATCTTATATTAAGAGATACATTGTTTGCTAATTGTTAGAATGGTTTTCCTCAATTATACGGCAACTGTGTATGTACTTAAAATTTAATTACCCTTAAGTTGGAAAATGTTATTCATTTATTTATATTATTTATTAATGCAGACCTGCCTGAGAATACACTGACTTTATGAGTATGATGAATAAAGGCTTGAAAAAGTACAGCTAAATTAGACCCTAAGTTCATTAATAGAGTTTCATTTAAAATCTCTCAGTACACAGTGAATGGTGACTATAAGTTATTTTTAATGTAATGAGTTCTCGTTAGTCTGGCTGGGTCGCAGCGTTCACCTCGACATGGTTTGTGTCTATGGACCCCTAACACACAGCCTTGTAACGGCCATAGGAGTTTCGCAACGGTTTATCATGACTTTATACTGTTTTATGTGTCTTTATCTATGTGAGTTGTTCTCAAGGGTCTCAAGTTCAAACACAAAGCACGCACCGCTCACACGGCCCACCCTGCTCCCCCCCTGGGTACGCCCATGAGGACGGTAAAATGGATTAATGATTATAACCTGTCTCTAAAGAACTGAAAAAGCATGGTAATATCATACTTAGTGTACCTTTCGGACGTTATCATTACTCCTCTCCGCCCCTCAGATAGCAGGGCGGCCCACGTACGTCGTTGCCTCATTTGTTGTCACCTAAGCAAGACAACGATTCTTCACACACACACACACACGCACACACACCCTCATATATAAAATAAATATATAAAATTATTAATTATTGTAAACTTATCTATCATAAACTGGTTTACATTGCGACGGTCTCAGTGGCAATTAGTAGTCAAAAAATGTAAACAACATGGATTTACATATACGGAAAGCGGCCAATTACACTACAATAAAGATTAATTAGTATTCACGTTTAAGTCTTTACATGGATATTAAAGCAGTCCGCTACACTCGTTATTTGTTCAGACGTTATGTTACCCAGATGATCACCGCGCCTGTTCACAAGTTCGTTTCTCGCTCAACGTAACTTAGGTATTACGAGTTGAGCGATTGTCCTTGTCTATGTCCCGACTAGTAGGTAGGGTTAGGTCATCTAGTCTGCCTATGCCCGAAAGGCAGCACCTGCCTTATCGATGTTGCCCTGATATTTTTGCTAAAAGCAGCCTGCTGCCCTTACGTATTCCAGTACTATGTGGATCTAGACACGCGGCAGTCAAGCCAAGTTCAAGCAAAGGAGGTGTAATATTACACGAACCACTTGGTGCCACTTTTGACCAGCTTTTATCAGAATTTAAAAATTAAATATATATCTATAATAATTATGTTGAATAACTTTATGAAATGACTGATGTAATGAAAACTGGTCAAGTCAAATCAAACCTACTTTAAGATGTCACATATTTAAATAACAGCAATTGCAAAAATTGAGTTTAATAATAAAAAACTTGTTCATAATGTTATTTTGTTCCTATACATACCTACATATTTCGATTTTGCATAGAACTTGGCACTCATTTAGATCTCCATTCTTTTTGCGGCGAAGCCCACAGCCAAGCATAATTTTTGTATTGAACTTAGCTCTCCTTTTTTACATTTATGTTTTTGGTAGGATACAGTATACATTAGTTGATACTGCGAGATATTCTGAAAGCCATCCTTGTGTCGCACACATTGAAGATCCTAATGTGCTTACAATGGGCTAATCTGATATTTTCTGTAATCTTTAAGTAAAGAGCAATTGTTTGTATTATTTCTAAGTGTTTCTGCTTGTTGTTTTGAACATATGAGGAGAATATAGACAGTTTACCTACATTTCTTTAATAAATTACTATACCTAAAATTCTTTTAAAATTTAAAATAATGAATAGAAATCCTGTCCATTTTTGTTTAATTTTCTAATTTGCTCCGACAATATAGCGATAAGTTACAGGTTTCCATTTATTTTCCCCTCACAATTATAAAGAACCTATCTTATAATTACTTAATCTTTGACGTTATCTTATATTCAAATTATTTATTTGCCATTCCACTTGTTAAATTTGATGGTAAAATTATGACTAGGTAGCATTTTGGACCCAGTTTGGGCACAGCAAAAAGTTAAATATTTTGACAGTACATTCACAGATCAGATAACTAATTATAACAATGTTTTAAAGTAATTAATCTTTAAATGATGTAACATATTATATTTATTTATTATTACAAACTCTTTCATTTATTCTGTTACATACATATTCTACTTATTCTATATTTTTAAACATTTTTAACCTTATACAAAATACAACAGTCCACCTACTACTAGACACCAGTCTAGTAGTAGGTGGACTGTTGGATTTAATTTTTTTTCATTAAAAAATAATTAATTTTAATTTTTATCTATATCATATATTAGAGGTTTTTAATTAAAAATCTATATCAGGCACCAACCTGATATAGATTTTTAATTAAAAACCTGTAAAGAGTTGGCCATAATCATTCATTTGTGTAACAAATTTCAACTCGATGCAAGTAAATTTCACTTATAGACGAGCCGACTGAAAAGAGATTTTCTCCGATTTTAGAGTACCTACCAAAGAAATAAAAAAATGATAAAGACGTATGACACCCTAAAAATACAAACAAACCTACCTAAGCTATATACAAATGTGTGCATAACTACACTTGCAAGTAATTTGCATTTCCGTTCTTTATCTGGTGATAATAATAACAAGCCGCTGACACTACGGTTAGTGACTTTTAAATTACAATACCTATTGAAGAAGTTTTTTAACCACGAAATTGTATTTCTTATTCTTTAGGAGCCTCTGTAAATTCGAACAACACCTTAGCTTCATTAAAAAAACGCATTGTATTTAATGTTGAATTCTTTTAAAAAATGCTCCTAACAAAATAACAAATCTATATTTACAAAATAAGTAGGTATACAATTCTTCAATTGTAAATTTTGGTATAATTTATGCTTCACACCTCTAATAAAAATTCTTCGTTCTTTTAATTCGATCTCTTCATAAAAAGTCTTATAAGAACAAGGATAAGATTATAGATGTGATTCCCCACAAAAACAAATTAATATTCAAGGAAACTTTTTCGCATAATACATCATTAGTTCGGTAAAAAATCATCATATTTTTTTTCTTATTTTAGAAGGTAACTACTTATTATCTATGTTTGCATGTATGAAGATATATTGAGGTTATTGTAAAATCGGGAAACCTTTTCACAGTTTTCCCAAAATATCAATGAACGTTGCAGAAGGGATTCCGGGCTTAAATATTTTTAAACTTCCCGGAGGAGGGTCTTAAGTACTAGAGCCTAGAGGGTAGTAGTATTTTAAAGTTTTCTTACCCTACCCAATTTTAAATTACGCTCAAATATAGTGTGTCGCTCTTTAAGTTAGTTGCACGAGTTTGTATTTCCTGACGAGTCAGTCCTGGATTTGTCAATAGGCCGTATAGGCCGCGGCCTAGGGGCGGCAGCGTCCTAGGGGCGGCAGATTTCAGAGGAATTTAACTTTAGTGTTTAGTGCCTCCACTCATATGGGGCGGCAGATATAAAGTGGCCTACACTCATAAAAAATATAAATCCGACACTGTGACGAGTACAATTTAGAGGTTTTTAAGTCACGAGTCAATAAACATCTTCTAGGTAAGCGTGCTCCATCTTAGACCACATCGTCACTTGAGATTGTGGTCCAACGATAGGAATGCGAGCCAGCAATATTTTGGTGCAGCTCATATTTATGAAGCAGGTTAGTATTTGCCCGTCATTATTCGTTATACAATTACGTCATGTATTGCTACAAGAGCCTAAAGAACCCTCTTCACATCTATACTAACGATATAAGTAGATATATGTCAGTTGTGAGACAGGGTATTACAAAAACCGGTAACTTTGTAAAATATTCGAGCTGCATCGCTATTTTAAGCAATGTAAGAATTATTCTGATGGTTTTCCTCAATGGTTTTATAAAACAAACACGAATGAGATAAGTTTGATCCAAGTTCCTAAGATTATACCGGGGTAAGTACGTACATAATTAATACACCAAGAGCGTAAGAAAGTTATGAATCAAAAACATAATCATGCCTAATTATAATTCAGATTATTCAATTCAAATCAAATCATGAATACTTTGAATTTTGTTTACTTTGAATATAACCGTTAAAGTGTTTAAATTATTGGTACTATCCCTGCAAAGTGAATGTCAATTATTTCCCTTTACCGGTATAAGAGTATAGCGATGGATAAGGATGGTCAATTGATAAAGTTTTTTTGCTAACAGAGTGGGTTATTTAGTTAAATAATTTTATTATGATAACCCGCACGATTAAATATGTATTGAGAAGAATAGTCAAACTCTATTTCAACATTTACAACAGTTAACGCCGAATGAAAATACCTACTATAAGAGTATTTTTTTAAAGTATAATAGTATGTAGGTATTGGCGCAGTGGATGTTTCCCAAACGGTATTTCCAACAAGTATTTGAAAAACCCACCAGTAGGCAGGTAAGCTTTGCGAATACCTACTAACAGAACGACTAATCCATAATTACTGGTTAGGTTACTATCCAGCCGGTAATTATGGACTGGTCTTAGGTATATATGTATTAGAATTACTCACAAATTCTAATACATATATACCTAGTATATTGCTAGTGGCCGTTATTCAAAATAATTCAAGTTAGGAAAAATATTTAAATGTAATAATTAGTCGATATATAATAGACTACCTTCTTTGCAAATTATTTGTTGAGTAATTGATTCATCATCTAGGTACCCATTTACTGTCCCAGAGTTGGGCTCGGGTTTTTTCACATTTGAGAGAGATTAAGCTTTAGTCCTCCACGCGCTAGCCCAGTGAAGCTTGACAGAATTCACACGCCATCGAGAAAATCTCTCGTTAACGATGTTTTCGTTCACCGTTCTTTTAAAACATATTAGTTATACTATACTTGTTCTATGATACGAGTACCTAATTAATTAAAACCTGCCCCTTAAATGATATTTATATTTGTAAATAGATCTATATAAGACATTTTTATAACTGAATGTATTAGATTTCCAGAAGGCCTGCCTACTCTTTGGCGTCTCCACAAGAAACGGTGATACTATGAGTTAGTATCATGGTCTCATTTAAATGTCATAAACTCACAATGTCGAATAATTCTTTGAAAAATGTATCATAACAAAGTAACAGCTTTAAATTCACTTTCTAGTTAATTTCGTTTCCCCTACGGCCTGGGTAATTTCATAGACCCCGTCTAAACGAATTTTGTACAAGCAAATTGCCTGCCAGACGGCGCGCGACGGAAGCTAACTTTTGAAGTGGTTTGTGTGTGATGCAGTTTACCGGTTCTCTTATTTTGTAAACGAGGAGGGAAATATTATCATATTAATATTTATGAAGACGCCAAACTGTTGAGAAATAACGTCTATGTCAATTTTCCTTGTATAATTAAAAACGAATATGAAGACTGGTGACTAAAAAGTCATCTGCTAGACATTATATTATATACTATCACATTATACTATATCAAGTTATAAGTACACATAATATATAGCATGTAGCTCGCATGTAGGTATATATTAATATACGAATAATAATATATTATTAATGTAATTCTATTTTGGTTTTCCATAAAGTATATTCTATCTATCTATATATCTGCCAAAATCTAGTGTAGACTGTGGCAGACTGTTGTGAATCCATTATTCACCGGTGCGCCCAATTTCCATTAACCGGCTAAATCTAATCTCCGAGTGCTACTGAGAATTTCTCTATCTGCTACACTTGACTGCAAAACCCACTAAAGAACCATGATCACTATAAAACCCATTTACTAATACTTTACTCAACGGGAACTAACCCAGACCCTCATTCTCAGCAGCTCGCCATTCTGTGACATTCTTTTTTCCATATTCAAATTGGGTCGACTGTGCCATTATGGCTCTATACTAACAATTATTGCCTTGACTCATATTTTCTAGCATATATAATAATAACTGGTATAACGGCAGAATATAGTCCTATAAAGTTAAGATCAGATACTTTAAATATATCCATATATCTGATTACGGTTCCATTGAGAATCTAACACAAGTGTTTGGATTAAATACTATTTACTATGTTGTGTAGAACAATGGTGTTGATATCACGCGGCGAATACTACGCAACCGCACCTCAACGCAGCAATCAGCCATCATTGAGTCGTGCACACTGATCTAATAATATACCTTTAACCTAGAGAACCGAGGGATTTAAAAAGCGAGTAGAGTAGACGAGATTTAGTAGTTAGGTACATAATTATAAATCATAAAAAAATGGTTTCCCCATCAACATTTATCTACTCCTGTATAAATTCATCGTCAACCCATATAATGTCCCACTGCTGGGCACTGCTGGACGGGTGTGCTACCAGTTTTAGAGCTATAGCATCAAGAGCGGTTTGGGAGACATCACACACCACCGAGATAATCTCTCGGGCGACAGGCACACAGATACTTACTTACTTCTTACAAACAGTACAACCTATTACCAAAATTAGGATCTGATCTCATCTAGACCATCAAACTGATTTAACCTATGTTCTGTAATTGTATATGCACAAAAATATATCGTTATGATTGCATGATATGAACTCTATTTAAGCCTAAAATAACATAATACATATATCTATATTAAATACATATATCTAAGGAGCTGTGGTAGCCTAGCGGTGTGACCAGTGGACTGAGACGTCAAAGGTCTCGAGTTCGAACCCAAGGCACGCACCACTGACTTTTCGGAAGTTAAGTGCGTATTTATCACAAGCTCAATCGGTGAAGGAAAACATCGTGAGGAAACCTGCATGCTTGAGAGATTTGTCTTGATGGCATGTGAAGTCTGCCAACCCGCAGTAGGCTAGCGTGGTAGACTATAGCCCAATCTATCTCAAATGAGAGGAGACCCGTGCCCAGCAGTGGGACGTTAATAGGTTGATGATGATGATATCTATATTCCTCAGATTAGTAATTTGTAGTCGAAATAATGATTTTCAAAGTATTCCACACCGTTATACATATTAAGTTTTGAAATCTATACTAATAGAGTAAGATCCCAGGGCTGCCAGACGTCACGTATTTTCTGACGAACCAAATGTGGATTATTGAGTAGTGCTAGTATGTACTAAGAACGCATGCCTACCAGCTATCTTGCCTAGTGGGCCAATTTTCAGGTATCAGGTAATCAAGGTACATCCAAATATTACTTACCTCACGTAAATTCTCCAAGCTGATTTTTACGTATATTTTAGGCAATATCCTTAAAAATAAGTCGCCGATACTCCCAGACACTTTCCGTGGGCCGTATTGCTTTGCAGACGCTTTAAAGCTCCCGAAGGAATTAATTAACTTCACGTAAATTCTGATGTTCCATTCTTGTAAAAGGTTTCAAAATGGTTGTGACAGGAGGCAGACCGATCCTAAGGGCTAATCATTATCAGCCTATAGCCGTCCACTGCTGAACGTAGGCCTCCCCCAAAGAGCGCCAACCATCCCGGTCTTGGGCAGCTCGCATCCATCCGCTACCAGCCACCTTCTTCAAATCGTCGGTCCATCGTGTCGCAGGTCGTCCTACACTACGTTTGCCCAATCGCGGTCTCCACTCTAACACTTGTCTGCTCCATCGGCTGTCCGTCCGTCTGCAGACATGGCCGGCCCACTTCCACTTCAGCGTGCATATTCTACGAGCAATGTCGGTGACTTTAGTTCTTTGGCGAATGACTTCGTTGCGAATTCTATCCACCAAAGAAACCCCAAGCATTGCTCTCTCCATTGCACGCTGAGCAACCTGGAATTTGTGGACCAGGCCTTTGGTCAGTGTCCACGTTTCGGCTCCCTAGGTCATCACGGGTAAGACGCACTGGTTAAAGACTCTGGTCTTCAAAGATTGTGGGATCGACGATTTAAAGATATCACGTAGCCTCCCGAATGCCGCCCAGCCCAAGCGTATTCTTCTGGCCGCCTCCTTCTCGAAGTTGTGCCGCCCCAGTTGAATAGTTTGGCCTAAATATATGTACTCCTGCACAACCTCGAGGTAAGCGCCATTCACGTATACAGGTCTCTGGATGACATGCTCATTATACATGACTTTGGTTTTATCCAAGTTCATCCCGAGACCCACCCGCCTTGAAGAATCCCCAAGGCTGTTTAGCATCACCTCCAGCTCCTGCAGAGATTCTGCCATAATGACAATGTCGTCCGCAAAACGGAGGTGCGAAATGTACTGGCCGTTAATATTTATGCCGCGTCCGTTCCAGTCAAGCGTCTTGAAAACGTCCTCCAACGCGTTTGTAAACAGTTTCGGAGAGATAACGTCTCCCTGTCTTACCCCGCGACGCAGTTGGATTGGTTTTGTGCTCTGGTCTTGTACTTGGACGGTCATAGTTGCGGCCTTGTACAGATATTTTAGCACCTCAACGTATCGACAGTCAACTAGGCATCTCTGCATAGACTCCAGCACAGCCCAGGTCTCGACGGTATCGAAGGCTTTCTCGTAGTCCACATACGCTAGGCAGAGAGGCCGATTATATTCCTCTGTCTTTTGAATGATCTGCCTGAGGGTGTGTATATGGTCTACGGTGCTGTAGCCTTTCCGAAACCCGGCCTGCTCTGGCGGCTGAAAGTCATCGAATTTTTGGGCAAGACGATTCGAGATAACTCTCGAAAACAACTTGTAAACATGGCTCAAGAGTGATATGGGGCGATAGTTCTTCAGGAGCGTGTTATCGCCCTTTTTAAAGAATAAAACTACCACGCTCCTGTTCCATGCCTCCGGTGTAATGCCTGTGTGGATGACGGAATTGAAAAGCTTACTAAGCTCGATCAAGACAGGTGTTCCTCCTGCCTTGAGTAACTCCGTCGTTATCCCGTCATCCCCCGGAGCTTTGTTATTATGAAGCTGTTCGAGAGCTATTCTAATCTCACCCATGTCGATGTCGGGAAGCTCGTCTGTGCGGTGGCGTGTAAGCCTGGCCCGCGGATCATCCACTCGTTGGGCCTGAGGTGGGGACGTTTTTTGGGAGTATAGGTCCCCGTAAAACCTTTCGACTTCAGCGAGTATCTCTGGCTTCGAGGTGACGGTAGTGCCCTGTGACGTTCTGAGTTTCGTCAGGTGCCAACGGGAGGTATGCAGCTTGGCGAATACCTTCGAGCCTTTGTTTTGCTCTATGGCTTGCTCAATAGTTCGGGTATTCGCGCGTCGATTATCGCGTCTTATCAACTTTTTCACCTCCCTGTTAAGTACCTGGCGCTCAGACGGTGTGGCATTTGTAAGTTCTCGTCGTTTCCTCATCAATTCCAGAGTTTCGCTTGTGAGTACCGACTTACGTCCTTTGCTCTTTGGTCGAAAATATTTATAGCCCACCTCGCGGATGACACGTACCAGGCCATCGGTGGCGTCGTTTATGTCCTCTGTGGTTTCCAACATGGCGAATCGGTTTTGTAGCTCTAGCTGGAAGCTTTCGCAGCCAGCTTCGACCTGGGGCAGCGTTGGCCTAAGAGTTGACCCCGTTAAGCGCGCTCGTTCGATTTTGACCTTTATATCCAGAGTGCCTCTAACCAGTCGGTGATCACTACCGGTATCGAACCTGTTGATCACTGAGACATCTCTGAATATCTGGCGCTTGTTAGATATAACGAAGTCAATCTCGTTTTTGGTCACGTTATCGGGGCTTTGCCAGGTCCACTTCCTTTGAGGCTTCTTCTGGAAAAAAGAGTTCATAAGAAATAGCTCCTGAGCCTCGAGAAAGTTTATTAACATTTGCCCCCTGTGGTTTCTGCGCCCATAGCCGAATTGACCTACTCTCGACTCGCCACTCTCTTGTACTCCCACTTAGGCGTTGAAGTCACCCATAACAACAGTGTAGAATGTTTTAGTACGAGACATAGCTTTAACTATGTCTTCGTACATGGCCTCGACTTCGTCGTCAGGGTGTGCGGACGTTGGGGCATACACTTGTATAACCTTCAAGCAATACCTTTCAGTTATTTTAAGTACAAGGTATGCCACCCTTGCCGACACACTGCCTAATTCCACAATGTTGCCCTTGAGTGACTTGTGGACCATAAACCCGACGCCACCTTGGGATAGTTGGTGTCCTTCTTGGAAGTAGAGTAAGTGGCCACTATCGAGGGTTATCGTTTCCTCCCCCTGTCGTCGGATCTCCGACAGTCCCACGATGTGCCAGTTAATACGACTTAGCTCTACTTCCAATTCAACAAGGCGCTCGTTCAGCCGCAGAGAGCGTCCATTATACGTCGCCAGGTTGAGGTTGCGATGTTGGTACCCTGCCGTCACCCGGGGATTCTTAGCACCCCCTGCCGCACCGTTACCGTGACCGGTACCATGGCCAGGAATAGTGCAGCTACCGGGAACTGGGGGCCGCAAATCTGGGACCTTCATCATTGGGGGGGTTTGCCATAGTCACCACGCTTGGCAGGCGGGTTGGTGACCGCAGTTCCTGGGATGCTTTCGCTGATAGTGCTGCTGCCCACTACTAGGTTTGGTATTTGGGAGCATTCCAGCATAAATCACGGTTATACCGCCATGTATTGGTTTGCCGGCAACCAACAATAGGTGCATCCGTATTCCGGCTTGTATCCTGTAGTCGCTTTTTACGACACCCATAGGAGGAGAAGGGGTGGCCTATTCTACAGCCCGGGTCCACACGGGGAGTCCACAAGGGCTAATCATACCCCTTAATTCAATATTAATGCCTCTGTGGGTAGGAGCGTGAGGGTATTATCAACGCGCATGAGAGTGAGGCAGATTGCGAATATGCGGAAGTCTAGGGGATGATTGGCCCCTTGGATCGCTCTGTCTTCTCGTAAAAGGTTACGAAATAGTTGTCTGGTGGAGATATAAACAATGGAGCATCATAATTTACGTGAAGTTAATTAATTCTTTCGGGAGCTTTAAAGCGTCTGCAAAGCAATACGGCCCACGGAAAGTGTCTGGGAGTATTGGCGACTTATTTTTAAGGATATTGCCTAAAATATACGTAAAAATCAGCTTGGAGAATTTACGTGAGGTAAGTAATATTTGGATGTACCTTGATTACCTGATACCTGAAAATTGGCCCACTAGTTAAGATAGCTGGTAGGCATGCGTTCTTAGTACATACTAGCACTACTCAATAATCCACATTTGGTTCGTCAGAAAATACGTGACGTCTGGCGGCCCTGGGATCTTGGACTATAATAGATTATAGGTAAAATACTTGTTTTGTTGAACGAGCTAATCTCAGGAACGAACATACTGTCGAATTGACAAATAAATTAGTGTTAGATACATTCATCGAGGAAGGCTGTGTAACATCACGCTACAACCAGTAGAAGCGAAGTATCAAAGAAATATGTTGGAAAAAGGACGAAATTGGCAGGGCTGCCTTTTGATACCAAATTGGTGTAATTGGACGATGTACTGTATCCACGTGGTATCATTTGGTATAATTCGATAGAAAGCTTAACGCTTCATAAAAAAAAGGTCATGTCAAGAGGTTGACTGGCTAATTCTGCAAAGGATAATAGAATAATCGAGGGATTTGAGCTATAAAACAAAAAAGTCATACGACATATGTAGAATGGGCAGTATGGTATAATACCATCACATTGGGTATAATGGCAGATACTATATTGCATAGCCGCGTCGTTGCTTACTGGCAGCCCTGGAAATTGGTCGCACTCTCTCTAACCCTCTCTATTATGTGACACAGACAAAATTGCGCAAGGTAACTAGTGATATATACAAACTAATCAGCTGATTATGAAAAAGGCTGTTGGCAACTTAACACGGATAAAAATCCGGTACTAGGCAGATCTCATCTAGACTTCGAGTTAAAATTTTCAATAATATCAAATTTAAGATAGTATTATCTGCGATAAGGTACGACAGCATAATATATTATTGTTACTTTTGTATTAGATGACAAAGTGAAGATTTAATTTATCTCTCTCATGATTGATTCTCACAATTCTGTTTTATAGATACGCTGAAATAGTAGGAGTTGCAGTACTCTCTTTGAATTTTTACAACCTGATGTGGGCCCAGTGGTTTAGCAATCGGCTTGTGGGTCACAGGTTGGGTGTTCGGTCTCCGCACGGAGCAAATATGTGTATGTAGTTATTCCTGATCTTGGTGAAAATTTGTGTTCGTAAATTCACCTACATATGAAAAATCCTAGTGTTTTAAAAACTTCTTTTGATGTTATTTCCAGCATACGACTAAGTTGGTGACTGACTTGCTCTTATTATAACTTACAGCTGCAATACAATATATTATTATTTATTATTATTGTTGATCCAATTTACACAGAACGATTCCATAGTATCATTTAGTGTAGCACTTTTATGTTTGAATGTAAACTTCATAAAATCTGTGACAGAGCATCACACGGTAGAATACCTAGAGATATCTTGTTTGCGGATGGATGGCCGTTTATACTCGGGGTGTCTACGTATTGTGTGAAGAATGGAGATGAGTGTTAGTAAACTTATTTGATCATACTTAAATTGCTGTGTACCGTTTCTTTGTTGTATATTACATGTGTTTTTATTCCTTGTAATCTTTGTCTTGAGGTTTATTATTCTCTCTTTGATATTAGTATATTTATTTTCTTTTAGTTTAAATGTGCCTAACAATATCAATATAGTATGCATAATTATTTTGTAAGTATCTTCAATTCTTGTAATTGGTCTAAGTGTACTGTTTTAATTGAAGTAAATTAAATAAATAAATCTTTTTTATGGAAATTTAAGTGTGTGTTTCTTTTATTTGAATAACCTCGCGTATCCTGGATGGAAATGGTTTTCTTTTACAAGGACATGTGGTCCGTGAGATCTTATGTAAGTAATGAGGGGATTTGTCTATGGTGTATTTATAAACTGCTCACTTCTTGGAATTTTTCTTACTTAGGTACAGCTTAGGTACTGTATTGTTTACATAACATGGATATTAATATGTATCTGATATGGAAAAACTTATATATGAATGTGATTTTTAAATGATTCCTGTGTGTATGTCGTCACAGCTGATTTGTCGTAGATTGTACATATTTACGATTTAAAGTAATAACAGAACGAATCCATAGCTATTATTACATAAAATATTGATAAGTTAAGAGAGGCTCGTGGCTGAGTAATTGATCAATAAATCTATAAGGTGAAGCTACGCCTGTCGAGGTCAGTCTACAGATGGGTATTACTATTGTACTTACTATTCCTAATACATCGTTACCACTCCGTACCTCAGCATCAGCAATTTAAGCCGATGCACGATGGTTTCAGTTGTCGTCAATAGTAGCCAGAAATTTAATAAACCTGACAACCTATTTCCCACTTGTTGTTGCAGAGCTCCGACGGGAGTCATATCTTACCCAAACTGAAACTTACCAAAATAAATTACTCCTGATTTTATATTTTTGAGAGGTAGGGCATAGTGAGATTCCTCACTCAAACTGAGCTGCCCGACTGGGGAAGTACCTCCGCCTTACAGAAGACCGCAGTGAATCAACAATAGTTGTATTTCTGTCAGTGAGTAAGGTTACCAGAGCTCGTTGGGGGAGTGACTATTCTGACAGCATAGGCATTCCGTTTGCTGTCAGTTTAATAATTCCCTATTTTTAGAAACCTAAACGGTTTCTGCAGGGGTTGGCAACGCATATGCAAGCCTTCTGGTATTGCAAATGTCCATGGGCGGTGGTGATCACTTACCATCAAGTGAGCCCTCTGCTCGTTTGCCCCCTTATCAAAATAAAAAATTGTAAGGACCTGCTGAAACTTCAAACTACATCCGTCGCTACGCCACCAATTTCATTGGACAGCTGGATCAAGGAGCGGCACGCTTTGCGAGGAAGCAACATCTAATTTAAAAATCGCCAAAGGAAACGCTCGAGTGCACATTAGTTGAAATTGGGACAACTGGACGACACATTAACTCGAGTAGAATTTTTAGGCGTTTTCCTCTTTAGTCGCCATAGTCAGTATTGAGGACGTTAGGTTCATTATAAGTTACACGTTCTGTCTCAAGAATATGTTATTATAAACTGTCTTTGGATGGCAGTGGTATTATATAATAATTTGATAAACTTCTTTACTATTGCGGCCTTTTCGCATATTTCTAAAAACTTATGCATTTTCAAAATTAAGATTATGTCAAAATTTCAGGTTTTTGAACGAAGTCCTATCCGTTGCTAGCCAGTATTAACGATTATATAAGTAGATTAGTTACGATCTGGACGAACTAGAACATTGTCACCTTTTTAAAATATTAGGTAATTGTCTGCCAATTCCGATTGAATCTCAAGGGGCGTTTAAGGTTTAATCATTAGTCACTCGCGGAAGATATTCTAATAATCTTATTACATGTGTAAACTTCTGGTCTTATTTTAAGTTCCTGGACCAAGCTTCAATCTGCCTAATTATCACCTCAATATGTGATATAAGTAAGGAATTTAGTTTCTGTAAACTTAAACCCGCAACATAAATCACTTCACCCACACATAAATCTCTCAGACAAATAACACCAACAACCACATGTACCCTACTTGATTAATTGTGTGTAATATTCTATTTATTAGGTATATTTGACGTAGCTAACTTCCACAAACGTCATTAGTACTTACGTACAATAGTCTAATAACGCAGGTAAGAAGGATGACAGCCGCAGTTACGATATTTTACCACCTAATATTTCAACTTCACGTCAACAAGATAAAATAGTTTTACGTAACAGTATTCGCGCGCAGTCTCCTAAACTCCTAAGAATCATTTGAACGATTTTACGTGCACAGTTACCACACGACATCAAAGAATGGCGCGAGTTTCGTTATTTACAAACTAAACTTATTTGAGAGGCTGAGTAATGAGCGCACTAATCGGTCAATTGACAAGACTAAGCTACATCTCCTGCGTCCTTTCTATGTATGGATAGTATTGACGCTTGACTCACAACGAGGAACAAGAAAAGAGTTCTCGATGTGTTAAGAATGGGCAATGTGCACGCATCTATAGAATTACAATGGGAAGTAGAACTTAACCTTACCGATGCAATGATCCGCTTTGTCTAACGTGAATTGAAATGAAAAAAAATGAACTTAATTAAGTTCGCCTTGTGCACAACACTATTAATGTATTGTTCATATTTATGTGCTGTTTCATATGTATAAACAATAAAGAATTAACGAAACACATAAAATTTTATTCGAATCAATAACAGTGTACCATTTATATGATATATTTTATTTTACTATTATTCTATAGCTCCTATAAGTAAACTGTCCAACAAAGTTTTTAAGCCCTGCTTGTACACAATGTCTGGCAGTTATTAAGAATAAAAATATAAGAGGCGTCCTCGACACCGAAGCGACATTGTCAAACATATCGGCATTAAATAATATACTTTTTAAATTGACTTTAAAGAAAACCGGATAAGTGCAATTTGTATTCACATACAGACGGCTCAGTACAATACAACGAGACTCATATTAAGTTGGGTTGTTACAGCGCATCCATAAGGCACTGCAGTTGATATGGCAAAACAAGATTCGCTGGTGTGCGACTGGGCCGACCCGAAGTCAGACTACTAATTTGTCTTAGACCTAGATCTGTTATTACGGTATTAACATAGTGATTACTCCAAGATACGTAAACATATTATTTACTAACTTTTGCCCGCGATTTTGTTTGTTTAGAATTAGTAATTTGGTTCACTTTCTCTGCTGATTTATTTCCACCACCCTTTTCGTTCCCTAGAGGGATAATTTCCGGATAAAAACTTATCCTAAGTCCTTGATGTGCCTCTATATCCGTTCCCGGGACTTAAAATATCTCCATACCAAATTAGATCTAAATTTGCACAGCGATTTGAGCGTGAAGAGGTCGCAGATACATGCTTTCGCATTTATAATATGTATGGATGGGTCGTTGGTAAGTTCACAATGATTCTGTAAATCACTGGTATGGTGTTGATTATGTACACAACATATCGAACCCGATTAATAAGAGCCTAAATATTCGCTGGCAAACAATAAAATTAAATTTAATACAATATATATTATATTATATGTAATGTAACATAAAATAAATCGCTAAAAAATCACTTTTCTTCATATATATTCTTTCTTATTATACTTTTGCTGTGCCTGACAGTCGATAATTGCATCTAACACTAAACCTTACCACCTGCATTTAAAACATTACAGAATGCAATAAAGTTAAATTGAATTCAATTGAAATCTTCTCTCTACCTCTTATCTCTGCATCGGAGGACGATGTTATTCTAGTTAAGTAGTTAAGTCATGTCCATATGCTACTCAACTACCTTATCAAAAGAGCTCGTTATTCGTACACTTTGTATATTGCACCTACAGCTGTCCTTCAACGGTGTCTGGCAGGATATTAAACATTTTCAAACGGTCGGATTACTTGAGAAAATTTCTTTAAATACATATGTAGGCACTCGCACTAGTATAAAGTATAGTCTAGTTATTGGCTGCGTACGTTGGTTGGCACTGGTAAAAAACTTAAGTTACAATCAACTGTCAATATTTTCTATTATCTTGAAGGTCTTAAAAATTGCACTTTACACAATATTAATTAATCTTGTTTTATTTTTTTATCTAAAATATAGTTCCGCAGTCTTGACATTTAGGTATCATTGGATCTATAAATATTAGTCGCTGTTGTGCTCTGGAGGAAAATGTCAAAGGCTGACCGGAAGGTAGCTACTTTGAACTACGCGCTCAACATACCAAGGAGTAAATTAGTTGACATCACTAGCAGATAATCGGTAGACTGGGTATTGTACATTGTATATTATAATTTATTTACACGCTGTTTTACCTCAGAGAAATCAGACAGGGATATTTATACGGGTATAGTTATAGGTTTGCTACCGCTGCAATGCATTGATGTATGGGCGGCCCACAGCGTGTGCCTGAACCCCCCATGATGTACTGAATTAACCAAAGAAAGTTTTAGGTCAGAAACGAAACTGTCATAGACTTTTTAGACAAGGATTTTATGTTAAGTTTAATTTATTGTATCACAAGATATGTATTTTAAATTTAACTTAACTTCAATGACACTTCTTCCGTTTTCAAACACATATAATATACAGACAATTATAAAAATACCTATACTCCGCCCAATATTGAGCGTTTACTGACTAAAAACCCGCACCCGTCAACGCCACTAGCCGGGGCCATGGGATGCGCGAAAGCATGCACCACAACGCCTAGCATCCTCTGCGCAGGCGCACGTGGGACGAACACGCGCACCGCCTACTTGGGGCCATTCTCAGATCTGGCGGCGGGCAAGCCTGGAGCGTGTGCTGCGCCGTGTCCTCAGGGCAGCCCACACAGTGGTGACATCCGGGCGATGGCTCCCGGCCTATGCGACACAGGTACTTGCCGAAGCCCCCATGCCCAGACAAGACCTGCAGAAGGACTTGACGGACTAACTGAGGGCGCCGCGCGCCGTGGCGCCTTGCAAGCCACTCCTCCATGATGGGTCTTACCGCCACGATAGTGGAATCGTGGCGTGCCCTGCGCTGGGTTGCGCAAGTCGCGTCCTCCACTCCGCCACAAGGATCTAGCGGAGCTCGGAGCGCTGCGCCTCAGTCTCGCTAAGCAACGGCTGCTCATCCCCCATCATCCCTCGCGCCACTGGTATAGCGACGCGAGGGCCACCGCTTCTAGATCCCAGGGCGGGGATCCGGCAAGGAGGGTCGCCGCCTCAAAGGAGATCGTGCGATATCCCTTATTAACACTGACGGCCATCGCCTGTTGCGGTCTACGTAGCAACATGGCGTTACGGGCCGCCAGGTTTACTCCCCATATTGGCGCTCCGTAGAGCTCCATGGATCGGACGATCCCCATATACAGGCTCTGGCACTCGCGACAGAGCTGACGCGGTGCCCATTAATTTGGGGCCCAACCTTCGAAAGTGGTGTCCGAAGTCCCATCGGCCAAGATACTTCACGACGCCGATATGGGACAAGATACTTCACGGTTTGAGCACAGGATAAATACGCTCGTGAAAAGTCAATGTGCTTGCTTGCCTTGGGTTTGAACTCGAGACCTTAGACTTCATTCACTCTCCAGTGGTCACACAACTAGGCTATCATAGATCGGGCGACATTATCAGTCATCATATATTTATATATGTAAATAACTATGGCAACATTGTCACTGCCATCTGACAAGTGCAAAGTAGTCGTGCAGCGTGCGAAGGTCACACCATCGACCCTGAAATACGTACCAACTAATCTGTGGGTCAAACTAATGAATCTGATGATGAAGATAAATCTTACAAGATTGACACCTATTTTTTTTTGCTTATGACCAGAGTTTTCACATAATATTATTTTTTATATATGCAATTAATGGTTTTAGTATTGGTATTAAATATGATATACCATCACGCCTGAAAGTCATGCAAAGGGTAAGGCAGAGGTGAACTAGTGTATACCTAAATTTTACCGTTATTTTTAGGTCCCATGTCATAGAGGGTGAGCCTATTGCCATCAACGCAACAGGAATCCAAACTCTGATCTGCTACTGAGAATACCCAATAACTCTTTGCCGGACCTGGGAAACAAACCTAAGACCTCTTGTTCAGGAATCGCACTTATCGCCACTAGATCATTGAACGAGGCACTTAACGAACCGATTTATTTAGATTGATGAAGAGAGACAACGCTATATTCATCCTTCTTTCACAGGTTAAATAAGAAGGCTAGAACATATTTACGTTCTTTTAACATAAGGCTATAAGCTACTTATTGTAGTTCTTTGTTTTGTTTTTTCATTGTATCAGCCAGTAGTACTATTAATAATACTACTTTGCTTTTGTTTTTGTTTCAAGTTCATGATTACTTTTAGTTTGACTAGCCAGTAGTTTGATAGCAAATCTTACTGTCTACTACTCAGGGTGCATTATCAACAAATCGCATATTACATTAATATGACACCAATTATTGTCCCACTGCTGGGCACGGGTCTTCTCTCATTTGTGTTTTTGTCTCTTCTCATTTGTTTCGGCTATAGACCACCACGTTATTCCAGTGCGGCTCAATAGACTTCACATGCCATCCAGGGAATCTCTCAGTCGATCAGGTCACACAATGTTATTCTTCGTTGTTTGATCATGTGATTAATATTAGAACATAACTTCGGAAACTCAGGTAGGCTTTAGCATCGAACTTATGGCCGTTGGCCATCACAGTTCTATTTGATTTACCTACACATAATATCTCGATAAACAATATAAAATATTTATATTTATGAAGCAGATCTACAACTAAATTATATTTTATTGTTTAGTAGAGCCAGCTCAAGATGTCCCGCAATAATATCTAATATACAATGTATAATATTCGCTTTAAATAATGGATCATGTTAACTTAAAAATATAAAATGTGAGAAATGAATCTGTGGTTTCTGCCTACCCATGAGAAAGGCCCATGTAACGTGTACATATGTTTAAAAATATGAGAAATATTATGTTTTTTTTCTTTTACCGTAAACTGTCTCAAGTATATGCATATTGTTCTTGGCACAGAAAGAGGTCCTACGATGACTGACAGATACCGAGTAGCCATAACGTACGTTATAATGGAATAATAGCCATATCAGACGTATTTTCAGCACCTTCAATGACATATTCATGTATCAACGACCTGTTTGGCGTAGTGGCAGAATTATATGTTTGCGTGTAACGGCTTGCGGATTCGATCGCCGCACGGAGCATATATTCTTACGACCAGGTAGTTTATCCGGGTCTGGGTGTATGTGAAAATTTGTGTATGTAACCACAACACAGGAGACAATACTAGAGTAAGGCTTCGTTTAAAAATAAAACGTAAATTAAGGTAGCGTTTACTAACTTTGGGGTATATTATTATGCATTGGGCTGTTGCGGTTTATTCACTAATATTGCTTCGTAAGCCTTGCTAAGCGTGACTCAGCGTGAGGTCTTCGCTTCGCTTTCGAAGATAAGCGGAGTTGATGAGTTTTTGTACGAAAATCTCAGTATTATCTCAAAGTTTAATTAATCTAGATTAATGCCCGGATATCACTTCTGCCAACCCATATGACAATAATATGTATTATTGTTTTATCGTCACACTTCACTACGCGTCGCAGAGGATTTCTTTGCCGTTGCAAAATAAAAAGCCCCACCATAAATCACCATAACGTCCTCTGTCTACAACTTGTCAGTCCGGAACCAAAAATAAATAAATAAACACACAAACACTTAGATTTAAGGAGTTTCTTTTCGCAAAGAGGTTAGCGCATTCTGTCGCCCGTACTTTTTAAGGTTAACCGCTTTCAATTTTTTTAAGTTAGCCTATAGCAATGGTTGTCGATGTAAATAATTCTGTAAGTTGTTTCATTATTGATCTGTCACTGTATTCATACTACACATCAGTGAAATAATAATATTAGTTCAGAATTTAATTGATTTTCTTGATGTGAGGTACCGATAACTGCAGTTACATACATAACTAATGAAATGCATCTATAATAGGTAACTGCGCCCACAGGAAGTACGTCTAACTCTAGTTTTATTAATTATAATACCCGGTTCCTTTATAGTAAGTACTGAGTGGCCAAGCAATGTGGGTTAACCATAATATTGAAAATGTTTTAATGATATTAATTGGTATTAGAGAAAAGAAAAATCCTCTTAGCAAAAAAACAACAATACAATCGCACAGCGTTAAAAGACAAGATAATAGGAATCAACAAAGTTGTTTAAATATACAGCCTTTTAATAATGTTACGTACTCACTCGTAATGATTATCGAAGTTGAATTATCTCGATGGAGTGCGCATGAGCGGGTTGCGCGCGCGTTCACAGGTGACTGCAGTCGTCGTTAAGCCACGGCGCGCGCGCAGCTCCGATTGAAAACACTGCCCTTTGCGTTACCAATCAGTTTTCCGTATTATACATATAAGAAAATCTTTAAAATGTTCATAGAATAAATTATAAATGATGTATTACAACTTTGTTCATTACAATTACCTACTTAACACAAACTCACCGTTACTTACAAATTCACCGTTTGTTTTGGACGGTTTATAAAAGAGTTATAAGAAAAGATTGTCTATTACCGCATCCCAGGAGACTCCATATAGCCTTTCCAGTACATTAGCATAATGACGGTCTTGCACGTGCAAATGTGTGCGTAAACAGGTAGGGTTGCTTTTGTATACATACATTAGGTAGGCATGTGCATTCTGTCTTATCTTACTTCACTTACATTCGCTCCCGGACCCTCGTTTATAGAAAACGAATACTACATCAAAGTACACCGAGCGGTGGGGTATCTGCAGTAAAAGAGGTGCGCATTGATCGTTCCAAGTGTCTTGTGCGAGTTTCTCTTTTCAAACGAGTCATAAACTCGCCGATTTATCGCAGAGCTGTGAGCAAGCCATAACTACTTACAAAGATTACACGAGGAAAATAATTACAATAACATTAAGTTTTTAATTTCCTAGCTAAAACTACAAGATAAATAAAAATATACTCATGCAAATATTACATACCTACTACGAAAAAATAACACACTCATACAAACATTGAAATAAAACTAATTTAAACGGATTTTACCGCGATAATGTTGATATTATTTAATCCCAAAATTGTACTCAAAATGAGACTCTACACCATAGTCAAAATATGTGACTTGGAAATGGTCAAGTCACATATTTTGACTATGGTGTGACGCTACATTTACATAGGCGTAAAATGAAATCAATATTCACTTTTCATTACTTTTCTGTTATACAATAGGTCTTGTAATAACGAAAACGGTCAAGCCACATATTTTAACCTAGGTGTTGAGTATATGAAGTTGGGCCTTGTAGAGTCAGAAGCTACGGCATTATTTTGAGTATACCACTACAAAATTCGCACAACATAGTTTTATTTTAATATTAATTATGTTTTCTCGCGGAGAGAGCGTCTAATCTTAAATTCCGTGCTACATTGTACCTACCTATGATGATTATATATGTATAATACTACCTGGAAGCGGGTCCAAAACAATGATATACTTGAAAAAAAAATACATATTGTGCTTATGTACACTAATGTGAAGTACTTTCCTCATGTATGTACATACATTTGTACGTGAAGCTCAGGCTAGAATGGGAATGGGAATTTTTCGTTTGTTGAATTGTATGAACATTTGCTTAATTGTATCGGTAAAGTACATAATTTAAGTTTTTTACTCTTAATACTTACCTACTATTATAAGAGTTATAAACAGTCGTAATTTACATTTCATTTATTTTCTAATAGGTAAAAACAACATACAAGCTATGACTAAAATACAAGCCAAATAGGCATTTCTAACCATTTGTATGGATGAGCGATAAAAAAGTTGCTTATTAAAAAACCAGACGCCGGTCAAGCTATGAGGAAAAATAAAAATGAATAAAATAGAAGTAGAATAATTTATTTGCATTAAATTATGCCATATCCGTATTTCTATATATTTTTAGGGATCCGTACCTCAAGAGGAAAATACGGAACCCTTATAAGATCACTTTGTTGTCGGTCTGTCTGTCTGTATGTCCGTCTGTCTGTCTGTCAAGGCCCTTTATTTCGGAAATACGTGAAGGTATCGAGTTGAAATTTTAACCATATACTCAGGTCCTACGAAGTTGTGAAAAAATCTAACTTTTCGTAAAAAAAAGATACGGCCGTTTAATCAGCAAAAAGGGAATCAAAACTCTTAGGGTACTTCCCGTTGACCTAGAACTATGAAATTTGGCATTTAACATCGTTATAGACCAACAATACAAGGAAAAATCTCAAACTAAACATTTGTAATTCAATCTTTAAAAAGTAAAATTTTTGTTCTCATTAGATGTGAAGAGAGCCGTACTATTATCTGCAAATAAAATCATGGGATACTGGATAGCGTTAGGTAAATCATTTATATAAATGAGAAATAGTAGTGGTCCTAATATTGACCCTTGAGGTACACCATATTTTATTGTTTTTGGATTTGATGTATATTTAATTTCTGTTTTTGTGAATGATCATAATTGTGTTATTTCGGTAAATTGTTTTCTATTACTGAGATAGGATTTCATGATTACTAGTGCTTTTCATCGAACGCCGTATATTTCTGGGTAAAATATAATGTATCTATTGGCAGGGAAACTGCCTCGTTGGTCTAGTGGTCGTACAGAATGACTGCTGAGCAAGAGTTCTTAGGTTCACTTCCCAGATCAAGAAGTATTATTGGGTTTTTCTATGAAATTCTCAATAACAGCTCGCAGTTTAGATTCGTGCCCTATGTCATGGGACCTAATACATACCGGCGAAACGTGGGTGTACATTAGTACACCTCGCCCTAACCGTTCGGGGTGGACAGGTGTGATGTTATGTTATATTGAAAGCTCATCCAGATTTCATCCATGGTTCAAACTATTCCTGATGGCCGTTTTTTCTCATTTATGCTAGTAACGTAGACAGGTACATATTTTTTTTTTCGATACACTTACCTACAAAAACCAGTTGAAGGAAAGAATACAAAATAATAATTTCATTTCGTTAGTAGGTAAATGTTCCAGCTTTCCTAGACGTAGCAGGGTTCTCCACAAACCGCAGTCCACCTACGTCATAATAGCTTAGCTTAATTTATTACACAAGTCATATTATCATAAGAAATTAGATTAATTGTTACCTACGCCAAGTGCATGATGTGGGTATTGTTTGCATTATATGAATTTCAATTGTGTCGACACGAATTACGATGATAGTGAGAAAAAGATCCTCCGTCGTCACTAAACAGCAGTAGCATCGATTGGACCCACAGAGTACTTTTGTTGACATGAAAATTGGCCCACACCAAATATATGCCACGGTGCGTAGTAGTGTAGTATAACCCTACCTACCTACAAATTAAAGTCATTGCGTCAATTCAAAACCTTCATTTACCTCCACTACAAACAAAATAGCTGAAAAAGAAAAGATAAAACGACCAACCAAAAAGTTCATCTACCTGACTACAACGAGTGATTTATATTAATTCTTTGGCTACCTACCTTGTGTATGTCAGGAATTCCTTAGAATAACTAAACTAACAACTCTGTAAGTATAGCATTGTTTTATACAAGTATTCATAATAATTTAGTTTATTGTATTTGTAGGTAATACGCGCGCCGCGCGCCGCCCGCCGCCGGCGCGCGGCGCCGCCGCGCCAACTCGTGTTTAACGCACTTCTCGTGTTTGGGTTACTATAGCACGGTGGGATTTTTTATTTTGAAAAATGGAAGGGGTTTCCTGTAAGGTAGCTTTACCCTAAAACTATATAGCAAGTAAAAAAACTATATTACAAGTATTTAAATATATATATTGATATATTTAAATACATTGATGTTTTATTATTGTTGATGTTTTATTATTATTATTTTATTATATGAAATATATTGATGTTTTATTTTTATACCCTGTGTTTGCGCTTACAGGGAGCGAAAACGATGCAGACTACATACGGTTTAAGAAATTTATTTCCTCAAAAGATTTACATAATCACTTATAGAGAAAATACAATATTAATAATTAAAGTACATACATTGAGCCGATTGGCGTAGTGGGGTTAGTAATCATTACGAATCACAATATGAAAAAAAAAAAAAAAAACACATTAGTTACATCCAGTTCATTAATTAGTAGTAGGGTAGTTATAGATAAAGTACGGCATACATCTCCACTGCGGGTAAGAATATATCAATAGAGGAACACAATATAATGTTTTGCTTATTAAGGCCTATGACATAGTGACGTAAGTAGTAAGTTATTATTTGTACTTAAAAATTTTTTACATTTTATTTTATCGTTTTATATATTGTGGATGGTATGTGCATGTATAGTGTGTATATTTGTATAATGTGTATATTTCGTGCTTGTTTTTTATTTTTTGTAAGTTTATTTTGTGTATGTCTTACATTATGTATTAGTGTAGTTATTACTGTTTAATAGACTACTTAATTCCTACTATTAAAAATCCTTTAAAATATGGTTTTTTAATAACTTTTTGAATGTAGGCAGCGATTGAGCTTCTTTTATATTTTTAGGTAATTTGTTGTAGTGTTGAGCGCCCTCATATAGAATACTTTTTTTCCCGTAGTTCGTTCTGGGATTTCTCAAACAAAGGTTATTAGCTTTCATCAACATATATTCGATAATCTTACCCATACGTCGTTTGCAGTGGTTTTCTAAATTGATCTAGCCAATTTGAATGTCATGCGTTTGAAAGCGGAAGTTGGTTCGGCGACGTCTAGAGCTTAGTTTAAAACGCTCTTATATTCAAGCTAATAGATTTTTTTATTACGAACCTAATTCAGCTACTAAAAGTCACCTATAGAGCGGCTAATGTAATAAATAATGATCCTAACCTGTGCAATACCGATTCATATCACTTCCCTTCGGTGCGGTCGGTGAAAGACAAATTGGCACCTTATTTTAATTGGTGATTTTTTGGTTCCGCGCTCGATTTCTGGACCAGTGTTTGTTTTTAGTTGTGTGCTATTGTTTTAAGTGCTAGCTGAGTAAGTTTTAATACGTGTAAATATTAATATTAGTGATAAATTGTTAAATATTGGACTCGGTAAGTACCCACAATTATTAGTTTTTGAGTATTGCGGGTGGAGTGATAAACCTTTTTTCGACCGTTTGCGATTATTCGTATCTCCTTTACTTTTCGTTACTTGTTTATTCTTGTACTAAGCTTATGACGTCTACCAGGTCCCCGACCTCCGCGAGCTCTAAACGTTTATTCAGCAAAATGTCTCCATCGAACATTTCACCCGAAGATTCAAGGGTTACAACCATCCGTTATTGAAAACAATAAAGCCTTACCGAATGCTAGTGACGCGACCAATGCCGACTACTGCGATCTAGTGTCAGAGGCATTTTCAACTTGTTATTTCAAATTAACATTGCAAAAAAGTCTGCCATTATGACTATGACTCCGCGTATTACGGCTATTGTTTCCCTGCTAGCCATAAAATCTTTCTCTAGGTACAGAAATTAAATTAGTCCGCATGGAACAAGAATTTGAGAAAGTTAAATCGAATGTCACCGTTAGCTCTAATAAAAAGTGTCTTACGCAGATTTGTTAAAACTGAAATCTTCTAAAATTACCCCCGCATTAAAGTCGCGCCAGCGACTACTGTGCATAGTTGTTAAAACTCCCACCTGTGACAATTGCGCCTTGATACTAAAGAGTACCCGCATTACGAAAATTTAGAACCTGCGTAGCGTGTAGTAAACGTTTTAAGAAAGCGTCCAACCATCGCTGCTGGTCACAAGATTGTGCTACCTATAAACTCAAGGTAGAACAACTTGTACTAAATCATTACTAAATACCAATTCTTAAGTAAGATGGTTAGTTTTGCTATAGGACAATTAAATATTTACAACGATTAGGGGCCCTATTTAATAAAGCTGACAATTCGACATATATGTATGTCAAGAAATTTCAAAATTGTGGAATTGTCGCACATAAGCTGTTTAATAAAAGTGACAAATATTTTAAAATCGTCAGATGCAATCTTGACATATTTGTCATTTAAAAACTGAATTCAAAAAAAATATTTTAAACAAATATTTTAAAAATCGTCAGATGAAATCTTAACATATTTGTCATTTAAAAATTGACTTCAAAAAAAATTAAAAGCACTAAAAAGTTAAAAATAGTACCTAATCTAATAAACCAAATCTTGATTCATTAACCTATAAAAATATCCTACCTTTAACCTACATACACAATCATATATTATCGAACAAATGTACTAAAAATCAATATATTTACTCTCTACATATTTAATTGGGTCCGTAATAGGTTTTATAACATCTTGTATTATGTAGGTCATTTGTGTATAGAAAGAATTAAAATCGCACAAGTATTTTTATCTACCTTGATTTGTTCTATTTATTTAGCAGTCGGTAATAGGAGCTGTGGTAGCCTAGTGGTGTGACCAGTTGACTGAGATATCTAAGGTCTCGAGGTCGAACCCAAGGCACACACCACTGACTTTTCGGAAGTTATGTGCGTATTTTTTTTTTTTTATGGAGATAAGGCGGCAAACGAGCAGGCGGCTCACCTGATGGTGATGACCGCCGCCCATGGACATTTGCAACACCAGTGGCTTGCAAATGCGTTGCCAAACCCCTTAGAAACCGTTCAGGTTTCTTAAAATAGGGAGTTACTGAACTGACAGCAAACGGAATTCCCATGCTGTCAGAATAGTCACTCCCCCAATGAGCTCTGGTGACCTTACTCACTCGCAGAAAAACAATTTGTTGATTCACTGCGGTCTTCTGTAAGGCGGAGGTACTTCCCCAGTCGGGCAGCTCAATTTGAGCGAGAAATCTCGCTATGCCCTACCTCCTACAGCGTATTTATCACACGCTCAAAAGGAAAACATCGTGAGGAAACCTGCGTGCTTGAGAGATTTGTCTCGATGGCATGTGAAGTTAGGCAACCCGGAGTAGGCTAGCGTGGTAGACTATACCCTAATCCCTCTCAAATGAGAGGAGACCCGTGCCCAGTAGTGGGACGCTCATGGGTTGACGATGATGATGAATAGGTGCCACAAAAACGGTAATAGGAAATGGAATATATAATAATAAATAATAATAGGAATCGGAATATCTCATGCTTTGGATCGGTAATAGGGACATAGCCTGAAACTAGCAGTGAAAAATGTTTAATAAAAAAAAACGAATTTCAATTTTTCAGTACATATCGGCAATTTTATACTTGAACCGCTAATATTTATACACTTACCTACACACTCGTACTTTTTGCATGGTAGGTACCGTTAAACTAACACTTGGGCATAATTATAATGCGCTGATTTTTAAACAACTGATAGATTTCTTTCTTTAAAAAAAATAAGAGATGATGACAGAACCGCGAGGTACCTGCCAGAACGGTGTTTTCATTGAAATAAAACTACTTTTTACAGATTTTATCACGGTATCCCAACGTTTCGGGTCCTTTACAACATCCATGTTCACGGGCAGTCTCGAGGTATTGCTCATCTCAATTATTTATTTATTTATTGAAGTTATAAAATTACTAACAGCTACCCTACATTTTCAATTATTATTGACAATCCGATTTACACAGAACGAGTTCGCCGGATATTTTCATGATTAACAGATATCAAAACATCATTTATAGAAATTATAGGTTTGTAGGAAACTAGTTAGTCAGATGATTCACCACCTCTTAGACTAAAACATTGCCAGCTGCTTCGTTTCGTAGCACACTATCCCCATACATTGCAATATCCATTCTAGTAGCATGCTATCTTCATGAGGAGTGGTTAACACCTTTTGTAGGTCAAAGCGTGTTATTGTGAGACTTTTGAATTTTTGTTGAGCTAAACTCTGGTTTTTACAACCAATCGCAATTTCTTACTTTGGTACTACACCAAGCTTTGGATTAGCTTTTACAACCTGAACTTACAACTTGCCAAAATATTCTATAGCTATGTTTATAAGCCTGACCCACTGCCGGAATAGGCGAATTCTACCAGACGAATTTCTCCGCGTACATACCTAACATACGTAAATTAGCATCGACATGTATAAATACGTGGACAGTATAAAATCACAGTGGACAGTAAATAGAAGATTTCATTGATAAATGAATAAAATAATTATTCTTACATACTTACATTTTAATTAACCAGCGTTACTTTATGCACCAACGTTGTTACATTTTCTTGGAGTATTTTTATAGTAAAAAAACTTAGGTAATATTTGTGTACCTACACTGTAGGACAGGTATGTCACAATATTATTAAGTAATGTAAGACTTTTGTAAAGCTTCATAATCTTACTGATACACCATTTAAAATATGAACTTTGAATTAAAGTTGATGAAAGAAACACCTGAATTTATAATATTTTTATTGAATACAATGTTATAACAGATGGCAGACTTATTTAATATTGGTTTAGTTGGATACCAACCGATCATAAATTAGCGCGAATACATTACCTATGTAATTGTCACGCCGCGCCGTCTGATGTCTGCCAACCCGTACTACACCAGCGTGGTATAAGTATAACCCTTAAATAATAATAATAATAAATATTCCTGGACATTATGACACAGCGCCATCTAGTTCCGTGGTAAGCAACAAGGCTTGTGTTACGGATACAAGTTGGTTGATATACTACATATTATATACTTTTTTTTGTTGTAAATACATACATATTATACATATATACATCCATGACTCGAAACAAATGTTGATGTTCATCACACAAACACTTGTCCCTACCGGGATTCGAACCCGGGACCCATAGCACAGCAGGCAGCGTTAACTACCGCTGAGCTAAACGGGTCGTCATGACAATTATGATTTCATTCTTCAAATAGGTAAATGTTATTAATTATGGGTTTTTCCCGTGTTCAGATATCCAGTCGAAGTGAGAATTATATTGGACTGCTAATGGTGGGTAGGCAAAACCACAGAACGCCAGGCGCTTCGGTACTGTGGTAAGTTTTCTGGATTCACCTGAAATGAGGAGAGGAACCTGAAAGTATGCCTCATAGCTTGGCTTTAACCAGCAGCAAACAAAAACAAACTTATACCCAGAACACGATAGAAGAAAAACTATCATATCGTTTTTGTTCGTAAGAAAGAGAAAAAGGTCCGCTAATTTTAGCTCGATGTTTCAGAATTTTCACGTTTAAGTCTAGTCAATGTATTTGGTGTCCGACACAAGATTACCTCGTACGACGGCATAATGCCACGCATCCTGCTTGGTTTACACTGACGTTAAATCAGTCAGGCGGGATTATTAACCAACTACGTTCAATCTAGAAAAGCAGGAACTATGAGTTCGCATATGTTGTAGTCCAGTGGAATTTTGCTGCAACCCAACAATTTTAAGATTCTGTCGAGCTTTTTAAATCAAATCAATTTATTTTCTATATGTAGTTAACTATAATATAATTATGTATGTTGTAAGCGTGTTTTATTCATATATTCTGCCATATAATTTAATAAATTATTACATAAACTGTCTATTTTGGATAAAAATTGTCAATGTGTGGATTTCAGCTGGAATATTTATCAACCGTTATACCTAAAAATACAGGTTCAGACACAATATTGAATTGATAGTCTTTGTATTGGATGTCAAGATGACTAACTATTACATATAAATCGGGTCACCCTGGGTCCCTACTTCTTCAACTCCTGTAAGCCAAGATCGACAATAGTAACCATCCAGAAAATCGGGTGTTGCGTCGCAGCCCGGCCACAGTTGATTTCGTAACATAAAGACGCATCAATCAAATGTTCTTAAATTGTTCTTGCAGTACCAACGAATAGATTAATTGTACCACAAATATATCTTGTAAAAAAAGCATTTGTTTGTGGCCGGGCCATACCGTAGGTATACGTTGCAGCCCGGCGACGTGTATATTTTCTGGTAGGATGCCCAGAATGTTCTTAGATATAAACCAAATAAATGCGTTTTTTTCAGTGAAATATACCAAGAGAAACGCTTATATTAACAAAAAAAATATTTCAAATAACAATTTCACTAAGCGCCTGTAGAACTAAATAGCACGTCTACTTATTTGTACAAATTTGGTGACACATATCTTTAGGAGCAATGCCTGTAATTTCTACAGGCGCTCGTTGGTACTGCAAGAACAATTTAAGAACATTTGATTTATACGTCTTTATGTTACGAAATCGACTGTGGCCGGGCTGCGACGCAACACCCGAATAGAGTTTAAATGTCATTGAGATAAGAACAGATCAACAGATGTTTACAACTGGTTAAACCCTGTCGCCAACCACCACGGATGAAACATTCATAAGTCTTGGGTCCTAATAATGTGGCCAAAGTATTATATCTGATTCCATTTTAAAGCTATTATAATATAATAACATTCGTCTTTGCACCAAGCTCCCAATCCAGTTAGACAATGAGAACCCTTTGAGCCGTTGGCTGACAAAACTATCGTTACTTACAATTATCATTTTATTTATTTATATGGCTCTCTGCTTCGATTTTACTTGTTAGGGACCGGCTTCTGGTATACCCTGATGATACTGGGTGTCATTATTTATTATTATTACTTAACAGATTACTGGAAATGTTTTATATCCTGAGGATAAAACTGAATAGAGAAACGTGTACCTGACTACGTATCGATATCCATAGTTGCATTATTCATAGGGCGTTCCTTTAGTCAGGGAATTTCGGTATATTACTGATAAAAAAATATGAAAACGTCAGGATCGCCTGTTATGTATCGACATAACGTAGGTAGGCTGTGATCGTGTTAGTTAAAAACCCCTCTAAGAACATAAACAAATGAAATTATTGCGTGTAGTATTATTTATTCACATTTATCTTTCAGACGTGCGTTCTCAATCTACACTGATAGAATTGTTTAAAACATTTATTGATGTAAGAAAAAGTTTTTTCTTTATGGAAATAAGGGGCAAACGGACAGGAGGCTCACCTGATGGTAAGTGATTACCGCCTGATTAGATGTTTTAAACAATTCCATCAGTGCTATTTTTTGTCATAATCTTACATAAATATCATAGAAAACGAAACAAACACATAAATATATTTATTTCTATATTTGTATATTAGAATGAACTGTCAATAAACGGTTCGTAAGTGTTACAATAGTTGGTGTTATGGATAAGATACACAGATACACTAATTACAATCTTTGTTACACAAGGCGTTCAAAACAAAACCACAACGAAGACAAATCTGTATAATACTTTAATCTTATAAGGAATTAGCACTTTATGAAATACAATATTTTAATGATCTGTACCGTAATATAAAATAAACAATTTAAATACACTTAACAAATTAATCCAATAAGTCTGCTTCATCCGAAACCTCCTGAAACAACGTTTACAGATTAATTCACCATTAAAAAATATATATCTAAAGGAACTTCCTGCACTTAATATTAGACACTGAAATAAAACTACTTTCTATCCTTGGTCACTGGCAGACCAAGGAGTTTTGCTGTAAAGGATCCGAAACGTCGGGATAAAGGAATATGATTAAACCGTGATAGAATCTGTAAAACTAGTTTTATTTCCATCATAACGGGAACTCGAAGCGGAACTTTTATAAAATTTCGTAAAACGATCCTAAAATGGTAATAATAAGGCACCAGTATTTTTGTTTCCATTTTAAAAATGTATACAAACTTATCCTTTTGTTTTCCTGCATATTACGGTTAGTAGTAACTCACAGAATAAATTGGCAGATAAAATATAACTAAATGTTTTTACAAGAATCTAAACTAAAACTTTAGAAACGCAATAGCATGCATAGTGAGAACTAAAATTTTTTTTGATCATCTCAAAAATTCACCACGGCATCAATTAAAAAAAATAGTATTTACGTGATCCTTAAAGGATAGTTTTTTTATCCCATATAAAGCATACAGCAAACATATGATATAACTAAGCGCAGAATAGTCAGAAATACTACAATGAATCTACTTTTTATATCCTTCACGATAGAGTTGAAAATACAACGCATGATATCATCAGCTAAACATCAATACGTATTATTTTATAAAACACATTAAAAACAGTGGAATATTTTTTAAGCGGACGACGTAAACATCACTTAAAACTAAACAATCTTGATTCCAACACTCTAGTGATGACAACGTTCGTGTTAATCAGTTTGTACTACAATGTTTGGGAGGTGTGAATCTATTATTTGTATGACCGGTTATGATAAGTAGCCACTATTGACCTGTGTTTGATGACATTAGCTTTCAATTTCTTGTTTAAATCAACCAGGTTAAAGATATATTTGTTCCATTCTTTAGAGTAAGAGTAAGTGTACAAGATATATTTATATAGCACCTCTGCTCTACAGTTGTGTGGGGGTATTTATAACGAAAATGATTATTGATTATTTTCTACCGTCACTGCAAAACACAGGATCCCTCTTGCTTCCATGCCAGAATTCAGCTGATAGTTTAGTTGTGATAGTTGAATATAGTGGAAACAAAAATACTAATCGCTTAGATCTCAGGGTCTATGGGAAAATTACTTACATAAAAAAACAAATTTAATATAATATGTTTCTGGTATAATTTATGACGGCCTTAACTTAAAGCCCCATGACCTAACAGGGTGTGTGAACTTCTAAGATTAATTGAAATGACACAGAGGAAGTGTCACATTAGACTTACCGCGCTGTCCACCGCACCGTCTAGTATAATGTCATCGATCTCGCGTTCCAGCTCGTCCATGATGTCGAAGGAGTCGTAGCGCTTCGTGAGTGTCGCGGGCGCGTCGTCCGACACTGTACTGTCGGGGAGCATGTCGGAACTACTGACAAACACATCATTCATTACTATTACAATTATCGTCTGTTACATTAAGCAAAATTGTTCGTGTAAAACTGTTAATTAATCATTTGGATCCTTGAAGCTGATGAATTAACCTGGTTCAGTCACAACACCACCGTTAGCTGTTATAACAAAGTAAGAATCATCTTCTAGGGAGGAAATAAACCATTTTTCTTTCTTTTTTCTAAAATATATATTTAACTTCAAGGCGAATGAAATATGTTCTACTGATCTAGTACAGAATATGATGTGCATAGTACACATTTTAAATAATATTAAGGATTAGATAATAATACATTTCTATGAACAGATGTTTCTCTTTTGTTATAGGAGTAGTAGTCATAGTAAACACACATTTTCAGTGCGGATTGATTATTAATGATTATATTACCTATTTGAAATAAAAGAGGGGTTAGATTGCGCATTATCTAAGGTTTGCGCAATTTGGGTAGCTTGCACACTTTGCGTCGGATGCGAAATTTGCACAGCTTCCGCAATTTGCACAGGCTGGCCAGTTTGCACAGCTGTTCCAGTTTTGCCAGTTAACAAGCTTTGCACGCCTTGCGCAGGTTTGAAGCCGCGTAGTTCGGCGCCGGCCTTCTCTGCGGCGAGATCGCGGTCGATGTTGCAAGTCTTGAAGTCTACCGGCACATTGGACAGCAGGCAGTTCTGTGGGTACCCATACTCGCGCTGATACCGCTCCAACTCCAGTGATTGCTGGAATTGAGATAACATTATAATACCAAATTAACACCTCTATACAGGTTTTGATAAAGTGGTATAATCTATAAACTTATTATATCATGTAAATTATACAACCAAACAAAAGACGTGAAATAATGCAGTTTATGCTGTGGTTAAACATCTTTGGGGCAACTTTTGTTAGTAAACGAGAATTCAGTAAATTAGTAGCTTTTAGTTCTATAAACAAAAATATATATTTAGGACCAGTACGCATAGAAATACGACAAGTATCTAAAGATAAATGATAACTGAATAAAAATAATTATAAATGTGACGACATATTAAGCGTCAATTAGCATTTGAAAGCGATTCAAACACCCGAAATAATCTAAAAACCAAACAAGTCACATATGTGCATGTAGCCTCCCTACAACCGACCCTGGGGTTGTTTTCATTATCAATAGCAATGTTAGCCGACACGGTGTCATTTTATGGACATGGTCCATCAAGGGTCAATTTACTTGTATAATTTATTTGTAAATGTGAGGTCAGTGTAATAGTTGATGTCTTAGGATTTTCTTTTCGTGATTGCAATTTATCAATGTCTTAGGAATTATTCATACTTCATATTTTTGTTTGACTATAGACGATTTAAACATTACATTACATATTTTACATTGAGCTCGCACACCTGTCACTAGAATATTGTACTGCAATACAATTACGCCGACTCTATCTAATACTAGAAATATTACTTACAAAAAAAAAGTGTCTTTGTCTTCGAAAGAATTATTTATTCACATAGGTAATTATTAATTATCCTACTAATATTATACATGTGAAAATTTATAAGGATGTTTGTTACTCATTCACGCAAATACCGCAAAACACAATTACATTAAATTTAGCATACAAGCAGTTTATTGGCTGGATTAACACATATGCTACTTTTTATCTATGTACTGTGCGAGCAAAGCCGCGGGAGGCAGCTAGTAATATACATTATATTTAAACGCAGTTAAGGTAATGGTTTACCGCGAACTCGGGGAAGAGGTTCTCGTACTGCTCGGGGTCTGCTAGCGACTGGCCTAGCTTCTTGTTGGTGGCCGCGCTGGACTCGCGCCATAATTTCACCACTTCGGATATCTTTGATGGAATGTATGATCTGCAACAAATGTACGTTAACATAACTCATCTTCTACCCATGTATTTATTCCACTGCTTAACATAGATCACTTCTCATTTGAGAGGGTTTAGGCTACCACGCTCTCCTAGTGTGCATTGGCAGTCTTAATAGGAAAAATATCTTGGGTATTTAGGTTTTCTGACCACGTTTCCTTCACATTTCAATTTTTTCAAAAATTCGGTGGTGGTCGAACTCAAGAACTTCAACATCATAGTCCAATAGTCACACCACGAGGCTATCACAACTATTACTTATAACTCGTCTGTATAAAATATGTTAACAATACCGTTTACTTTTTCAAGCAATAATAATAATAGGTAAATACATTGTGGTCTGAACGAACATCGAGCTGACGACCTGATTGATAACCTTGTGCTACGAGTGACACGACTATTTTACTTCTTGATACCTCGTTGAGTTATGACAAAACTATGTATGCCATCAACAAAGACTGATGAACTCAAAAAGGCTTTAGCGCTTTGTTCTAAAGATTCTCTCACGGGTATACCAAAATGTCCAATTTTTTAACGAGGCAATGTTCTGCTTTACTCAGTTTGTTATGAAGCTTTTTTTCTCAAAGATAGGAAAACAACACTTATAGTTTTTATAATTTCAATGAAGTCAATACATAAATGATAGTAGACTTTAAACTAGAAATTTACCTGGCAAAGAAGGCGGCTTCAGGCAGCATTTGGCGATGTATGAGCAGGTTGAGACAAGCCTCGAGATCATTCAGCATGAAGTAGGCGACGAATGAGATGTTCTCTGTGCCTTCCTCGGAAGACATCTGTGCCACGCTCTGTAGCAGCGACTTGTCACCTGATAATAACATAAATATACTTTAATTATTAAGTTATTAAATGTATTAAGGGAACCACATATTAAGCCTCTTTTATATTAATGACAATCACCTGCACGCTTGCTTCATAACAAACTAACACAAAATTATAAACCAACCTAAACTTTTCTTTCCTGTACATATGTATAATAACTTTTATCCTGATATTGCAGAAGTAAAGGCAGACTTTCAAAGTAGGTGAAGTATACATTAATTATATAAACATTATTTTATTTTAGTTAGACTGATGTCTAATTGTTTCGTGTATGAATAATCTACTTCTACACAGAAAATATTTGTGCAGTCTCAGGATTTTCTTAGGTATTTGATAATTTGTGTTTGTAATCACACCCATAATACAAGATAAAGATCAAATGTGTCCATGTCGTGTATATAAATATAAATCATAACTTTACGAGATAAAAGTAGGTAGTAGGTAAAAGTTCTCAATAGTACTTCAGATGTACTAGAAATTTAACTATGTATAACAGATTGAAGGTAGATTTTATTTAGGCGACTTAGGTGGCATTGTTCTTGTAAATAAATCTATTCATACGCTTGCGCATAGTAATTAAAACAATATTTACCAGTACTGGAAGCGAATAAGAGCAGTGCACTGTAGTCCTTAGCGCTCTGATAACAGGACTTGGTCAGGTCTGTGTCTGCGGCAGCGGCGGCGGCGGCACCGAGCCGTGACCACCGAGCTGACGAGGAGCGGGAGTGCGCCCCCTCAGCCACGGCCACTTCCTCCGCCAACTGCTGGGCCCTCCGCAGCTCCCCGAGCGACAGGGCTAACTCGAACTGGTGTTCTGGCTCCGTGGATACGGCGAGAGCTTGTTGTTTAAAGCCCTGTTGAGAAATAAGACTGAGAATTGAAGATAAAAGTCCTAACACTAATTGAACACTAACCCAGACAACATTGATTGAGATGAGGGGAACCAAAATACAGCAGCCTGACTTCAGAACCAATCAAATAATCTATAATTACTGCTTACATACTCCGATTAAATGTTTTAAATTTAATGAATATGGTAAATATAACACTTTATCATCTATTTACCGATCTAGACCAGACTATTTAACAGATCTAGACTAGCTTCAAAACGATGACCGTTATGTCACAAAACATAAATATGATTGAACGTACTTGTTTCTCTAGGAAATGAGCGACCCTGGTGCGGTGCTCGTGGGGTATTGTGGGGAGCACGCGGTCAGCGGTCTCGAAGTCCGCGCGCATCACCGCCGTCTGGTACTCCAGTACGGACAGCAGCAGCGAGTACGACACTATGTTAAGCTCCTTATCGTTTAGGTACAGTCTGCAAATAAACGCATTTGTTAATAGCTGCTATCCTTCTATGAAAATGAGATATCTGGAACAGAAACCCATGGATTGACTGGCAAAATGCATATCTTTGTGGTAGAATCAGTCGAATTGAATCTTTATTACATTCTCTGTCAATTGCAACCTACAGATAAATCAATAATAATTATAATATCTAGGGCATAGGTCATAGAACTATTAGACAGAAAGGATCTAAAGAGGAAATAACACACTAGATGACCCAGCAAACGTTGTTTTGCAACATAATAGGGGTTAGGGGTGAAGAGCGAAAATTTAGGGTGTATTATGCCAAGTCATAAAAAATACAAAAAATGTTTTAAAACTTTTAAAAAAATGTCTGGTGAGGGACATCCCCAGCACCTAGGGGAGTAAAAAATAGCCTACGACCGATTCTCAGCCCCAAAAAATATACATAGAAAATTTCATAATAATTCGTCTAGCTTCTTCGGAGGATATATACAATTTAGGAGGAAGTCTTGATTTAGCAGTGGACATATTTTAGTTGACATAACACTGTCAACTATACTACTGTGTCCAAGAAGCACCTAAGAATTAAAGTGAAATGAGATTTGTCGCATGACAACTTGATGTACAATTCGTTGGTATAAGTAGACTTCGGCCGTTCCAATTACGGTTGATTAAATTAAAAATGGTAATTATTCTGCCCTCGGTTCGATTAAAAAACCGGCCAAGTGCGAGTCGAACTCCCTACCTGTCGCCGTTAATTAATACAGAGCAAAAAAACGGCAACAAAATTACGTGTGGTGTATTCGAGCCCCCATTAAATATCTATTTTATTCTATTTTTAGTATTTGTTGTTATAGCGTATATATTATATTTCATCTGTGAAAATGTCGACTGTCATGTTCATGTTGAGATACAGCCTGGTGATAGACAGACGGACGGACAGCGGAGGCTAAGTAATAGTTAGCACCTTTTGGGTGCACGGAACCCTAAAAATAACAACTTTATGGTGGACAGTACCTGTTCTCCTTGGCGACGTATCCGAGAATGTACATGGTGTGGTCGAGGTGCGATATCGTGACGATCTCGCCGCCGACATAGTAGTTTATTCTGTTCACGGAGTTTGTGTAGATGAAGCAATCGCCGACCCATAGACCGGTCTTTACGACCTCGTTGACGTCGCCGACCACCTGGTGATGGACAATGAGATATAGCATTATACAGCTGACGATTTTTTTTATATGTACCTAGGAAGTGGCAGAGAAGCTTACGGCCACTTACCATCAGGTAAGCAGTTACCACAGCCAGAAAGTAGCTCACTCGTTGCTACCCCTTTAAAAATCTCATCACTATATTTTTTTTAAGTACTCCATCCATGCTGTTGACTTATGACAAGACTTCGGCAAGTAACTAATTCCGGAACCTGGTTTACGTGGGATAAATTGTTTCTATTTAATAAATTACCTGTCTATTAGGGAACTACCACTAAAACTGTTTCATACACAACAACAAAAATGGCTTTCCGATAAGTGTTTCTATAACCTTAAGGAATTTTATGAACTTAAAGTAAGTAACTGGCATGTATGTAAACATTATAGTTTGTAAGACTAGATTTTAAATTACTGTGTGCCCAAAAAGGGCTGATTGATGTTACACTTATTAATGTATGCCTAAGAACTTATAATACTCAAGCAAAAGCAATAAAAATTACTTTACTTTTACTATATCGTACAGTCCGCGAAGATATTGGTTCTAAGGTGTGAGAGTAAAGTAGCTGCCAATGGCGAGTTGAATTGATAAAGTTTGGCGGACACCATATTAAACAATTCTTCAGACCACAGTCCATTAAGAATTCATGTTCAACGTCTGAAGACGACGTTTCTAGATTAATATATTTTATTAAAATATAACTATTGTACATATAGTGTGTTGTAACGTAAAGTTATATTATTTATGTCAAATACAAGTATAAACTACAGATAACGAGTTCCGCGACGGTTCGTGTGCTTATCACAACAATTAATACTTATCACCAATCATACAGCGTTGAACATAACTTTTAAATTATTTTAACATGGCTATGTTTGATTAGAAACATCTAAAGCATACTTCCAGAGGTGATTGCGTATACTTGTAGATGTACATTACTTACATACAACTACTTTCTCTGATATTTTGATATACATTATGTATATTGTCATGCCCGTCTACCCTAACCGGTAGTGATTTTATTATAATATGTATTTAAGTTAGTATTTTCTTGGAAAACCGGCTACGATGCTAAGTACTCTAAGGCCGTAAAAAGCTACTGGAATGATTGTTTTTATATAACATAACATAACATCGATAGTAACTAATCTAAATATTTAAAATTTGCATTATGTATGATGTCATAAGCTAAAACGCCAAATTCAGGTGAAAACTCCAAGAAGCAAGTTTCAAAAACATATAAACGTCACATAGATCACGATAAGCGAAACGAACATTTTGATAAGTAGACATTTAAAATTTAATTTAAATTCCGTCAGCTAATTTTACTAATAGAAATGTAATTATACAAATAGAAACATCTCGGATACAAAAATTACAAAATATTTTTTTTAACATTTGAGGAGCGTCTGTTCAAAAGGTCGTATTTCACTTTCCAAGTTTTTATTTTTTTTATTTTTTTTTGAACTCATAACAAAAAACTCCACTGAATGAGCCTAAATACTTGTTCAAAAGGAGCGTATTTCCCATATAATAAAATCTTAAAAAATTGGATTCCAATCAAAACGGATGTATTTCTGCATTAAAATGTTGTTTTGGATTGTTTTAAACAGAACAGGCATATTTCTTCTACAAATAGCATCTTTTATTTATTTTTCTGTTCAAAAGGTCATATTTTTTTCCATACATAACAACTTTAATAAAAATCGATTTGTTTGACTAAAAAACGGTATCGAGTCAAAACATGACGGCTGTACGTTGAATGTCATTGCCAATAGCAACCCTAAAAAAATAAAAAATAAAAAAAATTATGACTCTACATCTCTATAACCAAAAGATATAAAAAAGTTGGAGCTAAATTACAAAAAGCTTACAAAAATTCAAACTGCTAAGAGAATTAAAATTAAAAAAGTTAAAGGTCCAGGAGGTCGTTTCAAAGATGTCAAAATTTGTGCATTTCAAAACTATCGTTTTGAATCGGGTCAAGAAGAATTTGAATCATTATTGAAACGTGGTAAACGACATCCTAAACAACTGCAAGAACAACCAACAGGCAAAGGTCTTACTGGAAACAAAAAAAAAGATGTCACATTATTATTAGTAAAACAATTTGGTGAAGATTGGGCCTTGATTGAAGATTTACAATGGTATAAAAACATTCTTCATGAGCATAACGCACTCAATGAGAATGAGGATGAGGATCATGATCATAACCATAATGAGGACAGTGAATGCATTTGCATGGAACCTGACATTGGGGATATTAGAGTTTAAGGGATTGAATAATATTTTGTAATGATTAATGATAAAAAAATAAATGATGTGAAAAATAATTTTGTATCTGTCTCATTATAAAATCTAATTTCAGCTCAGAGTAGAAGTAGATAATAAACATCAAAGTATTGCTCATAATTGATTGATTTTTTTATTTTCACAGAATGCCAAAAAACTTCACTAGTATTTCTCTTTATTTTGTATTTCCAAAAAGTCCATTCACAAAGCCTTATTTCTAAAAGTGTTAAATCAAAAGGGCATATTTCTAGAAGTGACAAATCAAAAGGTCGTATTTCTAATTTGTCCGATCAATAAGTCGTATTTCTAAACTAAAATTAAATTTAAAAAAAAAATGATGTATTTTTTTTATTTTTTTATATGCATGTATTATTGTAGTCTTAATCCTCACAATGAGCTTACATTTAATTAAATTTTAGCATTTTTATAATAGAAACTAGATGTTTTTGTCTGTTTTTGTGAAGTTTGTTTATCATAGAAATACGTCCTTTTGAACAGATGCTCCTCATTTGTACTGCATAATTTTTACAACTGTCTACCCCTCTCCCTCTTGAATTTACTTAGAATGTGGTATAGGTCTGTTCTTAGGAATACCGGTTATTACAAAATAATCTTCTTTTACCACATGGGTGACAAACAAGATAAGCTAAGCTTGTTAGAGCAGTGGTTACTTGAGGTGTCACTCGCGCGTTACCGACCCTGTAAAAACCTTACCACTCCTTTTTTTGTGCTTACCTCAAAGGCATCATCAACGCCGTCCTCAGTGATATTCGAGTTAGTTTCACGCGCGCGGTTGACCACAGCCGGGTTGTATTTCAGGATATAGTAAGAGTCGTCCGTTGCCAGGCACACCAGATTCCCGCTCTCCGACCAATACACGTGGCGAGGCTGTATTTCGATACTGGAAACAAATATTGTCATGTAAGGAACGTACTATGTGCCTAATAAATTATATTAGGTAACATTAAGTAAAGACAATATTATAGGCCGTTGAAAATCGCCTTAACTAATGTTGGCTAGTTTCATATATATTTTCATTTATATAAAGAATTGGTTACATACATTTTACATGTATAAACAATTAACTAAACAGAAAAATCTGTACTCATAACGATCTTTAAGACTATTTTTACATGCAGCATAGCTCGCAGTGATAGGTACTGTTTATTTATATATAAAACTTATATATATAAGACACATTAACATACACACATTCTTATTATAGTATTTCTACTTAATAATATTCCTAAAATAATATAGTTTAAAAACCGATAGTTGTTTGGCAGATTGTTTTATTAAACACCCATTTTTAAATGTTATTTATAAGTTATTAATGCATGCGATAATTTATAATTACTGTAACTGTCACATCGGCTTTAGAAAAATAGCACAGCTAATTTATAGTAAAATAAGAAAAAAAGAAAAATCTATTTTATAACCTACATAATGCGCCAGCAATGTAAAATAAAATGATTGAATGAACAAAGTGTGAAAAAAGTGACAAAATTAAAAACATACTAAAATAATTGAACAAAATATATCTTCATATTGTCAATTTTTGGACGAGACATTGATTGAGCTTATTAAAGAGTATGAGATGACCACTAAAAAACCTTTATATGATATTTTATTGCTACAAGGTAAAGTAAATTTTCGTGAGTACATATATTATGGTTTCTTAAATGGTTGATCATTGTTGTAGAGTATATATATTATTTATTATAATATATATACTCTACAACAATGCCTATAAATACTTTATTAGTATAATTAAAATCTATCTATATAGACATACTTTGTTACTCATTGGGATTGAGGGTATTAGAGCCACGTCAATAATATTACAAATATGTTACGCCATTTTTCAAAGGATATAAGTATAATCTCGAAAGTACATCAAGCAACAGTAAAGGGAGAAATATCTAGGGCAAATTATACAGTTCGCACTGCAGCGGACGATTCGTTAGCTCATCATTTATATGGTAGCAGACATAATGTCACTTCAATTGGTCAAACTATGGATTTACATAGCATTATTTACGACATATTATATTTTAAAAGCCATAAATTTAACGGCGACAAACTATATGAGAGTAATTGTACACGCATTTACAAGGTTATATCATATTGGTAAACTAGACACAAGTCCAAACTCCGCGTTGTTAATTATAACTTACAATAAAACACGATAACTTTTCACAACCTGGCTATGGTCCGGACTCGTTAAACACAAGGCACCGCGATACCAATGGTATTCATACGTCTACTTTCGTTAAATACAAGTATACATAATATTCATCAATTTAATGTTTGATCTAACCAGAAAAATAACATTTGCATTGGTCTAGAGAGTTTATTTGATAAACAATGTCGACTCAAATGTGCAATTGACTGATTCGCTAAGCTTATAACATTTAGATTGCAGTGTCGATACACATAGTGTGAATATGAGGTCAAAAATTATGCCATGGTGGAACAATAGGTGGTATATAATTACTTTCGGAAATATAAACAAATAAGTAGGTATTACTAATACTAATATTTGGAAGTAACTATCCGAATGAGTAACAGGTTGTACAGGGCATTGAACCCGCATTCAGTATAAAATACCTCAATAATTTTAAATATATTACGATACGCACAGCATGTTTGTTCATATGATAATTCTATAATTATAATTACTTTCGTGTAGCATAATTACGTATAAGTTATGATTACTTTGAAGTTATTCTGCGATACAAAAATAATTATGTAGATCAAAGAAACGCAGACAGTGCAAAAACAATCTTAAATCGCAATGCAAAGCACATGACGTAGAAATGAGTCGCAGCTTATAAATAAATATAATACTAAAATTGTATTTTAACTACTATTTTTTAAAGTAAAACTGAAAAGCTAATTGAAAAGACTAAATGTCAACATGTGGACATTTTATTTCAATATTGTGTAAAAATACTAATAGAGAAACGGCTACCATATCAACTAGTTTAAAGTCCAAAATGCTGGGGCAAATTATACTAAAGCAAAATTCGATCATTTTTATTGTAGGTACGCCCAGCCCGGAGAATAAAAATATGATTTATCTTACCGTCTAATTAGTTCCAAGTTCTCCCAATCATAAAAGGAGAAAGCCATTCCACTGATTGATTTCACGCCCAGCATAAAACCTCCGTAAATGCCTGAACAAAATATACTCTATTATTACACTGATTATAACATTTTGAAATAGAAATTATTGCCAATTTCATTTACACTGCTGATAAAGTGCAACGAATTTTGTACTGTATAAGTAAATGAATAGTCTCACAAATATCTGGTATGTATTGATTAAAAGGTTCCTCACCTTCAGCGCCAAATTCAGGCTTGAAGCTCTTTCTCTCTTTGAAGTTTTTGAACACTTTGATGGTGCTAGAGTTCTCGAGGGTCGCGTACTCGGAACTGTCGAAGGCCCAGACAAACTCTTGCGCAGTGCCAAAGGCCTTATTTCTGAGTGCCATTGCTGTGTAGATGATGTACTCTCCATCACCGCAAACAACCACGAAGCGACCGTTAGGGTTGTGTGCAATAGTTTGTGGGTAGATCTCGCAAGAGCCCATATCTTTCGCTACGACGGGGACCCGCTCTCCGTCTTTTATCTCCGTACCTGAAATTTTGATCACAAATGATGTATAAGGAATTTATATTAAAATATATATTCAAAATTAAATTTAACAATTAAAATAAAACACCCAATACGAGGTTTTATATTTAACCGTAAATTTTCATTGGCAAGACCGTTATGAAACATAAATCTGTTCTAGCAATGCAGTAACCAGACGTCGATTTCAAAACTAACATATAAATTTTCTTGGACGACTTGGGAGTAGGTTCATTCTTTAAACAACACATTTACCAAACATCATATGCAGAAGCATAATATTTACGAGTGACGTGAAATAATTGACGGGACCTTAGTTGTTTGGAAACTCAGCAGTAATTTTACGAACAAATTCACAATTCCACGGAATTAACGTAATAAAGTGTCAATGAGTTTCACCTTCTGGCAATGCCTTCAAGTTGACTTGTTGCATCTCCGAATGCTTCGCCCAGATGATTTTGCCACCATTCACATCCATAGAGATTGCCGGTTCCTCACGACCCACCTTGATCATGATTGTGCCTTCGTCGTACCTATTGGGGACAAAATCATCATCAAACTACTTCAGTGTTTTAGATTGAATATCTACCATTCCCTTCTCAAGTGCAACTACAATAATATGTGGGATGACGGACCTTCATCAGTAATAGACCATGGAGTGACTGTAGTAAGTTTTACTCGAGGTTTAAGATAGATATGATATAATAAAAAATATGCATCGAAAAGAAAAGTAGGCCTCTCCCCTCCCTTCTATTATAGAATAACCAATGCAATATATGTGCCATGAAAGAGATAAATACGACGTTTTGCCCAAACATCTTGAATGATAAATGGGCAATCTGCTGCAATTCCAAACTTACCCAATAGCTACGTTATTGGAACCGTGCATGGAAGATATAGTCCAAACTCTTTCGAAGCCGTAGTTTAGGGAAGACTCGAGCCTGTAGGTGCCCGCGTGCCATATTCTGATGGTGCCGTCTTCTGAGCCCGTCAACAGGATCGGCAGCTCAGGGTGGAACGATACCGCTGACACATTCTGGGTGTGACCTGCTCATCAAAGTTAGAAGAATTATACTATAGTTTGTTCCTTGAATAAAAAAACGCTTGCAGAATTCACGTAATTATTAGGAAGTTCATCGAAACTATTTTAAGACCTACATAGAAGTCACAAACGCACGAACTTCTAAAATTAATTTTCAACATGTTCTATTAAGTACAAACGTCCTATGTGTCCTTTACAGATTTATCAACTGTCGACCATTACTGTCATTAACGGTTTAAATTTTCTATAGCATAACATGTAGTCTAGATGTATTGCCAATACAGCCAGTGATTGGTCCTGTTGCATAAGAACTAAAAAGAGTAATAAAAGAGTTGAATTTACTCGCCAATTGGATGCATTCAACGCGACAAAGGGTAATAAATGATGGGATGTTGGTTAAATCACGCACATTGAACGTTCATTCACATCATTTCAATTATATAAGACCTATATTGATTGGATCATAGTTTACACATATTATTGAAAAATTAATAAAGCTTGGCCCTTAATTAAACTCGTAAGAATGGTAATGGCGTATATAATATAATTATATATTTAAATAACAACACAATATTAACAATAACAGACAATAACAGAATTAACTAAACAGATCTTCTCAACTCTATAATGAAAGATTTAAGGAAAGAATCATTAAATTCACGTAAAATTTGTATATAATTGCATAAAACAATGTAATGCCCACTTACTTTCTAACGTCTGAACACAAGTTTTATTCTGGTAGTCCCATATTTTTACAAGGCGGTCGTCAGCACCACTGATAAGGTAGGGTTTGTCTCCACCGTGGTAGTAGTCAACACAGTTCACGCCCTTCTCGTGACCTTCTAACGTGAAGTTGGAGATCGAGGATCCCAGCTGCCATACCTGGGTACACAGAAGTTTATTATACAACTTACGAATTAACTAGTGCACTTAATATTTCTTATAATTCAGACTATATAGGGTGAATCAGTAGTACAACAATCGCGTCAGATATGCTCTGCCGATATAAAATTAACAATTTACAGCTTAGATAATTCTGCGTAACATTAGTACATAACGCTATCCAATCTGCTTTCTAATCAATCAGGTTATTCTACTTTTAAGAAAAGACAGACGCAGTTTAGCATTTATAATATTATAATAAAAACTGTATATGTATAGACGTTAGGAATGCAATTGAAATGAAAAGAGTATGAATTTTCCCTCTTCGCACTCAACCATACATTTCTCGCAATTCGAGGATTTGTAGTGTAAAGTACCAATGGACTTACTTTAACGGTGGTGTCGAGACTGGCACTCGCGAATGTGTTATTGTCCTTAGGGTTGATCACGATCTGCATCACGTAGTGCGTGTGACCTTCGTACACTTGCTGGCAAGCCCAATTGCGGTCCCAGTTCCATAGCTTAATCAGCAGGTCATCTGGAAATAGGATTGTTGAATGCAAACACGCAAATATATACAAATATTGGTCAGGTCTATTTGTAAACATACCCACGACAAAAATGTAGAACTAAACCAATTTTCTCATCATGTATGATATAGAATGCGTGAATCCAGCGTTATTTTTTCAATATAATACTTTTCTGATAATATCGTCATCGCCAAATATAAATAGTATCAGTAAATACAATCTTATAGTACTATAAATAACTTAACTGGCACTACTAACATGGCCAAATTAATTACTACATATTGCTGTTGTTTAGTGAGGAATATTTAATAGATTTTCCATAATGTGGATAACTGACTGATACAGTTTAACAGTTGCCGATTAAGTTTGATGATAACTATCAAATGATATGCAGTTTTTAATATAAATAAACTTACCACTGCTGGTGAGAATGTAAGGCTGTGTGGGGTGTATTGCAATACATCTAACATAGTCCGAGTGCGCCTCGAAGGCATGCACCCGCTCCAAGGTGTTGTAGTTGAACACGCGAATCTGCATGTCATCTGAGCCTGTGATAACCCAGTTCTTACGAGGCACGAACTTCGCGGCACGTACCGGGAGGTCACATACCTGAACAATATTTTAAAATTGAGTAAAATTAATTATTTCTATATACTTTGTCCTTCACCCCTATGAACAGCATAATTAGGCATCCTTTAGTCCACCTCTTTACACCAAAACAAATTGAATTAACAAAGATAGAGTGATATGAGACTGTGTACCACTTAGAAGGATTCTATAGATCATACAGTAAATGCTCAATAACTACAATGTGTTTTAACTAATCTCCACCTACTTACTTGAGAATATTATGTTGAAGTTGATAATTTGAATGTCTTACATTAATATCTCAACTGCTGCACTATACATTCTGACACAACCCACAATACAGAAGTCAATTGTTTGTATTATAAATTACAAACAATTGACTTCTGTATTGTGGGTTGTGTCATTAATACTCGCAAGAAAACACAGACAACACAGGTAAATATCCCAGTAAATGGCAACATTTTCAATATATAATGTTGTCCTAAATTCAATCCTAAGATACCTCACACATTTCATACATAACTTTACCTTTTAAAAAAATATATTAAGGTAAGATCAAGAAAATCCAACCTAAAACTCTGAACTAAACCATGTAATAAACAGTTTGTTTGTAATGTTTAACATAGTGACAATCATTTTTTATAGTAATTATTAATCAAACCAAATATATTTGTAATTCACAACAAAAGGAACTGATTATTCCCCTATAATAATTAAAATCAGTTAAAGATCATAGAGATTACAGAATATAATAGAATTGACAATATTTAATGTCATTTTGTAACATAACTTACAACAGCTTAAATAAAAAGTTTCTTCAAAGTTTCTGTTGCTAGTGTCCAGTTTTTTAAAGAAAGATGAAATTAAATCCTAATTAATCAAATTCTAGTAGGTAACTACTACTAGAAAGTCTTACCTACTTAGTCTTAATAAACTCCTTAACTAACAGAATCAGGTTAATTATACTATAGAAGAATGTTATGTTTTACAATTTTATGGTTAGATTAAATATGCACAATGTACTGTCTTATCAAAGTTGTTTATATTCTGTAATTAAAAAAAATGCTAAAAAAACACAAATATCAATGAATTAATAATAAAATAAACTTGTGATGCCTGATCGTATAATCACCTATTTCTATGAAATTTGATAAATATTTTTTGGTTATATAGTTACAAAATATGAACTAAATCATGAATTAAAATTTTGTTATAAGGCCTGTGTGGTGTGTGGTTTAGATACTATTGATTACATTTAACTGTAGACATTAAAGCATAAGTTTAAGGCCTACATTTCTATTATATTCAACACCATAACAAAGTATTCATAGACTTCAAAATGTATGAAAATGTCATCATAATTATTCCAGCATTTTAAACTCAGCAAGATTCCAAGACATTGACATTACCAAAGTCCTTTTATGCATTTACAAGTTATATACAATCTATGTAAACTAATAGAATAAATTAAAAAAAGATAAAATAACAAAATCAATGTAGACATTGTGCAATAAGGATAGCAGTACATAATTATAAGACAATTCTTTGGGCATATTCAGTATTTTTCATTTGTCTTTTACATCTGATACATGAAATTCAGAAATCTAAAAATTTTTGTAAGTTTATGTATGGAAATGTTGGTCTTGTTGATGTGGTGGCACAACTGCAACTATGTTGAGGTTAGTGGGTGTTGTTATACTAGATGCAGTTAAGCATCACCAAGTTACATGCCATCTTTGACCAACCAAAGTATTGATGCAATACTAATATTTGGTGCATAAACTGGTTACAAATGACATCATACACTGCTAACTACATAGAAATAAGTTTTCATTATGATTAGAATTACACACTGAAATCGTTAGATGATGGTGCCAAGATGATTCTAAATGGATTGTATGTTAAAAAGAGCAATATTGCAGTTACCTCGAATCGTTTAATCTGTGAGTGTGTCTCATAGTTCCATATGTTCACGTCACCGTTGTACAGGGAGCAAAGCAGCCAGGGCTCCGTCGGGTGCTGGTCGACGCACTTGACACGGTCCGACCTCGCCGTCAGCTTCCTCTTGATATCCAGGCGCAACGGCTTTACGAACATAGCAATAGTACACGTTAGTGATCCCATACAAAACACAACAAACACGTATTACACGCGAGTTACATCAACTCGAAGCCGACATTATACGATTGATGACACACTGCCGACAAATATACAACTACGTGGCGGAAATTTTGTCACCACTGAAAAACATGCGCAAACACTCTAACAAGTTAACAGCGGTCAATTTAAAGTAGTTCTTACCATTTTTAATAGTTAAAACATGAAAATTTATCATACAGGAATAGGGGAACTGTAGAAGTTTGACAAGGTAGGTGGACGTGTCACAATTTTTTTTTCGAATGCCACTGTGTTTTCGGATATTCGTCGCTCACTATTTATCGTATTGTCGGTAAATACCGGTTCTTTTAATACGAAAAGAACTATCCATCAACATAAACCCGTAACGTAATTTTTTTTTGCCGAGTCTAACAGTGAACAATAGATATAAGTCATGGGGAAAGATGGGCAATATGTTTATGTGTGCGAGCGGGCATAAATATTTTTATTCCCGAATAAATTCCCAATCACAGGACAAAAATAAAATTGTGACTGTTTACCAACATTTAATGTATTTTCAGGTGGAATACTTAAAGTAAAAGAATGATTGAATGAATGATTGAATGATTGAATGATTGTTTATTTCTGTAAATAGATCTTTTTAAAGACACTTTTACAAGTCATGTACATTTTTTTTTTAGTATCTAGTTGACATCGGCATTTCCTAACTGACGACCTCTGAGAAGAAATGCCGAAACAAACTCAGAGAATCATGGTCTCTTTTAAAGTCCAAACATTTTGGTTACAATATGTGAGCCTGACGATGTAAGTTAAAGTCTGGGATGGCCTTTTGAAGAAAGCACCAGTGCAGCTTTGAGTTGACCTGTCCATACTGACAGCACGCATACGTCAGCCATCGTTTAGCTCAAACCATTATTGTGGGAGCTTAACGACCCGACGCACGTCTATGCAAGATCAGCGGGACATTTGCGTAGGCCATTTCAAAAACCCAAAGCCGCCAGACATTAGTTTGTAAGCGTATGTTTATCTACCTACAAAGTGCTCACATTCACATAGATATGTATATTATAAATAATCCCAATGCATAAAAATCAACATAATGTCAAATATAAAATAATTATGTCAAAACATAACATTAACATAATGTCAAAAATATAAAATAAATAAAGTCAAATAATAATAATAATTAAAAATCTATAGGTATACCTATACAATTCATGTCAAGATATAAATTAATGTCAACAAAAAAAAATTAAAAAATAATAATAATAATTAACATCAATGTCATGAAAAAATAATGTCCAAATCATAATAAATTACAGTAAAAGACGTTCGATAGCCCGGTTCATTAGAACTATTCAATCCCAAGCAGTTTTATCATCCATGTAATCTTTTAACGTATAGTAGCCTTTAGCACAAAGTCTCTGTTTGATAAAGGATTTAAATCTGCTGAGACTTAATGTCTGTACATGGGTTGGAATTTTGTTATAAAAGCGTATGCATTGACATCTAAAGGATTTACTGATTTTCTGGAGCCTAGTTGCAGGAACAACAAATTTATTCTTATTCCTAGTATTAATATTATGGATATCACAATGCTTTTCAAAGAGATTGATATTCTTGTAAGCATATAAAAGATTTTCGTAAATATACTGTGATGGAACAGTCATAATATCAATTTCTGTATCTATATTCGTTAAATTACGAATTTTTTTAACGGCATAAGCTGCAGAACTAAGCTTCTTCGACAATTTCTCTATATGTGGGCCCCACTGAAGCTTAGCATCTAAGGTAATGCCTAGAAATACAGTGGTATCTACAAGATCCAACTCTCCACCGTTAACTAGTACACTGGTTTTAACTTGTCTGACGTTAGGCGTTGTAAACTTAATACATTTAGTTTTGTTTTCATTCAAAACTAAATTATTTGCATTGAACCAATGTACCACTTTCGAGATAGCAGTGTCCACATCGTATGTAGTTCTTTGCTGACGTTTTAGTTTAAATAAAAGCGAGGTATCGTCTGCAAACAACACTATCTCTTGATTATCTCCCATCAGATAGGGTAAATCATTAATATAAATTAGAAATAAAAAAGGGCCAAGAATTGAACCTTGCGGAACTCCCATAGTAACAACCGACCCCGGGGATCTCTTTCCATTGACGTCCACTTTCTGAATCCTCTTACCCAGGTACGAAATAAGAAGATTCAGAGAAGTGTTCCTCACGCCATAGTGGTGTAACTTCCTGATCAATGTATCGTGAAGAACGCAATCGAATGCCTTAGACAAATCGCAAAAGATACCCAAGGCATCGTGTGACTCTTCCCATGCATCAAAAATGTGACCTAGAAGTTCAACACCGGCATCGGTTGTTGAACGACCCTTGGTAAAGCCAAACTGTTTTCTATTAATTAGGTTGTTGGCGTAAAAGAAACTTTGTAATTGATCTAAAATTATTTTTTCAAAAATTTTACTGAATGTTGGTAGCACTGATATCGGTCTAAAATTAGTAGGGTCTGATGTGCTACCTGACTTAAACAAAGGTATAATCTTACTATTTTTCATAAGATCAGGGAATTTACCACCATCAATACATTGATTAAATATAAAGGATAAAGTGGGTGCTACAATGTGAATAATAAATTTGGCAACGTCAACAGAATTTCCCCACAGGTCTGCAGTTTTTTTTACATTTAGTGTATTGAAAGTTTTAATAATATCGCTACTGTTAACATGTTTAAAATTAAATTCAATAAAGCTAGCTTTTACGTTTTCCCTAAGTAGGTTCTCTGCAACAGTAGGTGATGAATTTAAGGATCTAGTGACCAGAACAGGAATACCCGTAAAGAAATTTTCAAATGCGGTGGCAACTTCTAAGTCTGATTTAATTATTTGTTCATCAATAATAAGACTATATTCACTGTTACGGCCAACAGATCTCCCTGTTTCACTGTTGATAATATTCCAGGTCATTTTAATAACATTATTACTATTTCTTATTTTCGAGCTAATATAAAGAGACTTTGCTATACAACAAACTTTCTTAAATAGTTTGGAGTAGCTTTTAACATAAGAATTAAACTCCGGGGTAGTGATATAAGTTCTTTCATTGTACAGCTCATAAAGTCTCTTCCTACTTTTATGAATACCAACAGTGGCCCATTCACTGAAAGATGCAGTTCCATTAACTCTGATCGTCTTGGGTGTAAAAGTAGAATTAAAATCTTTGCAATAAATATTAAAAAAAGAATCATAAAGCTTATTAGGGTCACTATTATAGGGTAATAAAGGTAACTTATGACTAAGTTTATTTTTAAATGCCTCCAAGCGACCATGTGTTTTTGGATTAACTGTGATATCTTTTTTTGCTACTTTTCTCTTTTCACTATGAAAACAGATCAGCTGTCCACAGTGATCGGAGTCCAGTAGGTTTATAATTTTCTTTTGATCTGGTATAATATTGGTGTAAATATTATCCAAACATGTAGCTGAAGTAGCAGTAATTCTAGTAGGCTCCAAGAATATGTTACTTAGATTGTATGACTGAAAAAGGTTGATGATTTTAATGCTGGAACCTGATTTTTCTAATAAATTAACATTGAAGTCGCCACATGTAATAATCGATTTATTTGTACTATGACAGGCTTTATAAAGCACTTCATCCATCACCGCTTCAAAACAGTCATACAGCCCAGATGGTGGCCTATATACACTTAATAATAAACGTAATACTATAATAATTATATCAAAACATACAAATCTTTAATAGCAATAGTTCTATTATAATTAACATTTTTATGTCATTATTTCATACTGCCTCGTTGGTCTAGTAGTCTTACAGTGTAACTGCCCATTAAGAGGTCTTGGATTCCCATCCCATTCCCATTCCCAGGTCCAGCAGTGTTATTGAGTTTTTTTATGAAATTCTCAGTAGCAGCTCGATGGTTCGATTTGTGCCCGGTTAATGGCAATAGGTTCACCCCCTATAACACGGGACATAAAACATACCGGCAAAACGTTGGTGCACAAATGGTGTTGCTCTTGAAATAACACGAATTACTTTGAAATAGGTACTCATAAGTATACTTATAAAACAAAACAAAAATACGTAAAATGAGCTTGATTTTAACCAAAACTATATTGCAACCAATAAAAATAAATTAATTACGTAATTAAAAGTTTAGGCCAACTTTCTTAACAAATATCTTTTTAGTAAGTATATTAATATTATGATAAGATAACCTGATAATGCCCAGATAAATGCAAAAAAAAAAAAAAAGGGAAGGAATTTATGGGCATTCTGCCCAATTTGCCCAAAACATCCCAATCTCTAGTCGTGTTCAGTTTGCCATTTGCTCCCCCTATTTTAGCTTATTACTGCAAGAAAAAACATTTTACCTTTACCACCCCCAAAAATCTGCCACCAGGGGCCATGCCCGCCACTCACCACGCTACGCTGCTGCCATATTTATACTGTGCCGCTGCCGTTGAGAGTCCATTCACTAACAGAGCTGAAATAAGGGGATGGACAAAATGTCTGTTCTACCTAAACTTCATGTGAATATCACATATCACAGCGTTCGTTTCAAAAAATCCGAGCAACAAATGATCACATACACACCATATGGCTCGACGCAAACGGTGTGATCATTTGTACGAATTAGAAGCTGCAGTTTTATAAACACGGTGAACTCCTTCAAAAAGATCAGGTGCACAGTACCTACTGGTAACCGGCGCGCATTTATGACAAGATGTATGAATGTGGACTAGTTATAACTGGTACAAAAGGATCGTAGCGCCTGGCATTTCAACAGTAGTTTCTAACCCCATAGGAAAAAGTCGTGACTGTGAAAGTAGGTATCTCTTGAATATAAAGCGCAGGCTACACTGCCAGCGGGCGGGCGAGCGAGCTAGACGGGCGGGCGAAGCGAGAGGAGGAAACTACAAACTACGCGGAATATTGGCGAATTAAACTATGGGATTCACACCGAAAACTACGGACGAACGGCGAGCGAGCGGGCGGAGCGGGGAGTACGGATGGGAGAGCGAGAAGATGGCGTTCTATCCATTGTCACGGGGAGGACGGGCGAATGAAACGGGCGAGAGGGCTGGCGGGCGAGCGAGCCTAACGAGTAGCTACGCTGGAATCGATGGATATTTCGTTACCTTCGCTCGCATCGCAGACGTAGGTTAGTAGATAGCTCGCGGTGTGAAACGAAGTATGTAAAAGAGGTGAAACGATGTTCGCCCGCCTAGCTCGCGCTCGCCCGCCCGCTTGCATTGTCGCCTACACTTTAGAGAAGTAAGTAAATAAAACAACGTCAGAATTTTGAATTCATAAATATATTAAAAGAAAAAGTAAACAAAAAATAAGAATATTTTATCACTATTAACTTTGTGGTTCGACTTAATTTATAGTATAGGGTCATGGCACACTGACAGAAAATATAGTTGAAATTGCTGTTTAATTTTATCTTCACAATATGTGTAGGTATTAAGGACTTGGAGGAGTGTATAAATATAGGATAAGGGTCTATATGCTATGTTATTTTTTAAACTGTTAGACTGTCAGTGTGCTTAGACCCGTTCTTAGTTCTTAATAGTTTGGAAAGAAGACTAATTCGATGATTTTATAAATAAGGGAATAGTGGGCTCGTAATTTGTAGATTTTGTTAGTGTGCTTTGCTTTATCAGCTTTTATGTTTCCATTGTGGACTGTATAGTATTTTATAACACCAATAAAAGTGAACTAGATCTCATATAACTTACATTTACTTTCTACATATAAGAACATACAGTTGCCGACATAAATGATAAAGCTTGTACAGCCAATATGAACATGTACATACAAATATTAATAACATGTTGATTAAGTTTAAGTGATTCGGACAACTTATGAACCTGGTGCTACAATAATAATAATAATCCTGTAGCTTTGTGTGTAATGAGCGCTTCCTTCCGACGGTATGTTTTACATAATTATATAGGCTCATGTCATGTATTTAATACTGCCCATTTATTAGTTATTACAATAACAACTGTCCCAATTATTTACTATTGACATTCTAAATATATATCTTATATATAAAAATCTCGTGTCACGGTGTTTGTCACTGAACTCCTCCGAAACGGCTAGACTGAGAACGGAAGGTCTGAGCATCAGTCGTAGGCTATTTTTTATACCCCTAGGTGATAAGGATGTCCCTCACCACTTTTTTTTATTTTTTTTTGACAAAACATTTTTTGTATTTTTTTATGATTTGGCATTAAAAATACTTCACTAAATTTAAACTCTTCTACCACCAACTCCTAAAAATTTGGAGCTATTGCGTGCGTGTGTGCTAGTTTTTATATAAAAGTAGGTTAGGTTTACATATATAGTTATAATATATATCAATATATGCTATCTTTGAAGTAATTAAATGCGATATACGCAGGACAGCTGAAACTAAACTAAAAGTTTGTAAAATAGAAATAGTTCACGACATATGACCCTTAGTGAGTTATTTTGCGTGATTTATTACTGATAGTGTGTTTTATGTTATAGTCATGACCTGTAGAACGAGTATGGAAGACGAACCATCACCAATTAAAAATTATTGAGGAGGTAGTAGGAAGTATATTATGACATACATCATATAGTTGACATTTGTATATAACATTTTTTAGGTTACTTTTGACTTGAATTGTATACAGTGTATTTTTTTATACCTCGAGGGAGAAACATTAATATTGTAAAGATAAAAACATAATTACAAATTAAATAATTCTTCTATAAAAGAAAAGTCTATTTAAGATAAAATCAGTTGCTCAGACATAAACTTGTATTAACATGTTTATATAAGAGCGAACAGTCAGTCATAGATGAATCATAGTCATAGATGAAAATATTTTCTCAAACTCCTATGTACCTGAAATTTTGCACAGAATTGAATACAAACAGTATAAACTTTACGTGCAAAAGCAGAATACATTAGGTCTGTTAAAAAAGTCAATAAATATGAACATGGAAAACTTTGAAACTACTGTAATGTAGCACAAATTATTTCCAAAATGTTATTCACTTACGTACGGATATGTATCTATAGGCTAAAAAGATTGTGCATATAAAATGTCGTGCGGCGTAAAATAGAGGTCCAGTTTATTGCTATTCGCCCATACACCCCTATTCGACGTTTTTTTTGTCCAGTCATAAAGATGATAGTGATAAATCATCCTTCATTTTTAATCAGTCAAGCAATAACTTGCACGAGATTATAAAACCTACCATATATTCACTCTGTATTATATATAAACAATTAATTAATTAATATGAGTAACATAATACGCTAAGAGATATAAAGAAAATATGTATGTACTATTTACAAATAAACTTAAAATCAACATGTTACATTACGACTTATAGTAAAGAGAGTTATTGGTCACAAATATGCATTTGTGTACGATTCGTTATTACAGATAGTAATAACGATATTTATTTCACAAATTGGTATTTTATTGAATTGAACAGTCAACGGGTGTTTATTAACTTATTCCATTATTCCAATACACATAGTATTGGAATGCGGGAATAAGTAAGATAATTATATTTCGATAGGGCTTAACCCTTTACCGCATACAGTGCCAAATTTGTCACACTAACTAAAAGTCGTTACAGAGAACTAGTAACACCATCTTTGTATCATGTTTGCCACTAATGTGGCAGTTCATGAACTGTTTTATCGAAACACCAACAGATGGCAGATTTATTACACTGCTTTATCACCATACTCGGTCGGTAAAACAGTCGATTCCGCCATTTTGCACTTTCGTGAGTTTGCAAAGTTACGGAGAGAGATTTGAAGTCATTTATAAGATAAAATAAAATAATTAAGTGATTAACGAAAAATGGATCCCCGACACTTCTATGGAAAGAAACGTAAGAAATGAAATGATTATCTTGATTGTAATGTATTTCAAAGTTTGTGCTAAATTTGGAACAACATGCAGTAACACGTTCTTTTTTTTTCAAATATGGAACATCATGCAGTTAGGGCAAAATACATACTAAAATACTTATGGCCATATTTGGAACATGATGCATTAAGTAACTTGTTTATTATTTTATTACAGACAAAATGTCTACTCGACCTCGTGTTGTTACCTTTGTCCCAGACACTAGTGAGGATGAAGATATTTCAGATGATGACGAATATAGAATTCCTAAGCCTTTAGACAGTGTTTTTTTACCAGAAAGTGAAGTAAGCAGTAGCGATTCTGATTCTAGTGATGAGGAACAAGTTACGAGGAATCAGTCTTCTTCTTCATCTTCGGCAGTGAAAAAAACTAAGAAGGTTAAGACAGTGTGGGCAGATGAAGGCATTGAATTTAATGAATCGAGTAACGTTTTTCTTGGATGTGAATCCCTTCCCGACGAAATTATGCGGCTGGAGACACCCATGGTTTTTTTCAAATTTCTTTTTCCATCATCAGTGATAAATTTAATAGAAACTCAGAGTAATTTATATGCAACTCAAATTGCACCAGAAAATTCGACTGAAGTGACCCATGAAGATATCCGGAAATTTATTGGCATTTTAATTTATATGTCAGTAGTACACCTTCCTACCACGCGTCATTATTGGAAAGACGGGACATTTATTGAAAAGGTGGCGTCCGTAATGACATGCAATAAATTCGAGCAGATAAAAAGATTCTTACATTTTTTTGACAAAAATGAAGAGCGAAAGCCTGATGATCCCAATTATGATAAGCTTCAGAAAATACGCCCATTCTTGAATATATTACGTGATAGGCTTTTAAAAGTCCCAAAGGAAGAATATTTAGCTATTGATGAGCAAATGATCCCTACTAAAGCTCGTACATCAGGAATAAGACAATACAATGCCAAAAAACCACATAAGTGGGGTTACTTGAATTACGTGTTGAGCGGATCAAGTAGATTTAGTTATGATTTTGAAGTATTCCCGGGAAAGCATTCTGGGCTACCAGAAAATCGTTCAGATCTAGGAGTACCGGGAAATATCGTTCAAAGGTTGTTGAAGAATGTTCCAAGTAACTTAAATTACAAAATATTTGTGGATAACTGGTACACAAGTTTGCCACTAATGGCTACTTTACATAAAAAAGGTTTTCTTCCTTTAGGGACTATACAGCTGAATAGAGCACCAGGTCTTGATTTGCAGAAAAAAGCCTTGATGAAAAGTGAACGTGGTTATTGTGTGGAGAAATCTACAGTCGTCCAATTATCGGTTACTACTTGGGTCGACAACAAGGTAGTTAGCTTAGGTAGGTAGCTTATGTTCATCTTATGTCGGCAAAGAACCAATGGTGACAGTCAATAGATTCGTAAGGAAAGATAAGACTAGAATTGATATTCCTTGCCCAAAGTCTATATCAATCTATAATAAATACATGGGTGGTGTGGATTTACTTGATTCAATGTTAGGCTTTTATAGAATAAAAATTAGGAGCAAGAAATGGTACCACCGATTATTTTTCCATTTTGTTGACCTCGTCTGTGTCAACAGTTGGTTATTATGGAGACGATGTATGAAACATCATATGAAAAAACCAGTCTCTAAAGCCACTTTTAAAAATCACTTCAAAAAGTATTTGTTAGGAAAGCAGCAAATGCTCTAGAAGTCTAGCGTCTACTATAATGTGATCTGGATTGGCCAAGAATCCTCTCTTATCTTCATGGATATTATTATTGTTTGAGTGGTGTATGAATTGCGTTATCTATATACTTATTAATATTTATTCTACTCGGCTGGTATGTGTCTATTGTTTTTTTTTATTAATTATATTTATTATGTATGATACATATTTATTAATGTTGTTAACCTTATTTAAAATTTACTGTGTATATCTTCTCGTGTGTCACTGTAGCTATAAATTGATATTTCGCACCGGGTGCGACAGAAAATCAGCGCCACGCTGTCCAAGCGAGGCATTTATGCTGAGTCGTAGCCTTTTCACTGCCGCAGCAAATCTTTTTTAACTTATTATACTGTATAGTGCTAACTTTGTAGCAGTGAATAAATATTTTCTTTCTTTCTTTTCTTTCTAAACAGAAAGATGATCAAGTTTATTTGCCTTTACTAGACTTCAAATTAATTTTGGCGGATATTTTAATGCAAGAAGATGTAACAGTTTTTACACCTACGACACGTAAAAGAGGACGTCCTTAGAACCAAGACATTGAGAATATCGATAAAATAAAAAGACGTCGACGCCTGGATATGCCTCCAATCGAAGTCGCAGTGGATGGATTTAACCACTGGCTCGAGTGGAAATCTGATCGTCAAAGGTGTAAGATGGTGGGATGTAAGCAAAAATCCCAAATATATTGCCAAAAATGCAAATGTTATTTGTGCCTGAACAAAGATCGTAATTGTTTTACTCAGTTTCATTCTATTAGATAGTATGAAACTGAGTAAAACAATTACGATAAATATAAATATCTATACTTGTAATGTTCCATTATATTCTCTATAAAATAATGTGTTTTTTTTAATTGTACGTACCCCCACAATTCCAAATGATCTAAACTGCATGATGTTCCGAATCTGGAACCATAATTTACGTATGCTGTATTGCATGTTGTTCCAGATTTGGAACTAACGGTTTTTTGACTGTAACTTTCCTGAAACTACGTAATTTTTTTTTTAATTTTTCTTGAGTCTTAAGCCTATAAAGTATTATATATTTTTTTGATTTTTTTAAAAAAATGCGGTAAAGGGTTAAGTTACTCGAGCCTACTTCGTGTCGGCATGCGACGTCGGCCGGCGCGTCGCGCTGGAGTAATCTTAGAGTATAACGGTGTCGCTGCTATGGGCGGCGGACGTGTAGACTACTTAAGATAACTTTTGAACAACATCATTGATCGGCACGTGTCACGCTCCTGCTCCATCAAAAAGATCATGTCACGGAGATTGATGCGCTTCAGCCGCGTGCGTAACGCCATCTGGCATCGTCCGGTCTGCCGACAAAAACATTATTTTAACCTGTGGTATGATTACATTCAGATAATTTACTCATCCACCTAATAAATTGGAACAAGTTTAATTCAAAATATCATTCATAGAGTTAAATTAAAATAGTGAAAAATATATGTATTTTTAAATGATATCTCGTATTATTGCATATTATAGGTAAGAGTAGAAATACGTACAAGTCCTGAATGGCTGTTGTGGCCAGAGCCGTTAGATATTGAGTCTCCAGAGCCGCCGGGCATATCAAGTCTCGGCTTTTTCCGAGGTCCGATGGCCTGTAGCGCTGTAAGATTAGCCTCGCGCTGCCGTAGTTCCTCCAACTCTGCCCTTTGCATTTCTTTGGCTTTGGCCTTCAGTTTGGCCTGCTCCGGGTCTTCATTCTTGGACCTAGATTTCGCCGCTCGCATTAGCATTTCTCTCTCGGAGTCCTCGCGGCGTTTCTTGTCAACACGGTCCAATTCTTCAAGGAATTTTAACTGGCCTTTAACGTCCTGCGTCACTTCGTACCGGCCATCAGTCTGCGAAGATTATGGAAATTATAAAAATCAATCAATTTTCAGTTGCATATTGTATTGAAAACATCAGTCGCATCTACATCATACAGTCGTATAAGAGTAGCTTAGCTCGTCAGTGTACAAAAGCATATTTTTCGAGAATAGTTCAGCCTTTTATGCATTGTTTTATCTTAGAGAGTTTACTTGTTGACTCTAAAGCAATACTATGAAGTGATCATAACAGGTGTAGAACAATATCATGTACAATTCTCTCGCTGGACAGTGATAATTACCTTTATTATTAAATCGATCCTATGTTGAGCAATAGCAGATAGTTTCTCTACCAGGGATTTCAGCCGTTCCTGCACAGCATGGCTGATAAGGTTGGCCACGTCAGGTGCACTTTCCTCCATACCGTGTTTCGATGTAATGGACTTGATGCGGGCTTGCATCAAACTGGTTGGTATTAAATACTCCTCTTTACACGACCTGAAAACGGACTGGTGTTAGAAGGAACGCGGATTATTTGCTATGGAAGACAGTTGACAACGATGATGAAAGACTTCTACGATAGCTGAGACACATAAAAAGAGAGAAAATGTATAAAAGTCCTAATTCCTTTTTGTCACAATTTTAATTTGTTTGCAATTGCAATTTGGCTAACCCATTGTCGTCACAAATAAGAAAATTGCGTCTATATTATAAGCAATTATTCGTTAACTATTTTACCTGATCTGTGTCCCAATCATTTCTGTCGAGCCAAGGATCCTCTGCGATTCTTCAGCCAAGTTGACGCCACCCATGGCTGCTACGTCATTTATATCGTCATCACCGGCCATTTTGTCGTCTGCGAACGGTTGCGAAAACTGACCCGATGATTTCTTTTCTTTGTCTTTTAGTAAGGACTTGCCAGGAGTTAGGACGGTGGAGAGGGCAGCTGAAGGGACTGATGAACGTGGAAAGTTGGCTTTGCTGTTTACTGTCATTGATTTCCCACTGCTTACTTTGTTCACGTTGATCTTCGTATGGAGAGGAATATTTTGCAGCACGGCGATTGTGTTGCCGCTTTTCTGGGCCGGCTTCTGGTCAAGACCCAATAAAGTAAGATATCAGCAGAATTAAGTTCACATACACAGATAGTTAATACGACAAAAAAAAATTAGAATCAAAGAAGTTATTGTTACGTGCCGACTTACAAGTGGTGTTGCAACGAGAGATGCATCCAAAGTGCGCACAAGACATGTCTACAAGTGGAACAGTGCTACAGGGTTCGGTAAGGCTAAATATTGAACACTAATAATTTTACATATATCAGGTGAAACAACGACACGAGATAACTCTAACATGGAAAACACTAACAACGGTAACTCAAAAATGATATCTAAAATATGCTTTCACGAAAACGACTGACAGAAATGTACATAATTAATTCAGCAATGTCGTTGTTATAGATATGTTATAAAGATACCTTTGAATATTTATAATTTACAAAAATCTTCATCTGATTCAGTTATGACCTTATATTGATTAACTACTTCTATTTCAGAATTTACAACCTTAACAATTAGCTTTTCAGATGTTATTTGTATGACAAACAAATAAATGTGGTTATATATTGTCATATTAAAATAATATATTTTTTAAAGTATCTTCACAGGAAGAATTCTGTGAAATATGTCTGTTTCCTTTCTTAAGGCTAAACAATAAACAAATAAATTTTAAAAAATCATTCACGAAATTGTTTTATATAAGATTTAATATCATATTGATAGTGAATTATTAGTTATTATAAAAATGCCGACTATTGACATTTTATTTAAAAAAAAAGCCTACAATATATTATGATCCTACGTTCGATAAGAGTTTTAAGTGTTTTGCATCTAATCTAAAAAATTAATGCAATATCATGACTAGCTTTATAAGATTAAGTAACTCCATCATGTACAGTTATCTCGAGTATTTTTTGAAACGGTCAAAAAAATTATGTATAGTTTACAATCATGCACTAACACAAAGAAATACATAGAATCGTTAGATGGGAGTGACCTACTTTGATATGGTTTTATTGTTTGTGGCGTGTAAAGCGATAATAGCCGAGGGCCTTCTATGGTATTGTATTGATAACCTGGATTTATATTTTATAGGCAACTGCACTGAAACATACTTGACTAAAACTTCATTCTCTGATATTTTGCTATTATTTTTTTATACATTACGTCGAATATTAGATGTTTAAATATAACTCCTTTTTGCAGACTTTATCGCGGTTTATTGTTATTATTTTAACTCCGATGCGATATGACGGGTGTAAAGAGTAGGTTTTTTGTTCTGATTAGTAGATTAAATAGCAAATTTTGAGCGTACGATATGATTTAGATTATGTCCAGCAGGGGACGTCATTTAGATGAAATGATGATGACAATGATATATTTCAGGTGAATGGGGTAATGGTATTTGTGCATGCAATTAAGACTCCGCGTTTTAGTTTACTCTGAACATATGTACTAGCATTTTAGCCACCATACAATACTTAAGTTTTTTTTTATGATATTGCCTGAGTGCCAGTGCACTGATTAGTTCAGATACATAGAAAGCCTTCAACATAAATTATGTTTTTCTAAAAATATGGTGATTTCTACCAAGAAACTAAAATGGACGTAAGACACGTATTCTAATACGTCGAAAACAGTGACCCTGCCATATAGTGTGAGACTATAAAATCTAATTAACATTATTAAGCGATGGACAAGTAGAACACAATGTCAAACTACATATTGGTACGACGACACGAAGCATAGAACACATAAATATGTTTAGACTAGCTACCTATTGGCTTAGTAAGCCAATGTTTTTGCCATAAAAATATGACAAATGAAGCCCTTAAAAGCATTTAAATCATGCTGCACAGGTAGACTGTATGCTCTGCTCATGAATTTCGATAGCTAAATAAAAATTTTGCAAGATATATTTTTAATGTGTGACATCAAAGACGTAGTATTTGCCAATTGGAAATTTCGAATCTGACAGTCATGTAAGTCCAATCCGTGGAAACGAACTATGACGGCAAATGACAGCCTTGTGAGAAACAAACCTGCGCAGATGTAGAGGTAGACGGCGCAGTCACAATGTTAATCGACTTGGTGGAGGGCACGAGGGAGCTCGCCAGTGTTAGAGGTAACACCGGCGGCAGAAGAGTCGTCAGAGTGGGGCTCGAGCTTCCCTCGCGCGGCTATGCCAACACCACCCAAACAACCCATTAGTCACCACAGAGTGACACAAGAAAAAAATTACACCGATATCGACAAACTCATCATCTTAGCTTAGTAAGTGAGAGCTAAGTGAGACTAGCTAACAATACAATAGGTTTAAAATCGATGCAACATTTATCTTGTGTCATGCTGCACTATATATACAAATGTGATCGTGTCACATTTACGTAAATTACAATAAATGGCGTTCAAACTAAGTTACGTCATTCGAACAAAAATAATAATAAATGATATTTAAAAAAAAAACAAATAAATTTAATAAAATTTCGACGCAATCGGCTTCTGCATCTCATATCACAGATTTGATTCCCGCGCGGATCAAATATTAGAAATGTCTAGAAGTTGTTTGGTAGGTGTTTGTGTATAAGGGAATTAATTTTCCTAAATCCACCCACGCTACCAAAAGTAAACTTAGTGTGGTGATGCTGTTTTACTTAATCCGATTTCTTGTATAATGATAATCCCCGAGAAAGGCAATACATTATTCATTGTTATACCCTCTGAAGGACTCAGGTCAGCAACATATATTATAAACGAAGATCCAACCGCAAAAATCGTTATAATTTATCTATAATAAATATAGAAGCACCTGCTATGAGTTCAATCAGCTAAATTAGTGAATAAAATAATCTGCTAATGACTGTATGAGAAAACAAAATTAGTAGTTATGTATCTAGTCAATTCCACTCGAATCTAGTACGACATGTGATTTAAAACAACAGTATTTTATAGATTCACAGGGCCAGGAAATAGGATGAGCGTTTGCGAATCAGATAGAGCGTGATCATTCTGAGTAGTAGCGTATTTTATCAATAAACAGGGTGTTTGGAAGGTCGCGATGCAAAGCCGTAAACCGGCTACAAAATGATCTTCCAGAGCTTGTATAGGAATCCAAGTCAGCACATTGGACATTAAATGTACGGGAGCACTTATATGATTGCTTTCCTACCAGCTGGATCAGCAGAGATGGGCCTATCTCTTGGCCCACCTAGTCACCCGACCTGTCTCCGCTTGCCTATTGCGAGTAGACGTCAATGGAAAGAGATCTCCGGGGTCGGTGGTTACTATGGGAGTTCCGCAAGGCTCAATTCTTGGCCCTTTTTTATTTTTAATATACATTAATGACTTACCTTATATAATGGGGGACAATCAAGAGATAGTGTTGTTTGCAGATGACACTTCACTGCTATTTAAATTAAACCGCCAGCAAATGGCTACTGATGATGTAGACAGTACTATCTCTAAAGTGGTACACTGGTTCAATGCAAACAATTTACTTTTGAATGAAAAAAAAACTAAATGTATTAAGTTCACAACACCTAACGTTACACAAGTAAAAACCAGTGTACACATTAACGGAACAGAGTTGGATCTTGTAGAATCCACAGTGTTTCTAGGAATTACCTTAGACGCTAAGCTTCAGTGGGGCCCACATATAGAAAAATTGTCGAAAAAGCTCAGTTCTGCAGCTTATGCTGTAAAGAAAATCCGTAGTTTAACTGATGTAGAAACAGCTCGGTTAGTGTATTTTAGTTATTTTCATAGCGTGATGTCATACGGCATTCTACTGTGGGGGAATGCTGCTGACATCCAAACAATATTTGTGCTGCAGAAAAGGGCTATTCGGTCAATTTATAAATTAAGTCCCAAGTATTCGCTGAGGGATAAATTTAAGGAGATTGATATTATGACTGTTCCATCACAATACATTTATGAGAATTTGTTGTATGCACACAGGTGTATCAATCTTTTTAAAAAACGTTGTGATATTCATAATGTTAATACCAGGAATAAAAATAAATTTATTGTTCCTGCAACTAGGCTCCAAAAAATAAGTAAATCATTTAAATGTCAATGCATACGCTTGTACAACAAAATTCCAACACATTATCAAAAATTAAGTCTAAGCAAATTTAAATCTATTATTAAACGGAGACTTTGTTCTCAAGGTTATTATACGTTGAAAGACTACATGGATGATAATAGTGCTTGGGATTGAATAGTTCTGATGAACCGGGCTATCAAAACATGTTTATGATTATTATTATATTCTTGACATTATATTTTTATCATTTATAATTTTGAAATTTGCACAATTATGATTTTATTATCTTGACATTTTATTATTTTAATTTATACACTTTTAACTGACATGCATGTAACTTTAGTTACAATAGTTTTATTTTATTTCAAAATTTATTTTAGATTTTGTAAAATTTCCTGTAAAATATGAGATTAATGTTGGCTTCGATGTTGCTTTGCGAAATGAAAAATGCATACCTACTGGTAGACATTTTGGCCAGGCAGTCTGGGCTTGTCATGCTCTCTCAAATGTCCTGCTGATGGTGGCGTTGTGTGTCGGGTCCCTTTATTCCCTATATCATGGTTGAGTAGAGCGACGCTGATACACACGTCATGCTCGTGAACGGGTGCTGTCAGTTGGGGCTGGTCGGCTTATACATGTCATGGCATCCGGGTTTTATATTATAATTATTTTATTTGATTTTTTTAGTGCTAGTGAATAACTCATGCGTTTCACATCAGACTGCATTATTCTCATATTAATATTAAAAACGAAAATTGTAAATATAACGAATTATTTAAAAGAGTATCTATGGAGTTTCTTGCCGGTTCTTCTCCATAAGACCTACTTTTTGGAACCGTGCAACTAGTGTTGACATTTCGAAAGAACCTGTAATATTGGTCTACTTGAAATAAAAATATTTGAATTTTGAATTTTGAAGGAACTAGTTTATACGAATTTAGAAATAAATACAGTGGTGAGAGGAGTGCTTGTGAGGAACCGCGACAAACATTTGTTTTAATTTCTTCGCCTATTATATGTATTTTATTTTCTTCCACAATTTTATTTATAGGTTCTAATAATTTCTAAAGAATAATAACCAGATCTGTTTTTAAAAATGTACAAAAAAAACAGCCTTGTTTTTTTTATTTCCGTCAAAAATCGGTTTTCTTAAATCTTAAAAAAAACCTTTGTCTTCAAAATATATTTGTAAAACGATTGTCTCTTCACACAAATGCCTTAACCATGCTTTATTAAGTTCCCACATAATATCAATCTAATTAAATTGATTTTTTTATATATAATTATATCTTTCACACTGGCCATTATTTATAACAAATTCGCTATTCAAAAAATACACTTCGCTTAAGACAAGTCCGGCGAAAATGCTTGTTAATAGGCTATACTGGCTCCGATTTACGTCTTTGCATCGGACTTCCAAAAAAACTGTATATCTCATTATGATATCAATACATACATGATAATGAACTGAAGGATAAGGTGAATATAATATAAAAAAAGCGAAAAAGAATAAATCAACAAACAAAGTACATATAAATCCATTTTTTTTTAAATAAGTCAAAATAATCTGACATATTTATCGATTGTGTGCCGCACTCAATGCAATTAGCGCTAAACATATACAATATCATGCTTTGTCATGATATGATTATTATTTTAAGTCAGTTTAGCACTAAGTTGACAAAGAAACATCTTTTAAGACCAGTCCATGAGAATAGAGCATTACTTTAGTGGCGTATTTGCATGGAATAGGAGTTTGAAATATACTACTTAAATATAATAAATACTATGTAAGCTGCAGTGGTATGAACTATATATTTGTAAATGCAACTTTTCAATGATTATACCTTATAATTTGATGACTTTCCTTAGCAATTATAAAGCTTATTTATTTTGTATTTCAAAAGCTGCTGAAGTCTACACTGTGATGTTTTGTTAAATCAATCACCACACACCATAATATTCTCGGGGCTTTAATAAGTATTAAGGAAGGTAATAAATCATAACTTTTATTCTTCACTAAGGTGAGGTGATATGACATTGAGATGAGCAACCAAACGAAGCGAAATTTGAATCTGATATTTCATGCAAGTACCTCACTAAAATCGAATATGGGTTTTCATATAGAACTTGCATATTTCTGTCAATTTATAATATTTAATAAATGCCATAGGGCCATTTAATAAAGGAAACATATGTACATATTATACTACATTGTATATGTGTTTATGCGGCGAAAAGGCTTACCTGCACCAAATAATATAACTGTGAGCAAACCATATCATAAAGTGAACTATCCAATCCAACACTTGGCGGCATCATTACATTACAATTTGAAACATAAACTTAGAACTAGTTAAACATTATCTTTACCAAACGAAGCATCGTATCAACATTTTTAGACAATAATACAAATTATCTTTAAAGTTTGTCCCAATTGTGTATTGAGCACAATGTCAACAGGTTATTCAAATTCATCTAGTAACCCTTGGGTACAAAAATACCGTCGTTTGGTGCAACCAAGCCACAGAGTGCGAACAACCCATAATAACTTTGGACAATTTGAGTCCTGGAAACTTTAACCAACAGTTGCCAAATGTGTTATGTTAATAGGACTCAGTGTGGGCTACATACCATTTGGATGTTGGAAGTGGCGATGACAGGTTGTGTCGGTGCGGGCATAGTGGTGAACGCGACGTGTGGTGCTGGAGGGTTGATGCCTTCGATCACCAGTTCCTTGGTGACCAACGACTGACGCAGCAGCGGAAGACTTTTCTGTACAGATACAAATAATACTTTTTTAATTAAATGGCAGTAAATTATTTTTTGTCCAAAATTATAAGATATCCCTAAATATTTGTTCTTATCCATATCAATTTATTTACTGTCCTATCACTTCTTTCGGTATGACATATTCTCTTAAGTTGTTGATACTCCGACGAATTCTCTGACCTATTAAAGAAAGGCTCAGTTGCATGTGTTTTTGATAACAGAACGGAGACAAAACTACCCTGAATATTTACTCTAGTTATTTCAGAAATTCCAACAATCTTTAGTTCTTTTTGCGGGACAAGTACATAAAACATGTGTCCTTCAGCTTGTTTAAACTTTATATATCCATAGTTTTAGAATAACGTTTTAATAATCTTATATGTAAAAATCTCGTTTCACAGTGTTTGTAGCTGAACTTCTTCGAAACGGATAGACAGATTATTATATTTCTATGTATATTTTCTATGATATTTTTGTATGTATATTTGGTGGGTCTGGGAATCGGTCGTAGACTATTTTTTACACCCCTAGGTGATAAGGATGTTCCTTACCAGACATTTTTTTTATCAAATATTTTTTTTGTATTTTTATTATGATTCGGCATTAAAAAATTCTTATAACCCTACTAAATGTTCACTCTTCTACGACCAACTCCTATAATGTGGCAAAACAACGTTTGCTGGGTCAGATAGCATTATATTATAATAACATAATCATATGTACAACATACCTTTAAGAATCCGATAAGGCATGGTTGTGGGCTGGCATTAAGCAAACGTTCCAATCGGTCACAAAATTCTTCAGGCTCCACCTGTGCATCTATTAGCTCCTGGATGAGATTTCTCACATTCCTTTCTACTGACGGTGGCTCTTTACTAGACAGGTCCAACAGATTTGCTAAGAAGTTCCGGCATTTTTCTTTGGTATTGTCAGATGGTTTCTGTGAGAAAACCACAGCATGGTTAAAGATATTTAAGGGCAAAGGGGCCATGGCCCTGGGCGGCATATGAAAGGGGGCGGCATCGCAAGGGCGTGGCAAGTGCCACGTCGTTTTTATACTACTAGAAAAGGGGGCGGCAAATACCCACGCTACGCCACTGCTGTACGTGATCCATATCAGTAGGATCTAACTTGGTTTATAGTAGATTACGATAGGGTAACTAGAACACACCTATCAAAAAATAAAAAAATGATCTTGTGTCAGTGTTTTCTTGTGTTTATTGTGAAATTACACACACAAACATAACATAGAAATAGGCACAATAAATGGCGCTAGTATCGCAAAGTAAATCTGCTTTGCGATACTAGCGACAACGTCTAAAGCTTGCAACACTAAGAGCGATACTAGGTATTCTAGGTAATATTTATATATGTATGCAAAGGATAATAATAATAATATCTAGTGTACATATTGTTAGCCTGGTCATTTTCATTGTGTTGTGAAGATTCCCAGGATAATACTCATGATAATAATAGTAAATGATCGAACAACACATACTAGATGTGCTACTATAGACTTACAATGTGCGTAGTGGGGCCAGGCTGTTGGGGCGGAGGTGTGGCTACTGCGACACTGGGAGCCGACGCGACCACGGGAGCAGCCACCGGCGGTGCGGGCATCTGCCCAGGCATAGGACCAGGCGCCGCCACACTTGTCGATACGGTTGCCACGCCCGGGTGCTGCGTGAATAGAGGCCGCACACTTAATATGCCACAACACACAACTACTAGTGCTAAGCAGGCAATCACGAATGCGCTAAGCGTTCATTCTCAAGCGGTAGCAGGTCAGGATATATTTAGGATGTTTTAATGTTCGGCGCAAAACATTTCTTTTTTCATAATCCGCAATGCACACTTATAAAAATACTTAGAAGCTATATAACTGCTGTTAATACAATTATTGTTATATATTAATGATAAAATTATAATTAATATATAATGCTTTGAAGATACGTATAATAAAAAAACTAATATTTTAAGCAATGTTAAAGTCACTTAATAAGTTGCAGCACTCAAAACCACAAACGAAATAAAAGCATTATGGAAGTTGTGGCTGCAGCAAGCGAGCTAATTAGCTGCTGGTCACAGTCAGCAACCAACTGTCATGTTTGCGCCTAACACTAGAACTAGAATGAGTTCATAGGTAATTAGTATCAGATTATACACAATCATGACGAGTTTCAGATTAGAATCTTACCTCGTTAAAAACCTGAGAGCATGCACCTCCACCACAATATATGTTACATGCATGATCGAGACTGAAATTGGACAAACATATGCAAACACAATTGTCTAGCAAGGGGTTACAATGTGAGTGCTGAACATGGTCCAATTTCTATGAGAGCGCGGTGCGTGTAGCGGAGTGGCTGTGCCTACTTACTGCCGGCACGGTTGACAGCCGGATGGTCTGAGCCTGCGGCGCCGTGAGAGTGCTGGCCGCGGGCGCGGGACCCACCCTCAGCAGCTGGTATTGACCATTCTCAGTCTTTAACAACAAATGACCCTGCTGCCCCGGTTGAAGACTCTGCAGAGTTTGCAGCGTTATCTAAAAATGATAGCCTAGTTTCAATTTCATTGAACCCATCTAAGACAGTTCAAATTTCTTTGATTAAGTACAAAAAATCGCTTTGAGTTCCAATAAATTAAAATCCGAAAATATGATTCTAAAGCAGGTCATTTGTTAGGTATATCACATTTAGTGGATTTAGTTGTAAAAATTAAATTATGTTTGTGCTACATTAACAATTAAAACATAATATAATCATACTGAGTGTGGGAATCACTGGAATTATGGAGTTAGCATGGTGGAAGCTTATGTTTACCACGGTGTTGTTACCGTTACTTATAGTTAAAGCCCATTTAGCACAAATAAATTGCATTGCACATGTTCTGTATTATACATTTAGTATCCTTATGCAGGATCAAACTTTGTGACCTCAACATTCCATTCACTGAGATAATGGAAAATTGGGGAATCAATACCAAACTATTACCATGGGTATCAAACATACTCGCTTGAGTTTTTCTATGTACTACATGCAGCACTTTATCTGATGATTTTAGAGCCGATTTTATGATTGTATTTACACTGAAATTTGGAAGAGATTATTATTATATTTATCCCAAGCTTAGAGTTGTATTGGCTCATACTGCAACATTTTTCGATGCAATAATTTACACTGCAAATGTACTTATACTTTTAAAGCAGATATATCAATACAGTGAGAATAACATACAACAACTACCTACAATATTATATCTTGATAAACAGACATGAAAATTTAATGTAATTAGGCAATAATTAAACAGAGTACATCATTCATAATAGGGTTATTGCACCGTTTTGCGACCAGCGTTCATCTATCTATAAAAAATTCATCATTATTAGTCATTATATTAATTTGTCTAAAAATTCTTAGCCAGATTCTTGCCCTACGGGTATACCCATGCAAGAGAAACACCTCTAGTTGTTGGTACTGAATTAAAAAAATAGGATAAAGAGGGGCTTTTGGCCATAGCAAAGTTTGGTAGACATAATGTATAGATATCTGTAATTATGCTTTACTAAAAGGCAATATTAAAAATGTTATTAACACGTTCGCGGGCGGTAACGACCACAGGCGTCTTGGTAGTTAAATGTGGTACGACAGTAACTGTACGCCTGCCGACCTCGGAGTTTTTACTTGCATCAAATCGGTACGCCACACGACGAGCGATTTTCTATACTATCATAAAGAACGGCAGGTTGTACTGTCACCACTGGTATAATTAAGACTTTAGTACTATCACTACACAATTTTCAAAAAATCGTCAAAGAAAGTACCTCCACGCTCACATTCATGATTTTTTGGTCACCTCTCCACGCACACTACGCCCGTGGGCGTTGTAGTTACATACGATCAGCCGAGTAGTGCGCCGCCGCGGCGATGTTCGCACGTGTCGCTACATGTTTTCGCGCTCAATTGTGATTTAGAAGGTGAGTATTGATTGTTTTCAATGTAATTTTATTGTTTTATGCTTACTAAATATTAATTCAAGTCTAGTTGCATATCTTAACATCGTATTTAAGTGACTAATGTTTGATGTGAATACGATTGTTGTACTAAATTTGTACCTAATATTTTTGCAGATCATATTGAAGAAGAACAAAAACGTCTTCAAGACCTATTTGACGCGGCTTCTACCCCTGAATCAAGTCAAGACCCATTTGTTGATGATAGAGATTAGGGATCTGACTATGAGTACCAACCATCTTGTGTCCATTCTATGTCGGATGAGCTTTTCTTTTTTAGCTCATATCCCTCGATTATCCTTTGCAGAATTAGCCAGACAACCTGTTGGCATGACCTTTTTTTGTGAAGCGTCTTGCTTTCTATTAAATTATACCAAATGATCATGGATACCACATGGATACAATACATTGTCCAATTATACCAATTTGGTATCAAAAGATACAATCTGGCAGCCCTGCTGTTTTGTCATATCATATATTTTATAACCATGCGTTGTGTCATTACGCCTGTGTGCAATGTATGAAAATAATAACTTTCTCAGCAGCCACAACCAGTGACATAGTACCGCCCGCCAACGTGTTAAATGAATTCATTGTTTTACATTTCTAATTCTATAAATTTTGCAAACTTGCTCACTAGTGGACACAAACCGATGAAAGTGGTTGTAAACTGAGTTTTTGGCTATATTATTACATTTCAGCATTTTGTAGTTGTTTATGGATAAAAGTATTATATTTCATGTTTTGTATCCAAACTACATTATTCTTTGGACCAATTTACAGTAACACATACTATGTTGTGTGTAAATTACATTTTATTTTAATTATCTGAAGTAGGTAACTAAGGCAACTGGTTATAACCCAGTGCAACAACATTCTGCAAATCAAATAAAAAATGGATAATGGGTTTTCTGTACTGTAAAATATGAAATTGACAACTAAGTTCCCGACCATGTTTTGACTTTCACCAAACAAGACCTTCATTGGCGTAAAATAAGGTTGTGCATATGGTACAAGACAACCAAAAGCACAATGGAGAACTTTATGTTCAACAGACTGAAGTACTCCACATGGCTATTAAAAATATTTTTATGCTACTGAATTTCTTTAAACTATGAATGATAATAATTAAAATTACTCTGGGAACTTTGTTGCCATTCAATTATTATGGCCTATTTACTAAGCACAGTTGCAGAGATTTTGCAGAGCACAGCAAATAAATAACAACTTGCCAATGTTTTATAAACAAATACATGCAACATGAAATGAGTAGTAAATAATGTGTATTAATCAATGATAATGTGTGTACTAGTTTAACTTAAGAGTGTTTATTAAGTGTTCAATGATAGTGATGATGATAAAATGACCAGCAAAGCAGTTGTTCCAGATTTGTAAGATTTAAACCATAAAAGCTGCTGATCACTTAGAATTATCAACTGTAAGTAAGGTAGGAAGTGAATATAGCCCAAAGTAACATTAATATCGCTGCTTCATAGCCATTTTGTATACAAAGCATGTGTTTGTACATAAGTGACAGTTAATAGTGCAAGTTGAGACTGACAGAACATTGCAACTAACATGTAAACAAACCTGGTATTGCAGACGTGTCTATACTCAGTGACACAGTAGAGAATAAGATTTAATAATGTAATTGTACTTACAGTAAGCATAGGTTACATTCAAAAGTTAAGAGAGGAGCATAGGAGGTGAAGCCAGATTCACATCCCACTTTCATGTGTGTGTTCCGTCAGCCTCAAAATGTCTGTACAAGAGTTACTGAATGAGCTTAGTAACTATTAAAATGTGAAGATACTGAGCAAAATGTCTGTACACTTCAAACAGACTCGAAACTTACTGGAGCAGTCGCTCTCGTACCAACAACTTGAGGCGTACCAATCACCACTCTGGGTGACACTGTCGCTACTGACTTCTGAGCAGCCACAGCTGGCGCTCCAGGTCTCATGTTTAATATTTGGACATTAGGGATGATAGTGGGCTGCGCGGAGCCAAGATTCTGTGTGGTCACTACAACGTTCTGCCCTCCAGGCTTGTTCAGTGTCATCACATTAGGTATTGAAGCAGGCATGCTAGAGTTCACAGTCATTGGGACAGTCACCATTCCAGGCTGCATACCCACTTGGCCAGTATTCGTGCCCTGCTTTATGACGAGTGGAGGCTGCATGGCGATAGTTTTGTTGCCCTGGTGAGGTAACACGCCGCTGGCGGACACCGCGTGTAATATCTGGCTGTGCGATGGCTGGGCGATGCAACCGCTCGCCACCGACTGGACAGGTAACGTGACACCGCTGTGAGGGTTACCCAGATGTTGCGCCTGAGTGTATATCACCTTCAATGTCTCATTGGAAAGAGGAGCACCAGCACTCAATGATAGGGATGTGAATGTTGGTTGTGTTGATACTTGCACATTATTAAACGTAGCACTTGAGTTCGAAACAATATTTGAATGAATACTGTTCACTATACCACCAGGATTTATTTGGTCTGTGATGTATTTTTGTCCACCTATAATAGAACCCGAGTTAGAAGATAAATTGCAATTTTGAGACGGAATACCATTGACGTAATTGTTATGGGAAGATGCTGACGGTACGGACGTGACTAACTGATTTTCTAATGAGCCCACAATCGCGTTAACAGCGTTCTCATCAACGTTTGTGGACAAAGCTTGCTCTAAGAACTCGGCAGACGCCATTTTATACAAATCATCGGATATGGTTAGCGTTGGGAATAAACCGGTGTAAGCGGAAAGTAACGGTTTTATCGATTACTTGGATTAACCAGCTTTCCAAAACCTGGCAACATTGGATGATTGGATTATTCTAAATTCAAATTCAAATTTATTGCATTCCATAATGTTTTAAATACAGGTGTCAGGTGGCTTAGTGCTAGATACAATTAAGGACCCTGTCGGGCACAGCAAAAGTATAGTAAGAGAGAGGAGGAAAAGTGATTTTTTAGCAATTTATTTTATGTTATAGTATATATAATATATTGTATCTAATTTAATTTGTCGTTTAGTTAAAGTTAATGTAAGCAGTTTTTTTTAGTTTTTTTATTCTTTAAAGTTTTTCTTATTGTTTCTATATCATTATTAATTATTTTATATTTAGTATTATAGTTTGTTTATACTAACAATGTTATATAAATTTTAAATCAGGATATGTATCATTTATTTATTTTTAATTTATTTTATATGAGTAGGTATATTTATAGCAATTATTACAATTTGGATATTATTAAAATGTATTTATTTGGTAAACATTATTTATCTTATTATTATATTCTAGTATTAAATAATTTTATCTTTTAAATATTCATTTATATTATAGTAGCATTTTTTATTTAGGAATAATTTTAGTTTATTAATCAAAATATTACATGCTTCTACGTTTTTAACACTTTGTGGCAGCTTATTATATATTTTTATTGACATCACGTAAGGACTAGACGAATGCATACTTAAATTAGAAGTTGGTAAGTTTAATCTGTTTCTATGGCGTAGTATATATTTTGTTTGTTTATCCTGGCGTGTAGTATATGAGTCTGGGTATTCTAATTGTATGCTGCGTACATACTGGGTCACACGATAGACTTCGTTGGCTCTGTTAGTGGGCCTTAACAAAATGATCATCACCAGGTTTGATTACTAGAAAACTAGTCATAAACCATTTTGTGGTATTGCGAAACTAAGAACTGCTGTCTTCTTAGTTACCCAATACCACAAAATGGTTGGTTTATTACGTACTATTGATTAAAGTCCTATTAAAGCCCCCTCAGTCAAGGTAATAAGTGCAACAGTCGCAAATTTCCCCTTCGGATTTTATCGCGGTATATTGATATTATTTTAACACGACGTTTCGAAATGTAAGGTAGCTGTTAGTAATTATAACTTCAAGACGACCAACACCTCAGTCTGCCCGTGACCATGAATGCTGTAAAGGATCCGAAACGTCAGGTTAAAATAATATCAATAAACCGCGATAAAATCCGTAAAAAGTAGTTTTATTTCAATGTCTAGTATTCGCTTACGCGAATATTAGACATTATTATTATAATTTTATTATTTAATAAAAATTATTATATTATTATTATTATTAGACATATATTAAAATATTGTTTTCTTACACTTACGTGTAAGAGAACAATATTTTTATAATTATTTGCTATTGTTTCCGCGCCTTGTGGAGTTGTTTGCTAGCACGGTTTGCCACTCATGTGGTATAAAATAAAAGTCCACGAAGATGATTTGTTAGAGAACCAAATCTTTACTGACGCTCAAAGCAGTCGAGGAAGTAACTTTTATATAATACTAGCTGTCTGCCGTGGCTTTGCCAGCTTGGTATATAAATAAAAATATGATAGGCTATGTGTTAATCCTGGTAATAAACTATATGCATGCTAAATTTCATGCACATTTGTTAAGCGGAATTCTGGTGTGCGTGAACATCCATACAAACTATTAATATTATAAATATGAATTTAAAATATTAGTTATAAACAAATTATTTATAACCTATTATTATGTATTACATAATATTGTAAATTCTCACAATAAGATAACTATAAGATATATAAACGTTTTTTGATAACATTTTCTTATAATTTGCAGAAATGGACATGACTTTTTTGCGGGAAAGATAAGTGATAAAATTTGTGTTACAATAATTCTAAAATAATAAAGTTAGCATATTAACCGTTTTATCTTCGTAAGCGTAAGCATATGGGGTTGTAAAATTGAACAAAAACGTGTAATATGACTTTCAAATTCTTAGAAGGACTCTATTAAAGAACCACGTCTTTACTGAAACTTTCCAAATTAATATCCATACCCATATACTAGTGTTATAAATACCAAAATATGTCTTATGTCTATTTGTCTGGTACTTTTCACGCTTTAACCGCTAAATAGATCTGGATTAAATTTAGTATGGAGATAGTTTAAGCCTTGGGCAGGACACAGAATAGTTTAGGTTCCGAAAATCATACTATAAAAGGGTAAAAGTGCGGTGGAAATTAGTATTTTAAATCAATAATTTCTTAAAAGAGGGTAAAAAAAATAGCTGATTGGGTAAAATTACTAAATCTATGCAGAAAAAATCGCGACTAAAGCTAGTAATATTTTTTTTACAAAACACTGAATCACTGAAGACTTGGCTGTAAAGACAAGATTTTCTTGTCTTATAGACGTGTGACAATGAGACTTTTTGGCGGGAAAGTGAAGCGTCATGTTCAGCAGCTTTGTTTTATTTTCTAAAATATGTGTTTTGATAAACTTTAATGTATAATAATGGTGGATTATTAACCGTTAAGTGTTTGAAAACGTGCATGAGTGTTGGCAAATGAAACAAAACAGTGTAACGTGACTTTCAAATTCTCACAAGAAGTCCGCCTTAGGTTTCAGTAAAGAACCACATATTTACTGAAACTAGGAAAAAAACAATCATCTATCACCCTTCATAAACCATTAATTCACCCTATCATCAACCATTATCATGAATCATCCAGTCATCCATCCATGGGCGTACCCACGGTGGGGCAAGGTGGGGCAGCTGCCCCACCCTGTACTCTGACCTGAAGCTAAGATTTTATTTCAAAATTCAATTTTAATATGTGTATGTAAATTACCGCGCTAAACAATGTAGTTGAAAAGTATAGAGTTACTTCTTAGTGCAAAACTTAATATAAGAATAACTAACTCCTTAAAAAAACACAGTGAAAATGAAAATTCAATAGTATTAGCGGAGTCAATCGTCGACGATTACTCTGAAGATTTTAGAATGCCATGAATTGCAAATAGGCAAAATCATTCAATCCTTTGGCTCAGACTCCGAGTAGCGAGAAGCGAGTTTTAGAAGAGATCACTAATGATTCCTTATATAGGGATGTCTCTAGAGCTACGTTTTGTTTTTGAGCAATTACCACCAGCGTATTCACGACATACATTTCACCCATTACAATCGAAACATCAGCAAGTTCGACAAAGTACGGCGAAATCTCCGTCACTCTAAAAAAATCCGTATAAGGGCCAAAAGGTTCAATAGTCTTTGCCCAGCAATTGAGAAAGCCCCAGGCACTTTAACCTGCCACTACACCGAAGAGCTGCCAGATATAAGCCTCAACGCGATCGAGATTGCCCTCAAGCAGTTTAAATATGGATAACTTCCGCGGGAGGACAGGGTTACTTCGGAGCTCATGAAAGCAGAAGGCAAACCTGTACTTCGAGAACTTCAGAAGTTGTTTAACTCAGTTCTTACCGATGGAAGAACTCCAAAGGCGTGGAACAGAACCTTAGTAGTATATTTTTTCAAGAAAGAAGAAAATCTCTACACTTAGTACAGCTTAAATATGGATAACTTCCGCGGGAGGACAGGGTTACTTCGGAGCTCATGAAAGCAGAAGGCAAACCTGTACTTCGAGAACTTCAGAAGTTGTTTAACTCTGTTCTTACCGATGGAAGAACTCCAAAGGCGTGGAACAGAACCTTAGTAGTATATTTTTTCAAGAAAGAAGATAATCTCTACACTTAGTAACTACATCAACCCATCTCGCTTCTGAGCCACGTCTATAAGCTGTTCTCGAAGGTAATCTAAAATCGTCTAGCAAGAAAACTTAACGAGTTTTAGTCTCCAGAACAGGCTTAGTTCAGAAGGGACTACGGGACCATACACCACATCCACATCGAAGACGGAGGAGTATAATCGGCCCTTGTGTCTTGCTTTTGTGGAGAAAACCTTCGATTCCATCGATTCTTTCTCACTTTTCTCTCAGACATTTTAAAACCTGCATTGTGCTGGAGGGCCTGCAGCGATGCCAAGTGGACTGGCGGTACATTGAAGTGATGAGAGAGCAAGAACAGAACCAGCAAACGAAACATATCCTGCTACTCAGGGGAGTGAGACAGAGGAATGTCGTATCACCGAAACTGTTCAATAACGCTCTATGGATTAGCAAGCTGAAGTGGCAATGGACCAGTCACATCTCTCGGAGGGCCGACAACCGTTGGAAAAAACGAGTTTGCGGGAGACCGCGTCCCGGCAAAAGTAGTGGAAGGTAGTAAGTAGTAGTTGCGGAAGCCTGCTGGCAGGGAAGAGCCGAAAATAGAGCTCTGTGGCGTTCACTAGGGGAGGCCTATGTCCACAGTCCAGTATAGGCTGATAATTGGGTGAAGTAGTATTCATGGTGAAGCTTAGATGTGGTATGACACATGGACAAATAATGAGGCACAGAGTCTGAAAGAAATGTATTTAGCCAAAACTCTCGCAGGTTATAATTGGTATATTGTAGTAAATAAAACTTACCAGTCAGTAAATAAAAAAAAAATGACTTTCTTGCTACTCAGTTTATTAATTTGCCCCACCCCTGAACAAATCCTGGGTACGCCCATGCATCCATCATATAAAATAAAAGTATACTGAAGACTAGGCTGTATGGACTAGATTCCTTTGCCTCATCCCGAAAGGGAAGAAATGTTTAAAAACAAAAAAAAAATGTGACAATGACAACAGACGTTTATTGTTTATGAATTTATGATGCGTCAGATCAAATGCGTGTAAGTTTATTCAAGATTACAATACTAACGAACCGTTTTTAGCTAAATTAATTATAGAAAAATAAGCAAGGAAATTGTTTTGTACTATATATACATTGGTTTCCAATTTAGATGTATTTTAAATATTTTTCTATGAAGTGCAACAGAAATGGATAACTGTTAAAAATATTGTTTCCCGTGGATTTCACAATGTTTTTCTGCTAGGTTAGTTTGTGCACTTTCATTTTATGCATTGGCTATTACTAACATACGGTATTTGGTGTTATTCTGATTGTTTCTGGATTCATTTGGGGCTATTAATATACTTCCTGAGTTCCTGACTCGAAGTTACGGAACATTGTTTACATAACATTAAAACTAGTGGTAAGCACTTCTCGAAGTGTAAACAGTAGTATAAATGTAATTGTTTATTACATTTGTTATTGGTGGGGCGTTTTATCGATGCTTTACTTAGTAATATACTCAAATAAAAAAAAGAATTACAAGTTTTCAAATGGGGTATGTTTAGTAAGTAGTTTTCAAAGTAAGTATTTTCGTGGGAAATTTGGAACTAATAATGATGTTAAAAACAATTTAGGCATTAGACTAACGACTGACTTTGTCTATGCTTTAATTTGCATGAAACCTTATCAATAGTTTAAATCTTCTTTGCATTTTAGAGTTCTCTCTAATTGATTTTCACAATTTATAACATTATTATATTTTTAACTGATTTCAAAAAGCGGTTTTATGGCCTGAGGTTTTTTTTGTGTTTATTCACCAATTTTTTGATTTTGATTTTGATTCCTTTTTTGTTAAGAGAGTACCTTCAGGGTGGTCCCACAAAAGTAGTGAGGGTCTGATGAAGGGATCCTTGGAAAATTGAGGGAAGCGTCAAATTTCATGTTTTTATTTTTATTGTTCAGTTGTTATTAGCAAACTACTTCATGAAATATTTATTCTGTTTAAACATCTGGGTGATGTCATCTTAACAGAGCCTTAAATCTTTGAAATAAATTAAGTTTCAATGGAATATCTAAAAGCAATCTACACTTCATTGAAGCTAATTTCATTTAGCAGAGATTTCCCTCTAGATACTATGGAGAATGATATAACATATAGAATTACCATGATCTTATAACAATATGTGAACTTACACAAGAATTTATTGCTGGGTACTGTATAACGGTAAAGGTGACTGTATTTATCTGTCATACATCTTTCTGGATGAATATCCAACAAGGCTGAACAATGATAGAATGGTAAACTCCAGAGAATTCTGGAGGAAACCCTTATCATAGTTCAGGCAACTAACATTGTCACATCAACTAACTAATTTGATATGTAGTCTCAAGCTACCCCATTGGAAGACAGGAGAGAATGTTTATTTTCGAAATTTTGAATTCTCAAATAACAATACAAACTGTGCATGTAGAATACTAAACTAGTAGGTATGCCGTACATATGTGTATAAGAAAAATTATAGGAAAATAAACTAGTACAAGACATACCAAACATAATTAAAAAATAAAGATAAAACATAACAACTGTAATTAAAAAGGTTAATAACACACTCAAAAAAAGTAGGTAGTCCAATCAAATAATTCCAGTAATCAGGGTATTTAAAAAATGTATTCTTTACAGTCTAAATAACAAAAAAAAAAACAATAATCAAGTTACTAGTTACAGTTAGTAATGTCAATAAAGATAATTTTAAATATAAATATATTCTGTATTAATTGTTACAATTTGCAACTAAATTATAAATAATATTACTATTTATCCTGTTAACTGTATATCCTTTTGAATTTAGTAAAAAATCTGCAAAATTTAACTAGCTGAGCATAAATACTTATTTCTGTTCAATTGAACATATTATTTTTACTTTTTTGAGTTTTCGGGTCGAAGTAAAACATGAACAGTGAGACAAGTATAAAAACCAAGCCAATTAGGACAAAACCTGATTGATGATTGTTTGTAATAATTACTGTTACTTAGTTAGTTAGTTAGTTGTATCAACCATAAGTGATATGTATCCAACAACACCTCAACATCCAATAACACATTCAGTGGATATCAGGGCTGCCAGATTGTATCTTTTGATACCAAATTGGTATAATTGGACGATGTATTGTATCCATATGGATCCATGATCGTTTGGTATAATTCGATACAAAAGCAAGACACTCACAAAAAAAACGTCATGTCGAGAAGTTGTCCGCTAATTCTGCAAAGGATAATCGAATAATCGAGGGATTTGAGCTAAAAAAAAAAGCTCATCCGACATAGAATGGGCAGTATGGTATATTACCATCACATTTGGTATAATTTCAGATGCTAAATGGCATAATCGCGTCGTTGCTTACTGGCAGCCCTGGTGGATATATACAACATTATTGAGAGACAGGCACAGACACATACTCGTGCAAAGTTATGCTGCTTAAAGTTTAGTGTGCAATAAAAAATAATATGAAGTGCTGAGTGCATACCATATGTTTTGATAGATCCTCTGGCTATGTGTCACTACTGCACTAAACCCAGACTGTCACTGCTCAGTATTGTCAATATGAACAGATGTAGTTGTCTTGGCTCAATCAATCAAGCAGGATGTGCTTATTCACATTCACTTCTGAGACATGGGGAGGGGTGCCAAATCAAATGTAAATGGGACATGCTTTATTGCAATAAACTTAAGAGTGCAGTGGTGAGAGTGACTATTGTAGGTTCAATATGGGCGCGATAACAGGTTCAATTCATTAATGTTTACTTTTCATTATTTAATTTTATTACTTAAGCGATATCGTAACGAACGCGCAGAGGGTTCCCAACTATATTCGTATTCTGTATTCCTTACTGTATGTAACTCATATGAGCGCATTATAGTGCATAAAATTATAGGACACCAAAATATTAGCTAGTGTCAAAACGAAGGTACCGAAGAAAGGCCAAAGAGTTGTTTTTGATCTGTCTGTAGGTAATTCTGGCACTAACAACAGATGATACTACCTATCCCTATAAAAATCCCTATAGGTACGTGCATGTCTCACTGCTTGCACCTGCAGTTGACCTTCTGACATTTAACTATATCCGACAGGATGTAAGATACTTGAAACTATCAGGTTACTTGTAATAACTACTCTGGTCAAGCCGTCTGGAAGCTTAAGCCGCCCATGACGAATCCCGTCTATCAATGGGTGACCATTCTTAATACAGCGAGACCACTCCGTGCCTCTAGCCATACTTGTGATTAACTCGAAAAGGCTGGCATTAATCTTGTATATTGCCTAATAACTAATGTGTTGCGGCAGTATGATGACAGAAGATATTGAGTACCTAGAGGAACCTAGGTAGATTTGAAGTTGACCCATAGATAGTTGAGTAAGGCTCAAAAAACGATGATGTTATTGTGTATTTTTTACACTTTCGTTACTGTTGTTACCTGCCAAAGCCAGCGAAACTAAAGTTAAATAATAGTACCTACTATTGATACTGTAAATGTAAGATGGACATACAATATTGGTATGCTTACCAAGTTATGTTTAAGTAGACTTATAGATTCTTTGTAAAAATTAGTATGAAACTAGGTACCTATTCTTTTTATTGTTTCTAAAAATTTTAGGGTCTATAATTTAAAAAAAAGGGATGAGGAGAAATGCTAATTACCTATATATATTTCTTAGATTCTTATTTTAAAATTATAACAAAAGATGTGTGTGTAAGTGTCTTCTGTGTGTGAGTATCGGAAATTATAAAGAAATTGAGATCCTTACAAGTGGTTTCATTTGACTTGTCACAAGTTAGTTTCCAAAACTAGTAACGTATGCTAAATTCAATCGGTTATTTTTTTCGTTCGGCATCCTAAAAAAGACCAGGTCATGCCCCCAAAGGAAATCCACTGCTAAATAAATCATACTCACTTTTGTTTCGATTTCGAACGTTTGAGTACCCACCTTACTTCTCATTTGATTGTCCATCTTCCCCATTACATTGAATTACAGTTAGTCTGGAGCACTGAATATTCCCCCGTCTCTTAAAACAGGCAATGGCATCGGCCTGCTTTTGCGCCATTAGACTAGAAGGTAAAATACACAATTCAAGTAAGAAAGGTCATTGTTGACTATAATGATCTGCAACTTATGTCTCGTTGTCCTAAATTGAACCCATAATTATTAGGGTAATTCGTAAATACAAGTGAAACGGAATTCCCATGCTGACAGAATAATCGCTCCCCTAAAGAGCTTTAGCAACGTTACTCACTCGCAGAAACACAACTACTTATAGTTATTTCACTGCGGTATTTTGTAAATCGGAGCTAAGTACCTCCGCGGTACAAAATACCCAGTGGGAATTCCACACACAGGCAGCTCAATTTGAGCGAGAAATGCCCTGCCTCTACCCCGCTAGGCACTTTTTTTTAAGCCGTGTGGAAATCCATTTACGCATTCCCCGCCGTCCGAGGAGACGACGGGCATATGTCGGACTCCAACCATAGTGGGTAACTACCGACTAAAACCACACGGGATCTTACGGGAACTTAAATATTCTTCCGCGACCCCGGCGGTGGCGGACCGCCCTTGCGGTCCCTAGACTAGCCGCGGACCGTGCACTCGACGCCGCGGAGCGCGGGAGCACTACGCAGCGGAGCGCGCACACACTCGACGCAGCGGGGCGTGTGGACACTCAACTCGGCATTTCCCCCTCGAGTGGGCGCCAGCCACTCGGGCTCCACCAGAGCCTTGTTTTCGGCCGCAGAGGAGAAAAAGAGCGGCGCATCGCGATACCGACACTTCTCTTCCCCTGCGGCCCCACCGCAACCACAGTTCAGCGGCTGTGGCCCCGCCGAGGCCGCGGAAGGCAGGGAGAGCGGTGTACCTGACTACCGACAGTCTTCTCCTGCTGCGGCCCCGAAAACCTTCAGCCGCGGTGCCTCCCATACGACACCGCGGCCCGCCTCAGTTGTGGTGCCTCCCACACGACACCGCGGCCCGCCTCAGTTGTGGTGCCTCCCATACGACACCGCGGCCCGCCTCAGTTGTGGTGCCTCCCACACGACACCGCGGCCCGCCTCAGTTGTGGTGCCTCCCATACGACACCGCAACCTACACAGACATCCTGCCAGAACGGCAGGTTCCGCCTCGTCGCAGGCAACCTGCTGGGCTGGTCACACCCGCAGATGCCCGCGACAGGGCCACTCTACAATCAGGCTTCGTGGGGAAAGCCCGTGTCGGAGCGGCCCAACCTCTCGGGGTTCCTCTTCGCTTCGCCGCAGAGTCGCGGACCCTCCGCGGCTAATAAGCCCCCCCGGTACGACAAGGCGAGAACCCCGGAATAGGGGGGATCCCGCTATGCCCTACCTCAACCCCGCTATATCCTACCTCTCTAGGCTGCAACGTCTTGGAGGCTCTGTCACAGTATTCACGTATAGACGAAAGGTTTAAGATCGTAACGTTAAAATGTTTCAAAGTTATCGCTAGACAGTTTGTTGTAGTCTTCTCAGATTCTGAAGTTCCCTAGATTATAATACAATTTGGTATTAAAAAGCAACCTCCTGATCATCACCAAATGCTAGGTTTGGGCTTGCACGTACAGAATCTGTCCACACGTATTCTTTATTTACTAAAAAAATAGTCTAGGTATAAAAAAAACAACGTATGAAACTAGCTGCTGTGTCCGCAACTTCGCGTATAATCGTCACATGGACCCTAAAATTATATAAGCGATTGGATCATTATCAAAGATGTTTAGGGTAGTGGCTTTTAAGACGATTTTAATGATTATATTATCTACCATGTTATATTTTCTTACCACGTTATCTATCTAGCTTCTTGAGCCACAGCTTGTAGATAGTTTTAGAACCATATAATTATGTTATTTGTAATGTATTATTTGGATTACGATTACACTAAACTAGAAACATTTAGATAGCTATTAATATATGTAAAACAATAATGTAGGAAAGACATGGAAAAATTAACTTAAGAGTTTATTTGGGATGTGTTGGTACAAAGAAGTTTACAAAAAGTTTACAAAAAGAGTCCTATAGTTTAATCGAAACAAAAACATACCAATATTAAACTTATTTGCTCGAAATCAAAATATTTTCTTCTAATGGCGCTAGTGAATTCACGTTGTCTTGGTAACAGCTATGCTAATAAAGACGTCATAGAAAATAATAACAAAACGTTCCTTTAGACAGCGGTTGTGTGTATTTTGCGTACACATTTAAATAAAAAAGGAGTAATTCAATTTTAAGTTCGTTAATGAAAATAGGCTTCCAAAAATAACACTGTCAATTACATTATGAAAAAGCATTGCTTACGATATGTATGCCACGCTCTTTTATAATTGCGTTGTCGACTCGTAAATAACTATAGACCAGGTATTTGATCGAAGACACTGATTGATATTTCTCTCTCTCTCTCTTTCGATTTGTATCTATCGGCAAAATCTGGGAGCGTATTAAGAATATATCTATATAAAAGGATATAGTTCGATCGACCGTAATGTCATGAAAATATGGCGATATTCCTCTTTGCGATTATCTGAGTCACTCTCTCTATTTTTATATGAAAGTTAACCAAATAATCAATTTGGTTGTATTTGTTTATTATGCTGCACGCCGAAACAAACAGCCAAAAAAAAACAATAATAAGATATCTGGTTTCTGTCGTGACCTTTATCCTTTTGCGATCCATTGTTTCAAATTTACTTTACTCTATAAATGTGCAAGAGAGTCCAAATAAAAGCCCTTGCCTTACCCGAAGAGAAGGCACGAAAGCTACCTATTACACTACATCCCGTATCTAGAAATGCAGTTGACATTTGTCACATTTAAATTTAGATATTTTGCCTTTATTGGTTTATTTACCTACCAGGTAAATTAGTGCAAATATCCGATAAGTATACCAATAATTTCAGTATTACATATCGCATTATGTAAAAGAAATTGTCCGTAAGTAATGTAACGCTATCAAAAAAATACCAATTAAATTAATAGAATTCAGGACTAAGTGAGTTTTGTAATAACTAATAACCATTGACAAAATAACATCTCGGTGACTCGGTGTAAATCTGACATGGGTCTAATATGACCTATACACCTACATTACACATTGCAATTTTAATTTGATTTGATTCGACTTGAACTGACTTATGTATATTTAGTGTATGCAAACTTAAGTTACATATTCTTCTAGTTTTTTTATGACATTTTTTTATGTCGAGACGGCAATTTGGCAATATTTACCCCAATGATACATTATTTATCAGAACTGAGACGATGTCTAAATTTAACTTACTTGCCCGCCCACTTTCTATATAAATATACGCTAGACAGGCGCTGGCTCTTTCACCGGTGCTTAAATACATCTACCTATGTATATATTGACATAATCCAAGTTGAAGATGTGATGCTAAAATTCGTAATTTATAAACCCTAATATTTCGCAGATGTCACCATGGAACGTTTTCCTTTGAAATCCACTGCCCCTAAAATGGGGACAACTTACCAGTCCGTCTACAAAAAGGTACGTACTATTGCGATGCATGGTTTTGCTGAATACCGAAAATAGCCTTTCTAAGGTCCAGATAGTGAGCTTTTAGTCATTTACACATTTAGTCATATTGATAACTTAGTAACGTTTACGTAACGTTTTATTTCTTTATAAAATCGCGGTTTTAACATAATAATATTCGATTTATACTGGTGTATAATTCGCACCTTTATTTCGAAACCGTTACTAAACGATTTTTTTACGAAATTAAGTTAATAACGCCATCTTTTTTAAATATTAAATTGTATGACTACACACCTTACAAAAAATCAAATAATTTAACAAAATAATCTTACCAAAATCTCTTATAAGGTCTTACCAAAATCACTTATCTATTGGGAGGTAAATAATAATGTAAAAGTCGTAAATCGCGTTATCTGTAAAATTTACTTTTTTCGTTTAGAAAAAAGGTACGTATCTTAACGAACTATTTAATATGCGTTATGTAAATTAAAAGTTTACATTTATTGTAATTTTAATAATTTTTAATAAGTCTGTAATTATATCATAGGATCTAAATTCGAGTGTATTACTTCTCCTCGCGCGCATATTTAAGGTATGCATGTTAATAAAGTCTCACTTTTGAGATAAGTAGACTGGAAGATATTGTTAGGGATACGGTTAAGTTTTGATCTACTGGTCTTTTACTTGGCAACTACTACTATTTAGGTATGGCGCCAGTGCGCGGCGTGCCCGGCGTAATGAATTCTGCCACGTTATCTATGGTTGAACGTCGTTCGAGGCACCCCCAGCGGTGTTATTGATTTTCACCCCCGTATATTTCAGTGGCTATTCAGTGGCGTTTGACTGTGCTCTGGTTTCGCGAACTTGCCAAGCACCTCCTCCATCGCGTTGTTTTAGGATTAACATTGTGGTCTTTCAATAACGTCGCGAAATTAATACGTAACCATTGCTCGGACTATTTTTCACACACCGCATGTAAGCATGATATATTTATTTTGTTTTGAAAGGAAATTACATTTTAATTGCGTGACCATAATTTATATTTGATCATGTATGTCTTTATTGTTGAAATATCATAAAGCATATTTTTTTTAAAATATATAAGTACTTATCATATATTTAGCTAGCAAGCCGTGTCACTTGCGTTTTCCACGCGTCAATAAAATACAATATAATCAGAGAAGTATCTGTAAATGTTACGTAGATAATACTGAAATAGTCTAGTCCTCACTACGCGCTGATACCTGCAGGTTGAAGTAGGTAAGATTTTGGACTTACATTGGTTTATGACAGATTGGACTTCAGTTGAAATCTATATCTAAGCATGCATTATAATCGTATCCTTATATTAGTGCTATTCACTCGTTACTTTAATACTATTTTATTACTTACATGTAACGTTATTATGGTTTATGTCTAGGTAGGCACGCTAACCACCATCCGACGCACGCCAGGGTAGATATGATAATACTAAAGCTAATGAACAAACATGTGTGAAACTATTCTCTCTCATTGCAAGAGATATATGCTCATTATTTAGTTATTTACTGAATGCAACCAACTTGTTATAAGACAATGAGTTCGGCGGGCGAATGTGAATTGTCCACATTTTCCATTTGTTGCGTTGTTCCAATTGTTGCATTTGGTAAGCGACTAAATGAGCCATAACTTTGGTCGCACAAACCGACCACTAAAACAACATAGTTTTGATGGCATAGTTACATAATTAATTCACCAAATGCATCAACGCAGTTGATGCCACCAACTTGATTTTTCTCTCCGAATTCGTTCGTTTATGGAACATCAGTTTGGAACAGTTTACGTCTCAAGCATTGTGCGATAATGACAACGAATTTGGTGACATAATGTGGTCATATTTCTTTCATCGCATATTATCTTGCCTTGCAATCTAATAGGGTCACATTCACGACTCGCCGGTCATACGGAAGTTCAGCTCTTGTCGTATCAAACGCATATTGTCATCGTACAATATCCAAAGACGTTACAATAAGTTCAAATTGCCACCATTGCAATGATCGTGTGCATTGCACAGATACGCGTTCTGCCTCGAACCGAGGGGTCGTACACTTCTTGACTTTCAACCATGAAAATTGGTGGGAGGAACAGATACAGACTGATTTGTGAGACGATCTTTCAAGAGGGAAGCGTTAGTTAAATGTATTGTTCTAATTTTAGACTGGCTTGATATTGAAGTCAATTGAATCTTGAGGATAAAGTGCCTTGAGTCCAATCACATAATTAACTGTAAAAACATATATTAACACTTAAACCTAATCTAAAATATAAATATTGTGAAAAAAGTTTCATGTCTGTGATTGTGTCTAGTTGAATGTATTTGGATAATGTATTTGGAGTTAGTTTTTTCTCCAGTTGACGGTTAACTGTTCCTGTTTCAATCAAGTCATTGATAAGATATTACGCTAAAATATTACGAAAATAAATATCGTGGTCGACTATTTTGATTCCGTACAGAGTAAGAATTTTGGGGATCCATATTTTTTTGACTCAGCGGGATTTTGTATCTTTAGTTTTCCTATTTGAGATCCGATATAAAGTCTCTTTCTTTATACAGGGTGGCAACACCAGTAATGGGAGGGGCACGCACACAGCGACCGAGGATGACATGGTAGACATCACGGCAGGGCTGCATCAGAGCGGCGGCGCCAGCGTCAACACCACGCCCACCAGTCACGGTACCTTCCAGCTGTATGAACACGGCGGGAGGAATTCCACTGCAAGCGCCAACTGTAACTATCTACATTATATTCATTCATTATTCAGTCCATGAAAACATCTGACAGTTGCAAAGACTAACACCTAGTTTATATAATAAATTAATTATACATATACATAAAGATTTCCCAAAAAGCCTATTACCGTCCACTGCTGCAACGTAGGCATACCCGTAGGGCAGCTCGCAATTAAAATTGAATTATTGGGACTGTCTCCGTGATGGCTTGTAAGTTCTATATTATTCTTAAAAAATATAATGATTTATGTAAATCATAAATAATTATATTTTTTATTACAATAATTATTATTTAGTATGATGATTGATGATAGTTACTTCGATGGACTAGTATGAATCGAATAATCGTTAGGAAAAGGACTAGAATGAAAAAAGGGATTTTAATGTCAATTCTTAACGGGGTGTTATTCTCAACTAGCACACAACGTTTCTTCGTTTTATTGGCGCTTAATATTGACTTTTATCTACTTAGTAAAGAAGAGACGACGATAAATATTATAGTTTATTGATTTTTTACACTTACGCGAATATTAGACATTGAAATAAAACTACTTTTTACGGATTTTATCGCGGTATATTGATATTATTTTAACCCGACCCGACGCACGGGCCGACCCGTGACCTGTGTGCTGTATAGGATCCGAAATGTCGGGTTAAAATAATATCAATATACCGCGATAAAATCCGTAAAAAGTAGTTTTATTTCAATATTATAGTTTATTTTTGTGAGCATTTTATTAGTTTTTCTTTCAAATACACTAGAATTTTTGTATGTAATGTTTTCAAACATTAGGTACGCTATTCGCGTGAAAACAAAGTATTGATTCTGAGATTTTGGGATCTCTTTATTGCCTCGAGCGGTCGAAACTGCGCGATAAATGGTTTTCTGCTGAAAAAAATGATTTAATTGAAACAATATTAATATTAATTGTTTATTTCTATCAAACAATACGTCACATTCTACATACTATTCTATTAGAACAAGGTTTTTTATTGATATTCAATTTTTAGAAAGAAAATATAGGTAGTGATCTTTATGGAATTTTACAATTAATATATTTTTTTATTTTTAAGCCTACATCGCTCAATACTTCAGTTCCTCTGCGGGTAAGCTAATAACTCCTTGTCTGTGATAATAGAGTAGCTATACAATATACATAAATAGGTACATCATGGGCGTAGCTAGGCAAAGATATGTGGGTGTCACTATTCAAAATTTCAGTTTTTTTTATATAATTATCATGGTTGCATAGTCGTTAGGGAGTAAAGGTCATTCCTCATAACCTAATTCGGACTCTACTCAACCTTCGTAGTGTTGGAGCTGCCCCCATGTCGTACAGTAGATACATATAATCATTTTAAAAGGTCGATGGTAAGGAAAATGAATGGTCATGAGCATGATAAATTTGCACTTCATAATTAGTCTCATTTATTGGAATTCTGCCTTCTTATCATCTCATGCCATCACTTAGTTTTAAATTACAGAAATTACGGCAAAATATTGAGATATACCTAGCTACTAATTTATAGATTTTCTTGTGATTTATTGATATCATTACCACCGACGTTTCGGATAGTTTACAGCATTCATAGTCAAACGAAACTACGGAATCAAAGAATATTAATATTCTGCGAGAAAATCAGTAATGAGTTTTATTTCATACGTATGTACATAGGTACACCTTTTTCCCATGGGGGTAGGCAGAAACTACAGAATGCCACGCGCTACGATCCCTGCCTGCATACCACTTTTGCCTTGTCCACATTCATACATCTCGTCATCCACGCGCGCCGGTTTCGAGTACTGCGCATCCGACATTTTTGAAGATGTTCACTAATTAGATCGGCGTACGTCCTTCTAGGGCGCCTTCCGGCGTTTCCACTGATATCCGCCTTATAAATTCCTTTCGTCAATCGCCTATCATTCATCCCCTCAACAATTAGTTTGATTTCAATATTCGGCCGTATTCCTCTAAGTGTGACAGGCACAAAGTGTATTAAGACGGCGGCGGCGCTACATTTCAGGGGTAGCTATTTAAAATTGAGTAGCGTTTGAGTAACTATTAGGTCATTATACTCGCACATACATTTCATGCTATTATTAATAACACTCGTAAGTTATAGTAGTAGTGGTTCTTACGATGATTGCATTCTTTCCGTCACTCATAATTGTTTTTATTAGTTGATGGTTCGGCGAACATATTTATGGGCACCGAATGAGGAAAGTGTGCGTTTTTATCATTAATTTTTCCTTTTTTTAACTGCACCATAGAACGTGTGTTTTGCATGTTTTAATAGATAACATTTTGTTACGGTATTTAAATAGAATTATTTATTTATTAATCAAATAGAAAATATGAACTACTAATTATCAAATTCGTTTTGAAATGTTGAGGAAACATTAATATAACAACATATAAAATGAGCCATTTTAAATAAATTTCTTGAATTCGTTTTGAAGCGATTTCGATATTTCAAATTCCTTTTCCACATAAATTTTTTTTTTTAAATGGAGGGTAATTTTTTGTTAATATTAAAATTACCCTCTTAAAAAAAAAAACACAATTTCACTAGCCTCATCGGTCGAATGATCTCTGACAAGTATTTGTATAGTCGCTTTGTTTAGTTTCTCTTGGTGCGGATTTTTACGCGTTTGAGTGCATATTGACGTGTTTAAGCTGGACATAAACGAAGTGATTGTAGTTGTACTTAGACCCTCTACTTCCGTCTTACCTTCACGTATTAGAACACAATAGTAGTAAACCGGGTCGTTGGGCGGTAGATGATCAACCGCGTCAGGCGACCTAAAGTTGCATTGAAATTCGCATAAATTTTTGAAAGGCACTGTTTTTGTAAAATAATTTTAAATTCTCTGTACGTAACCGTATTTTGTGGAGAGTTTTGATGTAAACGTATATTTTCGTTTACATCAGAAATCTCCATAATTCGAATGTAACTTGTTACCGGCGGTTGACAAATTACCAGTTCAGTACCACCGTGCGAACGCATGCGCAATTTTTCGATTTTATGGTTTAAATAATTTCAACGGTTGTGAAATGTGTCACTTTCTTTATGTACTCGTAGCAGGTATTGAAATCGGAAAGGTTCAATGTAGTACCCAGGGTGTGCTGTTACCGTCGATTTTGTGGCCGGTCTTTTGTGATAGAATAATGAAATAATGTATTGTAAAATTACGTGTATATTGATAGAAGTAAACCTATAGTAAATTATATACGATCTAAACTAAATGTGTCATACATTTGATAAGTAGTTATCAATATTGTTCCATATAACGGTTTGATTAGATTATATCGGTCAGTGTATGATCAGTGCTATGTTGGATCTCAATGTAAACTGTGATTTTGGTTATGAAGATAATATTCTGGAGCCGGTCGATTTAGACCACGGGGACACGGAACCCCTCGTCGCCGATGATGTAGGTAAAATTATATTGTTACGTATTATCATTTCTCTCCCCACTCAAAGGAGTGAAGACTTCCTAATTATAAATCCATTAGTGACATGGTCGCTGCAGACGGCCAAAACAAAATGTTATTTACCATTTGTAAATCCAATAACACATTTATTGTGTTATAGCAATAGTAATCGCGCAAATAATTAGGTCCCGATATCACTTTATTAAATTATGTATGTATGTGTATGAGTATGAAATTATACTTAAACACTTAATTATATTTGGAACAGCGACCATATCACTAGTTTATATAAATTTAAAATTATAGTAATAGAATAGCACTTCGTAAATGTCATGTGGCACTTATATGGACATTTAATCCGATACGCTAAATTTGCCACGTTATTACAGCCATCAGGATAAGTTTACATTACGTTAGCGTTTATAGTACGGATATTTATTTATTCTAACATTGACTTCAATCTAATCCTTATAACGATATAACCGAATGAAGTGAAAACATTTGGCCATGAATGTGCAACGTATTAATGCATTTTATTTCATAAATAAAGTGAAATGGTTGGCGGTGGCACGTGACCACGATTGCTGTGTCGTCATCGGCCGTCGCATTAGCATCTCAAGGCTGTGTTGTGTTTTTCTTGACAAAGTTTTCTACCATCAATACCAAAAAATATTTCCATTTCTTTTCGGATAACCCTCCTGGAAGCCCTTTATCCTACTGTCAATATTTGCTGATCTCGTATTTTTTTTAAGAGTTTTGAAATATTGTTTTCAAAGTGCTGGACGTTTTGTTGGGGTTTTTAGGATGTAGTACGTTGATGTACATACTACATACTACATACCAAGCTACGTAATAACTTAGCTTAGTATATAGGTATATCACCCGTGAGTGAGGTTATACAAATGTAAATAGCAATACAAGCAAGCATAACGCTGCCACGCCAATTGCGGCCATGTCGACGCCGCGCTGCGCCGGTTCATAATATGATAAGCTTTTTTGACCCGGTTGTTTATTATAACTTATTTTATTAATTCATGTAACTAATTATATTTATATTATTATCACTTAAAATAATAATATTATCTTGCTAACAATCATAATTTATGATTATATAAATAATAAATTGTTGGTAGATTTTAGGGTTTCGCGATGGCAGCATTGGTTGAAAGTTTGTCAATTTTGACTTTGACATTTACTTACATACGCTTCACTCATTCTGCGTCACCCAATATTTGAGATACTCTTTTTTAGTTTTTATCTTTTACATTTATATATGTTAACTTTAAGTATCAATAATTAGGGAGTAAGCAATAATAACTGTGATATTATTTGTAGTTATAGATTATACGTCACTAATTTGTGCTTTGTTGCAAGCGTGGGATTTTAAGTCCACTACATAGGTATTTCAATGTATTCATAGTTAAAAATTAGTGCAATATTGTTACAGGGGACGCAGTGCTATTTTCCGGAATGTCAGGTGCGTAAAACCTCAATTTACAGTGCTATTGCGTGCAATCGTTTTATTACAATATGACAATTTGTTTCTATTGTGTCTGTTTATTAACAGTACTAAACAAACATAAAAATGCGTAATGTATGCGACGTATGCGAGCGTGTAATTTTTTTGCAATTATTGCGCACTTCTTCATAAGTTTCAACTTGGTTTTTAAATTACAATATATACAATTTCAATTTGTAGATAGGATATATCAGGACCAAATACCTATATAGAAAAACAGGTCTCCTGAACATCAAAAACAATACTATGTTCACAAATAAATCATTATGTTTTTCCTTAGGGGTCTTATTTAGTAAATAATTTGTGTAGATCTTTTATTATAGAATATCTATAAAGATATGTTATTTTCTGCTAAATAATTTAATTGTTCTATTGAACAATTTGTCCAAAATATTCCATGTGCTTTTTGAAAAAGTATTGTGCTTTTATTAACTGACTTTCTTAAAATCAACATTCATTTTTTAGTTGTTTAAGTAAATAATGACATTGTTAATAATAATAATATGTTTCTGGGAAACTATGAGTAATAAAAAAGTATATGGTCTATTAAAATAAAATAAAAATAGTCTAGTTTAAGACTTTATTTTTACAACTATAATCAACATTAAATTATAGGTCAGTATTTGGTATATGAACAACTTTAAAGGTGAACAAAGGAATCAAATGAGTCTAGTCATGACAAAATTACTCCTTATCTTTGCAATCATTATCATTGTTTTGCAACGGAATATACCTAGACACATCATAAGAATGTTGCATTGTACTGAGATAATATTTTTGTGCATATATTTTTGAAATCAAATTATGCTAATTCTGATATATGTTAGCAAGATATTTTCGTAATAAATATTCATATAGTTTTTAATTTCAAAATTAAATCAACGAATTAGTAAAACTGCCATTGAATGTTATAGCAAGATAGCAAACCGGTGTCCTTTTGGAATGGAATAATGATTAGAGGTAGACTAGACTACCTTTATTTCCTTACCATGTCTTAAGGCAAAATTGTACATAATGGCTATTATTGTCATAATCTTCAGACCATTTAGAACAAATTACGGACATCAATTTGTGTTTGTCAATGATGTAATGCACCTGCAAATCGAACTGAGTGAGTGAAAGTCCTACACCGAGTATTCAATAAATTGCAGTTATATTGGCTTCTTAAAAAACTGTTTTTATTCTAGCTATCTAGCTTCAAACTGATTGTTTTAAAGACATTATTATTTTTCAAGTAAATAGAAATGCAATATTTTTCTGATGGGTGTATTAATTTTAATTTAGTAGTACTTTTGTAATAGTTAATTCTTTATTTATTCAGTACATAGATATATTTGATAGATATGTATGAAAAAATGTACAATTTGGTTTGATCCTAAATAAATGTTAAAATAATAAGGTGACGATGACATCCCCGGTATTGGTCAATATGATGACTTCCACACAATTGACTGGCAGCGAGACATCGCTCGCGACCGCATGCGACACAGGTACATCGTCAAGAAGAGGCAGGACTCTATATGGGATCTTATAAAGGTATGTAATATCTTTCTATATCTACTTACCTATGGTTCATTTAAGCACAAAAAGAAAGCATACAAATTAATAATCATGTGATTTATAAAAAGTCTCTTTCTTAATAATTTTCGTACCGTAATTCCACTTCCAGAATAATGTGTATAATTCCAATAATATTCGATTAATTTTTTAGACTTAAAAAATATATCTAGTACACAAACTTTTCATCGCAACTTTTCCTATTCACAATAAATGTAATTAACAACACAGGGTGCCCACGACGCATGGTCGGGATGGGTGTGCGTGCTGCTGGTTGGAGTGTGCACGGGCATAGTGGCTGGAGTGATCGACATTGGCGCGTCGTGGATGACGGATCTGAAGTTCGGTATCTGTCCACAAGCATTTTGGCTGAACAGGGAACAATGCTGCTGGTCTGATACCGATACTACATTCGATACTGGGAACTGCTCACAGGTAAAACTTGAAAACTTAATATGTTTATATTACTCTGTAATAGAGAGCAACTTATGTGAAATGATTTTCTTATAATTGTATATTTTTGTAATATATTGTGTCTAACCATCACGGTGTTTGCCAGTGGCTGACATGGCCTCAAGTGCTGGGAGGAGCGCGTGAGGGTCCGGGTGCCTATATCATCAGCTATCTGTTCTACATCGTGTGGGCCCTAATATTCGCCGCGCTATCCGCTTCTCTTGTCAGGATGTTTGCACCATACGCCTGCGGATCAGGTAAGTGATTTTTATAGGGATCAAATGAGACAGAGTAAATTATTACCATTAAACATACATACATACAAATACTAACGATTTTTCCCCATGGGGGTAGGCAGTAACTGCAAGAGTGCTACAATCCCTGCACACCACTTGCCTAATCCACATTCATACATCTTGCATATGCGCTGGTTTCAAGTACACCTTGTTTATTTTCATAGGTATACCAGAGATCAAGACAATATTGAGCGGATTTATCATCAGAGGCTACCTCGGCAAGTGGACGCTGATCATCAAGGTGGTTGGCTTGATACTGTCTGTGTCCTCGGGTCTCTCACTTGGGAAGGAAGGCCCTATGGTGCATATAGCTAGCTGTCTTGGTAAGTTTACACTTAGAAAATAACTTATAAGCCACTTGACCAGTGGACGATGTTGGGCATCTTGATATTTATCTATATTTACCTAAAAATTTATAACTACGTTTGAAGGAACAATTACATTACTAACTGACAAAAGTTAGTTACAGTATTAGTCTCATAATTTGTGAAATCTATGGTGATAAAATAATAAAAAAGTAGATTTAGTAACAAACAGGGACGCTGCTAGGGGTATCATTATTCATTTAACGTTTTGAATACAATCTGGGGCATGCAATTGTAATGTACGAAGTTGTGTGCGATGTTACATACATTCGTTATAACGGATCCTGTTCTACATAAGTCCTGCATACATATGACGTGTAGCCTTTAGGCTGAAGGAAATAGGCTATTGTAGCATATTATTATTGTTAGGTGATTGCCTTTTATCATTTCATTGGCGCTGCGTACTTACTAAGTAAGATAGCACTTTCTACATTAGGTGATCATGATGGTATCACTTGTTCTTACAATACAATGTCGTTATTTGCAACAAATATTTAAATGATTGCAAGAATATAGATAAATGAAGTTAAAATATGCAACCAACCTACTTAACTTAATTCTTATGTTTTTTAATTTATTAATTTATTTATAATATAGTTTGAGCAGTATTCTATTCTGATTGTAGATATCTTCAATAAACAGGTTGAACAAAAATATTTTATGTATATTTTTACAAAAGCATTAATTTTAATATTTACCCACCAGGCAATATTTTATCGTACCTATTTCCGAAATATGGTCGTAACGAAGCTAAGAAGCGAGAAATCTTATCGGCGGCGGCTGCGGCTGGCGTGTCCGTCGCTTTCGGAGCACCTATTGGAGGAGTACTCTTTAGTTTAGAAGAGGTGAGTACATACAATACTTTTCTGGCAAAAGCCACAGACTCCTCTTCTGCCCTTTGCATACTCTTATTGACAGTCTAATTCCTCACTATAGCTATAGTACCCGTTCAGATAACCTACAGTAAGTTAGCCCGCGTCCCATCAAGAAATCATCATTTGTTTTATGACGGATATCACCTGAATCTAATTAGTTATATTATGTATTCACTTCTGATAAGTTATATAAAGGAAAAAATAAAGCTGTTATTTATAAACTAGTGTATTAGTTACGGTCAGCTACTCTTATATCAAACGCATCACTTTTGGGCGGTTATTAGTTAAAATATTTAGGTGATTTAATGTTTGAAGGTCGTTGTGGAAATCACTACAGTACACACCATTGTAGTCGGTGGTTATGGGCAAATGAGCAGCCGTATGCCCGCGGTAATCATTTTACACATACCGAGAATCAGCGCAATATTATATATGTATATAAATAGTGTCATATTGGCTTATTGGGGGCGACCGAATTTTGGGATTTCCACCGCGCTAAATCGTGTCGACAGGTCTGAATTTCCTTTTAAAGTGCATTTTACCTTTAGTTATTTATAGAACTAGTTATAATTGAAATTTACCGACTGGGTGAACCGATGGTGATGATCCTTTTTTTTATTTAAAAGCTGGTGCTTCCCGTGTGGTCCCATTTCAATTTGGTCCAGTTCTGACATTTTAAGTGGTTTTTTTTTGGCAGAATTATAGTTTTTATTACTGAAACAAACTGTAAATTACCTAGCATTGGTATTTTATTAGTGACGAAAATAGATTATGTATATATTTAGCGCTTCTAACCACTATCTTACGTTAATTTAATACTTTAATATATGAGAAAGCTTCATTTCTTGACGGTCAACTTTGAGGCAATAAGCTAAGCGTTTTATTTAAATTGATTCCACATTTTTTCTTACATTTATTTGCCTTCGAAACCACTTGGAACAATTACATTCTATCGAGTAGTTAAAGTAATACAATTGTTTTTAATTCTACTTTATCATATGAAAAATATTGAAATTAAAGTAATTTAAAATGCAACAACAAATAATGCATTCGATTGTCTCGGTGATGTACTTGTAATTGAAGGTGAACTGAGACTGATTTGGTTAAAAACGAATTAGGAAATTGTATAGAGTTGATATATTTGTGTTTTTTCTTCTATATGTGTGATTTTACCTATAATTTCCATACTTTTCTTTACGTTACCAGTGCCACGATGTGTTGGTTATAAATATAAATTATATAGGTTATGTAATTATATTGTATTAATTGTGCAACATTCATGTGTTTAGGTGTCGTACTACTTCCCGCTGAAGACATTGTGGCGTTCGTTCTTCTGTGCACTGATCGCGGCGTTTATCTTGCGCTCCATCAACCCATTCGGCAATGAACACTCTGTGCTATTTTTCGTGGAGTACAACAAACCCTGGATCTTCTTTGAGCTTATTCCGTTTGTTGGCCTCGGTATCATTGGGGTAAGTGTCTTTTAGTTTTAGTGACAGAACTGACTGAGCTGACGGTCTATTTTGTAACTTCTGATTGGTACAACTATAGTGCTAATCCTAGCTGCATACCACAAGCTCATTAGGCAAACTTATACACTCACTATAAAATAATCTACATTTTAGAAGAACATATTGAAGAAAACCGATAAAGGATAAGACCTGAAAACTAGCTAATTGGATAACTCTCTGTTATACTCTGGTTCAATAGAATGTTCAGCATTATATAAAATGATACATTAAATAAAACTATGCATGGATATTATTATGACATAATTAATATATCTAATATCATAATTCATAAGACAATTAATATTTATAAATGTTTCAATTGTTTAATAATAATATTTTCATTGTTTGCATTACCAGGGTTGCATAGCGACAATTTTCATAAAAGCGAACATATTCTGGTGCCGCTACCGCAAGTTCTCGAAGCTGGGGCAGTACCCGGTGACGGAGGTGCTGGTGGTGACTCTGGTGACGGCTGTGATCGCCTACCCTAACCCCTACACCCGCATGAACACCAGCGAGCTCATCTACCTGCTGTTCAACCAGTGTGGCATCTCCAACTCCGACCCGCTGTGGTAAGATACTTACATTTCATGTGTTTGTAAAACAATAGTAAACATTGTAGTAATTATGCTTATATTATGAATGATAATAATAATAATATTTTTTCTAAAAGAGTTTCTTTATACCGGGAGGTATAGTGATACATACTCTCTTATCATAATTTATATAATCATTTTAAGTAATTTTAAATAGGTATTTTGTTTTAACTTTGTTACACGATCTCTTGTCACTAGCAATTATGAAAGGATTATTATTGATTCTTATTGATTATTATTAGTTGTTATGATATTAAGCCAATAACGTTACGTTAGTCGATAGAAAGAAATCCGAGACCTGCTGGTTCCAGTCTATCTGATAAAGAGTTAACTGAAAGTATTTTTTTGACTATGGGTCCGGGGGTTCGAATCCCGGTAGGGAGAAATGTTTGTGTGATGAGCATGAACATTTGTATCCGAGTCATGGATGTATCTATGTATAATATGTATGTATTTACAAAAAAAAGTATATTTGTAGTATATCAACCAACTAGTATCCGTGACACAAGTCTCGTTGCTTAGCTCGGAACTAGATCGCGATGTGTCATAACAAACAGAAAAAAAAATGTCTATTAATCTTGCAGCAGCAAGAACTTTTAACTATTATATGGGATAGTTCTGTGTAATATTCCGACTCTAATTTGATAGTACATTTATTTTTTAATCCTAGTATTGCTATGGTTAAATAGTAATGTTGTAAAATTTTAATTTTCATATTGTTTAAAAGAGTATTTATTATTTATATTGACTTTGACTGTATTCGTAGTGATTACAACCGCAACTTCACTGACGTCAACTCGGCCATCGAGAAGGCGGCGGCCGGGCCTGGTGTGTACCACGCCATCTGGCTGCTGGTGCTGGCGCTGATCCTCAAGCTTGTCATGACCATCTTCACGTTCGGCATCAAGGTTCCCTGCGGTCTCTTCATACCCAGTCTGGCGCTCGGCGCTATTGCTGGCAGGATTGTCGGCATAGGTAGGTTATTTCAATATTATCAGTTTTTTTTAGTAGTATTTAGTTGGACGTGGCACGGAATGTACTTGTGCTGGAGAATTAGCATTGCAATCTAATGCTGCTTCAGAAATAGCAATTGCTCTTTGAAATCAAATTGGAAATGAGGAGATCGATTATTAAGCTGAAGTAAGTGGGGAAAATAGCTCGTAGGTAGAACCGATGGTCGCTGGAGCTGAAAAGTCCTTGTAGAAATCATGCCCCTTAGAACACAATGAGCGGACGGTCGAATTGGTAAAGGTTGTATTGACGTTCGAATTGGTATTGTTGACTACCTATCTCTTTTGGAAATTGAATTGAAATTGAATTGAAAAATGTTTATTTGTCTCAAAACAGTTACATTGGTTTGTAAATGAGTCAACCCCAGTAAGTAATTAATAATACTTGTGTTGGGGTTGCCTCGCTCTTCACTTAATTACTTCACTAATGATATGGCTTATGTTTAGCAATAAATGTTTATGGTTCTGGTTGATATGCGGCCATGCCACCAGATTTGTAGGCAGTTGATCTGTTATCACCTGATATCGATGTGGAGGTTTTTATATTTGTTATTGTTATAAACGTACTTACGTAAGCAAGATTACATATTACAATGAATTCAACGAATGTTATTTTGATGTAGGCGTGGAGCAATTGGCCTACAACTACCCGAAAGTGTGGCTGTTCTCCGGCGAGTGCTCGACCGGCGACGACTGCATCACGCCCGGCTTGTATGCTATGGTGGGAGCTGCCGCCGTGCTGGGCGGGGTCACCAGGATGACAGGTGAGCACGTTCATTCGGAACACATTCTATTTGACTGCTATTTTTACGAAACATCCGTTCTTTATAGTCTAAGTGGCACTGAGACCAAGTGACAATTGTCATCCCACTGCACGAAGCGGTAGCAATAAAAATTATGATAATCAAAATCGATATCGTTTATAAGTATCATTTTGTTTTTCTTATGAATAAACACAGAAAATTATTAATCGAACAATAATATCATGCAGTGTCGTTGGTGGTGATAATGTTCGAGTTGACTGGCGGCGTGCGGTACATCGTGCCGCTGATGGCGGCGGCCATGGCGTCCAAGTGGGTCGGCGACGCGCTCGGCCGACAGGGCATCTACGACGCGCACATCGCGCTCAACGGGTACCCTTTCCTCGACAGCAAGGACGAGTTCCAGCACACCTCGCTGGCCGCCGATGTCATGCAACCCAAGTGAGTCACATACATGAACATAAATGCCATTACTCATCAGATAGATCTGAGCGGATTAGCGTAGCGGGGGGGGGGGGGGGGTCATATGAAAGGGGCGGCATCAAGTGCCACGTCGTTTTTATACTACTAGAAAAGGGGGCGGCAAATACCTACGCTACGCCACTGTCTGAGCGTATTCAAAATATTATAGCTCCCGATTATCAATATTGTGAAACCTATCCGGGAGCTTATATTTACATTTAATTTTACGGTTAGTTAATTTAATGGTAGATATTTTACGCATTCAAAGCAGTCGAAGTATTTTCACAATTAAGATTAGCCAATGTTAGCAATCTGAAATAGCTATCTGTATAATATTTACTTTGTAAGCTCGTATGTATTTGATGCTGACTGCACACCAGCAGAGGTAGGACCCAGCTACATTCCTGTCTCAAATTGAGCTAGGTATCTGCTTTGCTTACCATCAGACGGGCCATAAGCTTGTTTTTCACCCGTATGGTATAGAAATCCTATCTTGTCGTAATGACTGAAAAGTAAGTGCTTTTCTGTTTTCACACACTCTTCTGTATTTGTCATTGGAAGAAAATATCGATACTGGTTCAAATCTCTGCCTTATTATAATAAATAAATAAATATTTCCGGACATTATCACACAGCGCCATCTAGTTCCGTAGTAAGCAACGAGGCTTGTGTTACGGATACTAGATGGTTGATATACTACATATATACTTTTTTTTTGTAAATACATAGGTACATATTATACATAGATACATCCATGACTCGGATACAAATGTTGATGCTCATCACACAAACATTTGTCCCTACCGGGATTCGAACCCGGGACCCATAGCACAGCAGGCAGCGTTAACGACCGCTGAGCTAAACGGGTCGTCAAATGTGTTTATACTAACAGCGTGAATATAAAAAGTATAACAACTTGATATGGCAGTTGAAGTAATAATTGGAACTATTAACTGGTTATCAGACACCACACTAAATATATGATTTAAGTTAATATTAACACATATCTTTAAATATAATATATCATAATAAATATTGTGTTGCATTGCGGTCCATATGGTAACATGAATTATATCGATTATGTTGTGTGAAATATCTTCAACTAACTATTGCGGTAATTTTAGTTTTATTCTTTGTTTAATTTTGCTATGTGCGAATTGTGTCTATGTTTATTTTGTATACATGCCCTTTGCAACAGTTTCATTGTCAAATAGCCATCTCAGCTTAGCGCGTATTATAGCAAATGCAGATACAATTGTTAAATATTATGGCTGCTCTTAGAAAACTTCGCAGTAAAATCTCCGCCTTCTTCACTGAATGTGGGAGTCACAGTATTGTCTTAATTACTATAAATTAATTAGTTGTGATAAATTAAGAAATTTCAAAGGTCTCGAGTTCAAACCCAAGTTTTACAACCACGGATTTTTCGGAAGTTATGTGCGTATTTATGTAGGTGAAGGAAAACATCGTGAGAAAACGTGGATACTTGAGAGATTTTCGCGATTGCATATGAAGACTACCAACCCGCAGTAGGCTAGCGTGGTAGACTATAGCCTAATCCCTCTCAAATGAGAGAGACCCGTGCCCAGCAGTGGGAAAATAATGGGTTGATGATGATAAATTATCCTTAATAAATGACCATTTATAAGCCTTCTGGCGTTGCAGATGTCCATGGGCGTATCATCAAGTGAGTAGGAAAGTATTTCCATAAAAAAAGTATGAAAAATTGAAGAGATTGTTACATCTGTTGTATAATTAAGCCTTGCGAAAATTCTTAAACAATATGCAGTAAAATGAAACAGATCTCGCAGCTGCCGTATAGAACAATATTACCCAAAACTCGTTGCCATAATTTAGCCGCCTTTTTAGCCGACTTCATTACGTGGGTGTACATTAGTACACCCACGTTTGGACGGTATGTTTTAGGTCCCATGTAATAGGTGGTGAGCCTATTGCCAGTAACCGGGCACGAATCCAAATTCCGAGCCGCTACTTCACAGAAAAACCCAATAACACTTTGCTCGACCTGGGAATCGAACCCAGGACCTCTTGCTCGGCAGTCGCACTGTATGACCACTAGACCAACGAGACATATAATACAACGAACCTATTACAGACACTAAAAAGTAAAAAATAAAATAAAAAACTGCGTTAAAAAAAACCGACATTAAAACTAAAAAGTTAAAAATAACTTAATACAGTTTTAACTTCTTTTTATATGAGCAACAGCTCTGATTATATCACTCTGCAACTATTATTATCGCCTCTTGATCAATACCCGTTATGTAAGCTGTGTATAGTGCGCGCTGCTACAATTTTATACTTCAATAACAGTTCTAGTAATACTTGCAAGAATTAAATAACATTAGGATGGCTTCTCAAAATTACAACTAACGCGCTAGACAAATTTAACTTTATTGAGTACAGGTACAAACTATTTAAAACGCTCGTGTACGCTTTGCGTAGTCTTTATACGTGCATAATACGTATGTATGTACACACAATACGTGCGATTGTAGTAAAAAAAACCCTGCAGTATTAACATAATTTTATGGCTGGTATCAGACGCAACGAGACGCTATCGGTGATCACGCAGGACTCGATGACCGTGGACGACGTGGAGACGCTGCTGAAGGAGACGGAGCACAACGGCTACCCTGTCGTGGTGTCCAAGGAGTCGCAGTACCTTGTCGGCTTTGTGCTGCGCAGGGATCTCAACCTCGCCATAGGTACGTACAGATGCCATAAAGGTGGACATTACTAACCGGTCCTACGACCAAAATATCCCACATTTAGAAGGAAGTCTTTCTTTTTCCGAGTAATCTAATATATAAAATTCTCGTGTCACAGTTTTCGTTGCTATACTCCTCCGAAACGGCTTGACAGATTTTGATGAAATTTTTTGTGCTTATCCGGTATCTATGAGAATCGGCCAACATCTATTTTTCATCCCCCTAAATGTTAGGGGTAGTCCACCAACCCCTATAATGTGGCAAAACAACGTTTGCTGGGTCAGCTAGAATACGATATAATTGATATTAATAAATCTACGAGATCCTGTTGATGTGGCCACGGAATCCTAAATCATAGGTGTCCAGCCTGAATCTATGAATCTAATCGTAGTCTTTTTCATATTAGTAATACGAGTATTCGACTCGCTTAAACGTAAGGGAATCGACATATTTGCAAATCTGCTTATACAGGATTTAAGGATATGCTGAAATAATAACTGCTAAATAATCGAGACACGAAATTAGATGAGATGTTAACGATCAGTTTTTATTTTGTGAACTCTTAAAACTATTATAAGAGACAGGTTAAGATATCCCTCTTTCAAGGCTTTCCTGAGTTGTTAATATAGATAAAGACGTACTCTCCAGTGTATTCCATATCGTTACTCATTATATAAAAATATGATGTACTTATTACAGCTAACGCGCGTCGCACAATGGAAGGCATTACTGGACAAACAGTTGTTATCTTCGCGGGCACGGGCAACCAACCGCTGTCCCCGCCGCCCTGTCTGATGCTGAATCGCATCCTGGACATGGCGCCCATTACCGTCACCGACCAGACGCCTATGGAGACCGTGGTCGACATGTTCCGCAAGCTTGGCCTCAGACAGACCCTCGTCACACACAACGGGTGAGATGAATCTTAAATTTAAAAAAAAATATATAAAGTAAATTCATGTGGACTTACAGAACCCTTGTTAGACACTGCATGCTGAATAAAGTCATGGCATGCATATTATGCCAATAATGTTTACGTTATTTTAATTACATACTAAATAATTTATTATATTCGTCTCCATAATCCGTCCATATATGTATATTATGTACTGACATTTTCAGACGGCTCCTGGGCGTAATCACCAAAAAGGACGTGTTGCGCCACGTGAAGCAGATGGACAACGAAGATCCCAACTCCGTGCTGTTCAACTGAGACTCGCTACGTCATGTCCGGCGACGCTGACGGATCCTGCACACTAAACCCCACAAACACTAATTTAGACAAGGTTTCTTTTGCTTCCATGCGTTTATGGCATGCCAACCTATAATATCACGTGGACATGTAATCGCTAAGTATATCTTGATAACTTGATATGGTTGTAACTGGTTTCAGCATGCAGCTCAGTCCTTGGGTCGTAGACATGGGTTAAATGAAATAGTAATATTCTATTCAGTCGCCAATTGGATACCGATTCAGTAGAAAAAATATATAAATACTAATAGCTATAATTTGTGTAAATTGGTATCTAGAATTACAGACGCGTCGCTTCGTAAATGAATTATAGAATAATTTGTCAGTAGAATAGGAAGGAGATAAATATCGTGTTAGTGTATATAGTACTCGCTCATCCAGCGGCTATTTGTTTATATATATTTGCTATAATAGTAACAAGTTTCGTTCCCGCTACTTTAGTACATAACGCTTTTTCAAGCTTACAACAAACAAAATTTATCATCTACAGTGTTTATTTACACAGAGTATTATAATAAACTTAACATCACCATTTTATAATGTAAATGTCCATAGTTTAGGTTGAGGGACGCTAAAATAAACTGGTGACATTAGTATTTTTTATTTTAAGCATTAGCTGAAAAATATGATAGTAGATTTATTAATCAATTCAAATGTTTTAGTTTTTTGTATAGGTAATCATATAGATCGAGAATTTTAACCTTAAGCTATATACACATACTTATTCGACGTGCGAATAACGAACAAAGATGTTAGATTTTTAATCATGAACTAATTTATTTTCTTTTATTATATACGATATTTTAACGAGGTTTTTATGTAAATAATGTATTGTATAAAAAGCATAATATTAAACCACCATCTCATTTTAAGTAGAGTTTTAGTATCTGATGAACTGTTTCATTGTATGCTGAACTGATAAACTAATATATGTTTTATGTAACGTAACCTAATAAAGATATAAGTAGATACAATAGTCTTGTCGTGCAATGTACCTTCTAGGGTCGGAACTACCCACTAATATCAAACAAACATCTTGTACAAGATGTCAACAATCATGTAGTAGCGCTGCTTGTATTGTCTCCGTATGTGTACCACTTTTGTGAATCCATCATGTGTATATATTGTAAATACGATTCTGTTTGGACATATTACATAATAACTTAAACATCGAGCCTAAAGGGCAGGGCATTTTCTACATGCATTTTATAGATGCTACCCCACGCGTGCTTATTCGGCTGTAGATGGAAACTTAGCAATACAATTTCTCAAATGTGAGATTTAATACGCTCCTATAGCGTCGGCTGGCATGGTGTGTTATGAACCTATTTCCATCATAATTCGCGCCCGCCCCTATATCAGTACTAACTAACATTAAGAGATCGAATTCTTCTTTCACAAATGTATTAAATAAATAAATGACAAAATTGACTTTCACGAAATATTATGAATATGTTAAGATAGTCACAATAAGAGGCGTTAACAGTATTTCCTTTATTTCAGTCGAGCTGGTACTCGATAGCTTGTTTGAACTGTTAAACACTCCGTCCATTACAATACAAACACACTACACTCTCGACAATTTATCTGTGCTCTACAGCATGGTGACAAGAATATACTTTACTATATTCTTTTGTTCCGGACGCGACTTCTACTTATTTATTTGTAATATTATAAAACTGATATTATTGATTGATGATAGTATATACTCGTAATACTTATTTTATTATTTGTAAAAAAGGAATGAATTCAAATAATTTGAATGTATTTTTCCCGTTCTAAACTGGCGCCCGAATGTTCATATTCGAAATGTTGCCATACAACATGCTTGCTACTTGTGAGTATTGTAATGTACGAAGTATTTTACGACTTTTTTAAACATAGATACAGGGATGAGATATATCTTGAATATTGTCTACAATGCAGCTAATCTAATTTATTTCAATGGTATTTAACGATAATTTATAATAATTTTACGAACCCTAATTATGAAATATAATGTTTCTAATTGATTCTCATGTGAACATGAGTGTGAACAGTTTCAACAAGAAACTGACACTTGTGATGTAAACGCACGGCAAGCATCAGACAGAGTCGTCGTCCTTCAACGTTTGGATATTGTATTGTTTATATGTATTTTTATATAAAAGGACTGAGAATTATAAAAATTGTTAATGACTAAGTATTTGTAAATATTGCATAACTAACTTACTTTACATGAATGCGCGTCGCCTATCGGAGCGAGCACATTTTTATAATAGATTTACAAATATTACATCTTTATTACACTCGTTTTATTGGTGTGCAATACTGAAATCAAAAGTAATAATTTGCACATTTTCTCTATCTGAAAACTACGACTTATGCAGATGTATCAATGGTATATCATTCTAAAATCGCTCGGCTCCACCAAGATGCAACGCACAGGTGACAGCGTGGAAGAAAGATAAAAATATAAATATTATTGTTTAAGAACCTTATTTCATTAATTATAACAGTCATAGGAAATATTTGCGACCATTACAAATAATACCAGGTATGTGAATGTTATTACCGGTGAAGGTTTATTTCAAGTAAAATTTTAACGTTGTTCCTACATTCTTCTAAGCTGGTCGTGTTACATGAGGCACTGTGTGGAGCGCACTGGGTACACAAACTGCCAGCGTCGCGTCGCATTCACGTTTAGACTAAGTTCACACGATTTAATTTTTGTATGACAATATAATGAACACGAAACCACGTATTATCTACGTGATAACTTTGAGCTTGTTATTGGAACGTGAGTATTGGAATGAGTTCTCTTGGAATTGCAATTATAATAGAAGTATCTGAACACTAAGTGTAGCGGACGTGGTCGTGTGAACGTAGTCTTACTATGTAGTTAAGTAGAAACTCGTCTCTAAGTATCTATGTATTGTAATTCATTTGTTGTATTGTTGTTAACATATTGACGTGTTTTCTTAATATGTCTGTAATATATCCATACATTGTATCTGAGTTGGGATATAATTATATTAAACGGCTTGTAACTTGAGATCCTTGTCTCTCTGTGCTGGGAGTCGGCTATTTTTAATACTTTACTTCTAAGCTATAAACCTTCCAGATTTCTCTCTTATATACGTTTGCTTTATTATACTGCTTGTCTGAAAAATATGTTTTTATACTATTGAAATGAAATGTAAGTTTGTATTCATTTATTTATTTCAATTAAATACATTTACAATTGGTTACGAATATATTAGTACATAATAATTACAATCACGCAGACCCTGTTTATGTTAGGTAGACGTATTAGATATCTAGAAACATTTGTTTGTGATGCAATTGGTTAAGTTTTCAAATACTAAATATGTATTATATTTTAATCAATTCGAAGAAAACTTTAAGTTAATAATTTGGTTTATCTCTAACATCTAACACAAACAAAGTCCACCGCAGCTAAAATGTAAAACTAAGAAATAAATATTGTCATCAACGTTATTACAAAAAAAGGCAAACATATCACAAAACGATTAATAAATATGCAGTTGTTAAAACGATATTAAACTAAAGTGAGACAGATACAAGTGTCGCAGTAACACGGGCTGGCGGACGTCGTCGCGTTGTGAGAGTTATGTAGTGTTTCCGAGTCAGCGGCCGCGAGGAGCACTGCTGTTGTACACCGGATTACCGTAGAGGTGCTTCTCCGACCTGTGGCGGCAGACAGGCGGCGGCCGCTGACATTGGAATGCTAACAGTCGCCCCGGCGTGGACTTACTTGTTCTATTCCGAATTTCGAAGTTCCGAGTCTCATAATTCCGGATTTCATAATACCTAAATCATGAAAATTATTTTACCGATTCGTTAAATGTGATTCGTTTGTTTTGGTGAATAATTTGGGTTAGGTTAGACTAGAACTATAGCGAAAGGCGTTTTTATTTCGGACTTCTAATTATTCGGTATTTTAATAAATCGGTATTCGTGTTTTTGATATTTCGAATTGTCATTAAGGTGTAAGCTCCACGCTAGCCCGCGAAATTCAAATTTTCGTACGTTTTTTGCAATTTGCCGGTCATTGTCAGGCTGTACATTGAACAAACTATGATTCGCGCTTATAATAGGTATTTAGTTACGGAATTATAATCATTTAAATCAATAAAACAGCCCTCGAAAGTGCATATAACTGTATTGTCTATTTCATGAAAAAGCCATTCAATCCAATTGTATGCACTGTGACGGTTGTATTGATGATATTAATTATTATAATTCTGTAACTAAATACGTATTACAAGCGAGAATCATATTTTGTTTAATGTTCAGTCTGACAATAACCGGCAAATTGCAAAAAACGTACGAAAATTTGAATTTTGCGGGCTAGCGTGGAGCTTTCACCTTAAGTCGGACTTATTGAATTATTATTCGATTTAAGCATTGAAACTTGGTAAATGATAAATCGAAGTTGTTATATTTGGAATTTTGAACCATTCGGAACTATGAATGACGGTCTTTTCAAATTCGTATTAGTGACTGAAGGAATAAGTATTTCGTATTTATGTAGAGAAACCATAATATTATTAATTTATCGTGTTTGCAAACTATAGAGACATGATTAGTCGTCCGCACGTTCATAGCCATTGCTAATGGGATGATTCGCGGTGCGGCGGTCGCCGGGCCACGGTTCAATGACCCAGCAATTTCTGTACTCCATTCTAGAGCACTCTATCTACACATATCTGAGATCAGTTATCTTGAAAACTTAGTATGTTATTATTAGGATACTGATTTTCATTAAAATTATTAGTATAATTTGATATTATTAATCCCCTCGCCGCCGCAAATTTGACAATATTATTATATAATTATTAAAGGTGATATAAAGAACTATTCTAAATACAGGCGAAACAGCAAAATATATGTGTGTAATAAGCTCTCAAGTGTTGAGAGTGCGTGGTACAAATTGACCTGAATTATTAGTTTAACAAATTGTCGGCTTGGCCCAACCCTGTGTAATAATTAAATTCGTTATCCTACACTACATTACGTTGATTACACGGTCTTAATATTAATCGGGGTATTATTAAATAGTATACATTGTTCATCAAGGGCTATTAGCAACAAGTGTACATTCGTGGGGCCGAGGCTCGATGCACCGTGGCCCACATACCACACGAATAAGGCCGACAGGACTTTGAATGAGTTTTCAAAAGAACATGCATTCAAAGTACAACCGGCTCATACTCATAGTGGATTTTACTTCACCTACGAGTTTTGAATTCCAGTACAATTAATGTAATTCAGATACGAAGCAAAAAATCTCATGTATCAGAGAAAAAAGAGAAAATTGTTTTAGCGCGTTGATTATAATATATAAGTATTGCATGATTTTTGAATTGCTTGTACGTATGCTTTTCTCCTTTGAAAATAGTAAGGAAATTTTACGAACAGTAGGCGAAGTAAAATCATTAAAGTGATTTCAACATGTAGCAGAATATCGTCTACTAAACCTTAGGTGTCGTTATTTAACCACGTGAAGTTTGAGTAGGACGCCTCCTACGAGGACTACTAAGAGGAGAATAATGGGTTTAAGATAGTCTTACGATCGATAACAAAAACAGGTCGAATATTTATTTATTGTGACAGTCGCTGTACATTTTTGTGCGACCACGTAGAGTATTCGAGTCTAGAAGCATAGTAATATTTTATTTTATAAGCCAGATTCCGAAAGTGTATAAATAATGTGTTCTTAGCCTAAATCCTGAAGACATCACTAGAGAGGGAGGGGTGGAAGCAGTGGTCTAAACCTCACGTGATATTAATAGACGATTCCTTATACATCATTGTGTAAATATTGGCTAAAAGTTATTACAAAAAAAGTTATCAATTGACATCTATAGCAGTTACAACATCAATGATTATTATTTTAGCTTAGTTAAGGTTGAAAGGGAAAATATGTAGTGAAGGGTATGAGGGGGTGCTGCAGCGCGGCGGCGGCGGTGCGGGCGCGGCGCGGCGCGGCTCAGCCGTACTCCTGCCGCTGCAGCGCCACCGACACCTTATATAGGCTCTCCATCATAAACGAGAGGTTTTGCGACAGCTCGTGCACTGGCCGCGTGATTGCGACCATATCTATTCAAAGAAGTATTTAATGTTAGTGTGGTGTAGTGGTGTTAATTTTTTAAAGGAGCTATTATTAATAATCCCTCATTAACACCACGGTAGCGAGAGTGCCGGATTAAGGTAACTTGACCTCATTCTACTTTACCAAAACATAACAAGACAACTTTAAAAGTGGAATGAACTTTTTTTAGCCTCAGCAACCTTGATCACCTAGGGACGCGATAAGTGATGTAAAATGCGTGGATTTTGAAGTTCCTTTAACTTTTATCTTTTTCTTGGTCGCCTCTAGACGGGATGTCCTACGCAATTGCTTAAATAGCTTATAGGCTAATCCAGGACTGGGTAGCGATATTAATGTTTTTTTCGATTTGGGTGTTACTTAGTTTCACAATTACCTGGTTGTGCCTGAGCGAGTCCCTTGCAATACACGTGTAACAGAGTGGTGACATCGTCTTCCGGCAGCTCGCCCCGCTCCAGGATACGTTCCGCGTTACGTTCGCGCACCAACGCTAGAGCCGTGCCCCACCTGCCACGTAGTCGTTAATAAAAGAACAACTGCCTGATAAAATAAGTACCATATTTAAAATTAGCTTCCACCTGGCGCGGCGAGCGACATGGCGAGCCTTGCTCACAAGGTAAGTATATAGATTAAAAGTATGAGTTAATCTAAGTAATAAACTCCATCCAAAATCGATAAGCGATTTGCGTGACAGTAACAAATCTCCGCACATAGCGTCCATACAAAGTTTCGCGTTTGAAGGTAGAGTAAGGCAGTATGAGTATGGTTTGTGAGTAGAAGTGTATACTGACTTCTGCCGCTGTATGAGCTGCAGCAGGCGCGCGTCGTCGTGCGGCGCGGGCGGCTCGGCCCACGCGTCCGCCGCGCTCGCCGCCAGCTGGTCGCGCACGGCGCACACCGCGCCACTCATTTCAACACCCTATAAACAATTAGGTATATTAATCAAATCACGAGCCAGGCGGCCATATTCCACACGAAATAATTGTTTTCCCTTAATAACATCTCCAGTTCCATCATCATCAAAATATTACATAAGCGATATCTCGTTAGCTAGGTCTTCAATGAAGGATGAATGATAGGCGATTGACGAAAGATATTTATAAGACGGATGTTAGTGGAAACGCCGGGAGGGGGCGCCCTAGAAGGACATACACCGACCTAATTGGTGAAAGTAGTATGCAGGGACCGTAGCGCGTAGCATTCTATAGTTTCTACCTACCCCATGGGAAAAAGGCGTGAGTGTATGTATGTATATATGTATGTAGGTCAAAAATTGTTATCTATAATTTTTTACGATCACCATAATCAAATACCACAAAGATGGTCCCACTGAAGGCAATCTTTTATCAAACTCGTTTTATTTCAAGTCAACTAATCAATATTACAGGTGCTTTAATATTTTTAAAACTAGTTATATAAGTAAATAATATAACATATCTGTGACGTATGCGTATGCTATTTCTATCTCTTTCTGATGCGAATCACGCATATGACAAGCTAACATTGATCGGCATTTCCAATAACTTGTTGCTGCGGAGAGCGCGCCGGCCATCCGGCACAACACTGTCGGCCTCCGCGCGGGACGCACGTTACCTTGTTCTCCAACGCGGCGGTGTACACTGCTACTATCATCTTGTTGTTTGTTTCCAACAACAAGAGTAATTGAAAAATAAGGCGGTAAAGGACGCGTGACAGCTCTTCGCTCGAGCCGCGCGAAAGCTCCAAAACCTGGTGAAAATGAAGAATTCTGAAGTTATGAAGTCAGCTGAATTGATTTCGACGATGATGGCCACATTGGTGTTCATTATTGTGCACAACTTTGTTTTTTATTTATTAATATTAATATTCGTCCACCCTCGTGACCGGGCGATATTTTATATAATGTTGATGGTGAATATTATATTCTGTTTGTTTATAATATTCTGTCTAATCATGAGCTTTCTGAACGGAGTGAATTAGTTAATTTATTTTTAAAACGAGTATTATGATGTGTTTTTCCTAAAATAAAACAATGTTTTTCTTCAGTCTTTGATACATAACTTTTGTAAGGATTTTATTGCAGTATTTTAATATAATTGTAAAGTCCATAAAGACTTAAAATACATGAATGTTGATGCTGAGACCGCGCAAATAAGAGCCTAATGGTGACGGCAGACAAGGAGAGCCGACTCTAGATAATGGGATAAAGCAAAGGAAGGAAGAAGATTCCCTCGTGAATGAGCTGCGGACGCTACATAGGCGCTGATCGACGCTGATACGAAGCCGATCACAACATAGTTGGCAAAAGGCTTGGATGATGATCAGGTCGGTCCTGAATGTTAATATACCGCAATAAAATCCCTAAACATTCGATTTGTATCCAAGCCAGCAATCATATTTGATTTTTCTTTATTGTATCCGCTGTGTTATTTCTACGCAAAGTATAAGATTGTTAATAATTTCAACCTGTTCAGAGCATACTATTTAATAAAGCTTTCTATTTGTATAATTTTAAATACCAAGTATTACTAATTTAGATACTTTGCGCGTATGAATATAAATAGTAATGTGTTTAGTAACTTAGAAAATATCATGGTATATATGTATAATACCATAATGTTGTAGTATAAACTGATATAAGTATGTGTTATTGTCAGTGTAGATCCCAACTTAAATGTTGATGGTAGTATTAGTTTCGGTACCTCTAGGGCATGTTCTCGGCGATCGAAATAGGTTTCGAGGTGTTCGTGTATTTCAAGTGCGGCATAGCGCACGGCGTCGCGCACGCGCGCGCAGTCGGCGGCGGCCGGGCCCACCCACAGCAGCGGCGGCTCGTCGGCCCCGGCGCGCTCCAGCACGGCGGCCAGCTCGCCCGCCGCGCCGCCCGCCGCGCCGCACCCGCCCGCGCTGTCCGCGCACAGCGACACCGTCTTAAACGACACCTCCTAGGGATTCCAAATTGTTACATATATATTCAGTAAATTATCATTACTACAATTTCAATGTTCATTGTATTGTTATTGTAAACCATAGAAAGTAATAAATCATGAAAAAAAAACATTAATAATAAATACTATGTATTACCTGGCTTTTTATTGCACTCTTTAAACCTAGTTAAACTATTATTATTAGGAAATGGGAGAATGCAAGGTAGATCTTTTGGTTTTATTGTTTATTTTATATGTAATAAAATATCCAAAGAATTAGCATAATATAATAAAAACTAGTGCATAAAACATCTCGTAATCCTGGAACTGTCAGTACCTATACACATTATATATGACGGCGCATGATGCGCCGTCGATAATGTTTAATTTGAAAGTAGTTGTTGTCAAAAAGTCTCTAGCAGAGCATAGTGTGAATGGAAGCGGTTCAGATATCTTGTTATAGAGACGAGCAAAACGGGAACCGCAAGGGCACCTCATCTGCGACGAAACGCTTGTAATCTGTCCGAATAGTGTGCCCAAGTATCAGATTATAATGAGAATCCAAAAGATGTGAGGTCTCCCGATCGAAAATACGCTCACAACAACTGAATACACGATGAATTGTGATGAAAGCCTTCCTGCGCCAACATATACATATTAATATCTTGTTTTGACATAGATCATGCAATTACACATAGGTACTTGGAGCCTGTATATAAGTGAGGTGTGTGGTGGCTTGCCTTGAGCACGGTGTGCAGGCGGTGCACGAGCGCGAGCGGCGGCAGCAGCGCGGCGTGGCGCAGCAGCGCGCACAGCGAGGCGCGCCACGCGTCGCGCAGCGCGGGCGCCGCGCCCGGCACCGGCGTCACGTCGCCGCGGTCGCCTGCACACAACACACCTGCTCACTCCACTAACACAACAAAGCTCATATCAATCATTACATACATACATACCAATTATAATAGATTTTGTAATATTTAATATAATATTTTACACAAATTTTCCTCTAAAACAATAATTCAACTTGGCTTTTTTAAAAGCTGTGAAATAGCAGTCGTATTATTTATTGCTTATAGTTTTTCTGAATGGCCATTAGTTCTACTATGACCCATTTCAAGGTTATCCATTCATTACCGGACACCCTATATATATATACACACAAAAAATAACTCAAAGGTGACTGACTGACTTACATAGTGATCTATCAACGCACAGTAGATGTTATGACGTAGGCATCCGCTAAGAAAGGATTTTGATTAATTCTACCCTCAAGGGGATAAAATAGGGGATGAAAGTTTGTATGAAAACTATACCTACTTAATTGATAATAATACTTCTTAACGCGAGTGAAACCGCGGGCAAAGGCTTAGTATATATATATATATATATATATACCGGGTGACTTTTTTTACCGTCTTGATAAAAATAGGGGGTGATGGGTAAATGGAGTAGAAGCCTATGGCATAGTTATTTTACATTTTTTTTTGTTTTAGACTCATCATTTAAAATTTGTCTACTAATATACACGAGTAATTTACGACCAATTTTTCATATTAAAACATAAATGTTTAATTTTCAGAGAAATTTTAAAAAAATAATTCAAATAATTCAAATTCGTAAACATAGTCACCCTAATAAACAGGCGGCATATCATGAATGATATCGTTTCAAATAGGTAAAACTAGATCTTCAAACAAACGCACACGTGTAGCCGCCAGCGATTTTCCGATGCTGACACAGGATCCCCGCTCCCGCCATCCCGCGCTGGACCCCCACTGCCCTGCAGTCCTATTCTAATTATTTTAAATAATTTTTAGTCACATACGATTAGGCACTCAGTGACGTCGCGTGATCTATTCGCAATGTTTACGTTACCGCGCATGTCACCGTCGGTCGCTCACTGTGATAAAAGTGATTAACGTAAACAATAAACATGTACGAAAATAACAATGTAGAGTACTTATTTAGTAATGGTGCAGTGTTATATCATGTCCCTTGAAAGTTTAAATGGTGTACGGTGAAGGTATACAGGACCAAGTCATCTGCAATCTCATCTTCGACATTCGGACTGTCGATTCAAACGAATCCACAAAAAACTCGTCCCTCCCATCCATAACATTCCATCATCGATATAATGTTAGAGGACGTTCCTTTGAATTATTTGCGGGGAATGAAACCTACTTCCAGAGAGAGAGAAACTGTGGACACTGTGATTACTGCGATATCGCTCAAAGGTACTTTTTTTTAAATTTGTAATTAAAATCACTGTAATTTGTAATAAGTTGATTTTAATATTTTAAATACGCCGAGTATGTAGTAATTTCTAGTTAACGCATACTCGTACCTAATTAATACTTTATTTTTTCAAAGAAATAATGACAAATGAGAAAGTTTAACATGTAACACACAACTATACCATGCTAAAAGATCATAAGCTCTTTAAAATATGAAGGGAAGATTGATATCTCTACAAAACAATTCGGAGTTTATAAAATCGCAACGGAAAAATGCCTAGGTATTCAGATATGTAGTTACGCTATTTCGCTCGCACTTTTCATTCATTGGAAATCACGGTACACGCAGTGTAGGCATCTATTTTACTATTACACACGCGCCGTGTAGGATGTTCTCTTTTTCTGGATTTTCTTGGATTTTCAGAACTCCCATAATCAAAATGCTATTACAGAAATAGTCTCGTTCGCAGATTCCGTTCTATACATATAACCTACCCTATAATTATCGAGACGGTAAAAAAAGTCACCCGGTATATATATATATATGTATATAAAGTCTTTCTACTATTATCAGAATAGAATATCAGAATATTTAGATAGGCGTGGATTATCAGGTACGGAGGCGATATTTAGACGAAATAGCACGTATGTTAATCATTTAATTATGATCGCTAATTATTCAATCTAAGTAAGTACTAAATAGGCACTGATCACTGATTATTTGTTATTAAGATAAACGTCCACTGAGTACGTGGTTGCGAGCGCACTTCTCAACATTCAAACTCAACTGTCAGTTATCATAAGATGGCCACCTCACCAGAGCTCGGTGTTCATTTTAATACGTCAAATGAGATTTGATGTATAAAGGCGTATATATATATATATATATATTATATATATATATATATATATGTATATATAAATATTATATGTATTTATATATATGTATATATATGTATATATATATACGCCTATATATATATGTGTGTATGGCTTTGATGTTGTTTTATTAATTTTTTTTAAATGTGAAAATGGCTACCGGTTGCCGGGCATTCTGGGCTTGTCATGCTCACTCAAATGTCCTGCTGATGGTGGCGTTGTGTGTCGGGTCTTTTTATTCCCTACAACATGGTTGAGTAGACAGACGCCGATACACACGTCATGCTCGTGAACGGGTGCTATCAGTTGGGACTGGTCGGCTCATACATGTTATGGCAACCGAAATTGGTTTTAGTTATTTCTTTTACTTTCATAAATAATACGTTTCACATCGAACTGCACCAGTCTCATATTGATATTACATACATAAAGCATTGTAAAACAAAACCAACAATTTTGTATTTAATTTAAAAAGAGTATCTATGGAGTTTCTTGCCGGTTCTTCTCCATAAGACCTACCTTTTGGAACCGTGCAACTAAATTCAATTTAATTCGACAATTCAAAAGTACCTGTATTGGTCTAATTGAAATAAATGATTTGATTTGATTTGATTTGATTTTGATTTGATTTGATTTGTGTGTGTGTGTGTGAAGCATTACCGTCTGGCTCCCCACTGGAGGCACTTGAGAAAGAGTGAGTGCGTGGACGCAACGCAAGTTCGTGTGCAGCGCCCGCGTCCCCCTCGCCCCGCGACCCACTCGCGCCGTCGTCCCAGCCGCCCTCTTCATCTGATGAGTCCTCGTGAACATTCTGGCAACACGTCATATATACAATCAATACCATTTAATACATTTTATATCATCATACCTATATTTTCCAAGTAGTGTTGGTCAGATGGTGTACAGTTTGTACAAAAAATATTCTTCAATATATAACAAGTATAATAACATTTTTAACTCACAGAAGTCCTTAATTACACTCCAAGATAAAATCAAAGACTCACCAGTTGCAGAGATTACCATTACCGCTGGCCCATTAGCAAATGGTCTGCACCGTTATTTATTTAAAAAGGCACTTTGACCTCCCTCAAAAAAAAGATTAAAATAAAGAAGTGTGGTCACACTTAACATAGTCGATGACCTGTCAGTTAGATGAAATGCACCAAGTGATTGTCAACTTCATAAACATAGAAACTACATTTCCACCATCTTGAAAAAGTTACTAATGTCAAAACAAAATGTTCTGGTTATGTGAACGCAACCGGAAGTGCTAACACATTTATGTTGTCTTCATTTAATTTTAATAATAATATAGTTATTCATTATTATTGATTTTGACCCATGATTATGTGGAAGTGGATCAGTAAAAATCCATCCCATCTACTGAAACGAAAGAGACAAAAATTTGTCTCTTGAGTTTCAGTAATTTCTGATGATTTAATCATCTATTTGTATCATCAACATCAATACACCCCAAATTATGGAAAATACGTACGAAATAATTAAACACGAAAAAAAGTAATTTAGAAATTACGGCAAACTAGGCTGTATGAATTAAATCCTGTCCCTTATTTCTTAGGGAAAGGTAAAAAGTTATGGTATTATCATGTATTTCATTATAAGCTCTTTTTATCTAATAATCGTTTTTTAATCAAAGTAATCGATTTTAGTCGTGGAGATTCTTGGGCGATATGTATATCCAGCAGTGAACGTATAACGGTTGATATGATGATGGTGAATCGATTTTGCTTAGTCTATGATATATCTTCGGTATGTGTAAAAAGATAAGCAAATTTAATTCTAAGTAATAACTTATTTATCGGCTAACAAACTAAAAGGCTATGATCCTTAATTTACGTTGAAATATGTATGCTGTCAAATATTGCATTGACAACAACTGACATGACATTGTGGATTGAAGCTTTCAACGTACGTGACCTAAATTAAATAATATGATATAGGTCTCCGTACAGGAACGAGGTACCGCCACGCAAATGGCCCTGACATGCTTTTTAAGCATCGTTCGACCTCACCGGTGCGTCCTACTTCTAGCCCGACATGACCTGGACCTGATTTACAGGTGGCACAGTTTTGAGAATATTGATTTAATTTCAATGTCACGAAGGATTATATTGGATTCTCTATCTAATGGAAATATTACATTTCAATGCTTTTTGCATAGATTATTATTGTCCAAAGATCTTGAAGCAATTGCGAATGTAATAATTATATTGAGGACTGTTTTTAAGCGCAATTAATAGAAATTTCAAACTTTTGTAGATTTAGAACTTTCGACACACATCGTAAGTTGATAAACAGCTTAGAGCTGATAAATGGTATATAAAAGTACTACCGGTATTACTAGCATTCCGATAAGATGATTGATTGATGGTACTGACCGGTTTCCCAGCGGGATGTGCGTCAGGTACTCGCGGCAGCTGCGGCGGCGGGCTGCGCTCCACTCCGGCGACCTCTTCCCGGTCCTCGCTCAGCAGCCGTCTCCGCACGCCCCAATTGAAGTTGTCCGAGCTTTCACCCTGCAGGAATACCACCAAATCAGCTTTGCATCAAAGTTTTTTATAGAAATAATGTTGATTTGGTTGGTTTTTTTTATACGTCTGTACGTACCCGGGCTAATGCTATTTTAGTTTAATAATCCTATGTCGGAATCTACTCATTTTCAATTCGATCTCGTAGAAAAATAAGCCGATAGAAACCGATAGCTCTCTCTCTCTAAGTATATTTCGCTAATGGATAGATGACCTGGTCGAGGTCAACTTGTAAGCTGCGCACGGTATACAACCGCATCCTTGTTGAAATCTGAAATCTCTTTGGCTAATGATGATGATGAAGACTCTTTATTACATCTCATTTATCCTTTTGTACATAACTTTGGTTCGTATTAACTAAGTTCTCTATATCACTGTAATAGAGCAACGAGCACAACGTTAAGTTAGGGAAACGATCCCAATATACACGTAGGGTTTTTTATAACATTATTTTTCTATAACATCGTATCTTACCTCAATACTCTCACTCTCGTATTCCAAGAAGTCGAAGTCTTTGAACACTCCAAAGTGGTCGGTTGGGGGCGCACCCCCGGACGGCTCGTTGCCGGGAGTGCCCGACACCTCCTCCAGCGAGGACGCCATCGAGGACTCGCGCTCCAACAGCTCCGAGCTTTGGCTGAATATCACCTGCGATCGACACGCGTCAAAGTATTAAATATAATTATAAGAAAAAATATATATCAAGGACTCAAAATACTCGATATTTTGAGTTTGTTTAGCCCCACTTAGGTTGCAGACATATTTGACAACGTAACATCGGAATAAAATAATTACTTATATACGGATATTGGTAAAAGTAAAAGGTTTATTTCTTTATTAAAACGTCTTCATCACTAGTGTTCCCATTGTATTTTGGGTGAGGGTATAAAATAAATAATTGACATCTGGATAGCATAACAAATTTAAAACAATATTAATTAGGCAGGCTGTATGCGTGCCATGTGGTATAAAACAAATAATTAAATAAATAATTTTATGGTTTCGGTATTCAAACTTGCATTTTACGGAGCAATTGGCCATTTAAAATATTTTTTTTTATGTAAAATAGGATATTTGTTGGACCGCTTATTAGATTTGTACTGGGGCCATATTATATGATCTATGTTGAACTACAAGTGGCCTTAAAGTAACATTGGCATAGGCTCATTATGAGACAACATCGATTTCAAACTTACCAAACATTCTTTGACGAAAAGGTTTCCTTTTATTGCTAGGTAATACTTATTTGAAAAATTAAGATATGGTAGATAGGTACATACAGGTGAAACGATTGTATTGTAACAGTAATAGTGCAGTGCTGGTCGATCGATACTTTCTTTATCGACTTGCGTGCTTCCTCATTTTAATACATGTAGGACAAAATACTGTAATATATAGTGATACTTATATTAGGTAGTTATATGTACGTAATATATAATTACCGAGAGTTAAATATAGTACTAAAATAGTATCAATAATGGTGTTGATTACAAAGATAATGTAATACGTACAGTTCGTAATAATAATTGTAAGTCGACTATTCGTGTCTTTGTAATTAATAGTACTTAGGTACCTACTAGTGCATACAAAGTTGTCTAATCTTTCCAAATACTTGAGAAATATATACTTAATTGACTGTGAATCAAAATAGGCAGATACTTTTTTCAGTACCAAATTGCAAAGAAAATATTTAAAATAATGTTAATGATAGGTTTAACTGAATTTTTTATCGACTAAACTGATCTCTCAAACGACTCACAGCTAATTTAGCACCAAGCGGAGTCGTTATAAACCCTGCCATTTGCAGCTTACCTATTAGTACTACCTATCTCATTATCTGACAGACAGTCAGTATGACTTGTCATTTTAATATATTAGCTCTGAATGAAAGTAAACCTAAATTTACATTACATATAGTCCACGTCCTATACAAATCAGACATACACTCAAACACAAAACTTGACTCGATGTATGTTGACGTTTAGTAGCGACGTAATGTTGTGTTTTGTGATGACGAGCTCCTATGGGACCTTCAGCGTGCGCGTGGCGTGTAAGCGGTGGCGATATAATTTATATACAGTATGACGTATGCCAGTTACCTTAGAACATAAAGTGGTAATTAAATCGTCCTAAACGCAGCGATGGATAGAAATCATATTCATTAGTTGTGTTGAAATATATAGGTATATAAATATTAATATGTAAGTCGGTGTCCACCCACTGCCATTGTGTAATAAAAAATTACATTTTTTTTCATATACAGATTAATAACTGCATGCGTTTATTGTATGGTCATGGAACACGGAGTGTGATAATAAAATATGAATCTTGTGATGAGGTGTATAGTGTACCATTTACTTACAGAAGGACTCTTCGGGAGGCCGACGCGTTGACCACACGTCGTTAGCAAGTTCACCAGGCACTCACGGACGCGACTCTGTTGATTGTGTAGTTGGTAAAATTTTATAAGCAATCATTACTGTAGGAGTCGGTATGGACAGATGGTGTATGTAATTTATATCGTATCGTGGGTGAAAGTATAATAATAAAAAACAAGACAAATGCAGCGACTCGTTTTGTTACTTGATAATAATCTAATTTTTTTTTACATGTGAAATGCACAGCTTTTTAAATTCAAGCTTCCAGCAGTTAGCGTGTAAATTGAATCAGGTTAAGGCCAGGAAATACAAAACCAGGTCAGGTAACTGGTTTTGTTCGATGTTTTAAGTAGGTCACTAGGATAAAGCTAGTATATACCTGTGACATCCACGGCCTCTTCCAACCCGAGGCCAGCGCGTCAGCCGGAGAGAGTGAGAGTGAGCGGCGGGGGGAGGTGGCACTCTGGGGCTGGGTCGCATTGTTACCGCCAGCGGTCTCGGGTCCCACCACTGTCGATGCCGACCCAGACTGGGATGTTGACGAACCTGCTAAGTGTGATATATTATAAAATCCTTCCTAATAGAAACTTTATTTGCGTGATTATATTGTTATTTAGCTAAATACGCTTAGCTGAAACGAACTCCAAAAAAGGCCATCCTAACCTATGACCGACTATGAAACGAATGACCCATCCAAAGCATGCCCGCAGCCAGAATCAATTAACTTGATACATAGATCGAATAGTCAACCGACACCAACGAACCACCTAGCCGTAATAATTATTTAGGGAAACGGCTACGGAACGGATCTACCCATCCTAAGTAAGTCCGCGGCAAGTACGACTCATCTTCATACTAAAATGACGATCTATAGACTTTCAGTCTTGAGTCATTAAAACATATAAAGCCCTGGACGGATGGTTTACTGTGAATCGGCCAGCTACCCATCGTAAGAATAATCGTGGCAAGAGCATCCCAAACTTACTAATCTTCTATTTGGTAGATTCCCTGAAGTTTTGACATTGAATGATATTTTTTTTTATGAAAAATGTAAGCGGAATTAAGTCGAGCTGGTGATTTAGATTACGCATGAATGAATAATATGTTTATTAAAATCGTGTTTGATAGAAAAAAAATTCTTATATTAGCGTTTGGAGGGTCGCACAAAGAGTTTTAAGTACGTTTCAAATTAACTTAGTATATAGGTATTTGAAGGCGTTCTTTAAATTTCCGTAATAAACATATGAATACAAAGGATTTATAAAGGCTTTTTGTTTTGTGTACTTATTTGCCTTTGTATATTTTTAAGGAGCGTTATATGGACTGGTAGACATAACCCGGTATCATCATATAGTCAAATACTCAATTAAAAAAAAAAATGGAATCATGTTATTGCGCAGTATTTTATGCAACTGCGTAGAAGTTTCTAGTAGCTGGTAAAGCCGTAATCAATACAACACGGGAGCTCGCCATTGGTTGGCGAGTGAACTTGAACTTCCGCCCGCGCGCCCTTGCACTACCCTGCTGTCGCCCTGATGACGCAGTTTCGCATCTGCATCGTCCCACACACTTTCTCTCGTTGGTGTGAGGTATAGGGGGCGCCACCTGCCTCACACTACAGTGGCTTAGCGGAAAGGGGTCGCCTCATCCTGCTCCAGATGAAACTCACCCTTATCAGGGGTGGCGGTCGATGCGTTGGACAGCGAGCTGGGCCCGGTGGCGGGCTGGCTGCCGGTTTTGGGGAGGTATTTCCGCCCAATAACGGGGGTCTGTGAAAGGTCAAAGGTGAAGTCCATCGTCCTTCCGGGCAGTTCCTGAAATCACAAAACAAAGCATGCAGGTGCTGCTCGATGAAATCAATACTTTTGCATTTGAAGGTCAACCTGTTACATTTATGTATATCCAATATCGCAATTAGTAATATTTCAATAGGCAGCCTATATTTTTCCGAGTTTATAGTTGTACCGATATCGATCGAATAGTTTTAAAGAGGTGTATTTGACTTTTGGATTAAGAAAAGTCAAAAACATTAAGGAGGTAGTAGAAATAGCGCATATGATTTCTTTAAACCAGTTGCCATTTCTTGGTCAGTATGTAAGCTGGTATACCTTCTTGCCATGCAGTTCAGTGTCGAGGATGGAGGACGCGTGATTGTCCCAATAGGGCGGAACAACTAGCGTGGAGCACCGCGTCACCACCAGCTTCAGTATTTTCATCGCCTCTTTGTAATTATTGCTGTCTTGAACCTACAACCAACAAAAAATGAGCCTTACATCAACGATTACCACTGGTTCAAATTTCTATGCATAACATACTATGAAAAAGGCAATGATGTTCTGAATCTACAATGTAAATTGAGACTTCTTACAATAGACATACGGTTCAAATTTCAATGCATTACATATTACAAGGCACGCTACCCTGAAACAATATTTCAGGGACCGGATGACAACAAGGTCGGTGTGTATAAGTACTATTTGTATACAGAGTGTATGTAGAGAAGCTGTCGGCAACTTGTTCTCGGAATCTTTAATATTTACTGAATTAACCCATTCAGTGCCCAGTACCCGATTCTGACTCGATATTATAGCAAGCTATATTTAAGGTATTTACTTATGAAAACTCATACTTCGTTATAGGCTTAAAGGATTCCTTGATAGTGGCTGACTATCAATGAATCCTTTCAGGGCTCCTTGACGAACCTCACAAGGTTGCCACTTTGCTACGAGCCCTTCAGCGTCCAACATTTGAGCATTTTTATATTCAACTCTCGTTCTTAATCAAAATGAAAAACATTCGAGTTACAGTCATGTAGTAGTGGTACACGCGAGCCGAGTTCCTGGAACTTCACTCAGCGAAATAGACGGCGGAGCGTTGTATCAATAAAATGGAATGGAATTAACATGGATACGTCCAGTTTTTTATCTACAATATTCACAGAAACTTAGAAATTTTGTGTTTTAGAACTATTTGTACCAAAATGTTGAGAAACCCATTTTTGAGAGATTACGACTTTGAATTATATAAACTATGTATATTATTAGGTACCGTTCATATGAAATATATTCAATAAAATAATACAAACAATGATTTCTGCGTATTTATCCGGGCGACTCGTTCGTAAGCGCGAGTTATGCCTGTACTAATCGCCGATAGATGTCGCTAGCTTGTGTTGAAATAAAAGCGTAGTTTAATTTCAATCACGTTACGGGTCGAATATATAACATTATATATTGTTAGTGATTATTGCTGTCCTCCCATGGCGTTCACTATGTGAGGTCCAGCAGTGGACGAATATAGTCTGATGATGATAATGATTGATGGGCATGGTACATACGGTGACGTCGATGAACTTGGCTACGGCCCGGAGCAGGTCCGCGTTGACGGGCTGCGCGGCGGGCGCGTTCAGATCCACGTAGTACAGCATGCAGTGCAAGATCGACAGCACCGGCAGCTGCAGGTTTGCCGAGCCCTGCATCATGACACAACGGGGTTACACGCATTCCAATAAGCACAAGGAAACTCATCAACATGTATAAAAAATATCAAATTATTCTAGATCTCTCCGTTATTATCTAATGTCATATTAAAATATGGATCATTCGTCTCTTCTCATCCAGCAACTGGATGACAAGAGCCGAAGATCGAGCTCTGCGGCGTTCACTAGGAGAGGCCTACGTCCAGCATTGGACAAGTATGGGCTGATGATGATGATGATATTAAAATATGAACATAGTTTTTAAGTATAGTACCAGCATAGTACGGTAGGGTAGGGTACGTTGAATAGGTTGGGTTGGTATTATAGGTTGGGCACGGTAGGTGGAGTAGGTAAGGTATTAAGCATAAAGCCTATGTTTTTTTCCAGTAATGATCGCACATACTGGACGTAATGTCCGGTTATATATACTTTAAGACTAAGCACGGATTGAACGCGCGAAGAAGGATCTAAGTCACTCGATCAGCCTCCGAGTACAAATTTATTAGTACCTACATCACCTGGTTATTCTATTTTAAGGCCTATACTAAGAGCTCGCTGTAACCGTGAAGCCCGGGCAGGATCGATATTGCACACGTGCCAGCTCGAATACTAGGAAACGCGCTGAAAACGCTTTGGTATCTCGGACGCGGGTTGCCATAGCAACTATCTAGGTATTCAAGATAAAATCTGTGTAACTGGTTGAAGGTGAGAGCATTTTAATGTTGCTTTTGAATTGAATTACGTAAAATAGATATGGAAAATAAGTACTCACAGTAAGTAGATTTGTTCGTCTAATACTGCAAAATATTTGTAAATTTCGTATTTTTGTAAGATATTGATAAAATATTGAAACAAAACTCGCTTTGTTCTCAATTAACATTTTATTTTAATAGACTGTTTGTTTACTAGAGTAGAGATGAGCAGTTAAATATGAACGTTCTAAACTACTCAGCTGTGACTGAGTATCAGTATTTTACACGAAGTAACTACCGGGCCCTCAAGATAATCTGGTCGTCAGGTTTTTAGGTTTCTGACTACTACCGCGTCTTTCAACTGAGACTGAGATGTGTGTTGTGAGTGGTCACCCATCCATTGAACGACCGCGATAGGCGCATCATAAACAGCTGATCAGCGTTATTTTATTTAATAACGGGCCTTTCGAAGTGCGTATTGAAGGAACGTATAGGTACGGAAAATCCACGTATGTTTTCTGTGTCATGGTCATTTCTGCGCAATTTTATTGAATAAAACGCGTACCTACTTCTACTACTTGTTCATCTACACTCTAGATTAGACTAGACTAGGTACAGCGGTGTAACAGTACCGGCATTTATTCTGCCTAGGCGGTGAAGATTACCTTCTCCAGGACCTCGACGAGGAACGCCAGCATCTGCTGTGAGAGGTGAGAGTAAGTGTCCCAGAGGTACTTGACGACGCACTTGGTCCACTGGAAGCTCTCCTTGCTGAAGGTGCGCCGCGAGTACAGCGTCATCACCGTGCCGAGGTTCTCCAACTTCTTGCTCTTCTCGGCTGTGAACTGATTGCAGGAGAGCGTTAGGTTAAAACTGGCTGAGAATTATTGATATCATTACAGATATTGTATTGTAAGTGCAATTTCCTTATACTTTACGACGAATTAATAAATACACAAACATTTATGTATAGGCAATGTTTCTAGTAACTTAGTGAAGTAAATAGAAGGATTTGAGAGAAACTGCTCTTATTAACCGTTTTTTAAATACCTGACATGTTTATAAACAATTTACTAACATGAAAGCAGATTATTTAACATGTGATGTGTCATGTTATGCGATTTACTTAAAAAAATATCTTTGCAATGTGAAGGAGAGTTCAATATTAAGTCTTAGTCAGTCTTACAACTAATACGCATATTTAATATTAGCGTTCTGGTGAAGACTTGTATACTTATTTACAGCATTATGCTCAAAAATTTAGGGTTAAATCAAGTTGTAAATTTAATAATAGTAAGCAGTCCACAAATAAGAATGTATGTACCTGTGCAATGTGGCATGCTGCGCGTACGCAGAGCTCGTTGGCGTCTTCATAGTGCAACAGCATGTAAGGCAGCAGCGCCACCACGGTGGTGGGGAAGGCCATCGACTGCGTGGGGTCTATCACGGGCAACTCCAGCAGTGGGATCATGTCAACCAGCACGCCCACCACCGGCTCGTATGTGTTGGGGTGAGTGCAGCCCTGATGTGGGACAAATATCAATAAGGCGCATTTAATTAGTCGTTAAGTCGGTTTTACTGCGTATGCGGGCTCTGATATGAAACTTATTGGTCGATTAAAAGCGAACAAGCGCCATAAAGCAACACGTGCTGCCGGTCGACCGATGACTTTTATGGAAACTTAAATTTAATAAAATAACAAGTCAGTGGTTTTGAATGCGATTAATATATTATAAGTTCCAACAGAGATTCCAGGAGAATATTATACTATCATAGGGTTATGATTTCAACGGACGGTTTTAATAAAAATGTTTCACTTGATGCTTTTTCGCAGTTAAACAATAAGCGGGAGAGGGGAGATATGAGTGTGGACTGAGGTGATCATACCTTGAGCAGCAGCGCGTGCAGGGACGGCGAGGTGTGCGCCTGCGTGCGGTCGAGCCGCTCCCGCGCGTCGGGGCGGTCGAGCGGCAGGCGCGACATGACGCGCGACAGCAGCCGCACGCCCAGCAGGAACTCGTGCTCGTAGTCCGACTCCAGCAGCGACGCGCCCACCCAGAACAGCGTCGCCAGGATCGTCAGCTTGTCGTCCTGCAACAACGCACCGGGGAGCTTGCACAAAAACAATGTTAGATTAACGCTTTATTACAATGATTACAAGTAATGTTAGTAAAAAAAATAATTATTATTATGTAAATTTTTAATTAAATGTGTGGATTTGCGACTGAGTACTTGTAAAATATTGCTTAACAGGCCACATATAAAATAAGTCGAGATATGCCTTGGTATACATAATACAGAACAAACAAGATACTAGAACATATGCATACCTATGCAAACTACTAACTTTACCTTTTAAATACAATACAAGATCACCCAGTCATAATGATGATGAATGATTATAATATTATTGATCATTACTATACATTTACATTTATAAACAACGTGTAGGTAAGTATTAGTAATGCATATGTAGGTACCTGTGTAGCGGTATCGCCGAGTAGTTTGAGCGACTGCGCCGACCGCGACCGACATAAGTTCGAGCACACGCCTTTGGCCGCTTCGCTGCATGGCCGTCGTTCTAGCGTTTGTAAAAAATATTATACATTTATAGTTACTTTATCAAAACATATATTTTTTTTTATGGAGGTAGTAGGGCGATTCCTATAGCGAGATTCCTCGCTCAAATTGAGCTGCCCGACTGGGGAAGTACCTCCGCCTTGTAGAATGCCGCAGTGAATCAACAATAGTTGTCTTTCTGCGAGTGAGTAAGGTTACCAGAGCTCGTTGGGGAGTGACTATTCTGACAGCATGGGCATTCCATTTGCTGTCAGTTTAGTAATTCCCTATTTACGAAACCTGAACGGTTTCTAATGGGTTTGGCAACGCATTTGCAAGCCTTTGGTGTTGCAAATGTCCATGGGCGGCGGTCATCACTTACCATCAGGTGAGCCGCCTGCTCGTTTGCCTCCTCATCAACATAAAAAAAAATTAAAAAAAATTCCTGACTGACTGATTCATCTAAGCATAACCTACAATGAATTTGAAATTTTGACAATTATTGTAGCATTTCATATTATAAGCATTTCTTTAGGATGTTTTGGTAATCCCACCCCTAGTGCAGGACATCGACGGATGGCATGATGATTTTTATGTCTTCGTAAATTTACAAGTGATCTGATCTCTCTCATATATCCTAATATACATGTCACCCCATAATAATGAGTACAAATCTTACCGTGCACTTTACTTTCACTATTGGGTGCGGGCGCGTTGTTCTTGCGGAGGCAGTAGGAGACAGAGTAACTAGTGCTTCGCGTGTGATTTGTGACGCACCCGACGCACACACCCGGGGAACGCTTGCCTGCACACAAATGCAACATTCATCTTCTCGATATCATTTTTGGTTCTGGTGGTCGGCAAAAGCCTCGACCACTTTTACATAGGACCTAAAAAGCATGGATAAAAACCCTTGCGGGAACAATAATATTACTTTATTATAATGTATAATTCTTACCAGGAGTATAAGGACTTCCGTTGACTGGTTGTCCGCCATCCTTATTGTTCAGATTAGGTGTCGATTTGAAGATATCCCGCATGTAATCCAGAGGCCTGAAGTTAGACTCGAGGGAGTCTACAGCCGCCTCCAGGGTGAGTAGCAGTTCCGTCACGTAGCCCTGCATATCCTCGCCTTGTTCCGCCACCGTCTCCACGAGGCGAGACAGGATGTCGGATACCATACGACCCGTCATTGCCACGCCTATGAAACGAAACACCTGAAAACGGGATTATGGTGTGATCAAAAATGATACATGCAAGTCCTACAAGAAATTTATCCATAATACAGGCCATAAAATGGGGATACATTAGTGCTTGGCGGAAGAAGTAAACAGGCGGAATTTATCATCTCCCAGATGAATGTCCTAACGCTGTAAAACAGCCCGTCAATGTTCAGAATTACCTGCAAGGATCTGCCGGCGTAGTGCCTGGAGGGGCACGAGAGGCCCAGTTGCAGCGCCGTCTGAGCCCAGCGCTCCGAGATGAGCGCGTGCGGAAGGGACTCACGGAATACACGCAGCACGTGACGCAGCAGCGTCGCCATCTGCTGGCAGCTGCGCAGTGTCCATACTGGACAATGGATTTCTATTTTTGAATTTCAGATATCATGAATTTATTGAAAAATACTCGAGGCCATGTACAATGTCCGAGACATTAACTGATCTGTATGTATTAGATGTGTATTTCTTTAATCACTTCCATTTAATTCTTTAATAACAAAATTCGAAGTGTCTTTTAATTCCTAACTATCGACGGAAATGCAAATAATCTAAAGGAAATAGACATTTGATTTAAAGTTAATGAATCAAACGATCAATGTATTTTACGCTCTTACTCATTATGAGCATTACTAGTGGACCTTATAATTTACATAATTACCTTTGGCGGTGATATCCTCGTACTGCCACAGCGGCATGTGTGTGGGTCGGTTAGCCAGGAAGTGCACCAGTGACTTGATGACGTCAGCGATTGGCAGTTCTGTCGCCTCAACCTCTGGGGTCGGCTCCGGAGCTACCGCCTCGGCCTCTGCCTCTCCCGTCACTATCACCGGCAGCGATGGATAGTTGTCACATTCCCCTGGGACAATTTATTATAAAAAAAAATATTTTTATTTATTTATTAGGATTTCCAACGATAAATACACATTACATACATAAAAGATTAGCATAGCAATTTAGATTTAGTCAATTCCTTGTGTTTCTTCATTTATTAATTTCATTATATAAATCACAGCATGCTTAGGAATACAGTTCTATGAAATTATAAATAATAATAAATATTACTGGACATTATGACACAGCACCATCTAGTTCCGAGCTAAGCGACGAGGCTTGTGTTACGGACACTAGTTGGTTGATATACTACATATATACTTTTTTTTGTAAATACATACATATTATACATAGATACATCTATGACTCGGATACAAATGTTCATGCTCATCACACAAACATTTGTCCCTACCGGGATTCGAACCCGGGACCCATAGCACAGAAGGCAGTGTTAACTACCGCTGTACTAATTGGGTCGTCTAAATTACAAATGGCGTTTGCTCAAAATTATATTAAATTGAAATTAAATTTAAAAAAGAAGAAATTAAATAAGAGGGTTTAATTGTCAATTACATAATATATCATTACTAGCTGAGCCAGCAAACGTTGTTTTGCCACATTATAGGGGTTGGTGGACTACCCCTAACTTTTAGGGGGATGAAAAATAGATGTTGGCCGATTCTCATAGATACCGGATAAGCACAAAAAATTTCATCAAAATCGGTCAAGCCGTTTCGGAGGAGTATGGCAACGAAAACTGTGACACGAGATTTTTATATATTAGATATCCTAAAAACACATCTTTTAACAACAATAAAATAAAATGATGACCTAATGACATTATTCGTAAAAAGATAAAATAACGATCTCATTCAGAACTGAGGAGTATCACACTTGCAACTGACCACTGATTTTATTACTAAAGATATCTGTTTCCCGAGGCAGTGGATATGTTATTGTGTTGATTAGTCATCCTTGCAATAAGTGTATGCTCATTGAGATGGAGAGATAGTAAATAGTGAGCAAGGATAGCGAGGTATTCTATAGTGTGAATAAAAAGTTTGTAAAGGAATAGAAGTCAGTGACGCTTTAGAGCCAATAAGCTTGGGACTTATCCGCTCTTGAAATAGAATTAAAAAGACGTCAACCTTATAGAAGCCAATTTCATTAATGCGTCGAGCTCAAGCTTGTACAACGTGGAGCATGTAAACTTACCCTCCGGCGTAACTTGTGGATCGGAACTCAAAGAACGCGCGTGTGACCGCGGCGAGTGCCCACATTCCGGATAGCAGTCAAAAGCTGCGTCAGGTTCTGAGAAAATTCAAGAGCTTACTGTAATTTGGAAAAATATAAGGAATGATGTTGTGAGCAATGATAATTATAATGAAAATAAATGAATATCAACCAATGTCTAGATTAGAAATTTTGTTCCACCACTTCTGGAAATAAATAGTATTTTTAAAAGATGTAGAAACAAAATTTTGTTAATGCGTACACAGAAGCTTGCTATAGTAGTTTCGAGATGTGTTTCCGTGTTTTTAGTGATTATGTATAGAGTGTGTGGATGTTTTGATTTGTAGTGGAGTGTGGTGTTACCAGTAAAGTTGTGTTGCACGAGTGGCAACGCGGGCGGCAGGATGCCGAGCCCCAGCTGCTGCGAGCGGCTGGCCAGCAGCACGCGCGCCACCGTCAGGTGGTCGTGGTGCGCCGCCACCGCCACCAGCAAGTTCAGCAACAGCTGCCGGCAGTGCTGGTGCACTATCCATCTGCACAACGACGGACATTTATACAAACCTCACTTCTAGTGTTGCAAACGTTAATGGGCTACGGTAACTATTTACCATCAGGCGGGCAGTAAGCTGGTTTGTCACCCGTAATATTTTTTGTAATGTAATATTTTTTGGGACAGGTTATTTTAAATATTCCTGATTATTATCCTGTTCTATAATAATTACTAATAAAATCTTACAATTTGCGATATACCAAATATGTTTTGTGATAGTTGTAGCTCGGAGTCTTATTGAAGTTTGTTACTAACATTAACGGTTACATTTAACGTTGAAGTAACACAAAAATGACAATAATGTCATGATATTATATATCTTGGATTTATCTTTAAAGGATAAAATCGCTCAAGTATTACCTGGTGTGGTCCATTCCGAGGAATACGATGTGTAGCATGAGCGGCACGTGGATGGACCAGTCCAGCTCCACACCATCCAGCACCACATCGCACAGTAGCATCACCGCTACATTGCACCTGAGTAACATTTATGATCATCAACATCATCATTGTATTGTTTACCAACACTGGACAAGTATCTTCTCTTCGAATGGCGCTGAGAAAATACTTCAGGCGTATAGGTTCTTTACGATGTTTCCCTTAACTGATGATGATATACGAAAAGTCAGGAGTTGTGGTGACCTGTTATTTTAATATAGCAATAAAGACGAGGGAAAGAGCAACTCAAAGTATGCACTTTGAGATGCTCTTTCTCTGACCATGCGGTAACCTATGAAATCCAGAGATGGGTTGACTAGTGTCTGGCAGATACTCGGTGAGCAGCGCGAAGAAGCCGCCGTACTCAGGCATTGGCAGCGGGCGCGGCTGCGGCACGTCAAGGCGCGGCTCCTGCGGCGTGGTCGGCGCGCTACCCACCAGCGGCATCAGCCCCGCGTCCGGGCACAGACCCGTCTGGAACCGTGGGTATATCACACGTCTTTATATTATGCAAATACTACAGAAGTCTACTATGTATTATTACACGAATTCTGGATAATATAAAATAAACAACGATTCTAAATAAATAATATTGTAATAGGTAGTAAAATTATTATTATTGTTGAAGCATTTAGCAAATTATTTAAATAATGGGTTAATAGTATACTGAAGTCTAACGGCCCGAAAGATGTTTTGAGTTTGGTGTTTGTGGTTTGAGTACGTGACAATTTATTTTTAAACCTCGACGCAAAACGACGGAGTTACATGAGTTTGACGTGTCTGTGTGTGTGTGTGTGTGTGTTCTGTGGCATCGTATTTCCTGAACAGATGAACCAATGTTTGAAAGGTTAATTATTCGAAAGTGTTCTTTGCTATGTTTGATGAAAATCGGTCCAAGATGGCCGTCGTCGGAGGTTATTAAAATGTTTAATTTAATTTAGATATAAACTTAACTCAGGATTAACGCGGAAGTCCTATAGATATTTTGGTTCATTTAACAACATTGGTGGCTCAATGCGATCGACGTATTAGGTCATGGTGTTTTGACAATGTAATATTTTAGTGTGTAAACGAATACGACAGCCGAAGGATCATATTGATTGCGATGCAAATACGGCCAAACCGGATAATATTAATAAGCTAGACACTTTTTAAATACTACTGTATTGCCTATATATTATTTTTATTATTTTTTATATCACGCCGGTACCTACCTTTTTTTACTTTGGTACTTCGCATTTGAATGCGGGAATATTTTACCTTCATGTTTAACTTACCGGAGTAGCATCCCCGTCGGAGGGTGGTAGAGGGTCTTCATCAGCTGGCGGCGTGGAACACGGTGGCGCGGACGAGCGCTTGTCCTGCGCTCGTGTATTCGGCGTCTCAGGAGCCTTATTACTGCTGGCAAGCACACATCTACTAGATATATTTGTAAGAAATATATATGAAGAATTTAAACTTAAATACAATAAAAAAATAAAGTAAGAATAATATAGGAATACATTTTTTTTACATCAGTAGGTACTGTACTGTACTCTTTGGCACGGGTCTCCTTTCATTTTGAGAGGGATTAGGCTACTACAGGTTGGCAGACTTCACATGCCATCGAGAAAATCTATCAAGCATGCAAGGTTTCCTCACGGATAGCAACCATTTAACATATAATTTTGCAATAAAACGAATGCCAATTCATATGTTGGACGTCATTTACTCACGTCACATGTTTTTGCTGTGTGCGTATAATGTAAACGTGTCCGTTCTCGATTTAGCATCATAATTCGAAATGTAAATTTCAAATACAGTTTTCGGGCACATGTTTATCCATCCTAGTAGTTATCGATAAGCTAAGGACCAATTTGAGCGATTTAAAATAAAGAGAAAATAATTAGTCGCTTTACTTGGTGCAATTGTATATTAGTAGTCGTGCCTACCGATCCCGTACGATATAATTTATCGCCCAATTCATCAAAACTAACTACTAAGTAACCATGACCGTTGGGTGGCCAAAACCATTACTTGCAGTTTAACAGAACCGTTCCGTCAGCTTCGGTCTCAGAATTCTGGCAGGATGCATTCCCGTCACTCATATACACGGATATATTACGTGTATATTCTCGTAGAAAGAGCTAAACAAGGGCTGGATCCAATGTAAGGGCACTATTCCTTGCATTTGGTAAACGGACCTTAGGCTGCTGTTCGCATGTAATGTATATTATTTGGTATATGGGATGGGGCAGATATCAAAATAATGTGACTCCATCAGCAAAATTCTTCAATACAAACAAAAAGAATTAAAAAATATGTGTTAATGTGTTTTTATAATTTCCCAAGACCCAATACTGACGTCACCTTGTTATGCGCTTGTAAAGAGTAAAGTCAATCGTGTGCGTCAGAATGACTGGTTGTCTGTGGCGTTGGTCTATGAGAGTTGATTCGAAAATTGCTACATAATTGTTTATATTTGCTTCATATAATAAATAATTGCTACATAGGATATAGGTATATTTAGATACAAAATATATTTTTTATCACATCTATTCAAAAAGAGCTAGTTTATTCCTCGTAAACAGGGACCAAAATAGCTCATTAATCCCTAGGGACCAAAATTGATTTGAATTTGGAATGTGGATATTGTTAGTAAATGTTTCAATCAGCAAAGAGGTGAATCACAAACCATGCGGGAACAATGTATTGAATATGTGACTGGCTGAAAAACTGCGAGCGCGCCAAATTTACAAAAAGTTGATGAAAAATAAACAACGCGCGAAATTAAATGTATTCTGCTTTCGTTCGTAGTTGATTCATATTCAGATTTTTGAATTATAAAAAATCAGCCTCTAATTATTTATATTTTATGTCTTATGGTTCTTAATTGTACGTAAATAAATTCTTGTTCATAAGTTGCACTTACTTATTTTCTCATAGAGGGTGATAAAAAGTACAGCGTCCACCTCGGGAACAACACTATTTTCAGCTCGAGTGACATACTTTTAATCTCTTGCTGCGCTCATGATTCTAGTTAAGAATCCTTCGCTCCGCTCGGGATTCTACTCTAGAATCCTTCGCTCTGCTCTGGATTAAAAAAAACACTCTCGCCTTTAAAATAGTTGTTTGCGCCCTAGATAAACTATCTACTATTTTGCCCAGCAGTCCTGACGTTTGGTTGGCTGGTCACCTCCAAGTTTATAGTCAGGCATTCAGTCTCTAATTATCAATCTTATAAAGTCATAATTAACATTTTTTACGCAGGTCAATAATTGAAGTAATAAGTACTTCGACTCTTCTGACGACCTCTTAAAAATCTTCAAATGCAAATATCTCAGGTCCGGTGTCACTTAGGACCAAAATAACGGAACATATGTGTATATTACAACAAAGCGATAGTAAAATTATAGGTGGTCGCTGAAAAAAAAAATGACGCCACTGGTCCATATAAAGTTACCCAATCCCCTTTGATTGTGTCTGTAGGTTAAAGGTGGGATATTTTTATAGGTTAATTAATCAAGATTTGTTTTATTAGATTAAGTACTGAGAAATTCATAGAAAAACCCAATAACATTTTGCTCGACCTGGGAATGGAACCCAAGACCTCTTGCTCGGTAGTCGCACTTTTTGACCACTAGACCAACGAGGCAGTTATAATATAAATAACTGTATAGTCATATGTGACTATACAGTTGAGTCATATATACTTTTTAGTCATATGTGACTTAGAACTCAAACATAACTCTCAACTTTCTTATTCTTTCATAAAATATAATCAACAATAACAATCCCATATACTGTCGTCGACATACTTCACTTTTATTGAATAAACCCACATATTGTTTCCAACTGATTGAACACATGTACCGACCGACATAAATCGACAAACAACACTTATGCAACGTTTTTTTTATGTGAAACATCTATAGCCGCACGTAAAACCGATTTCTGGCGTGGCGAAAGCGTCGCCACGAAATTTAAATTTGATTTTAGTTCTATTTTCATGTTTACCTTTTCGTATTGTGAATTGTATTAAACCTCTTTGAGTTTGTGTTAATATGTTTCTTTTAACACATATATTTTTGATGTGGAAAAAAATCGTAATATTTTATTTTATCATTATGACATATTTAGTTCCTATCACAATATGTTCTTTTCTGCATATTACTTTTACAAAATAATGTCGATGTTTTACATCTGCCAGGCGTCCCGTGACGGCTCACTGTTTTTTTTGTATTTTTTAAAAATTTCATATTTGTTGTACCGATATAAATATCACTTAATTACTGTAATGGAGCTGTGGTAGCCTAGTGGTGTGACCGGTGGACTGACATGTCAGAGGTCTCGAGTTCAAACCCGGGCACGCACCACTGACTTTTCTGAAGTTATGTGAGTATTTACCACAAGCTCAAACGGTGAAGGAAAACATCGTGAGGAAACCTGCATGCTTGAGAGATTTGTCTCGATGGCATGTGAAGTCTACCAACCCGCAGTAGGCTAGCGTGGTGGATATAGCCTAATCCCTCTCAAATGAGAGGAGACCCGTGCCCAGCAGTGGGACGTTAATGGGTTGATGATGATGAATTACTGTAATTGGTTCAGTGTTCAAATAATAATAATGTTGATATTTATGGATAGTTATGAATATATTATCTATTTTGCTATAATATTTTTGTAATCATAACTTTTTTTTGAAGGCGCAATAGAAATCCTGCTTTAATAAAACCGGCTACAAAAACTAAAAAGCAACATATATCAAAACAATTTACAATTTTTTTATGGGACCGAATGGGAACTATTCCGCATAGGACAAAAAAACAGTCACTTAGATCGGATTACAAATCGGTATACATACATGAAATTAAAAAAAATACCAACAAAATTGAGAATCTCCTCCAGACTCTCTTTCCAGTAGCCTAATTATCTCGTTATAGATTAAAGTCGTAGAAGTTTAAAATTATATTATTATATTTTATAACTGCATTATAAAATTATTTTCTTGGCTTTGAAAGGAGAATGCCCATTTTGTATGGGGACTTGGGTCCCTTTAAAAAATTGTTGGGCCCTAATGTTTTTTATTGGATATTGTAGAAAAAACTTGCTTTATTCATAATAAGAAGAAATTTTTAATTTATTCACCCTGGGTCACGAGATGTTTTTTTTTAATTTCTTGGAATTGAGTTTATAATATACTAGGCCACTCACTAGGACAAAAAGTTTTTATGTGTTCATACACATAAAAACTTTTTGTTCATAATCGAAGTTTTCAAAATAATTAAAGATAGCCAGTGTCATCACTGGCTATACATTTTCATGCAATGATTTTTTATGATTTCAAATGTGGCTTAAAACCTGATGAGTCATTTGATCGACTTCCAATTGCTTTTATGGACGAAGCAAAAGTAAAAAGCAACTATCTACCACTGGTATAGCGAGTTCGAACGCGGTCGTCTTACTTTGGCGGATGAAAAAAGGAGTGATCGTCCTATGACGGTTGTCACCGAAGAGTGTGTTGGTAGTAAAAAAATAATTCAAGAAAACACGTACGAACGAAGAGAAAATAATTACGCTGATTGGTTCAGGAAGTGTTCACAGGATTTTGTACGAGCACCTTCGCGTAAAGGCGGCCATTCACGAGCGTTCTATCGATCCATTTGGCACTCTGTCGATCCAAAATTCGTCCATGAATGTGAAAACACTGTCGGTCCAAATGGATTGGTTCGGAACGATGGAATTCCTACCGCGCGAAAATCCATCGCGCCGAGTCGATTGGCTCGGTGCGCATTGGCAGGCGGCGCACTCGTCAATGCGGAAATCCAATGGTCCGGGTGGTCTGAGCGGTCGCGCCATACGTTTTTCTCGTTCGTGAATGGTGTTATCAGATGAGACACCAGTTTCAAAAGTTTAAAATAGGTAGGTTCATCATAATTTCCCCAGTCAGTCGGCTCCAAAGTTAAATCCTTCAATAAATGAATGCCAGTGAGTTGCGATCTTTCAAGCAACCAAACCTTACACCACTTTCTTTTTTTTTAAGATTAGACAAATTGCTAAGGCAAATACATAAAACTCATATTCTGAATCGAAGTTCATTATGAACATGTCCGGTGCTGTCGACGCATACACTCAAAATTATCAAATGGAACGGCTCGCTGACGCGTTCGTGAATGCCATGAATTTGAAGAATCGAGCCCATGGCGCGAAGGCCGAAGGTGTGGATTGGTGCCGTGATATGATACAAAAATTTGATGCAGGCTCGTCACGGCGCGTTTACGACATTGTGACAGGTGATGAATCAATACGATCCAGAAAAAAAGCGTCAGTCGACAGTTTGGCTGTTTCAAAATGATCAACGCCTACGAAAGTGAAGCGATCGCGGAGCGCAGGAAAAATTTTGAAAGCTACTTTCTTCACTTTGATGGGGTACCTAATTTTAATTCCAGACCAACGAGACCAAAGCAGCTTCAACGCCGAATGGTATAGCACAAAATGCCTCCCAGAAGGTTTTTCTGCAATGAGCAACAAGCGACCGAACACCGGGCTCCACGGGGTCCTTCTTCACCACGACAACGCGCCCGCGCACTCTGCGATCAAAACGAGGGACTTCCTGGACTCCACACCGGCCAGAGTCTCGGGACACCCTCCTAACAGTCCTGATTTGGCTGCGTGTAACTTCCTTTTATTCCCTAAAATTAAAAATCAGCTCAAAGGGATACAGTTTTTATCGCCGGAAGACGCACTAGCAGCGTTTGAGAAGGCCGTGAAGAGGTGTCTGCGGCGGACTGGAAAAAAATGCTTAGAAAATTGGTTCAGACGCATGAAACTTTGTATAGAGGCTAGTGGACAGTTCTTTGAAAATATTCATTAAAAATATTTTTTTCATAGTAGTTAGTTTTTTAGTTTCTGAAAACTTTCTGAGTGTCCCACGTACTGACATTACACTATGATTCACTATAAAATCTCATTTACATCGTTATATTTATGTAATCTCGCTTTTTATTAAGTATAAAAGCAACACAGCAATAAATAACAATAATAAATATATCTGGAATTCTGAACATAATATAATACAGGCTCGCTATCAAGTTCCGTGGTAGGCAACGAGGCTTGCGCTACGGATACTAGAAAGCAGGGCTCGGAAACGTTATTTAAAATAACGTTTTTAAAACGTTTCTAACCGTTCTTTGCACAAAATTACGTTCGGAACGAAAACGAAATAAGAACGATTTAAAATATAATCTTAAACCGGTTTATTCCGCAGGACAGAACCACGCACGGCATACGACGGCAAGCATAACATTGTTTAGTTAAATTAGGTTTGACTGTATTGATTTATTTTCTTCTTCGCTTCTTGCGTCTTGGTTGAATAATAGGGAAATTACTATATGGTTCAATTTTTTTTAATTTTTCGTACATTATATCGTCACATCCACGGCAAATTTACGAATCTGCAGTTTTAATTAATTATAGTGCGTGTATGTGTTTTTGTTAATATGTAATAATAATTGATATACCCATATCAATATACAATACACCTATATATATATATATATATACAATGTGGAGATGACAATATGACTTTAAATGAAAACACTGGCAATACTGGTTTATAGAAACATTTGTAAACTATCAAATAAATCCGAACATGGAAATTAAAAAAAAAAAAATTTTCTTACAAACTAAATAGCTTAAAACTGCAAACAAAATAAAACACCATTTATAAAAATGGTACACTGACCTGCGATAAGAATGGCAACGCAGCTTGGTTTCATTCATGTTAAAGCTGTGGCCGACGCAGCGACGTAATGTTTGGCGCCATTATTCTTATTGTTATTAATGCTCAATTACACAAATCAAATCACAGAATATTAACCAAATAGTCGGGCATCATTCACCCGCGAGTTATTCACTGATCAATTTATTATTCACAATCACTTTTCGATCACATAATTATGTCGCCAGTCATTAAATTTTTTTATTTTCAATATGTCCGCCGTGTTCTTGAATACACAAACTACACCGACGTATAATGTTATTTCTCACTCTTGATAATAGGTCTCACGGTATGTCCGTACAGCTAAAGCGGCATTACCGTGACACTCCCCATAAATTAAAATCATATCAGTGTACTCCGAAGCGGTATAATTGTAACGAGGCATGATTATTTAATAATAAAACCTTGAAACACCAAGTATTAAGCGTCTAATTTCGCAAAGTTCACTTAGCTATTTAACTAAGTACCTATAATACGTTTATGTGTCCTGTCACTATTAAAACAAAGCGTCAAATTTCGCACAACACAACACAACACAACAACAAAGATACGATAACACTCGCGCGGCGACTTCAAACGGGCGCGGGCGCATCCGAAATTCCAGAGAAAATAAAATGCGTCACAGGCAGTAAGGACGTCCGGTGACACACTGACCGCGTAACCTAGACACGTCGACAAGTAAGCAAAGAGGAAACAAGCAAACTTACCTATCTCTTTCGCACATACATATTTTCTTATCTAGCTGTGATGACACGCTTTATGACTCTTATGGCTCGGGCATAAAGTATAATTTGCATTGAGAAAATAAATTTGATAGAAAAGGCGTAGGTTTTTAAAGTGGCGAGCTGGCAACGTAAGTCGTTAACCTGTCGCGTGCTCTCCTGTTTACAAAACATCATGTCGAAAATACTTAAAATGAAAAATAATGTCCTGTGGCTAAACTACTGGATATATTCATTTGATTTTTTGTGTGACGGTTGGGAATATCATGACTTATACGAAGTTTCATTTATGATCATATTGTCCTCCCCACATTGTATATATATATATATATATATATATATATAATATATATATATATATATAGGTGTATTGTATATTGATATATATATATATATACAGGGTGACTTTGAAAACTTGCGACAAAATTAAATATATAATTCTACGTGGAACCAAGAAAATTTTGAGCATGATAATATGAGAAATGAATAAGTACTTTTTGACCCTGCAAAAAACGTAAAAGTGGCGAAAGTATCAAGATTATAATTCCGCGTATACCCTATAACTTTAATGCGTATGCGATGAACCTATGAATGAATCGTGACCTCTTCAGCAAGTTGCCGAGCGACTGTCAAATCAAAACAAATCAAGTTTCATTTGTTTACGTTATTCGCGGACAGGCCGGCAAGGACAAAGCGATGCGTAAGATGAGCCGAACGGTTTGGCAACATCGCGCGTCATTACCTATTTTCTCAATGAAATAGTAAAAAATATTAAATACAATGCGTTGCCATACTTAACGTAGTATGTTGTTATATGATAGTCTACTCGGCGCGGTTGAATTGATACTTGAAATTTATAATTATTTTATTAAAGTTTATAATTACTTTTATTTAATTTTTAAAAGCTGATAAATCATGTTTTTCTTATAAGATAATTTAGTCTACAGTTCTACACCATTTAAAACCAAAAACAAATTTACGTCCTCGACAATTTAGATTCGTAAAAATACATTTTAAAATTGATGGGTAATCGTTCCTGAACCTCCCATTTTGATTTGTCGCATTCTTTCAAAGTCACCCTGTATATATGTGTGTGTAATAATAATATGTTGTATTTCAATATACCTATAGTAAACTTACCAAATTCATATATGAAAGTTTAACGTCGTAAAATGCATTTTCTGCAGATTCGTAAGTTTGCTGTGGATGTACTGGACCATAAAACAATGTGGGGGCACCACATTGTTTGTTGGTTGTTTGATTTTTTAGTTCATCACATATTTTACAGTTTTTTTTTAGTGATAGTGCCATTCTGCGCACCTTCGGGTAGCAGGCGAATGGGCCAACACGCCCGGCAAAGAAACACTCTCCCACAGAAGTTACGGCATCAAGTGGCAGCTTTGCTGTCACGTTTCGTTCGGTCTTTGAGAGTCCCGGCGGCCCACTCAAGGGGAGTCTTTTCTCTCATGTTAGTGCGAAATTCAGTACATCTACCCCAGGATGGTACTTTTGCAAGAGGCAATTTTCCGCTCGCTTTTCTGTTAGAGGAACAGGCAACGTAAAACCATCCCTTCCAACCTGTTGTAGACTTTAGCAACATAAGGGTGAATTCCAACTCCGCCGCCTTTGCTCTCCCTTACATAAACGCATATATGAACTCCGACTGGCACCTCTTTACCCTCCTACTTAGGGTACAACTGGAACATTCCTTTCTATCACGGACAGGTTGTGCGTTTACGTCAGAGAGGATCTCGGATCTCTCGTCGCCTCGGGGACCTTGAATGTCGGGATCTATCCAACCTCTAGCTACACGTAGATTGCGACAATCCGTGAATATACGCGTGCCTGTATAGGTCCCATAGCGGCAATACCGACACTGATCGACTCATTGAGCACATACAAATGGCTACAGATTCTGTGCTGCAGCAGATCCCATTCGCAGAGATCGTGATTCTAGGCGACTTTAACGCCCACCACGCCGAACGCACCACCGATCATGCGGGGAGATCTGTTTGCGATTTCGCCTTAGCATATGATCTGACACAACTGGCTGCCTCGCCAACGCGCATCCCAGATGTGGAAGATTATTTACCTTCCCTGTTGGACCTTCTGTTGACCTCTCATCCGGATGGCTACCTGGTTATCGTCGATCCTCCTCTTGGTTCGTCGGACCACTGCCTCGTTTGGAGTACGGTGCCAGTTGCGCGCTCAACACGGCCTCGCTTTGCGGGCTGCCGCCGCACATGGCACTACAGGTCAGCAGATTGGGACGGGATGCGGTCATTCTGCGTCCTACCCATGGGGGTGGATTTCCTTCTCACCGTATGATCCAGACGTCGTTGCTAACTCTGTCACCGATATGGTGCTGCAGGGTATGGAACTCTTTATTCCGTTCTCTGCGGAGCCCATCGGTGACAAATCCCAGACTTGGTATGGTCGTTCCTGCATGACGGCACTGTGCCGAAAGCGAGAATGCTACCAGGCCTAGGCTAACGCCTCGCGTCTAGTGATGTAAATACCAGCGCACTTAAAAAGGAGTATAACTCTGCCTCTAGGTCCTTCAAAAGTGCTATTGCTAAGGCGAAGTCGGAGCACATTGGCAGAATTGGCGACAGACTGGCACGTCTCCCGTTGGGAACCCGTGCGTTTTGGTTTCTCGCCAAGGCTGTCTTAGGGAATTTCTGTCAGCCATCCTTTCCGCCCTTATACACGGAGAATAACTCGCTGGCCCATACCGCGAAAGAGAAAGCCGATCTTTTGGGCTCTCTCTCTTCGCGTCCAACTCGACCCTGGATGACCAAGGAAACTAATCACCGACAAACCCGCGGTGCGATACCACGATTCCGGAGATTAAGTTCCAGAAAAGTGCAGTTCGCAAAGCACTTTTTTCCTTGGATATTCGCAAGTCAAGTGGGCCCGATGGCATGGCATGGCATCCGATCGTGTTGCGGACATGTGCTCCAGAGTTGGCACCGGTTTTAAAGCGTCTTTTCCGACACTCCTACGAATTAGGCATAGTTCCAAAATCCTGGAAGGCCGCTTAAGTGCACCCAATCCCTAAAAAGGGCAATCGCCCGGATCCGTCCAATTACAGGCCTATAGCAATCACTTCCTTATTCTCCAAGATAATGGAGACCATTATTAACTACCAGCTCCTGCGATACCTGGAAGAGTACCAGCTGATTAGTGACCGCCAGTACGGCTTTCGTATGGGTAGGTCAGCTGGTGATCTTCTAGTCTACTTAACGTATAGGGCGGAAGCAGTTGAGAGCAAGGGAGAGGCACTTGCAGCTAGTCTGGACATGACGAAGGTCTTTGATCGGGTTTGGCACAAAGCGCTTCTATCGAAGTTGCCTTCCTTTGGGCTTCCCGGGAAATTGTGCGACTAGGTCACCAGTTTTTGGCAGATCGGAGCATCAAGGTCGTCGTTGACGGTGCATGCTCTGATCCTAAATTTGTCAATGCTGGTGTTCCACAAGGCTGTGTCGTGTCTCCTACCCTGTTTCTTCTCCATATCAATGATATGTTGCATATCAGCAAAATTAATTGCTATGCAGACAGCACTGTGGATGCCGTGTACACTGACCGAGCAAACATTTCTCGGGAATGCGTTGTTGAGTGTCGGAATAAACTTGTGTCTGAAGTCGAGTCATTGTTTACCAAAGTCTCGGACTGGGGTAAACTTAACTTTGTCCAATTTAACCCCAAAAAGACACAGGTTTGCGCTAAAAAGTCACCCTTTGTCGTAACTCCGCATTTTGAGAACACTCCCTTATCCGCCACAGCCAGCATCGGAATACTTGGCGTCGACATCTCGAGCAATGTCCAGTTCCACGGTCAACTGGAAAGTAAGGCCAAATTGGCCTCAAAGAAGCTTGGTGTGCTCAGCAAGGCGAGACGGTACTTCACGTCGGCGCAGCGCCTAAATCTCTATAAAGCGCAGATCCGGCCCCACGTGGAGTACTGTTCACATCTCTGGGTCCCGCCCAGTACCAGCTACAGCGTTCCACAACAGTGCGGTTTTTAAGGCATTTTCTGCCTCGCATCACCGCTCTGTGGAACCAGCTGTCACCGGCGGTCTTTCCGAACCGTAACGACGTGGGAACTTTCAAAAGGAGAGTATATTCTTTCGTGAAAGGCCTGCAACGCACGTCTTGCACATCCTCTGATGCTGCAGATGTCCATGGGCGGCGGTAATCACTTACCATCAGGTGAGCCTCCTGCCCATTTGGCCCCTTATTTCCATTAAAAAAAAACTAAAGCACGTACAACTAGTAAGATTATACAATTAACGACAAAGAAATAAAACGTAAACATTGGGGTAAGTGACTAACCTAACGGTCCACTTTAACAGTCGCCAAGTGTTTGTATTGTAGTAGAAAATTGTAAGAGTATAATATTTTTTATAGTATGTAGGTAGTTTTGTATTTGATTGCTTTTTTTAAATAAATATTCCTGGACATTATGACACAGCGCCATCTAGTTCCGTGGTAAGCAACGAGGCTTGTGTTACGGATACTAGTTGGTTGATATACTACATATATACGTTTTTTTTTGGAAATACTTACATATTATACATAAATACATCCATGACTCGGAAACAAATGTTTATGCTCATCACACAAACATTTGTCCCTACCGGGATTCAAACCCGGGACCCTTAGCACAGAAAGCAGTGTTAACTACCGCTGGACTAAATGGGTCGTCAAAACTTGCTTTAAGTTCCTAAAAATTACATGCACATTAGACAGGTAGGCAATAGTACTTTAAATGAAAAAACTAAATAAATAAATATAAAAACAACAACAAACAAACTAAATAATAAATAAATTCGTGTCAGGGAAATATCAACTGAACGAAATTCGTATTCATATTCCAAATTCCAAAAATATTTTTTATACCCATCATCGTAAGTTTATAAAATAATTAAAACAAATCTGCGACATGCTTCGTCAAAGAAATTCTACACAACCCACTCTGAGCCCCACCCGATCCGAAGGTCACCATTACACTAGCAAAAAATGGATGAAAACGTTTTATTGAACAAAAACGAATTGAGTTTTGTGTTCCCTTCAAAAACGTTATTTAAACGTTCCGTTCGAACGAAACCGATACAAATCGTTCTTTAGGCAAATAAGACGAAAACGTTTCGAAAAATAAACCGGTTTCCGAGCCCTGCTAGAAAGTAAATATATAAAATACATATTGTTTCAATATTTCTGTTACCTATCAGGCAGCATCATACTTTCGAGTATTTGTATCATTGTATGTTGTCAAAACTTTGTATACATATTGAACACTTGCTTTTTTTTTAAAGTTATTAAATTGAATTATCAAGGTATCAAGCAATATTTGTTGAAGAAGCTGGTAGCCTAGTGGTGTGACCAGTGGACTGACGTGTCAAAGGTCGCGAGTTCAAACCTGGGCACGCACCACCGACTTTTCGGAAGTTATGTGGGTAATTATCACATGCTCAAATAGTGAACGAAAACATCGTGAGGAAACCTGCATGCTTGAGAGATTTTCTCGATGGTATGTGAAATCCACCAATTTGCAGTAGGCTAGCGTGGTGGACTATAAGTCTAATTCCTCTCAAATGAGAAGAGAACCGTGTCCAGCAGCGGTACAATAATGGGTTGATGATGATGAAGCAATATTTAACTTATAGATTTTTATTAATCCTATCAACTTAGGTACACCATTACTTACATCCCGAACTAAGCCCTTTAGAGCTTATATTTATAGGTTACTACTAAATAAAGTATATATAAATAAATATATGCACTGCCATGAACCGGGAACATAGATATGAACTAATTACACAAACTGACCCCTATTAGCTTTGGAAGCCAGGACCGCAGGCAGAATCGCTACCGTTGTACCGCGGCTATGAAATTATAGTAATCATCACCAGCCTGTGAAAATCACGTACTTGTCGCATTAATTAATTAAATACGGAATTCGATTTCGGATTCGAATTGATCTACAAATCAACGAACGAAGTATTGACGAACTAACGACTACTTCGTTAATTAGTCAATACTTCGTTCGTTGTCTATCAGATTTGATTCATAGACAATGTTGCCAGATACCAGAGTAGTTAAGTAGCCGATAAATAATGAATTGCAGGTTAATCGTTTTTTTAAATTATTAATATTTGTGTTTACGCTTGCAAAATACATATTTTTCCTGCTCACTTCCTTTTCCTAACGTCCGCGGCGCTGGCCACTGTTATCGAAAAAAAACAACCGCGAGGCCGGCTGCGATGAACGAGCGCGCGTAAAACTAAAATTATTTCCACGAAAAGGACTGTTAAACACCTGTGAATCTAATTCTAACTTTCACTGCAGTGTCGTGACAATCTAATACACAAATAATTCAAGTCAGTCATCGTCTATAAACAAAATAACGCAGAGCAGTCGCCGGCGGCGGTAAGTACCTAATTGCATCCATATTCCCGTCGGTCCAATTGCAGCGTAAACTATCTTTATTGTAACCATTTTAATTATTAAACCTGCAGCCCATTTAAAACAGAGGTTACGATCACACAGCGTCGTTCAAGCTACACCAATTTGTCTTTATAAAGAAATAATGGAAAATCACCTGCATGCCATGTTAATTAATTACAACCAAAATATAACCTGACCAAAACCTTTAAAAATAAGCACAATTACAATATCTAAAATCTGTAGTAAAAAAGCTTCTTGCCGTATTTTTTTTATCTTACTTCATAGCTTTTGAGTTGTCTAATATTTATTTATGAAATATCTTTAACGGATAAGTTACTTAAATATTGTAATAAATATATATGTTTTAAATAAAAAAAACATATTAATAGACCAGGTGATGCCATTGCGATGCCACGCAAATTGAAACAAATTCAAGTTCTTACATTACTATAAATGGAAATCGGAGCGCATGTGTTGCGTGGCTTCAATCATTGTTTCGAAATAATGTCATTACATTAGGTACTCATTATATCTGAATTTACTACTACTACTATTTTTAAGCTATTGCATAGCTTCTATCGCGGGCCTTCAGCGCGGAGACCGAATCCAGAAATTCCGTAACGTAAATAACATAAGCGGCACAGCGATGATACTTTTTATTTTTTTTAAGCTATTGCATAGCTTCTATCGTGCCTGCTCAGAGTTTCGGCGTTAGGCCTCTTTGTATTTACTTCATGGTACGACTCAACGAAGCTCGCACGAATCGAGACGAGCTGCTCCGAAATCAGATGAATACGTAATCAGCTGTTTGTGAGAAAGTATATAGGTAGGTATTTATTTTTTGTTATTTTTGATAAAAAATGCTATGCAATAGCTTTACCGCGGCAGTCTCCGAGTGCCACACGTCTTTTTAGGGTTCCGTACCTCAAGAGGAAAAAACGGAACCCTTATAACATCACTTTGTTGTCCGTCTGTCTGTCTGTCTGTCCGCCGTCCGTCTGTCTGTCTGTGAAGGCCCTTTATTTCGAAAATACGTGGAAGTATCAAGTTGAAATTTAAACCGTATATTCAAATCTACGGTCCCTTGACGTTGTGAAAAAATCAATCTTCTAAGTTTACGTAAAAAAAAGATACGGCCGTTTAATCAGCAAAAAACGCATTTTTCGACACTCTCAAGGGAATCAAAACTAATAGGGTACTTCCCGTTGACCTAGAACTATGAAATTTGGTATTTAACATCGTTATAGACCAAAAATACAAGGAAAAATCTCAAAACTGTACATTTGTAACTAAATCTTAATGAATAGGGGGTCTGAATTTTGTTATAGGAATCAAAATTTCTAGTTGAATCTATTAGTTCAAATGGGGTATCATATGAAAGAGTTTGATGTGCATATTGCAAAATATTTTTTTTTATGTTTTCCGACGCATTATTAATATATTTATCAATGTCATTGATAAATATATTTATCAAAATAAAACTACAAAAAACCGTTTAAATACAGCAATCCGCCATGATAAGTCGAATGTCAGTTTTTAAACACCTACGTCGAGTACTGATTATTTGAATTTTACTTCCGTTTAGGGATAAGGCAAAGGAATTTAGGCAATACAGCCAACTATTGTACTCCAGTAATTTTATAATGTATTTATGATGGTGATTTTTTTGTGTGGAACGTAAATATATAATTTGTTGAGAGTTGTAATTGATGTATTTATTGCATTGGGGGGCCGCGTACCACTTATATAATTTAGTGTTGATATACATCGTGTGTATCTTAGTGGGACGACCTCTGTGGTCTAGTGGTTCGAGTACCGGACTGCTGATCACGAGGTCTTGGGTTCGATTCCCACGGGACACAAATATTTATGTGATGAATATAAGTGTTTGTGTTCGTCTGGGTGTTTCCTATGTATTATAAGTATGTATTTACAAAAAAAAAGAATATAAGTATTTATATCCATACTCTAGTACCCATAGTACAAGCTCTGCTTAGTTTGGGACTAGATGGTGATGTGTAAAATGTCGCAGAATATTTATTTATTTATTTTTATTTACATAGAAATGATGTCACAGGCATATGCCATGACACCAGCGAGCGTTATGGCGTGAATTTTGAACATAAAATTAAAATGACAATTTCATTAATATAAAAAAATCTAATAAGGCGAATCGATTGTTTAAAATCTTAATCAGTACGCGGGTACAACCACGGGGTACAACGTCCTGATTAAGATTTTAATACAATCGATTTCCGTATAAAATATTAGTGTAATAAGATGTTTGAAACAATACCGATTATGATATCAAAAATAAATAAAAAAAAGTTAATAAATATATCATGGGTACGTCACATTTTCAATGAAAATAAGATAGGTAAATGAAACAATTAATAAGTTAATCTATTTCATTTTATTGTATGTAGGTCGGTAGTCTCAATACACACAGAAAAAATGGGCATCCCTAGTACTGACAGGCGATAGTATAATAATGGCGTACTTTTAATCGGTAACTTAAAAGTACTAATTATTATTCAGAAAACTATCTCACGTCAAAAAGTAATAAAGTCTGTTTCAAAAAATATATTTTTAATTTAGATATTTCATGCTATTTCGCTTTTTGAGATACAAGCCATTTGTCAAGGTACTGTCCTTTATTAGATAAATAAAGGTACCATTTATCTATTTAATTTACTATTTATTTATTTTCATAAACGATTTCTTTAATTCTGTAACTAAACACAATCCTAAATAGGTACTTTACATAAAGAGTATATTTTTATAATGACAAGCTGCAAAATTAACAACGTTGCTTGGCAACGGTGTCAACGAGTATGCATCAGATACCTACCAACTTAAGTGACATGTACTTATTAATAAATTAAATAATATCTCTGGATTATATGACACAACGCCATCTAGTTCCGAGCTAAGTGTTACGGATACTAGTCGGTTGATATACTACATATATAAGTTTTTTTGTAAATACATACATATTACAAATATATATATCGGATACAAATGTTTATGCTCATCACACAAACGTTTGTTCCTACCGGGATTCGAACCCGGGACCCATAGCACAGAAGGCAGTGTTAACTACCGCTGGACTAAGTGGGTCGTCAAATAGTAATAGGATATTAAAAAAATATATTTTAATAGGATATTAAAAAAACATACGTCACGTTGAATTTTAACCTTATAGCAAACTTCAACTAAAATACCTATTAATAATTAAAATAGGTACCTATCGAACAATTTATCATACAAAGCAAATTAAAGAATATTACGTAAATTATATAAAGGCCACTTGAAACGGTAAGGTACGGTAAGAGGATTCAACGATTCCAAGTTTCCTCCAAATCTTGCTATGTTAAGATTTTCGCGTCCTTCTAAAAACAGTTACAACTTAAATCTATTTTAAAAAACCAACTGGAAAAACTAAAAAGCAAAAAATAACTTCATAGAGTTTTACCTTTTTTCTAGTTTTAAAGGTATGAAGTCGGTGCCAAGCCAAACGTAATAGTAAGTACACTTACTATTACGTTTGACTGAAACGTAACAGTGACCTTGAGCGGGGTGGTTAAAACCACCACATTATCGGAACCGACTTCATACCATCTCATCATGAAGTTATTTTTTGCTTTTTAGTTTTTGAAGTTGGTTTTTCTTTTTTTTTAAAGTTAATTTATTTTTTTCTTTTTAGTGTTCCATATATTAAACTTTTCATATCAGGTCAATCTAATAGCCTGAAAGAATACAACTATCGATCCATATATACTTATAACTATGAAAGATTTTTCCTTCAACTCCTAACCGTTGAGGAGTTGTACCTTCCATCATCAGATCATTACATGAGATGGTGATTTTCAGATGCAAATACTTGAACAGCTTTGGAGAATACATGTAAATATAATAAATGCCTATAACTGAAAGAATTTTCTTTTAACTTTTAACTGTTGAGGAGTTCTACCTTCCATCATCAGCTCATCAACATCAAATGGTGATTATCGGACGCAAATACTGGAACAATTTTAGTAAATATATTGAAAACGTAATATTTGCCTATAAAATTTGAGGGTTGCCCTCGATTTCCCTGGGATCCCATCATCAGATCCTGATGTGGTCACAATGGGACCATCTGTGAAGTCTACCCTTTTAAACAAAAAAAAGAATTTTGCAAATCGGTCCAGGCGTTTTTAAGTAATTCGTGAACATACATAAAAAAAAAACATTCCGACGAATTGAGAACCTCCTCCTTTTTGAAGTCGGTTAAAAAATGCCAACTTGATCATAAATAATTCATTATAATAAACAGCTTATAGACATGTGCTCGTTTTTCCTTTAAGCTGTCTGTCCCCACTTTGATGATCATATATTTAAATTAGGTACGGAACCCTCGGTGGGCGAGTCCGACTCGCACTTGTCCGGTTTTTTTTTTCATATTCTTCGATATTATTAAGTATCGATTATTAAATTAAGTTATTTAATACCTGGCGACACCATCGATTGACGTACCTTTCATTAAAAGTAAAATTCAAACAATAAAAGCGGAAGTTCAAATTAATTCTGGCAAATATCATATGTCATAAATGTCATGCGCACGAAAAAAGATTTGATTTTTAGGTATAAATTATATATTTGAATCAGGCATATGCATGGACGTATAAAAAACAGGCTGACGGAATCTTGCTAAGAAAAGATTGAAGCACAAATATGGTCGCGGTATTTGAACGTGTGACTGAATAAAGGATTGTCATATGAAACAAAATTTCCCCATTTTTTAACTTTCGTTATACCGATAACGCAACGAACGAACGTTATTGTTTTATACTATTGAAATGACTGCGTTTTTGCATTTAAATTATGTAGAAACGGTAAATAGTTTACATTGCTTTGCGTTTATCGTAAAATAACGAAGCTTAGTATACACCTATACTAAAATAACATAGGTTATGTAATTTGTATAAATAAATTCTAATTTTTATAAATTCAAAAACAAAGCGAAGCAAACAAAACCCATTATCATCAAAGTGTATGAGAAACAGTTTCACACCAGGTTTCGTCCCGATGTTTTCCTTCATCATCTGAGCATGTGATAAATTTGCAAATGACTTCGAAAAGTACCAGGCTTGCGATTGAACTCCAGTTCAGACCTCTGAGGCTCTGACTCTGAAAAGTTAGTTTGAGTTATGTGATTGTAAAGTATAGTGGAATAGAACCTTACTTTTCCTTTGCTAAGCTACTTGGCAGCAGAAATGTATACTACAAACAACACTAGATTTAGAGGGCATCCAGTCAGTTTCACCTCTACACTCTCTTATTTTTATAATAAAACTAGCTGACCCAGCAAACGTTGTTTTGCCACATTATAGGGGTTGGTGGACTACCCCTAACTTTTAGGGGGATGAAAAATAGATGTCGGCCGATTCTCATAGATACCGGATAAGCACAAAAAATTTCATCAAAATCGGTCAAGCCGTTTCTGAGGAGTATGGCAACGAAAACTGTGACACGAGAATTTTATATATTAGATTATTCCTCCAAACTCAATTTCCTGTAGGAAACCTAAAATATATACATATCAGCTGAAGGCCATGTTTTGCTCGTTATTGGACATGTTTCCAAGATGTGGGCGTATCATAGGGATGTTGGTTTCAAAATAAAAACATAGTTTATAATCACACTGAGTTTATACTTAAACAATTCATAGACACGGAACGTGAGACAGTCCCAACACGTGCTATCGCTTCGGCTTTCCAAGTAAAGGAGAGGGATTAAACCATCCGCGATCCCTTTTAACGCTTCACTTTGACGTCGTTGGTTCTGTCGAGTACCGCGAGGCGGCACACGCGGTCCGATTACATACATACATACACTCACGCCTTTTTCCCATGGGGGTAGGCAGACACTACAGAATGCCACGCGCTACGGTCCCTGCATACCACTTTTGCCTCGTCCGCGTTCCGATTAATCGATTAAAAATGAATCAACTCCGACATACATATTTATATAGGTATAATAATTATAATTATCTTAAGAAATAGAATTAAATGCAAAAAGGATCAATCAAACACCCATATTTATGCAAAATTTTCCCTATAAATAATTGACAACCCTGGTATAATGGTTGAGGTTTTGTGTTTGAAAAAATAGCAATAGCAAATTATATTATATGGTAAATAAGTGGTAGATTACGCACGCAGCTGTGGTAAGTGATAACTTGTTTTTTTTTTGTTTTACCACTATGATTTCGGCAGCATTTTACCATGCAAAACGGCATAATTCTATTTGTTTTTGACACAACAAAAACGACCTATGACACACGATGTTCTTTTCGTAATGATAGCTGTGTGACTTATTTAATAAATACTTGGTCTTGCTAATAGTAACAATGTGTGCGTGTGAAGTGACTTACTACTTCCTAATGGTGCCTCGCATGTTGTTTAGCGAAATTCCGTTCGCCTTTTTTTATAGGTCCATGGACATATGATACATCAAAAGGGACCCGTGTTTGGGCATTTTCTTTTATTTTATATATATTTTTATTAGATAGTGATGTTTATCCTTACTTAATTACTTGTTAGTACATATTATATTTGATTTTAATTGATTGAATATCGGAGCTAACGTTGAGGATTAAGACGATGCTTCATTGAATCGACTACATTTTTCAAATAGCTACAAAATCTTTTTATTTATAAGAAGAAAAGTTAAGTTTCATATTACATAATAATATGTAACTTTATTTTATAATGTACTTTTGGCCGTAGCATTTATCCATTAGATATATTATTATTATTTAGATATAATAGTATAAATAAAAGTATTTATTGTGCGTCAGAACCTATCGCGTCACAGGTTAGCAGGGGTGCAGGGATGCAGGTCAACGAACTCACGCTTGCATTTTACCGGCCTTGATTTACAGTCGCTCCAACGACACGGCCGACGGCGCCGGCCGGTACGCGCGCCGGTCGGCAGCCGGATAGTCATATTGCCGGAACATATTGCCGGAACATATTGCCGGAACATATAGCCGGAACATATAGTGATACATACCTTAAAGGACATTCAAACTTTTGTTGACATATTAATAAAATTCAGCCGAGCTCAGGTGAGTATCTTGTAATTTTAGTGCATAAGTTTTTAGAATAATTTCCCGAGCTTTATATACTTGACTTGAGCAGAAGTACTAGCAGCAATTGGCAATGAACAAAGGCAATAATAAGTAAAAAATAATTTTACGGAACACTGATCGGCTACATAGATGATTCTTAGACATTGGAGAGATAACCGGCTCTTTCGAAACTATAAAATAGAGAGTTACCCCCAATTTTCCATTTTTTTTCTTTATATGTCCTGCTAATTAGCAATCTGTTTGTTCTAAACAATAATCTAATAATAGTCATCGGGAACTTTATATTTAGCAGAGATATGCACCCAGTGGTGCACTTCTCATCTTTTATCAGTAAATCTCGTCGCTAATTCTGATATACTGTCTCTTAAGGCGAGAGAATCTTAAGACTATCCACTCCCTGCAGTCCGGCAGCTAACTCATTTATATGTTGATCCAATCTGGCTTGATAGTACCTGCTGTTTGGCTCGATTTCTTCCGTTACAGTTCTCCAATTGAAATCTAGGTTAAAATATTTGTTGCTTATGTTCGATGGAATATTGATCATGGTTCTTATTGCTTTGCTTTGAACCCGTTCAAGTATTTCGATATTGCTATAGCCGGCTGTGTCCCAAAGCTGATTGCCGTAGGTCCATACAGGCTTGAGTATGGTTTTATAGAAGGACATTTTACTAGTGACTGTGACTTATGGCCGATGAGCCAGTACATGCTGCGGAGTTTGAAGTCTAGTTGTTTTCTCTTTGTCCATATGTGTTTGCGCCAGGTAAATCGACGGTCAAGATGAATACCCAAGTATTTGGAGTCATCTGATTGTGGGATATCCGTATTATAAAGTTTTACAAGTGGGCAAGCTTTCCTTCTGTGAAAATTACTTGAACTGACTCAATCAATTAATTATTTATTTGTGATTATTTATAGTTATTTTTATTTGTGGTTCAAATAAAAGATCTTAAAATTATTTACAGTATCACTATGCTCTGCCAAATGAATGGCGTACGTAAGCAATTAATCAATCAATCAATTATTTATTTGTGAGACATAGGTTTAAATAACAGATCTTAAGTTTATTAACAGCATCACTATGCTCTGCCAAATGACTGGTGAAAAAATATATAGTAGTGTATTAGTAGTGTATTATTATTATAAGTATACGTAGAAGTAGCTTGTCTGGATTGGCTTTAATACGCCACTGATGGAACCATGCTTCAATGAAAGTAAGGTGTGATTGGAGCCTTTGGGATGCGGAATCGGGGTTTTCATGTGTTAAAAGAATTGCGGTATCATATGCGTATGTCGCTGTAATAGCATGATCATATGTGGGTAGATCCGCTGTAAATATTAAATAGAGAACTGGTCCCAGTATACTTCACTGTAGAACACCTGACTTGACTTCGTGCATTCGTGATATTTCAGAATTATATCTGACTTCGAAGCATCTAATTTTGAGATAAGATTTAACCAACAGAAAAAAGGAGTGAGAGCATTTGTTTGATTTTGAATAGTAGCCCCTTATAATAATAATAATAAGATTTATTTTCTTAATTTGCTACAAAATACACTTTACACTGAACAAACACGGTATTTAGTATTTACGTTAAACTCAAGTAGCCAGTTATAAGTTTCAGGTACCAACGTTCACGCGCACACTATAAACATATTACGTCGGTAGTACTCATAAGACAGACACAGTATTAATTATGAAATAAATCCCACAGAGATAAACGAAGAAACAAAAGAAACAAAAATTTAAATTAGATGCCAAAAATAAAAGGAAATACTACTTAATTATTTTTTTTTTACTTTTTTTTTACTAAAGCCTCAATTAATAGTTGCTGTGTGTGTGAGTGTGTGTGTGGTGTAAGTGAGTGGTTTTGTATGTATGTGTTTGAGTGAGTGTGTGTGTGTCGTTTAATGAGTGTGTGTATTGGGTACCTATACATTTGAGGGAAAATATACGTAAATAATTATTCATTACAGTTTTTAGGATCCACAGTGTATTAAATCCTCTGTTTCTTTATAGTCCATTGTCAGTAACCATTTAGAAACAGTAGTTTTACAATTATTGCGACACATGGGCGCAATCACACAGGCTTTATTAATCTTATTGTAGAGATGATTAGACAAGTAAATATAGTTACGCTGTGCGAGACTCGTTCTGCATTTGTGCTGTGCTGGGCATACGTTATAGTATCTGCGTTTGTTGATAGTATTAGCTTCATGCGGTACTGTTGGATGCTTACGGAGGATGGTACCGAGAACAAAGAGCTGTCTCACCGTCAGGACTTGGCACTCATTATAGAGAGCTGTGGTAGGGAACCGGAAAGGCTTTAACGTCATGACTTTGAGAACAGCTCTTTGTGCTCTCTCCGATGTGAGAAGGGAAGTTTTATGTGCACCACCCCATACGACAATACAGTAACTAATGATGGATTGACACAGTGCAAAGTAAACGGTTTTAATAGTCTCAGGATCGGCAGTTTCTTAAATTTTTTTAAAATGTAAATGCACTTGCGAACCCTACTCGTGAGCTTACTGATATGTGGCTTCCAGTTTAAAGATTATGCCACACTTTATCAAATGCCTGGCTAACGTCTAGGAAGAGAGCGCAGCAATATTATTTATTCTCCAGTGCTCCACCTATGACGCTACCAGCCTATGAACTTTCTCGATTGTTCCGTGACCTTCTCTAAATCCGAACTGATGTGTGGGTATTATTCTGGTAAATTATTTCGCATTCTATTTAATACTACCCTTTCGAATAATTTTCCTATTACCGGAGACTGATAAGTCTGTATGATGTAATTTCTTGAGCTGGTTTACCCAGCTTCGGAATAATTATTACTTGTGTTTTTATCCATTAGCTTGGGTAGAAGGACATTCTTAAACATGCGTTGAATATAGCAAGTATTAGCAGTACAGTCGAGTTCATTAATATATTGGCACGGCCAAGGGTTCAAAATATTGTGGGCATTGGAAAGCTCAATAAATTCTATACAACCTGTAGATCAAAAATATGTACTCATGTCAACGGTTCAATAATATATGCTTGTGCATATTGCAATAATATGTGATGACTGTTTTGACAAATATATCTATACTGTATTGGATTCAATAATATCTGAGCAGGCTGAATTTCTTAATTATGTCTACACGTATGGGAAACTCAATTACATATTCGAATAAATAAGATCTAGTTTGTATTGTTACAGAAATGACAGTAGTTTCCATTGTTTTCCCCACGCTTGCTTTGTAAAGTATTTAAAATGAGTGTCGAGCAATACATGTAGGTCATTTAATAAATATTTAAAAAAATATGACACAGCTTGTCATTTAAATACATAGATTGATTGGAGATTAGACAACATTAATCGACCTAAAGTCACGTTAGGATAAACGATATATCCCGACAAATTTGGGATTCCATCGAGAAAATTGCGAAGGCGTTATTCATCACCATCATTATCGTCATATTATTATCAACCGTTAGACGTCCACTGTTGGACATAGGTTACCCCCTAGGATCGCCACAATGACCTTTTTTCAATCAAAATATACGAAAATACAACCAAAAATACTGAATTGCACACTAAATTTGAACCGAATCGGTCCTATTCTTGGTTTAGGTTAGGTTAGAACTGTGACCACAACGCCAGAACCGAATCGGTCCTATTAAGCTTTAAAGATCTAACAGTATAGTATAATTGATTTATTTGATGAGCAAATTTAGTGTGCAATTTAGTATTTTTGGTTGTAATTTCGAATATTTTGATTGAAAAAAGGGGATTTACAATTAAAGTATTAAATACCACCCTTTAAAAAATGTTTTTCAATATTCGCCACATAATAATATTTCTTGGAGACAATATTGCTGTTTTAGGAATAAAATGAGCTTATAAAACTTGGTTGGGTTTTTCGTTTACACAATATAAACGGCACCTATCCTTCTTAGTATTTTCATGGTGGGGCATCCGTACACGTAGGCATCTATCGCGGTTTTACCCTATTATGTTTTATTAGAAAAACATAACGTCATTTGAAATTTATCTCGCCAGTGATAATGTTGCAAACTCCTTAACTATGCGGTATAAAATTGCTAGTAAAATCATCTTTATGACGTAGTAATAAGGTTGAATTCGACTTACATTAAGTTTTTCAGATATTATTGTTTGATGTGTGGATAGGACTGTCAGAACGGAAGCTCTGCCAGGACTCGCGGGAGCGCTGCCGGCCAATCTCGAGGCACAATGACGTGCTACAATGTATTTCTCTTCAAGAGTGCACTTAAAAAATGATTTTCTTATAGAACGTGACCGGGCTAAGATTATTAGATTATTTAAACCCCAGGCTGACGTTTGGGAGGAACTCTTACACGAATGGCAATTAAGGTGGGATTCTTCTACTAAGGGCCGCCATCTCCACCAATTCTTTCAATCCGTACGTGAGCGGCTGGAGAGTACTTGGTTGGAGGTGGCCACTGCGTTGCCCAATTCCTTACTGGACACGGCAACTTTAAATGTAAATTGTTTTCATTCAATCTTGTTTCCTCGCCACTGTGCCCATGTTCAACCAATAACTTTGAATACGAGAAATCTGAACATCATATCTTGTGGGAGTGTAGTGTAATGCGTACGCACCTTTAAGGTGCATACAAACTTGGTAACATAACAAGTTATAAAACATTGTTTACACTTGTTAAGTAGTGTGGACACTGAATGTTATAAGACGTGTTATTCAACACGTTTTAAAACTAGTTATATAACATGTTACTAATGTTGCACGCGCCTTAACTAAAAAGAGTAAAATAAAATAAATTAATTAAAAAAATCAAAACCTGCGTCAGAAGTAAACCAAACTATGTAATAAAACGGGCTAAGTGCGAGTCGGACTCGCGCTCGAAGGCCATTTACCGGCTACCTGTTGCTTTTATTAAATACTTATTTTATGCTATTTTTACCCAATTGGCTCAGAAGGAGGGTTTTGTTTTTCGAGTGTATGTATTTAGTATTTGTTGTTATAGCGGCAACAGTACTACATTATTTGTGAATATTGTACTACATTATTTTCGACTGTCTAGCTATCACGGTTCATAGATACAGCCATGACAGACAGACAGGCAGATAGACGTACGGACAGCGGAGGCTTAGTAAAAGGGTCCCGTTGGCACCCTTTGGGTACGGAACCCTAAAATAGTGATAGATGCATGCAAAAACATTAGGTATACATATAAGTATGTACATATATATGTCTTAGGGAACAACGATTTTTACAGTCGGGATCCATAAAAAATCCGGCTTCCTAATAATGATAAGTCCCAAATCAGATAAGTGGGGGGGTCGGTCATTTTTTAGCCGACTTCAAAAAAGGAGGAGGTTGTCCATTCGACTTCGTATTTTTTTAACCATTTTTTATTTGAATTTTGCTAATTCTTTTTTATTTGAATTTTAGTGCTTCCCATGTGGTCCTGTTTCGATTTGGTCATGTATTTATTCCCGTATTATAATTTACCGCTATGTTTAAAGAAATTTATTTTCAAAAAGACAAAGAATGCCACTTACATGAAAATAGTAATTAACATTTAGTAAGACTTATTCTAATGGTCGTCGAAACACTCAGTCAATAGTTACAAGCCTCAACCCGAAACTGGAAAATGCTCAATTACATACTCAGAAAGTTGAGATTTGAAACTACTGAAAGATTTAACAATTTTAATGTTAGAAGGTAGTTTATTGTATAGTTGTGCTCCTTCAAAAGTTATACTTTTTTTTCCGTAGTTAGTTCGTACCTTTGGTAGTACCAGCAAACTTGGTCGCCTGAGACTGCGTTTAGAAATTTGAGATTTTTTTACAAAAGCTATGTCAGTATGGATGTTTTTATCTATGATGGAATGAAACCAAAATAGCGGTCCGGCATCATATGTGTCGTTGGGTTAAAGTCAAAGTCAAAGTCAAAATCTTTTATTGCGTTCATGTGTACACTGTGTTAAGATGTTCATTAACATGAAACCCGGTAAGGGCACTACAACATATTAAATTACATTTCTACAAACATTTCTAGCAGTAACATAAATATAATAATATCTAATATTGAGGTGTAATTTATATATAATTGTTATGTATATAATCAAATTTCACATATATTTTTTTAAATTACATTTTTATACATATAATACATACTTATTTTAGTATTTAATTAAAATGAAATTATGTTATTATAAAGTTCGATATAATTATATTTATTTTTATTTAGTTCAACTTCGTCTCTAAGTATTCCGTAATTGAGAAAAAACAATTCTCTATCAAGTACTTATTCAATTTTCTGGTAAATAGACTAAATTTTTGTTCTCGTATAATGGCTTTTGGTAATTTATTAAAGATTTTAACTGCCATATAATACGGACTATGGTGAAGCATTTTGATTCGGGATGGTGGTACGTATAACCTATTTTTATGGCGCGTATTCAAATTGTGGGTATCTTTGACCATTGGAAAAGTGTTAATATTTTTAAAAACAAATATACTAATATCTTGGATATAAACACATGGTAATGTTAATATTTTCATTTTTTTAAATAAGCCTTACAACTTAGGGTGTTGTCTATATGGGTTAGGATCCTTATACACTTTTTTGCAAAATAAATAATTAATTCAATAATTAATCAACACTATTTCCCCATAGCTTCACAGCATATTTTAACCACGAGTAAGCATACGCGTAGTATGCTGATAAAGCTGTTTCTACATTTGCACTTTGTTTTAATTCGAAAAGGGAGTAGGTGAAATAATTTTGATTTTATGTATGCAATATGAGTTTTCCAGTTTAGGTGTGTGTCTATATTATTTTATACCCAGCAAATTAAATGTTGTTTTTAAGGGGATTTTTTATTTGACCTATATTGTATCATTTTAGTTTTTTTGTAGTTAATTTCCAAATTGTGTTCTTGTAGCCAAAGTTATGGACTGAAGCGTATTTTGTAAAATAAATTCAGGATGGCTCAAGATTTATTTCATTAATATGTGACTGCTTTTTTCATTAACATGTATACAAACAAAGGCACATTAATATATGAACACTGTAGGATTCAAAAATATGTATAACACATCAAACAATAATATCTGAAAAACTTAATGTAAGTCGAATTCAACCTTATTGCTATGTCATAAAGATGATTATACTAGCAATTTTTATATTGCATAGTTAAGGAGTTTGCAACATTATTTATCACTGGCTAGATTAACTTCAAATGACGTTATGTTTTTCTACGTGTATGGATGCCCCACCATGAAAATACTAAGATAGATGCCCTTTATATTGTGTAAACGAAAAACCCAACCAAGTTTTATAAGGTCATTTTATTCCTAAAACAGCAATTGTCTCCAAGAAATATGTGGCAAATATTGAAAATCATTTTTTTGAATATTTTTATTATTTTTAAATAAAAGCGCCTGCTTTACCCACATCCAGCGGATTCCAGCAACTTTTACCAGGTCGTCGGTCTACCTTGCTGGAGGCCTACCCATCGCGCACGCCACAATGACCGGTCCGGTCATTTGTGGCGATCGTAGGGGGTGACCTATGTCCAACAGTGGACGTCTAACGGTTGATATGACGATGATGATGGTGATGAATAACGCCTTCGCAATTTTCTCGATGGAATCCCAAATTTGTTGGGATATATCGTTTATCCCCAGGGATTTTTTGTCCAATTCATTGAAACCTGATTGTAGTTGTTCTGCAGTCCAAAAACATAGGTAGGTACCTATTTTCTTAGACTACAGAACTTCAAATACAAATTAAAAAAAAGTATAAGTCGTAGACTCTGAATTTTAATTTTGTTTAGATGTGTATTGTATGACAGTATTTTTGATATCCAAATTAGTGACATTTGCCATCTAGTTTCTTTTTAATTTACTTGCAAAGTTTCGGACTTCAATTAAGGATGTCCATGTTAGAGCTATTTACATGGCTATAAAAAAAAACCAAAAGCGACCGGGATCTTCGAACTCCCTCAAAAATTCTCTAGTCTATCCTCTTGCTAGTGATGTGCCACATGCCATAAAAATCTATTTATAACTTTGTGAATTCGCTAGAATTGTGAATCGAGTGTCACATAATACTAAATTCCAAATTCTAAAGAAAAAAAGTCTTTTTGCGTAATTGTTAATTGAGACACATGTAAAATTTGTTGTCTCACTCTCGCAAAGTAAAATCTGTCTTCTATCTCTTTCTTGCATAGCGTAAACTAGTTTGAACAAACGACGAACTGCCGCCGACGCCGTTAATCCGTCATAATTTTAGTCGAGACATCACTTTGCTACCTGACGTGTGTGCTTATTTCACTGTACTCCGCCTTTTTTTAATTTTGTTACTTTGTTTTGTTGGTTTTGTTACGTTTTAACTTTTGGTGTTATTGTTAAACTTTGTTCACTTTTTGTTGCTGCAATGGCGACGTTTTCTAACGAAGAATATGCTGACATCATGATGGCAATGGAGCCGTCCATGGTGTCGCTCGTGCAGCGCAACGACTTTACCAGGAACGCTTTCCTGGCCGAAGAGTCTTCCAAGACACTTACCGACGCATACGCGAGACTGGCAGTGTCACTTTTCATGAACCAAGGGGCCATATTGTGCGACATAATGTTGAAGTGGACGAGAGAATACTGGCACTTTTTATGGAAGACCCTACAAGAAGTATTAGAAATGTGATTCTTCAGCAAAACGAAAAGCATCCATTCCATTACACTCCGGTGCAAGGTACGTAATTTTAAACTAACTTTAAACCCGTACACGCTTTGTTTGACGATGCCTTTGTTTAGCAGGTAATGGGTATAGTATGACGTCACTTCCAGGTCCTTAAAAATCTTATTGTGCAATTATTTACTGCTCAACAGAAATTGAAGAATTCTTTGTTTGTAGGTCTTGAGGGAGGCGACTTTGAGAGACGAGTGGAATTCTGTCGCTTTATATTACACACGGATGTGGATGATCCTATTTTTTTTAAAAGAATACTGTGGACGGATGAATCCAAATTTATCAAAGAAGGAATTCTCAATCTGCACCACTGGACAAACAAAACGGAAAACCCACGTGATAAAAGACAGAAATCATTTCAAAGGAGGTTTAGTGTAAACTTTTGGGCAGGAGTAATTGGGAATCAGGTAGTTGGACCGCATTACCTGCCCGATAACCTCAATGGCGATAACTATTTGGAGTTCCTTCAAAATGACCTGCCCGAATTAGTGTCTGAGGTGCCCGTATTTAATGAAAATGTGCCCAAAGTATTCCAACATGACGGTTGTCCCGCGCATTGGAGATTGACTGTGAGGGAATATCTCGACGATGTGTAACCCAATGCGTGCATTGGTCGCGATGGCCCTATTGCATGGCCAGCACGTTCCCCAGACCTAACTCCGCTAGACTTTTATGTCTGGGGACGTGCCAAGGAGCTGGTATACGCCACGGAGGTTCCGACTAGAGAGGTACTACTTCAACGCATTGAAACGGCGTTCAATAAAATTAAGGAGGAAATGCGACTTCGTACAACAACTGTGGAAATACGAAATAGATGTCGGGCCTGCATTCGCAACAATTTGAGCAGAATATGTGAAAAATAAATAAATATTAACAATGCTTTTTTTAATTTCTATTAAACCCCCACCCCAAGAGTGATACGAGACAGATTTTAACCTTATAAGAGTGAGATAACAGATTTAATAAGTATTTCAGGTATCATTTAAGCAAGAATATTTTTTTAAATCATAATTTGGAATTGTAGTATTTCGTGACTCGATTCAATTCTAGCGAATTCACAAAGTTTGTAAAAATATTTTTATGGCATGTGGCACATCACTAGCAAGAGGATAGACTAGAGAATTTTTGAGGGAGTTCGAAGATCCCGGTCGCTTTTGATTTTTTTTATAGCCATGTAAATAGCTCTAACATGGACATCTTTAATTGAAGAACGGAACTTTGCGAGTAAATAAAAAAAATCTAGATGGCTAATGTCACTAATTTGGATATCAAAAATACTGTCATACAATACACATCTAAACAAAATTAAAATTCAGAGTCTACGACTTATACTTTAAAAAAAAAATTGTATTTCAATTTAAAATTTAGGTATTTTTTTAATAAAATAATAAAAAGTCGATGAAAAAAAATCCATAGGGCATGAGAAGTGTTTAGGGGTCTAAAATGAAAGCAAATGACCCCGCAGTCGACCATTTCAATTTGGTACACGATGCACCAAACATCCTGTATAATTGAGTTTCCCATACGTGTAGTCATAATTAAGAAGTTGCTCAGATATTATTGTTTCCAAACCAGTATAGATATATTTGTCAAAACATTCATCACATATTATAGCATTATGCACAAGGATATATTATTGAACCGTTCACATGAGTACATATTTTTGATCTACAGGTTAAATACCTATAATTTATTGAGCTTTCCAATGCCCACAATATTTTGAACCCTTGGTCGTGCCAATATATTAATGAATTCGACTGTACCGGCAAGTAATTTCCCTATTTAAAATTTTTGGGAGATCATTAATATAGATTAAGAACAACAGACAGCCCAAAACACTCCCTTGGGGGATAGAACATGTTAAATTTTTTATTTGGGATCTAACTGTTAATATCTCTTGTTTTTCAATATTGTGGTCCTCGATTTGAACTATTTGTTTTCTCTCACTTAAATACGATTTGAACCATTTTAAGCAGCGCCCCGTATGCCCGAGCCATATAGTTTTGGAAGTAATATATTATACAATACTTTATCGTAAGCTTTACTCATGTCAAGTAATAATCCCAGTGTATATTTTTTGTCATTTATGTATATACCTATAAACTGCAGACGTTGTTGATCTTGACTTTCTAAAACCATTCTGACAGTCATCGAGGATATTATATTTTTCTAGAAAAATGTATAGTCTATTACACATTGCATTTTCAAATATTTTTGAAAATGAAGGTAGTAAATGGGCAATGGGTCTATAATTGCTAGGTATGTCGGTGTCGTTTGTTTTGTGTATGGGTTTTACTAGTGATATTTTAAGCAAGTCCGGAAATTCGCCAAAACTCTGGTTTATAAGTAAGGTAAGAGGATGTGACAACTCTTTGGCGCAATGTTTAAGTAGAATGGGTGGAATGTCATCTATTCCGCAGCTGTGTTTATTTTTAATTGATTTAAATATTTTGAGTACTTCTTGTTGGTTGACAGGGATAGATACATCGAAGTAGTGGGTGAATTTATTACGGGATGCCCGATTTTGGGAGGAATATTGCAGTTGTCTACGGATTCGCCTACCGTTGCAATTTCATTTTTTTCATCGCGCTGTGACGTCGCTTATAGAGGAAATAAAAAGCTGTACGGCTTTGCTCGCGTCACAATTACTAAAATGAATGTTGCAGATACTTCTCTGTTAAAGTGTATTCAGAAAGTCGGGCCTACGGTTTGGTTGGTTGGTTTGAATAAGCTTTCGATGTCTTTACCTGTGATATCAAATTCGTCTTCCACATTGTTTGTTTTAACATCACTGCATTGATGAAATAACACAAATATGTCCTCCAACCTTATGCTAAGCGCACATCACTTATGGAAGGTGTCTGCTAATAATGTGAGACGCCCAGACCCAGACGCGATCTTGTGATAAAAAATAGTGCAATATTTGTTCTTGGCACTTAAATAGTACTACGTGCTCGCGGTACTTGGACATACCTAGTAACTGACCAATGCCAGCAAAAAGCCTAAGAATACTTGTAGATATGTATAAGCATTGTAAGGCCATAGGTAACTAATCACTTATCGAAGGGGGTGAGGCCCGATGATGTATCACCGGCCTCAATACCACTTAAGAAAATATTAGCAGTCATGCTTTGTGACGTTACCCCGTTACCTACTTGTTGAACTATCTAACCATGAGCTGTTTATTTTTACACGATGAAATCACTTTTATGCGTTTATGGTGTTATTAATCGGTAATAAATCATCCTAGCAATTTCAGTTACAGTCATCGTTCAGTTCAAATCGGACTAAAAGAGAAAGAAAGAATAATAAACGAGCTTTGCTGCCTCTTCGTATAATTGGCACTAATCTAAATGGGAATCATTACATTTGGCAAGTCCTCTACATGTATATAAATTAATTCGTTAAATACCTATGATAAAGATAAAGATAAAGATATTTATTCGCCAAGGATATGGTACAAAAGTTGTTTGGTATAGGTACAATTAGTTTTCTGACACATCCGCCTCGACAAGATGCATACGAATGTTCCTAGGTTCTAAGGCTAAGCTTACATTGCACGTCTTACAATAATTATTATGAATACTTAACTTATGTTAGAAATATCATTAGATTACACAACAATATTAAATATTACTTACACATTAGATAAAACATTGGATAAACATTGGATGGAATATTATATACGGCTATCTTTATACATATATTTAATTCTTATGTGCGTGTGTATGTCACTGAACTCCCCGTAAAAGGCTGGATCGTTTTGGTCTTTTCTTTGTGTGTATTCAAGTGGATTCGAGAATATACATACATAACTCCAATATTTTCAGCCCTCTCCCACCAACCTCTATTTTATAAATAAAATAACAAACAAACCCACGTAACGATGGCAGTAAAATTCTTTTCAGAAGCGTTTCATTCGTGTTTAATATTATATTTTCAAGTATGTATATTCATGTATTGTATTCACACAATCCGTTCAATCTCTTTTGTGATTAAATCTTCAAACGACAGATTGCGTCGGATTACACCGTTGTATAAAGAGTTCTTCAGTCCTTTTATAAACCTGTTTACCTTTGAAATGTAGGCATTATGGACTTTAAAGAGATACATAGGACAGATAACTCCCACTATGAATTTATTTTATCGGCAGACCTTGGTTAGAATCCAATCTCCTCCACGTGTCTGAAATCTCTTGAAGTGAGTGTAAAATTATGTAGTTTTTTTTTAAGATTTATGTAGTTTTATGTTCACTATCGTCGTCACTAGCTGATGGACAATTACGGAACTCTACACAGGACATGTCCTGTGTAGAGTTCCGTAATTGTCCATCACAATAAACGCATTTATTAAAAATATTTTTACTCAATACTCAAGTTTTTATTGCATTCCATGGTAATTTTACAGATGGACTTAATTAAAAAATCAGATCATCATGGTGTGCCCGATAGGGTTGTCGCACACATCAAAGTAAAAACATTTTAGGAGAGAGGAAGAGGACTATTTTATTCTATATAAAAGAATTTGTTTATTTAATGTTTATGTTATAATATTTTGTTTGATATATTGAAAATACTAATTGAGTTCACGGTTAAGAGCTCTCGCAAAGTATAAAAATGTTTCAATTTTATTTATTCATAATTACCCAACTGAGGGTGAAGGTGAATTTAAAAAATAAAATTGTAATTATTAGCCAGTAATAGGCTTAACTCGCAAAGCCTACTTGGCTCTGGTAGTTCTATGAAAAAAATACTATGTTGTTGTATGTTGTTGTTTCATCATCATCATCAAATCAACCGTTAGACGACCACTGCTGGACATAGGTCTCCAAGGGTCGCCACAACGACCGGTCCTGCGCCACCCGACGACCTGTCATGTTGGTGTTTAACAACCTTCAATTTTTTTTTCTTCAAATTACATGCACGGATTCGAGTGGTCAAATTTTTAACGACTCTTGATTTCTACGCCTGAATTTGAGCGATAGCTTGTGTTATGTTCATCTTTAAGGCATCGGTAGATAGTTGTTTATTTGCATTGACCTGCGACTTCAAGAAACCCTACTAGAAAAAGTCTAGCGATAAACTCCTCAACGGTAAGGAGTTGAAAGAAAATTCTTTCAGTTATAGACACATATTACATTTTACATGTATTCTCCAAAACATATCAGCCTATAGCCGTCCACTGCTGAACCTAGGCCTCCCCCAAAGAGCGCCAACGATTCCGGTCTTAGGCAGCTCACATCCATTCGCTGCCAGCCACCTTCTTCAAATCATCGGGCCGTCAAGTCGCAGGTCATCCTACACTACGTTTGCCCTATCGTGGTCTCTACTCTAACACTTGTCAGCTCCATCGGCTGTCCGTCCGTCTGCAGACATGGCCGGCCCACTTCCACTTCAGCGTGCATATTTTACGAGCAATGTCGGTGACTTTAGTTCTTTGGCGAATGACTTCGTTGCGAATTCTATTCACCTAAGAAACTCCAATCATTGCTCTCTGTATTGCACGCTGAGCAACTTGGAATTTGTGGACCAGTCCTTTGGTCAGAGTCCACGTTTCGGCTCCGTAGGTCATCACGGGTAGGACGCACTGGTTATAGATCCTGGTCTTTAAAGATTGTGGGATCGACGATTTAAAGATATCACGCTGTTTAAGTATTTGCATCTCAGAATCGCCATCTCATGTGAATGATCTGATGATGGAAGGTACAACTCACTTTTCGTAATTATAAGTATATCGTTGTATACTTTCAGTCTATTAGATGCGAGGCATGATAAAAGAAAATAAATCTCATAAACGTTTAAGAAATGGTTGGAAAATGAACGTGGACAGATCCCAGACAGATCTATTTTCGCGAAGGTCACGACTCTAATCCAAAATGCTTAGGGATTTCCTTTGCTATTTCGCTTTAATATTTTTCCTTCCTTATTCCTATATCTCAGTTTTACGCTGTTAGCCAGAGAGGTGGTGAACCATCTGACTAACCAGCTTCCCACAAACCTAGATTTTTTTAAATGATGATTTATTATCTGTTGATCATGACAGGATCATACTAGCAGGCCTCCCTAGCGGTTATATCTTTATCCCCTATTTTTGTGAAAAAGTGAAAGTTTTCTTAACATGCTGCCACAAGGCAAAAAAAAAATATGTTGTAATTTACATAATGAATAAGTATGCAATGTATTTTTGTGATTAAAAGATAATAAAACATCATTTAAGATATTAAAAATTATTTTCTAGATTTGTGGGAAACTGGTAAATCAGATGGTTCACCGCCTCTTAGACTATAAGGATAAGATTGTCAAACGCCTGTGTTATTGACATTAGCTTCCTAAAACCTGGCGTATTATTATTATTATACGAAAGCCAATTATCAAAATTAGTGTCAGTAATCTGTATATGAATAATATTTTTTGTGTCTATTAATTAGCTTAGGGGGCCTGGTGAGCTGTAATACAGGTTGTGCGTAGCACAAACCTACATCAGGCACCAGTCTCTCACAAAGTTGACTTTAAACTAGTAAACTTATTATTACTTATAACACGTAAAGTAACTGCTGTGATGGGAAATAAATAAAATTATTATTGTTATACTATTATGAAATCTTAGTGATCCAAGAATGAAAATTTTACTTTTACCTTGGACATTTTACAATATAGTTTTAGTTTTCATTTTCATCACTGTCACTGTCTTAAATAATTTGTCTCTTGTAAACGTTGCATTATGTACTTATTGAGAAATAATAATACAGCTGACAGCCTGGCGGCCATTTTTAGCCAAGAAATAAATCCGTATTCCTTCGAAATCGGGGGTATAAGTCTTATCTCTCGTTTATGTTTTTATTCTTAGGATAATTAGTTGGTGAAATGTAAAATTTGCTATCCCAAAGTAACTGACATCATTATTTTTGGAATAAAAGTTATCTGACTTTGGCGAAATCGGCCCTTATTATTAAGGGCCAATTTCACCAAAGTAAATACTATACATATATACTATAATCGATATATTGGCTTGGCAACTACTCCAAAATGAGTTATATTTGATTGTGTTCGTCGGTTAAAGGTAGGATCTTTTTTATCGGTTTTTTTATTAAAATGGTTTTGATAATAAAGTTAAAAGTGCTGTTCAATAATTGCGGAACTGACCATGATGATTTGGCAAAAGTAAATAAATTGATTTAACAGATGTTACCAAACCAAGAGTCGCAACAGGCCGTCAAAATTTACCCGCGCCAAATGAACAGCCCTTGGCTGCTTATGTATAAATATATATATATATAATTAATCTCTCTCTAATTGTACAAATAAATACCTGGCTTTAGCTGGGTCTTCACCGCTATGTCTCTTCGTGTGGATGGTCCCTTTCTCAACGGGGGCCAGCTCTCCTATCCTACCAGTAGCATCCTAAACATAATCTTAGTTCAAGTACTTTGGTCGAAGTGTATAATAACTACTAGTATTTTATTCCATTTGGCAGTTTGCTATAAAAAAAACAATAACCCATAGAATATAATCTATAAAGAAAAATTGCTTGCTATTTAAAAAAATTGAAACTAACCAAATATTGTAGCATTAAAATGTTTTATTATGATAGTGTTCAAGTCTCAGAGGATGTACAAAAAAGTAGTGGCGCTGAAATAAAAGAGTATTTTAGAGTACGTCACCTGTGAGCCGGTGCAGGGTCCATCGCTATGGCCCGAGGTAGCCTTCCGCATGGAGGTGAGGCGGTAGAACGGTGGCGTCTCCGTGCGCTCTATCAAGCAGTTGAGGGTCTCCACCGTCTGCAACTCCGTCATCATCTCGTCCAAAAGCCGCTCCGGCCGTGACCGCGCCAAGTACAACACCACACGCTTAGCCTATGTGAATAAAAATAAACAACAATATATAAAAAAAAACATTTAAATTCATGTAGTTCAAATTCAAATTCAAATATTTTTATTTCAAGTAGACCAATATTACAGGTTCTTTCGAAATGTCAACACTAGTTGCACGGTTCCAAAAAGTAGGACTTATGGAGAAGAACCGGCAAGAAACTCCATAGATACTCTTTTAAATAATTCGTTATGTTTACAATTTTCGTTTTTAATATTAATACGAGAATAATGCAGTCTGATGTGAAACGCATGAGTTATTCACTAGCACTAAAAAAATTAAATAAAATAATTATAATATAAAACCCGGATGCCATGTATAAGCCGACCAGCCCCAACTGACAGCACCCGTTCACGAGCATGACGTGTGTATCAGCGTCGCTCTACTCAACCATGATATAGGGAATAAAGGGACCCGACACACAACGCCACCATCAGCAGGACATTTGAGAGAGCATGACAAGCCCAGACTGCCTGGCCAAAATGTCTACCAGTAGGTATGCATTTTTCATTTCGCAAAGCAACATCGAAGCCATATTTTACAGGAAATTTTACAAAATCTAAAATAAATTTTGAAATAAAATAAAACTATTGTAACTAAAGTTACATGCATGTCAGTTAAAAGTGTCAATTAAAATAATAAAATGTCAAGATAATAAAATCATAATTGTGCAAATATCAAAATTATAAATGATAAAAATATAATGTCAAGAATATAATAATAATCATAAACATGTTTTGATAGCCCGGTTCATCAGAACTATTCAATCCCAAGCACTATTATCATCCATGTAGTCTTTCAACGTATGTAACCTTGAGAACAAAGTCTCCGTTTAATAATAGATTTAAATTTGCTTAGACTTAATTTTTGATAATGTGTTGGAATTTTGTTGTACAAGCGTATGCATTGACATTTAAATGATTTACTTATTTTTTGGAGCCTAGTTGCAGGAACAATAAATTTATTTTTATTCCTGGTATTAACATTATGAATATCACAACGTTTTTTAAAAAGATTGATACGCCTGTGTGCATACAACAAATTCTCATAAATGTATTGTGATGGAACAGTCATAATATCAATCTCCTTAAATTTATCCCTCAGCGAATACTTGGGACTTAATTTATAAATTGACCGAATAGCCCTTTTCTGCAGCACAAATATTGTTTGGATGTCAGCAGCATTCCCCCACAGTAGAATGCCGAAGTTTGTTTTGTGATTCTAAGCCGATACTAAATTCGAAGAACTTCCTTATACCAGCAGGGCCAATAAATCTATACAGGGCTTAAACTACAATTTTTATGTAATATTCAATGCAATATTATATCGTAATGGGCATTGATAATAATTAATAATGCTTGCTGATATAAAACTTACAATGGAATTTGAAATGTTTGGGATACTTCCGTATCCCTCACTCCATATGATAACGCAACAATCCGAAGTGAACATTCAAAATATTTATTATTTCTATACAGAAAATATAAGATGTACTACTTATAATACTTAGGTTAACAAAATAACCAAAGAATCAACACGTCAAAATGAAAAACCGGCCGGATAGGCACATAATAATGTGCCTATCTATTGCCATTATTGATATCGAGCAAAAAAGGGCAAAGAATCGCGTTTATTGTATGGGAGCAACTTACATATTTATTTTATTTGTTTTTAGCTTTTTTTTGTTATAGCAGCAACAGAAATACAAAATTTATAAAAATTTCAACTGTCTAGCTATTGCGGTTCTTGAGATACAGCCTGGTGACAGACAGACTCTTCGGGTTTACCCTTTGGGTACGGAACCCTAAAAAAGATTCAGACTTTAATACGAGGGTCAATAAAAGTGCCATGAAGCCGGACTAAGGGTATTCAAATAATTTTCAACAAATCCCTCGCTATTCGCTATTAGAGTCAAGACCAGATTAAATGAAAAGTAGAATTTTGTATTAAACATAAACTTCGTAGTGAGAGTCAGTAAATGCTTCGAGCACACGCGTATACTCTGACAAAAAACAGCCCAATTAAGGATATGACATGGAATGTCCGATTGGCTGAATGTCAGTATGGAAAATAAAATATGCAAATACATAAGTTTCGTAAAATATGCAAATACAGAATGAATTGATTGAATTTTGGATTCACCAACGAGTAACGTTGTCCGCGGGTAAAGCGCTGGATAAATGAGTTAAAACACATGTCACTTTGTCGTTATTTAGGGCATCTTCACACTAGCGTTGGTCCAGCGTAGGCGTTCGTTAAACGTATACGCAGCGCAGACGCCGCGACAGCGTGGCATAGGTACCATATCTCTACAGGGATATGAATACGCTGCGTTAGCGCCGCAGGTGCGCGACGTATACGCCGCGTTACTGCCGCGTCATGTATTTATATAGTCAGGAATAAAATTGCTTTACCAAGATTTACCCTTATATTTAATAAAGTTTGCACATCACTAAATTACAAGGTGTATTTATGCTTACAAGACAAAATGACAGATAACATTGGTATCAATGCGTGACATTACTGTAGCAAATAAAGTGTTGAAACTATTTAATTACATGCACATTCCTTCGTGTGATACCCCATACCACTTATATTTGATATTAAAGGTCGTTTTCTGGGAAAACATTTCCGACGGTTGGCAACATGACGTTTTCAAGTGTTCACAATAAAGCATAAATTTAATCACTTTCACTTGGCCGTACGCTCCTTATTGGGTTCTCCCATATATCCTTTTACTTTTACGTTTTCGCACAAAATTTTTAAAGCAAAGCCAACCGTAGTTTCCTCGTTGGAATCTTTTTTTTTTAAAGATAATATCGAAACAACAACGAAATTACGTGACGTATGCGCCACCATAGCGCAGCGTTCAATCGACTGTAGAGGAAGCGCCGCGACAAGAAACCCGAACAAGGGAACGTATACGCCGCGCTGTCGCGCCGTCTGCGCTGCGTATACGTTCATCGAACGCCTACGCTGGACCAACGCTAGTGTGAAGGCGCCCATATACGCACAGCGATTCTCTATTTCCCGATGAGTACAATTTGGGGGATTTCAATTCACGAGTGAATACTATTTACTCGTGAACCTAACACCACCAAATTCTAGGTAAGCGTGCTTAATCTGAGACCACATCATCACTTACTATCAGATAAAATCGTAGTCAACCGCTAAGTCATACTTGATAAAAAAAAGACATGCGGTCCGAATATAGTGTAAGTAAGAATTTAATTATTATGTAATAAAGCAACATTTTTATTTATAACAATACTTATCATATAGTTAGGTATATGTTAAGTATACTAGGAAACAGACCACAGTAGTCAACAGTCTTCATAATTGGTTTTTCTTTCCATTAGTTGAACATTTGAGTCTAACTCATTAAATTATGTTACAATATTGTAAGCACATATGTATCGAGCCTTTATAAGGTTTAGAACATTTACTTCATACGAACTGTGCTGGACGCACACCGCTATTGCTGGGATTGCTTTGCTTCAAATAAAAGACTGATGATTAAACTGTAGAAAACACACGCGTCAAATGTACCTATTTATATCACGAATTTGGTAGGGCGCAAGTAGTGCTCTCTCTTACCCGGCAACATTATTTATTCAATATAACATTACAATTTTATTTTCACTCCTTATACTATTACAATATATCTGTGTTTTATTGACATACATAATCCTTATAACTATTACATGTGATAGATGTCATCCTACACACGAACACATATCGATATCATTGTATTAACATTAAGAAAAACATCCGCTCGCTCAGCTTAAGAAAAATTTTGCTGAAATTATTATTAGATAAATTCTTTGAAGCTTTCGAGCTTTAGTATCCTGTTGAGATGAGTATTATGAGTAAAGTGAACAAGTGAATAAAAGGTTTGAGCGTGTTAAACGACACGCGCAAAACGGAGTAGGAGGGTTTATTGGCGCTGGAAGGAGCTATTGTTAGCCCGGGTATCGGATCGGGGTGGATGTATATACAAGAATTTTATTTTGGAACAAGGTTTTTTGTTAATAATGTCAATCGACGCGGGTCACCAGACAGGTGTGTGATATGCACATACAAGTAAAGGCTTTGAATTGAAAATTATACAGGAGGCCAGATTCTAAGAAATTTGTAATACCTAACGTTTTTTATTTTCGCTTTAGATCTTTCTTACGTAAAAACCGAAGTTTGTTTGTTTGTTCGTATTTTATGCGCTGCTGTATTGGTTCTTGTATTGATTCTGGTAAAAAGGTGGTCATTTGTATTACATACTCCAGTGGCGTAAAAAAGTAGTTGGCATTAGTAAATATTGATATGATGAATCTTATCAAATCATTTCAGCGATTTTAGCGATTTTTTCAAAGACAGAGACAGAGTTTTATATTATAATATTTATTATATATTAATGATAAACACTCGCAGATATACCCCATCTAATAATTTATTGCTTAAAACATAGACTTATTAACATTACGGTTTTAACATTTGGTTATAGATAAATTGTTAATCTTTCAAGGCTCGGGCAACATTACTTCCTCGCGGAATCACAACTATTCTTGTTTCAATGCTGTCTTTTGTAAGGCGGAGGTAATTCGCCTGTCGGCCAGAAAAATATTTTGGCAGACTATGTAGATATTTTGGCAGACTATGTAGATATTTTGGCAGACTATGTAGATATTTTGGCAGACTATGTAGATATTTTGGCAGACTATGTAGATATTTTTTATCTATTCTATTATGAAATGGGGTCAATAAATAGCTTTCAAAATTATACGATTTTTAAAACTTGTTCGCGCTTTAAAGCTGCTAATTACAAATTATTATCATTACTTACTTCTACTTAAGTAACAAATATGATTGTATTATTATTTAACATTATTTTGCAGTAAAGTTAAATTGTATGTAGGTATATATGTATATACACTATTGTATGGCTTATTCACAAAGTACTTCAAAAAGAGTTTCCGAACTAACCTATGAAAAATTTAATATTTTTAATTAAAGTTTGTCCATTTTATAACTGTTTTTTTGACAGCTCACCTCCATGAAATTTCATACAAATAATATTGTGCTTCATGAACGGGTACCCTTAGTGATGTGCCACACATAACGATTACTACAATTACCACAGATTACAAATACCTAATCGGTAGAAATAAATGCTAATATGAAAATAAGGTAAAATATGTTATTTAAACAAAAATACAACAACATTTTAAAGTTAAAACTGAGGGTGTTGCTATTGAGAAGGCAGTAGGAGTGAAATTCCCGATCAGGTTAAATTTCTGATCCATATAATTTATTTCTATTATCTACTAAATAATTTATACTAGAATCGTCCGATGAGGAGTCTTCAGTAATATTAATGCTTAGGTCTTATGTGCATAAATGATCAAATGCTATGTCACGGTCCCAATCAGACATACATTATGACTCTCATAGTTCTCTCCACAACACTTCCCAGTTCTCGGCCGTCACATGGGTGCAAGCGTTTTTGAGTAATTGCATCATTTTATTTGCGCGCGGGTTTACACGGAACGAAAGATAACGATGCGAGCTTATTTCCAGTCATTTTTGGATGCGTCGACTAATTACTTAGTTAAAATCGCTCCACATTAGATTCTTCGTATGTAGTACACCTACATACGAAAAATCCGATGTGGAACGATTTCGTGAGCTTCTACGCGTTCTAAACTTCACCCGGTTATGTTAAAGCCTTGGTGATTCGTTGTAGGTGCTTGTACTCGTGACCAACCATAATCATTTTTTAACTACATTCTCCTTATAATATATATTCGCGAAGAAATCTGGAAGAGCACGAGTGTACATTACAATGACCTAATCATACAAATCTTATTCCATAATAGGTACTAAAATGTATACACATAGGAAGATACGGCTTAGATCAATGTCAAATTAGTTACCTGACAAACAAAATAAATCTAATTCTAAAAGGGAATTATAATTATTTTCTAAACATCGCAGATCGCAGAAGTAAGCAGACACTCGCGTTGATGCGACAAGCGGAATACCTACTGCAAATGTAGCTCATTATTGAGCTCCCTCAATAATTGTTGAGTTACACGATGGCTAATGTATGCGTGCTGTCAGTATGGACAGGTCAACTCAAACCTACATTGCTGCTTTCTTCAAAAGGCCATCTTAGATCACATATTGTAAACAAAGGTGTATGGACGTTAAAAGAGACCATGATTCTCTGAGTTTATTTCGGCATTTCTTCTCATATGGTCGTTAGTTAAGAAATGCCAATGCCATCTAGATCCTAAAATAATTTAATATATGACTTGTCAAAGTGTCTTTAGAATATCTAGATTGGAAAAAATAAGTATAGGTACTAATTCTACGCAGACGCTAGTATTATATAAATGTGCTTAGTACATTTATAAGAAGGATCGAAATATGTTGATACTTACATAAGGTAGTAATTCGTTGGGCGCCATGCCGGACACGATGATAAGGTAGCGGATGATGACCTTCAAGTTGTTAGGCCAGCACGCGCACAACGTCGACCACAGCTCTTCGATCTCCTTGGGGTGCTTGTCCGAGAACTGTTAAAGAATGGTAATGATATTACTCTGTGTACTAGTAAGAATTATACATAGCGCAGTTTCAAAGCGTTAAAAATATGAAAGCCCCGAAATACAGTTACGGTGAATGGAATTTGAAACATCTAAATAGCCAATAACAAAGAAAAAAAGTTCACATAAATATTGTAATCTTGACTTAAAAAAAAGGGAAACATTCAAAGAGTAAAATGGATATTAGGCTGTTATTTTGTACATCAGAACTAAGTTAATGTATGTACATTAGGGTGTCCCTTATATGGACGAAATTTTTTTTTTCCGGTTACAATAACGCATACCTCTTGTATTTATTGGTCTACTAGATACTCGTATGTAGAATTTCAACTTCCTAAGCTAATTTTGACCCGTGCCGACCAATTGAAGTATTTTAAAGTATCTGTACCAGTACATCATCACTTAATTAAACACAAATAATTATAATGATTTTCTTATAATTAGCAAATGAGATGCATATTAGGTAACTTGTATTATTGCAAATAAATCCTGTCTTTCAACCATTTTTTACGGTCGAGAAATATTTTTCTGTTTCTGCACACGTAATGAGACTGCTTCTGTTGTTCATTTAGGGCGCCTTCGCACTAGCGTATGTCCAGCGTAGGCGTTCGATGAACGTATGCGCAGCGCAGTGACATCGCGGCGTATGCGTCGCGATGTCACGGCGTTTCCTCTGCAGTCAATTGAACGCTGCGCTAACGCCGCGCAGACGTCACTAATTTTTGTTGTTGTTTCGGTATTATCATTAACAAAATGGATTCCGGAACTCAATTGGGTTTGATAAAAATAATGAATTATTAATTAATTATTGGTGTTAATACTGGCAACTTGACATCGAGGAACCGATTACTGAAAAAAAGAAAATACGAAAAACGGAAGAGCGAAGACGAGAAAAAGAAAAGGGATTGTTTGTATAAAACGTTGTAAGATATAATTAGATTTTAACTGAATCGATGTATAGGCCAGATTGGCATATATGTATTATTTTATGGAAATGAAGTATAAAGTACGTGTTTTATTTATTAGCTGGGCTAGAAATATCTGAGACATATTTGCGTATTCATCATCATCATCATCATATCAACCGTTAGACGTCCACTGCTGGACATAGGTCTCCCCTAAGGATCGCCACGACGACCGGATGTGTATTCCCTACCTTTTATTACTTCAAATAAAACACATAGATACAACCCGTACCTACATATATGTACTTTCATTTTCATATGAATTATCAATTAAGTGTAAACTGTTATTTTGAAATTTCAAACAAACACTCCAATTTTATTCGTGTAATTTATTGCTTTATGTGAAAAAAAAAATCACGCGTATTCCCTATTTTATAATGTTTAGTTGATATTATGTGTCTCTTTATTTTAACATTTTAGTTTCTGTCTCTCTAATATTTTTTTATAATTATATGAGTAGAAATCAATTTAACAGGAAATACCAGGACAATCTAGTAATTGAGACTTCAACTAGTAAAAAAGTTATACTCCTGTAAATATAGTATCACTTCAGTTTATTCATTCAGTTCAGTATAATAATCATCCTTCTACAAATAATACCTATAACAATTAAGATTTATTCATATTTTTTCGATTTTCAACTCAACTCAACTGGATTTTATGCTTGACTATACATTACGTCGCACATCTGCGGCGTTAACGCAACGTATTCATGTACCCAGTAGGGACGCCGCGACAACGCGACGCGTACGCTGCGCTTTCGCGGCGTCTGTGCTACGTAAACGTTCACCGAACGCTTACGCTGAACCAACGCCAGTATGAAGGCGCCCTTAGGGTAATCAAATCATGGAAGGCTTGCATTCGTTTAGCAGCCAAGTTATTTCCCGCTTTGAAACAAATAAGCAATTGCAAGTAATTGAATGATTAAATTTCTCGTTAGTAAAGAGTAAAAGCAAAAAAAAAGTAAACTTAGCAAACAAGCATGTAAAAGAAAATCCTACTTTGATCATATAAATTCATCCACTTCACCCCCTAAAACGCCTAACAACACTTAATCCGATTTAGCTTCGAGTGGCACGGCGTACCTACCCTACCTACCTAGAAACCTAGATTGCTTTGTGAATTGGACGGTATATGGAGTAAACTATACCATAGGTCATGTTGAGTATTGGATTTCATTCAAGTATTGTAATTGCGTCAAGTCGGAAACGTAATATGTTTGTTAGTGGTCGGTTACACTCGCAGTTTGTGTGGGCCAGTGTGGTGGTCGGCAAGGTCGCCTCCTCCTGAGTGAGCGATGGCGCAAACAGAGGCGCGACCGGCTCAATCTCACAACAACTCTACACCCCTTTTGCTCTAAATCGTGTCAACCTTGCGCCACTTACTCGACATCGAGATAACACTTCAACATTCGTGTGTCAATTCTCTTTAAAGGAAATTGAGTAGGTGTTCTGTGTTTTATTAACCCATAAATAATTCATTATGTACTTAGTATTAGATGCCCAGAACCAGATTCGGTGCTTGAACGGCTGTGGCTCGAGGTTGTTTTACCTGGTATTTAAGTAATCAAAGTAGCGGTAAGAAAGGAAGAAGAAATAAAGTATTTATTTTCGTACAGTCGAGTTTCATTAATATATATGAGCATTTCTAGGCTCCAAAAAAGTTAAAAGATATGTGACAACTATAAGTATCATTAAATTGTGGTCAAGATTTAGATTCATTAATATGTGACTGCTTTTTTTCATTAACATGTATACACCCAAAGGCACATTAATATATGAACAGTGCAGGATTCAAAATTATGTATGCACACATCAAACAATAATATCTGAAAAACTTAATGTAAGTCGAATCAACCTTATTACTATGTTATAAAAATGATTTTACTAGCAATTTTTATATTACATAGTTAAGGACTTTGCAACATTATTTAACACTGGCTAGATAAACTTCAAATGACGTTATGTTTTTCTAATAAAACATAATAGAGTAAAACCGGGATAGATGCCTACTTGTATGGATGCCCCACCATGAAAATACTAAGAAGGATAGATGCCCTTTATATTATGTAAACGAAAAACCCAACCAAGTTTTATAAGGTCAAGGTAATTGGCAGTTTGGCCATTTCCTTTGCCATGTCCTTCTGTTGACAACAGATCCAGACCACTATTGGGTACCATTCGTCATTTTATTTTCCACTGTCATTATCAGCATCAACACTTGGTAGTTCTGACCACTCTCTGCTGTATCCCTGAGGTATACGGCGAGTATGGCGATACAAGTCAGCAATTGCAATTGTATTAGGGAATGGAATACTATGGAGATAATTAAAGTAAGCTATTAGCATGCGTTAAAGAAAATTCACATTTTAGCTTGCCATTCTAGCATCAATTTTTTTGTGACTTATATTTCAGAATGGAATTTCGTTAAACGCACGGTGATTTAATTCGTTATCAATATCCTATACGTTACTCACCTTAGCAGTAATGTAGAATAAGTTATTGAGCACCATCTCGGTGGCTTCGGCGGAGCCCAGCCCTTCCCGCCGACCACTGCGGCCCGCTTCTGCCGCGTAGTACTGCAAGCAAGGAAACATTAGTACATGTAAATATCATTACTGAACTAATACTATTGCTGTGCCCGAGACTAAAGTCTTTATAAAACTGCTTTATTTAAATAAATATTTAACTTGTTATTAAAACCGAATAGATTAGAGAAAATAGATAGATAGATAGAATATTCATTATTGTACACCAAGAATTTGAAATACCCGCCATTGTACCATTTTTTCATAGATGTAATATCTATGAAAAAATGGTACAATGGCGGTCTTATCACTAAATAACGATATCTACCAGACAACCTTTGGATGGACAAGAAATGTATGTGAATTAAACGGGTGTTGCGTACTAAACTACAATCTTAGAATTATTGAACAATCTACGTTAAAAATAAAATTATTATAAATATATGATACAGAACCATAAATATAAACATATAAATAAATAATTACATACATATATATAATAACAAATACAATGTGTACATACACCTTAACCTAACATAAAATATAATACAGTATAATAAAAAAAAGAAGTGTATAAAAAGTTAAAACGAGAGAAAATGTTCTTTTAATTTGTGATTTTTTCAATTCTAAAGACCATTCCAAAGACGGACAGCTTGGACAGTAAAGGACATGTCGTAAGCTCTAATGTAATGCATTGCAGTGGCGGACTAAGGGGGGGGGGCGGTGGGGGCGGTCCGCCCCGGGCCCACACTGAACGGGTCTGATAATCGGGCACTGGATGCACATTCGCAGTAGTCCACGAAGACGGAACACGCCTGCTGCTGTATAAAAGTGCGAAAACACGAGTTAGTACTGAACACAGCTCAGTAGTACAGTGCTTAAGCACCACTGCCATCCGGTCCATTCGACTTATTAACGTCTAGGAATCGGAGCTCCTGTCGGATCTCTCGTTGTGCGTCTCCAGCATGATGTAGTCACACCTTGGGATGGTAGGAGGAACTGCGTTTCCGTCGCCCGAAGTCGAGTTAGAGGCAAAGAGAGTAAGTACCCTCTATTTAGCAGTATAGGCCGAGTTCGCTATCTGGCTTCCATACAAACAAAAGGCTGCCGAGGGTACTCGGCACCCTTAGCAAGCCAAAAAGCTCGATTCCCAGAGGGATAGATACATAGTCGCATACCAATTCTGTCAATGAATTAGAATTTGGCTACGGCGATTACTCTCTTACTGGATCTCGAAGTAGCATTCAGTTTGCATCGAAGACCTTGAGGTCTTGTTTAGCCCGAGCCGTGGTCCAAGTCACAAATGCATTTTGCTTGAAAGTTCTAGCATCCTTACAAGGCCGGTTAAACCACGGTTGTTTTTTATCCCCCGGAACAGTCACTAGCGGGTTGGGGATGTAACATTTCATACCCGCTATGATTGCTTCGGTTATCCAAATTCTCTTTCAAGGGATCACATAAAAATATGTTCTACGTTCTAATTATTTCCAACCTTTTGTATTAGTATTTCATCATGAGGGCGGAAACGGCTTTTTAACCTGGGATGATGTTTCCGAATCCATACTCAACCTAATGTCCAATTCTTCAGTATTTCCTAGCGATGTCCTATATCAATTATAAGTGGCGTTATGCGAAACCAAGTTTTTGAAAACTTAAACTAATCAAAACCATGACTGAAGACCAACTTTCCAGTCAAGTAACTTTGTCCAGAGAAAGAAAAACAGCGTTGGTTTCGGATTTTGATGACGTAATTAATATAAACCATCCAGAAAACAGAATTTGAAATGAGTATAATTTTAATTTCTTGTCTAGTGCCATTGCTTGTCTTTCTTACTTTACTTTAAAATGTTTAATAACATGGTAAAATATTGATTACAATTTGATGAATGCATTATGTTTAATTCGGTAAATATTCAAAACTGGAGGGTGTCAGGGGGCCCAAAATTAAAGATCGCCCCGGGCCTCAAAAAGTCTTAGTCCGCCACTGATGCATTGGCATTTCAAGCCTCAAGTTTTCCGATGATCTCAAGTATCTAGCATGTGTGTACTGAACTACTGAAGGAACTTAAAACGTTCTTTAGCCTGCCCGCCCACGTCAGACTTTTTGTAGGACAGATAATCGGGCCGATTTTTCCTCCGATTCTTAATGAAAACATCGATGTTGGCGTCGATGTTAACATTGATCTCGGCATTGAAGTTAACATCGATCTCATACTATCGATGTACGATAAATATCGATGTCGGGAAACATCGATGTTGTCAATAATTGGAGCGCAATAATTGATATTAAGGAATTGTAAGCAACTGTTTACACGCGGATATTATTTAAAAAATTGAATGCAATTATTGTATGCAAATCTTGACAAGATATATATATTTGCAATTGTCTTCTGTTTACACCAATACAATTATGTTAAGACGACTATTGCTTTCAAGCCTTGGCTTGTCTAAACACAGACTTGTACGCGCGTGTACCATTTACTGGAGCGTTCCTTCAAGTATTGCACGTATTTGAGTCGGAAAATGTTTTGTTCAAGGATTGAACGTTTCAAAGAGAGGTAGTGATTAAGTAGAAAGGAATACATCGATGGTTTTGGGTGCCAAATAAAACCATCGATTGATCATCGATTTTATTTATTTATGATATATTATATTATAATACTTCCATTTGACCCCATTCAACGAAGAACGGCTCGGGATATCAACGATCAAGCTTTTTCCGATCGGCTTGATCTTGGATCACTGCATCTTTTGCCGCATTTATAACGAGGAGTGTTCCGAGAAATTGGATTGATACCGGCCGCTAGATTTTACCATCGGACATTGGCCAGAAGTGCCAGAACTCAAAATTCCATCCGTACCTCCTCGTACAGCATTACACAACAGCTATTTCGAAGGCATTTTCTGCTTTGTAAAAGCACTTTGTGGAACCAGCTGTCGCTGGCAGCCTTTCTGTACCATTATGGCGGTCATTTCTAAAAGACTGGCAACGCATTTTCAAGTACTTTATATGTAATCGATGTTCCGATTTCTTCTCATACCATCGATACATCTATGTTGTATAGGGCCTGACATCGATGTTAAAACATCGATGTTTTCCCGTCAAACATCGATATTTTTTAAACATCGATGAATATTGATCATCCCTAATTGAAGCAGCGTCACGTCATGGACAGAGATAATCTCATGAATATAAGGTTTGTCTTTGACTTTTGAGGAACAGAAGAGAGGAAAGAAAGTTTTGGGTTGATCCAATAATCTCTCAGAGATTATTGAAGGGGATATTTTATGTTCTTCATGCTGATCTGAGACTTCTACCAGACAAGTTTTTTAAATATTATAGAATGTCAATTAATACATTTGATGAGCTGCTGGCATTAGTAGAACACGCTATAATCAGTGACCGATTTTTTGTAGGAGAAAAATAGAACACGCTGATAGCAATAGTGCAACGCACACGTCCTACAAAAGTAGGTCAGAAATAAAATCGGCGCATCCGGACCGATCCGATTATCAGTTAAAAATGGAACGTTCGAAAATGTAGCGTACAACGCACACTATTCACCGACAGTCAGCCGCATGCCTTGCAAGCGAAGGACTAGTATTGCGTCAATGACATTTCTCAGCGATGGAGGTCGATATTGAGAGTTTAATAGAATAAGTAGAAAAGCGATCTGCTTTATACGACACAGGATATGTGACGACACCCTTTAGAATTACACGTAGCCTTTCTTCTGGATGAATGCACTTCCTCAATAGTGTCCAGCGGAAGTGCATTCATCCAGAAGAAACTACACACTAGACTGACGCAATACTAGTCCTTCCCTTCCCCTACGAGTGATTGGTATATACATATATAAATCCCCAAATCTTTAACGGAGTTGCTAAAAGGGATGGATGGTATTACCATCAAAAATTACTGGTGGAAGTGTAGTCCAATTAATTTTTTATATTGCCCTGGAGTTGCCAACAACAATGACTTGCGTCCTTGTAGGGTTAACCCTACGACCATACGCTTGACTCCACTCAGATATTCGTAGTAGATCTTTATTGATCATATTAACAGCTTCCGACAGTTCCTCCAGTGAATGAAATTTTCATTGTTATCAACTTGTTATAAATCACCCCCTTTTACATGATTAATTTGTAAATATTCGACAAATCGCCACGTGACCGATTCTAATGGAGGGGATGAAAGGGAGGATGGTAACAAAACTTATTCTTTAATTGTTATTGCAGTTTCCGTCGAGGTTTAAAGCGAGGGTGGGTTTACTGAATAAAAATATTTCCAAAACAAAATGTTTTTTTGGTTGCTATACTAAACTGATAATTTTGTTTGACTCAACATTATATAAAATAAGGCAAAAAAGATAATAAAAATTAAATAAATTAAGAGGAATGTACTACAAGAAAGTTGAAATTTTCAACGACCCTTGCGGGCAGAGCCGCAGGTGACCGAAAAAAAAACAAGGTGACCGCGCGCGTTATATTTTTCAAAATATTATATAGCACTAGTACTTAACATATTTTGTGGTTAGACAATTACGCTTTTTGAAACCTTCGTGAAAAAAAAAGTATAGGTTATCCCCATACATTTTTTTCTGTGATATTTTTTCCTTGTATAAAAACCAATTTCTATAAAAAGTCGTACAACATTTCTTGTTACTCATGTAAAAACCTGTCGAATGCAATTTTTCCCGACGTCAAAATGTGACTTTTAATCGAATGTCTATCAAACTACGAAACCGGAGCACTATGCAGCAGCGCGGCGAGCATCGGTAACAAAATTACAAGCGAGTTAGTGCGACGCCAAGTAACCTGATTATAATTGCCTTCAAATATTCCCTGACATGAGGGCTGCCAAACATAGTAGGTATGTATAGTCAACAAAATTGAATCATGACCCACTTTGACTATAATCCGTTTGTAACCGTTAAAATAACAAAGATTTCCCTCCTTTACAGAGCATGTCGCACTTAAGACGTTTTAAATATTAAGCAAGACATGTCAATACGTATCTAGGTTCATGCAATTTTAATCTTTATCATAACTGTAATAGATCATATTTTAGTTAAAGCATTAATAATCATATTTTGAATCCAAACTTTGGAATTAACTATAACTCGTTATTAATGTACTTTTTTTCAAAACCATGTACCGAACTCTTTCGATTAAAAAATGACAGAGTCAAAAAGTCACTCTGAAACTGGTGTCAATAATTTAGATGATAATAAAATATAATTCGTTCATATTTATATCGTTTAATGGCAGAACATCCGTTTACTCGCACTCAGTATTTTGCGGCACGTAACTTCGTTTGTCTATAAAAGATAAGGAATCATTTGCACTCTACTGGACTGCATCACGCTAAGAAAGTCGACCGATGATGAGAACCGGACGTGTAGGCGAGCTGAGTCAGATTTCTTCTAATGCGAATGCAATGAGTTGTATGGATTTGTTGGAAGAAACTATGTTACCGACGACGCGACGGTGCGAATGATTTACCCGTGTGAAGAAGTTCCAAGCTTTTTCCAAGCAAGCAAGAAGTTTATTATGTTCACGGTAACTGTGCACTGTGCAGTGCATACGACCAGAGTTGTGTCGAACGAATGAGTGGTTTACTGGCTAAACCACTCATTCGTTCCATCCAATCCATCCAATAGTTACACAAATACCCTGACCGTCTAAATCCCCGGATTTAAAGTCTTAAATCCAATTGAAAAATATGGGGTTTGATGACCCAAATGTGCTATAACTGGAATAAGAGGACCAAGCAAGCAATTAAGCAATGAAATTTGGGATTTTATAAGAGGAAGTGATATTTGCAGTCATCCTATTGCATCAATGCTTTCGAGACTATTGGCTGTCATTACAAGCAATGGTGGTTACGCTCGATATTAACTATTGTCAAATAATAATGTGTATAATAATATCATAATTGTTTGTGTATTTTCAATTATATATCTTTATAACTTATATTATATCCTATTGCATTACCGTATAAGTTGGTTAATAAATAAATATTACAAATAAAACAATATTATTGAAGCGTTTTACTTCTCCTTCCTATGCCTTAACGCACTTTACAAAAAACGAAATTCAGAGAAAATATTTAAGCTGAACGCATTTTAAAATAAATCAAGTAAGATTAAAAACACATTGATTTTAGTACGTGTCGTATTTATATTATACTAGCTTTTGCCCGCGACTACGTCTGCGTTAAATTAGTAATTTTATCCTAATGCAAACTTCCACTCCCCTTTTCTCTCTTTTAAGGGATGACTTCCGAGATGAAAACTATCCTATGTCCTTCCCCGGGGCTCAAACTATCTCTATAAAAAAACATCTTAATCGGGTCAGTGGTTATAGCGTGAAGAGGTAACAGACATACAGACAGACAGACCCACTTTCGCATTTATAATAATAATAAAAAATATTAAAAAATAAGAAGTAAGTATGGATGGCGTGCAGTGATCTTTATACCGCACTTGTGTGTAAAAGCTCTTAACCAAGATGGAGACTGCAACTGATAATTCTGTGTAGTAATGACAGATAACAAGGTTGTTACCATGGGCACGTATGTTTACGCGAATGTCGACCTAATCGTATTTGAATGTCTGTAAGAAAATAAGCAGGTGGGTTATGATTCAATTTTGTTGATTGTACAAACGTAAACCTATAAATGATAATATAAAAAAATCATGATATGTTTAAATTAACATACCTTTTGATATAGATAACCGATTGCGAGGCAATAGTAACAAAACTATTACCTTGTGTTATATTCCGTGTGTACCGTGTGTCATTGTGTAGGTACTTCACTATTTACGCCTATATATAAACATTTGTATAAAAAAGTATATATGTAGTATATCAACTAACTAGTAGGTATCCGTAACAAAAACCTTGTCGCTTAGCTCGGAACTAGATCGCGCTGTGTCATAATGTCCAGGAATATGTATTTATTTATTATTTACATAAAGTGCGGGATTACGGTAACTGCATGCCCTAAGCAATCTCTCTAACCAAATGCCAAAACATAACAAGGCAACATTAAAAGTGGGATGACCTGTTATTTAGCCCCAGTGCCCTTGATCAGGTGATCAAGCTTCGCTATAGATGGTATAAAATGCGCGGATTTTGAAATTGCTTTAACTTTCGTTCGTTCTTTTTTTTACTGGCTAATCCAGGACTGACATTGGCGTATTTACCATAGGGCCAAAAGGGCCATGGCCCGAGGCGGCCTCACTCTGTTTTCAGGGCGCCTTCTGAAGTTTACCCACAATATTTTTTATTATATTTTAAATATCATTTAAAATTAAAATCATTGAACGCTTCGAGCTCAACCTTTTATTTATTTCACAATACCGTGAACATAACATTTGAATTACAAGAAATTACAAGTTACGTTCCACTATAAGTGAAGAACGCCTAAATAGCTTAGTTGTTCTGATTTTTCTTTAGATCATATAGGTTAGTGTTTGATCAAAATCTGACCTGATGGTAAGTGACGACGTGGTCAAAGATAAAACCTAAAAACATTGTGACTCTCAAATTGTACACGTCAGGAAATACGGTCAGGTAGCTGATATAATTCCCTCGCTGTACAAAGCGAAGCACTTAGGACGCGTGTTTCGGGGATTTTTACCATGAACCGATGTCGATGTATCAGTTTACCTGGTTGTACGTCAGTAAAAGGAAGATGGCAAAATTAAATTGTGAAGTTCTGATGTACACTCTCCGAATTTTATCGGGTACAATGAAGATGATGTTTAAGTCTCTGTAGCCTTTTGTTAGCAAACTCATTGTCGGCAAAATAAACCTCCTGGCTCTCCTCTCAATACACTCCAACGCTTCCAGGTACATAGACCAGCATGTAGACCGTACGATGCAGGGTTGCCAATAAGGCAAATGTCCATATTGGGGATCTCCACGTCTCTTGATCTTACCTCGAACGAAGAAGAAAATGCGATAAATGTCAGTTATTATGGAAGTCGTTCGCTTCTTGGTTTTGGCCCGGGTTTTTAGTACACGTTCCATAGTCTTGCAGAGAGTGGAACTGACGGAAATCGGCCTGTAGTTATATAGGGCGGCACGATTGCCCTTTTTAGGCACTGGTTGACGTTGACTCGTCGTCTCGACTCGTCCGGTAAAATACAGATAGAAGATATCGTCGCGGGTGTACATGCACACGCCCTAGCTTTAAATTTGTGATTCAGAATCTGCGTCTCCGTAAGCAGGCCTCTAATTTTGCAAGATGCACCTTAAACGAGAGGGAGCGCTGTCGCTGTGCAACGCATCTTCTGTTTTTTGCTCTTATTTATTAGATCGCGGATAAAGGTGAAAAACGGCAGTGAATGAGTATAATTGAAACTTAACGTTCAGACGCACACGATAATACCACACCCATGGGGTCTGGCCTAGAGACCGCGAGGACGCCCGAACCCCCAGTATGTAGAGGACCGCCAATATAGCGCAACGCAAGATTTACGTACGTTTACAGACTAAAATCCGCACCCATCAACGCCACCAACCCTATTGCGAGGGCCATAGCCAGCCATGCCAGGGATTCGCGAAAGCACACAAGTTGTGGTGCACAACCCCGGTGGTCTTCGGTCCAGCTCTGGTCGCTGGATTCCGGCTAGGCATGTGTGCCGAATCCGCGCGCCACCTCATCATCATCAACCCATTATTGTCCCACTGCTGGGCACGGGTCTCCTCTCATTTGAGAGGGATTAGGCTATAGTCCACGCATGCAGGTTTCCTCACGATTTTTTTTCTTCTCCGTTTGAGCATGTGATAAATACGCACATAACTTCCGAAAAGTCAGTGGTGCGTGCCCGGGTTTGAACTCGAGACCTTTGACATGTCAGTCCACTGGTCACACCACTAAGCAACCACAGCTTTCACCTACATGCGCCACATACTTGGGGCCATTTTCAGATCGGGCTCTAGTCGCACCCGTCCGCTGGCCACAGCTCATGGAATCCGGAGGTCTGTTTACGCCCTCCGGCGCCCGTTGCGTATACTGCGGATCGGGAGAGAGTTTGTGATTTCTGTCTCCTCTCCGCTGCCTCTTTCGCGCGCAAGACTTGCTCGCAGTAAGAGGCGGCGGCATCCGCGTTCTCGCTCCTGACCATGGATAGGATCATGGCTAGATGCGAGAAGTCACCACCGACTACCTCTATTTGACGAAACACGGACGGGTCAGCTTGACGATACACTTGAGGCTGATAGGTTCTTACAAGCCGCGGCCGAAGGCTTCCACCGAGTGATTGCTCCTTTCTCCAGCATCATCCAGGAGTCACGTTTGGGATATCTTAGTCTATATCCTATTGTCGCGTGCAATATGAGCCCCGTAATACGTAATGCCTATAGAAATTAAGTTGTCAATCGCCATCAATTATTATAGCGTCATTGACAAATTTGTATACCTACAGAAAAAAAATACCTATGTGTACCTGTAACTATTTACTTATTCGATTATTATTTATTTCACACCATATAATTAGGTAGGTACCTCCCTATTAAAGGTTTTTTTCTTAAATAAAATACTATTGGGGCGGCCAATCTGATTGGCTCTTGGCGCCAAATCTGTAAATACGCCTCTGAGGACTGATAAATACTTTACTGTTTATGGTGTACCATCGAATACTTTTAAGCTAAATAGATAGATAAACAGAATAGCAAATAGAAATACTTATTATATGCATAGGAAATGGTTACGCAAATAAATATATTATGACTTGCTGACCCAGCAAACGTTGTTTTGCCACATTATGGGGGTTGGTGGTTGAAGGGTGAAAATTTTGTGTTATAAGTATTTTTAATGCCAAATCATAAAAAAAATACAAAAAAAGTTTCGTCAAAAAATAAATAAAAAAATTGTCTGGTGACTGGGACATCCTTATCACAATAAGGGTGTGAAAAATTGCCTACGACCAATTCTCAGAAGTGTACATACAAAATTTTATATTAATCCATCTAGCCGTATTGTAGGAGCTCAGCGATAAACACTGTGACATGACACGGGAATTATATACATATATATATATAAGATTGTAGTTATAGGAATGAATGCTTTGTAGGGAGTTTGTGGCACAGGCGTTTGTCTTATGATCACAGCTCTTATTAAGTAGCTTTGTCCGTTGGTTCTAAGCTCTTCAATGTCTCTCACATGCTATGCTAATACTATTTTTTAGCCTTTTTACACAGTTTGAGGTTGAACAGTTATTGCATACATATTTTAGTTCAAGTAAGAAAATCACTAACTTTGCAATATGCACAACCTTTTACGATATTTTAATTTAATTTCGCAGAATAAAAATCAGCAAATTATTCTCAAACCATCTATTTATGATTTAGGGCTACAAAAAAATACCTACACTACTAAAAGGTCCTCAACAAGCGCTTTGTATCTATTGTGTTTCAGGTAACTTTCTTCCTCTATCGGGCTACTGGCTATATTTAATTATTAAGTTTTCACTTTCTTCTTGGCACACCATTAAAATAGTTTTGTTGACGGTTATATTAAAACACTTTATTTCGTTCATATCGTACTTAGCAGTAATATATTGCAGTTCTGAATAATCAGCTTACTTGCTCGGTATAATTACTGATTAATTAAATGAATAAGTCCACTGGGTTTTATAGATAACTTATAAAAACCCAGTGGACTTAGTGTAGATATTTAAATAAAATACTTCCTTGAGTACGTACTCAACAGGAGCAGTAAGGTTCTTTTTAAATTATAGGTAGTCATCAAATGTTCGAAATTCAAATAAATAATAAGGATTTTATTGCACTCGAGCTCATCAAAAAGCATAGCTAGTTGATACATGTCCCTTATGCTGAATTAAAAAGTATTAATTAGTGACCTGTATGTAAGAGAGAGGGTTCGCTGGCGGCACATTGGGGTCCACCAGTTCGATGTTGACGAGCCACGGCAGCAGGTACTGCAGTAGAAGTTGCCGCACTTCCGAGCGAGCTGTCTGGAACCTCGCCGTTATTTCTGGGTGACAAATAAAAAACATTTATTAACAATTATCAAAATTTGGCGGTAGACCAATATCGTCCCACTGCTGGGCCCGGGTCTCCTTTCATTTGAGAGGGATTAGGCTATAGTCTGCCACGCTAGCCTACTACGGGTTGGCAGATTTCACGTGCCATCGAGAAAATCTCTCAAGCATGCAGATTTCCTTCACCGTTTGAGCATGTGAAAAGTCCGCCGCTAGGCTACCCACAACTTTCGACTTTCGAAGAATTCGACTATATAATTAATTTTAATTATATTTTTTATTCCTAATTTTAAGATAATATTAGCATTCTGCACTCCTTATTTATATAAACTGTAGGCAAGTGTGGATTTCATACTCCGCCATACGCGCAATTTTCGAAAAAAGGGGTACTACGTTTTTACTTCACATATTAATATATGTATGTATACATAAGCGTAAGGAAAGGCCAAAAGCGGTCGGTCTACCGTCAGTTTTACTGATTGAACCACAGATTGAACAGACATAGAAGGAGCAGTACGGGTTACACCCCAGACCCGTATAAGTTTTAATTCGATGATTACAATATGAATCCACGATTCACGAGACATTTGCTAGAAGCATATAACCGCACTGATATTTAATGTGGCGCGATTCAGGTAGTTTCTCATAATAAAATTCGTTTAACTCTAAATTAAAGTATCTTTGATATCTCTTATAGAAAAAAAAAATAAGGAAAGAAAAATAATATAGTTTGATGGAATATATCCTTTCCTAGGATGAAATCTATCACAATGTGTTATGAGTCATACCTATTACTTTCACATTTACAATATTATTATATTATCTAAGTATGGATTACCGACTATCTTCAATCGGAGGAAATGCTCTGGAATGCTTTGTAGAGGAAATATTATGCATGTATTAAACCCTATGTGGGTTTCCCAACGGAAGAAATTCTATAAACGATAGCGAAAAGAATCGAAAAGAATCGTAGTATATTATCTGTTGCGTGGTTTAGAAGGATTGCGACAAAGAATCACACTAAATCTCGCGTCTGTTCAAGACGCGAGATTTAGTGTGACAGTGTTTCACCCCAGCCGAATCAAAGTGAACTTGATATATGTATAATCCATACGTATCCCAGACATGACAACATCCATACGGATATGTATATATGGATTTACACCACTTAATACAGGCGGGGAAGCGGAGAATCGATCATTTTAGGGCTAACAGCGGGGTGAAGAGTGTCCGTTTATACGATGAATGAATGCTTGTTTGATTTCAATCCGATTTGCATGATTTTTTTTTGTTGTGTAAAATTATTTTTTAATGTTATTTATAGAGGCGATAACGATCACACAATATGCGTGAAATACCGTTATGTAAAAAATGTGTCTTTTAGATTGATTGTTGATATTATTTTTAACGTTACGGGCGGAAATAAAATTAACTTTTATAGCTCACTAGCTTCGGCCCGTAGCTCTGCCCACGTGGAATCCAGATGATAAAAAGTAGCCTATATCTTTCTCCAAGGTTCCGTCTTTATCAATATCAAAATTGATCAAAATTAAATCGGTCCGGTCGTTTACGTGCGATGCCGTGACCAAGGAAAATAGGGATTCATTTTTATATATATATACCTAAATATATATCATCATCATCATCATCATGTCAGCTGGAGGACGTCAAATATATATAAAAATGAGGAAATATAAATAATAAAATATAAAAACATTTCTTTCATTGTGTCATAAACATGATTGAATATAATATGAAGATTAAAGAATTACATTATACGTATACTATAGTATACGTATAATGTAACATCTGTTACGGTAAGTAGATACACATAAAAGCTAAACTATAAAAAAAGTCATCAGTACAAATCTTCATCTGACACCGTACAATCACAAACAAAAGTGTTATTTCAAATTTTCATTCATAATAAAGTCGAGTTCTATTTTGATGTATTGTTTTTTCTTCTACCTTAACTAAAATAACAACGTTTGGAGATATGTCCTTAACAACTGAAATGGACTTAAATATAGTGGTTCAAGTTTGTTACAATTCTCATTTTAACAATAGCAAATTCGTACGTGACGCTCCCATGGTCCACAGGCGGCGGGGGACGTAATGCAACGGCCCGTGAGCGCGGCACGGAGATTACCGGCCGCCGGGAGCGTCAGTCAGACGCCGCCGTCGTATTGACGATAACTTGTGTTATCAGGTACGAACACTTTTGACAAAATACACACGATATCACTACACGAACATGAATCCGCCGATAGGCAAGATAATTGGAGTCAAACCAAACAAATTAAATACAATGTTTTTCAACTACTTCTTAGAACATTAATATATATTAATAATATAATTAATAGATATAGCATAATAAACCGAGTCACAAGAATATATATTTGTGTATTAATTTGACCAATAATTAGGCTTCTAGGGTTACTAAAAATACCCTTTACATATTGTTAGTAATATTTGATATCTACAGCACATGATGTGCAATATAACGCAATAAATTAACTTAAAGCAATTTTACTCAGGGATATCTGCAGATTACATCGAACCGTAACTCGTATCGTGTGTAGCGGTGTACAATATGTCATCGGGTAGTAACGTCCCCCGCCACCCGCGTAGACCATGAGTGGCACGTACGAATTTGCCAAGCTATAATATTAAATTTCCAAAAATAAAATAAATATTTCTGGACAGTATTACACAGCGCCATCTAGTTTCGAGCTACGTTGCTTAGCTCGAAACTAGATGGCGCTGTGTCATATATGTTTAATTCTTTTTTTTGTAAATACATACATATTATACATAGGTACCTACATCCATGACTCGGAAACAAATGTTAATGCTCATCACAAAACCATTTGTCCCAACCGGGATTCGAACCCGGGACCCATAGCACAGCAGGCAGCGTTAACTACCGCTGAGCTGAACGGGTCGCCAATAACTAAGAGTTTAAATTATTCTCCCGCACTTTCCGTTGCTGTACTTAAACAGAATGTTACTGTCTGTTCAACTACTTTAAAATTTAGGTATGTTAGACCAAAGTCAGTCATTATTTTTTAAACATATAAAAATAAAAATAACTGAAAACTTATGGGGTTTATCATCTAATGTTTGTAGTGGAATAATTGATACTATAGCACCCTATCAAGCAAATATATTTAATGAATGCGTTGGCCAGGGGATCTTCCCGGATCTTATGAAACACAGTAAAATAGTACCCTTATTTAAATCTGGAGATTCTAAGAACTTGGATATTTTAGACCAGTTTTCATTCTACCAGTATTATTTTAGTAAAACGCCGGAGTGACGCTTATAATGATGCTTGGGAAGAGTGTTTCAAAAACATTTGATTACGTGGATCATGATACTCTACTACTAAAATTGGAACATTATGGATTTAAGCTAAACTCGTTAAAGTTAATAAAATCATATTTGCAAGTAGAATACAGAGAGTCCAAATAAACGGAGTTAAATCATCATTTTTTTTATGGTGATAAGGCGGAAAACGAGCTTGCGGCTCACCTGATGGTAAATGAAGACCGCCGCCCATGGAAATTTGCAACACCAGAGGCTTGCAAATGCGTTGCCAAACCTCTTAGAAACCGTTCAGGTTTCTTAAAATAGGGAGTTACTGAACTGACAGCAACCGGAATACCCATACTGTCAGAATAGTCACTCCCCCAGTGAGCTCTGGTAACCTTACTCACTCGCAGAAAGACAACTATTGTTGATTCACTGCGGTCTTCTGTAAGGCGGAGGTACTTTCCCAGTCGGGCAGCTCAATTTGAGCGAGAAATCTCGCTATGCCCTACCTCCTACAAAATCATCATCATCAACCCATTAATGTCCCACTGCTGGGCACGGGTCTCCTCTCAATTGAGAGGGATTAGGCTATAGTCCACCACGCTAGCCTACTGCGAGTTGGCAGACTTCACATGCCATCAAAACCAAAAAGTTTGGCAAAATGCTGGTCCACCAGCATTTTGCCAAACTTTTTTGAGGCCAGTAAACTGGAGCTCCACAGGTTTACTGGCCTCATGAGTATTATTATTATTCTATTTATTGGTTTGACTTCTTCCTTGTTTTACATAAAGATATTTATACATTTTTACAGTTTGACTTACTTATTATTAATTAATTTAATTTATTATTTATTAACGCAATAGTTAACGAGTTAATGAAATAGCATGTAAAATATTAGACTGATGTTGGCCTTGATGTTGTTTTTTTTTTTAAATGTGATTATGCCTACCGGTCGTCGGGCAATCTGAGCTTGTCATGCTCACTCAAATGTCCTGCTAATCGTGGCGTTGTGTCGGGTCTTTTTATTTATTACAACATGGTTGAGTAGACAGACGCCGATACAGACGCGTCATGCTCGTGAACGGGTGCTGTCAGTTGGGGCTGGTCGATTCATACATGTTTTGGCAACCTAAACTAAATTGGTTTTAATTATTTCCTTTCTGCATAATTCATACGTTTCACATCGAACTGCATTAGTCTCATATTTATTTATTTATTTATTTATTTATTGATTCGCCTACAATTGTTACACAGTTTCGTAATAAGGTTACATAAACAATAGTGAAATATCCATTGTGTACAATATCAATCGGCAAACACAGCATTCATCAAAAAAAGAAAATACAATCGGATGACAAAGTTGGTAATTTGTTTTTTAAAATAATATATGTAGTTTTACAATTTTTAACAACAACTAGAATACCTATACTATTCTAAATCGATACTATGGACTTGGTTCCTATATGTATTGAGAGTGGAGCCAAAAATATTTAACTTACTGTCAAATCTATTGAATAGCCTGCACATTCTGGGGACTGGAGAGTTAGTGCCTAAAACTGTTTTCCGATGGGGTGGGTAAAATAACCTAATAGGTTTACGCGGATATTTGTGGGGAATGTTAAAATTAATTCTAGAAACGAGTTGTGTACAGTCGATTAGACTATTTAAAAGCTTATATAAGAACAAGAGGTCGAGAAAATCCCTACGCGTTTCAAGAGTTTTGACATTGAAGAATTGTAGACGTTCAGCATAACTACGTATCCTTTTAGCAATGCCCTTCGAGTAGGCCAGATGATTTAAAAACCGCTTTTGTATTCGCTCAAGTCTAAGAGTGTGTGTCGCGTAGTGAGGACGCCAAACAACTGAACAGTACTCTAATACACTGCGAACGAAGCAATTGAATAATAGTATTTTAGTTTTCGGTTGGGAAAATGGTTTGGCGTTACGGATAATGAAACCAGTAGCTTGTGCAGCTTTTTTTATTGTAGCATCAACGTGGGGTATAAATGTTATTTTTTTATCCAAAAGTACTCCTAGATCTCTTACGACTTCAACCTTGTTCAAACACTGACCGTTCATGCTGTAATTTGACTCAATAATTTTAAGCTTTCGAGTAAATGTTATTTGGGAGCATTTTTTAATATTAAATTGCATGTTATTTTGATCGCACCACTCTAAAAGCCTGTTTATATCTTCTTGAACTAATTTAACGTCCGAAAGCGACTTAATAACTCTGATTATTTTTAAATCATCAGCAAACAAGAATGGTACAGTGTTTTTCAGACAGTCCGGTAAATCATTTATAAAGATTGTGAATAATAATGGGCCTAGGTGTGATCCTTGGGGTACGCCAGATGTTATTTTAAATATGTCAGATTGATATCCGTTGGCTACTACGTAGAAAGATCTTCCAGTCAAATACGAGGACAGCCATTTGACAAAAGAACCGGCAAACCCGTACGCAGTAAGCTTTTCAGTTAATACTGCATGAGAAACTTTGTCAAATGCTTTGCAAAAGTCCGTATATATTGCATCCACTTGTTCATTGGAGTCAACATTTTCGATAACATGTTCGATGAAAGACGTTAGATTGCTACATGTGGATCTACCGGCTATAAATCCGTGTTGATGACTCGATACAAACTTTTTAAAGTAGTTTTGTATTAATGGGCATATTAGTGCTTCGAAGACCTTGGCAAGAGTACAAATAATCGAAATTGGCCTATAATTGCTCACTAAGTTATCGTCGTCGGCTTTGTAAATGGGAACTACTTTTGCAAGTTTCCATCGTTCCGGAAAAACACCAATACTAAGTGATTTATTGAAAATTATGTTAAGGGGTATTGTAAGTTCCTCTGCACACCCAATTATAAATCTAGCCGGAATTTGATCGCAACCTGGGCCCTTAGTAATATCAAGTGATTTTAGTTTTTTCAAGATATCTTCCTGTTTAATATTAGCCGTAGTAAAAGAATCTGATGTTTCAATCATGTATTTTGAGCTACTGGATAGACGACTTACGTGTGACTGACTAGTTGAAGTATAAACACTTGAGAAATAGGAACCAAACATGTTACATATATCACTTCCTTTTCTGGATGTAGTCAATCCGTCAGTCATAGTAGCAGGGTAAGATTTCGAAAGACCACGTTTGTTTTTTATAAATGCCCAGAACGACTTTGGATTGGCTGAAATGTTTTGTTCTACTCGGTTTATATAAACATTATAACACTCCTTTGATAATTTGTTGCACTGTTTACTACATGTTTTAAAAGCTAGTTTATCCATCGGATTTTTATATGTATTATACCTTTTTCTATATTTATTTGTTTCATGTACCAATCTAATGAGATCTTTACTAAACCAAGGTGGGTGAGAATTATTTTTGACTAGGATCGATGGAACATTCCGTTCAATAGTTCGATTGACGATATTGTAAAAAATGTTAACTAAGGTATTGGGGTCATCTATGCCAGAAAATAGGTCATTCCAGTTAACATTACCAATTTCTTCTTTTATAGCTGAATAATTTGCTTTTTTAAAATTTGGTCTCCTAGTTTTATCTGTTTTTAGGTAATTTTGTGAACTGTAACGCAATACAATTTCAAGGGGAGGGTGATATGGATCTATTTTACTTAAACTTTTGAGAGCTTTTGAAACGGTACATTCCGAATAGTCAACAAGAACCAAGTCCAGGATCTTTTTCTTAATGTTACTAACATTGTTACATTGCATAAGGTTATTAATATGTGTAAAGTCAATAAATGTTTGGCTGATTTTGGTGTTCATGCCTGGTGGTGTAAGAGTGCCAGAGCCTGTGGTACCGTTTACAAAATTCCAGTCTATGCTACTTAAATTAAAATCCCCTATTAAAATAGTGTGTGAATCTATCGTATCCGACACTATGTTATATTTGTCCAGAAAGTGTTCCAACATATGATATTGTACTGGAGGCGGTAAGTACACTGCACAGATTGCAACTCTAAAACTGTGAGTCACATTTACGGTCACCCACAGATCCTCGCATTCACTTTCCCAAGCACAATGTCTATTAGCAGTGAAATTCTTGGCAACAGCTATTAAGACACCACCTCCATCTTTAGTTTTGTGAAATCCAGAAGTTTCCCTGTCGCGTCTAAAAACGTTGTACCTGTTGTCAAAAAGCTCACTACTAAAGACAGAATCTTTAAGCCAGGTCTCAGTTAACACCAAAATATCGTAATTAGTACATACCAAATCTCGATAGAACTCAATACTCTTTGTCCGCAGACCACGTGTATTTTGGTAATATATATTGAGACAATCGAATTTTACAAACAAACAATACAAGAAACTAGCAAGAAAAAAAAAATTTTTTTTTTTATATTATTATGTTTAAGGAATCTAAATCTCTGATAATCTTATTTTCGGAACCTTCATTCTTTTTAACGTAAATACGCCCTCCTCGTATCCATACATATTTATATCCTTTTTCTTTAGCTCTGAGGCGAGCAGCTGCATGTAATGCTTTACTAGTTGGACTCAGGTGCTCAGTAATGTAAATGGCAGATTTCTCAACATCAAATCCGAGATGTGAAGTATTTAATTTATCCGTTACAGGTTTTGATTTGTTGAAGGTTATTGATGCGGCCAGAAATGTGTCTCGGAATCTTGGTGTATTAAATTGAACAATGATTGACTTCGGGCGATTGTTTAAGTTATTTTGCTTCATTACGCGCGTGCAGTTAGCAATATTTTCCTCCGTGATATCACAATTGATAACCTTGCCCAATTGTTTAACAATTTTTACCAAGTCTTCGTTGTTTTTTTGTGGAACACATTGTATCTCAATGTTATTGGCCCGACCATGAAGGTCTAGATTATTAATGCGAGCTGTCATAACTTGTACAGTTGTTGCCAACTTAGAATTTTCGTCCTGTAGTGCTTTTATTGTTTGTGTAGTTATATCTCTAGCCTTTATCATGTCATCATATATTGATATTATATTGTGAAACAAAGCCAACTATTGTGTAATTTTGAGTTTTTGGAACTGTGCAACTAGTTTTTGACAATTCAAAAGTAGGTACCTAAAATATTGGTCAAATTGAAATAAATCATTTGAGTTTGAGTTTTGAGTTTGAATAAGTTTGTTAGATTAAATGATTTAGAAAGACACAAAAAAATTCTACTGAACAAGTTATTTTCTAATATATTGACGTAAAAATCGCCGCAGATAATTATAGACTTATTTGAATTGAAAACTATTTTCAAGTACGTTCTCCATGACAGATTCAAATGTTGCATAGTTTTGGCAATTTGATTCACTGGAGATTTCATTTAAATTTAAGGTAATTTAGTGATCGCCGAATCAAAATTACTTAGGTATAGTTACATTAGTTGAAGAATATAGTTATTAAGGTTAAATAAAGAAAGATTAATTATTTTTTGCTTTTCAGTTTTTCGGCATTTTTTATGGTTAAAAAGTTTTTACTATTGATATGTTTTCGTTAGAGATTTGAATATACGAGGTTACGTGGTTTCGTATAGTAGCGTGCATTCCTTTTTACCTAAGTAATTCGCATTAATTATATGTTTTTTTTTTATAGATATGACTAAGTAATCTAGAATAAATACAAAAAAACATCTGCACTTTTACTTTTTTATATTCGCAAATATAGCCGAGATAATCAAAGTGCTCATATTGGCGCGGAGTTATTTAAAAACGCAAGCGGCGTTTGATCGCGCTGTGACGTCACGAGTCTTTAAAAGCTGCGCGCCGCACCGGTGAGTGAGCGGCAATTCGATTAAGCAGTATTAATTCAATCACCGCTGCTGGTCGCTCGTTTTTGCAGTTTTATTACGGGAAAATGAATAAAAAAAAACTGTGCAATACCTAAACAAATAAATAAATATAACCGGATATTATGTGTTCTGTATTGCCACCAAACATCTTAGTTTGCAAAATTTGTATGACGCGTTGAGCTAAATTATGTTATATCGATTCTATTTGATTAATGTAATTTATTCAGTGCACTTTCAGTCATCGTGACATTCGGGGGCATTCAAACATAACATTTTAAACATTTTTCTTAAGGACGTTCGTCGAAAATGTAACAGCATTTTCGACGAACTCAAATTTAGGTATCTAGAGTCGCACACAGCAACATTACGGACACGCACACATTGAAACCACTGAGTGCTCGATTTTATACATCGCTTAAATAATCTTAATACTTGTTATTATTTCTTAATTTTATTTGAATTGATTCAGAAAGTTTAGTAAGCGTATTTGGTGATAGTACGATCACCAAATACGTACTGTCTGCAGATATCCCTAAGTAAAATTGCTTAAAGATTAATTTATTTCGTTATATTGAATGTGAAGTCAATGCGCTGTATAAAACATTCTTATGACTCGGTCTATTTTGCTATATCTCATAAATTATTATCAATATGTATGAATGTATTTAAAAGTAAAAAATAATGGTAAAATTCGTTCTTCGTGTACCCATTATTACTCATTCAAATGAAAACTAGAAGTACGCGTAGGTACAAGAAATAAAATAACATTAAGAAATCGCTATTTAGTTTAAAAAACCACGAAAAATGTAGTCTGCCATATTGGATTTAGAGCGATGTCACAATATTACATCATTTTATTTTTTGAGTTATTTTTAGTAAGCTATTTATTATATATGCATATAGCCATATGTTACCCATATTGTAAAGTGCATTAAAAATAACTAGTCCGCCATGGGTGTTCCGGAATGACGTCACATAACTAAACATCCAAACTATTTGTCTATGCAAAATTTCAGCTCAATTGGTTGAAAATATCTTCTTCAAAATTGACTTGCAAGAATCCACCCGAACAAACATAATTATGCATACATATATTATATTATACATACATACAAACATTTCAAATTAGTAAATAGTTTTGAAATAAAACTACTTTTTACGGATTTTATCGCGGTATATTGATATTATTTTAATATTCGCGTAAGTGTAAGGAATCAATAAAAAGTTTGTGAAAAGTTTACGGTCAGGGATAGGCTTCTATAGTTCACGTACTAAGTACTAATAAGAATTAATGACACCCGACACTGACAAGCACAAACTATTCCTTTTCCTTATTAGTACATCATTCTTTTAGTACTTTGTCGTTCGTTCGCGATGTCAGTATTCTTAGTCTCTGCTTCTGAACGAGTAGTCGCCCGCTGCAAACGTGTACTGTAGGACTGTAGATACTTGAAATACGCGAAGCACAACTAAACGAGCGGGAGCGATATAAAATCAGTGTATGAAAGAGTGGGTAGCATGATAATATTTCATATAAAGAATAATCGGGTATTGTTAGAATGACCGGCAAAGCCTGCCCAGTAGGTATGAAGGAAAATAAAATGTAATTCACTATCCCTTCAGTGTACTATGGTACTGCTGTAGGTACTAATAATACCAGGAGACAGAACTAGTACATTTGAAAGTTTATACCTAATAGTACAGTCATTCAGTGACCGAGTAAGAACAACCCTAGTTAGGGAACACCTGTCAGGAACGAAGTTGACATCTTAACCCCACCCATCCAAGTCTCGACCTCACTAACAAATGCTTAACCCTACGCATCCTTTTCTTCAACTCACCCACAGACTCTTTACCCCACATATTTTTGCCTTGTTTTAGTAAAATTTGATCTCACCCATCCATTTCATCACCTGCCTGACAGCTGCTTAACCCTACCCATGTACTTTCAGGCCTAATCTAAATCACAGGTTTACTATAACTTAACCCCACCCATCCATTTCACATTTTAGTTCAAGTATTCAAGTTATCAAGTAGGTATTGGTAAGTACATTATTTACTTATTTTTTAAACAAAAAGTGTACTAAATCATATTAGAACATGATATAAGTACTTATTTAAATAAAACCTATGTCGTCATTTTAAGCGCTGAAAATAGGTAGGTACATTTAATTGAATACAGCTTTTGATATTACTATAATTTGAACATTATTATACAAGCAGGTAAGTACTTAAATATGTGAAACAATCGAAAGTTATCAACATCATTAGCTCAACCCGTTTTTGTCCACTGTTGCGTAGGTATAAGACTGCTAGTGTGAATTTTATTGTGCACAGTTCATTCAAAATAGGGGTTTTTATTAAATTTAATTTATAGTTATTCAAATTCAAATATTTTTATTTCAAGTAGACCAATATTACAGGTTCTTTCGAAATGTCAACACTACTTGCACGGTTCCAAAAAGTAGGTCTTATGGAGAAGAACCAGCAAGAAACTCTATAGATACTCTTTTAAATAATTCGTTATATTTACAATGTTCTTTTTTAATATTAATATGAGAATAATGCAGTCTGATGTGAAACGCATGAGATATCCACTAGCACTAAAAAAAATATAATAGAATAATTATAATATAAAACCCGGATGCCATGACATGTATAAGCCGACCAGCCCTAACTGACAGCACCCGTTCACGAGCATGACGTGTGTATCAGCGTCGCTCTACTCAACCCGACTTGTGTGACCCGACACACAACGCCACCATCAGCAGGACATTTGAGAGAGCATGACAAGCCCAGACTGCCTGGCCAAAATGTCTACCAGTAAGTATGCATTTTTCATTTCGCAAAACAACATCGAAGCCAACATTAATCTCATATTTTACAGGAAATTTTACAAAATCTAAAATAAATTTTAAAATAAAATAAAAGTATTGTAACTATAGTTACATGCATGGAAGTTAAAAGTGTATAAATTAAAATAATAAAATGTCAAGATAATAAAATCATAATTATGCAAATGTCAAAATCATAAATGATAAAAATAGAATGTCAAGAATATAATAATAATCATAAACATGTTTTGATAGCCCGGTTCATTAGAACTATTCAATCCCAAGCACTATTATCATCCATGTAGTCTTTCAACGTATCTATAAAAAGTATATATATAACCTTGAGAACAAAGTCTCCGTTTAATAATATATTTAAATTTGTTTAGACTTAATTTTTGATAATGTGTTGGAATTTTGTTGTACAAGCGTATGCATTGACATTTAAATGATTTACTTATTTTCTGAAGCCTAGTTGCAGGAACAATAAATTTATTTTTATTCCTGGTATTAACATTATGAATATCACAACGTTTTTTAAAAAGATTGATACGCCTGTGTGCATACAACAAATTCTCATAAATGTATTGTGATGGAACAGTCATAATATCAATCTCCTTAAATTTATCCCTCAGCGAATACCTGGGACTTAATTTATAAATTGACCAAATAGCCGTTATTCATAGAACGTCTTTTATTACGGCAGCTAGAACAGCAATATAAATAACATTAACTATGCTGTAAGTGGTATTTTGAGATGTCAAAGGTCTCGAGTTCGAACCCAAGGCACGCACCACTGACTTTTCGGAAGTTATGTGCGTATTTATCACATGCTCAAACGGTGAAGGAAAACATCGTGAGGAAACCTGCATGCTTGAGAGAATTCACGATGGCATGTGAAGTCTGCCAACCCGCAGTAGGACTATAGCCTGATCCCTCTCAATTTAGAGGAGACCCGTGCCCAGCAGTGGGACATTAATGGATTGATGATGAAGTGGTATTTTGCAAGTAGCAAATACTTTTTACTGTTTGGGTATCTAGAATCTAAATGCATGATTTATAATATAAACAAAGCTAAGGGCTTGGCTACATAATCTCGTAAACGTATATTAACGGTGCCACAACTGAGCGCGGCACGTTGACGCAACGTGCAGAAACACTTGGCCGTGAAACATAAAACATAATAATAATAATAAACTTTATTTTTCATTAACAATTTGTTTACAATAGTTGGTGATTGGAGCCTCCTTTTAAGCAAATAATGCCTGTATTAAGAGACCCCGCGCTCCCATATCTTAGTAACTAATAAATTTAGGTTTAATTTAAGCAAAAATTACAAAAAGTTCAATTTAATAGCTGAACTCACAAAAATAAGGGCATGTATGTTGTGTGTGTGTAATTTGTGTATGTGTGTGTATGTATTGTTTGAGTGTGTGTGTGTAGTGTTTGAGCGTGTGTGAGTATGTGTAATGTTTGAGTGTGTGTTTATGAAGCTATCGTACTGTAGTATGAGCTAGTTGGTTTTATTGTTGACGTGGGTATGCCTGTAAGTTACATGGTGTGATGTAGGATTAACTCAGTGTCTTCATAGGTTAAGGGTTTTATCCATTTAGTTAAAATAATTTTACAGTCATGATATGCCTTAGTGTATATATCTATTTCCTTATTTTTTTTATTAAAAACTAAAAAGCAAAAAATAACTTCATACAGTTTTTTTTTTTTTAGTTTTAAAGGCAAGAAGTCGGTGCCGATGATGTGATGGTTTTAATCACCCTGCTCAAGGTCACTCGCGGTGAGTGTACTTACTATTACGTTTGGCTTGGCACTTGCCAATTGGCATTGCCGTTAGTCAAAACCTTTAAGTATTTACTAGGTCATCATCAGACCTTCAGAATTTGTCAATGTGTGGGTATGATTGAGAATGGGTGTTCTACACCCATTCTCAATCATACCCACACATTTACTGACTCATTCAAACGTTCATGGAGGTCTCATCAACCTATTATAACTAGATTCTCTGTTAAACACATATGTATAACTTACTTCGTTGTTCTGTTTCTCTAAGACAAATATGCACTACCACAACACACTCAAACACACACAAAACATACACGAACAAATTTTCATACGCTATTTCAACCTTAGTCCTACGACTATATTTAAAATCGGATTATACGATCCTATATTGCGTTATGATTTTTGATTATCAAACCGATTTAGAACAAAGATCCAGAGTACCTATTTGAAAAATTTACCTGGATAAAGAATATGAATCAAATATATTTTCGCTACAAAAAACAGAGTAAAAATTCCTGCACATAAAACGCTGTACTTCATGTTTACGGAATCGATTGTATGGAATGATCTGCCACATACATCCTATGAAAAATAAGGTGAGTGTAAACTGTTAAAATGTATAAACATTCTTTACTTAAAAGACAACTTGCTACTGAAACCTGAAACATTCGTACTGGAAAAATCTTAAACTTGGAGGATTTTTCAGAATTAACCAAAAGATATAAAAGCGTAAATAAAAGACGCATTCACTCGCATCACTCAATGAAAACCTCAATCTCTTAAAACGCACGCATACATACATATACGCTCACACACACATACACTACGTATACCCACACATAGTAGTCAGTCTTAGCATTAAGGAAACAATGGATCCAGGTGAAAATCAGCGTCATGTGCCGTGACGTAGGTACTTGTCATCATCCCATGTTGCATTTGATCGATAAATGTTATTGTTGAATCTTTGCACTGAAACACTAAAAGGCCTGTTGGCATTACTGTGGAAAGTTTTCAATAAGCTGCTAGCTTATCAGAAAAAATGCACAATGCACATCAAAGGCTCATAAAAAACAACCTCTAGGCTCCGGCAAAATAAACGCTGTCACGGATTTTGCTATCCCTTTGAACCAACCTGTCAAAAGCAGAACGCACGCCTTATGCTACTGGGAATATAGATTGGTAATTTGTATAGAATAGTAGGAATTACGCTACAAGGTCCCGAAATAAATAAAAAAAGGAATTAATCAGATATTTATACATACACTCACGCCTTTTTCCCATGGGGGTAGGCAGAAACTACAGAATGCCACGCGCTACGGTCCCTGCATACCACTTTTGCCTCGTCCACATTCATACATCTCGTCATGCACGCGCGCCGGTTATAAGTACTGCGTACCTGACCTTTTTGAAGGAGTTCACTAATTAGGTCGGTGTATGTCCTTCTAGGGCGCCCCCTCCCGGCGTTTCCACTAACATCCGTCTTATAAATTCTTTTCGTCAATCGCCTATCATTCATCCTTTCAGCATGCCCAAACCATCTCAATACATTCTTCTCAACTTTTGTCAATACGTTGTCTTTCAAACCACAACGTTTTCTTATCGCATCATTCCTCAACCTATCATTCAAAGTTACACCACACATACTTCTCAAAGAACGCATTTTCACGGCATTAATTCTGCTTTCATGCCTCTTCTGTCATACCCAACTTTCACTTCCATACATACGTGTAGGTACCAGCACACTATTATAGATAGCCAATCGTGCCTTTTTTGACACAGACTGGCTAGCCATCACCGCATGCATAGCACCATTAACTTTATTTCCCGCATTGACTCGTCTTTCCACATCTGCATCAATCTTGCCATCCCTAGTAAACATACTTCCCAGATAAATAAACTCATTCACTTGTTCAACACTCTTACCATCTATCTTAATATCACACACACATACACTATCTACCTCTTTTTCAAAAACCATAACTTTCGTCTTACTTCCATTTATTTTCATTCCCTTTAATTTCAATCCTTCGTTCATTACTGTTACCATGTCTTGCAACTCTTCTGCCGACGACGCAAGTAAAACTTGATAATCAGCATATAGAAGGCATTTGACAGGCAACTCATTCATTCTAAGACCACTATCATTCTCTTTTAAATCTGCCAAACAACTATCCATGTATAGATTGAATAGCCACGGTGAGGCCACACATCCCTGTCTAATACCTCTGGAGATGCTAAACCAGTCCGTGTACGCCCCATTTAACCTAACACAAGCACTAGAGTCCCTGTACAGGGATTTCAGTGCCCGTATCAAGCGTCTATCCACTCCATATCTAGATAGCGTTGACCACAACTCTTCCCTCCACACACTATCATAGGCCTGCTCTAAGTCAATGAAACCGCAATAGACTTTCTTGTGCTTTGCTAGGTGTTTTTCGGCTATGCACCTTAAGGAGAAGACCTGGTCCGCACATCCCATTCCCTTTCTAAATCCTGCCTGAACATCCCATATTTTCTCATCTGTTATTTCTATCACTCTATTAATCAAAACTTTTGCATAAAGTTTGCCGACAACACTCAAAAGGCTGATGCCGCGATAATTTTTGCACTCCTGCTGTGAACCTTTTCCCTTATATATAGCGAAGAGTTGTGGTCAACGCTATCTAGGTATGGAGTGAATGTGAGTGGACGCTTGATGCAGGCATGGATAGTTGTTTGGCAGATTTAAAAGAGAGTGATAGTGGGCTTAGAATGAATGAGTTGTTATTTATTTGGAAAGTATGTTCACTAGGGATGGCAAGATTGATGCAGATGTGGAAATTCGAATAAATGCGAGAAATAAAGTGAATGGTGCTATGCATGCGGTCAAAAAAAACACGATTGGCTGTCCATAATAGCGCGCTGGTAATTGGCTGTCCATAAAAGTGTGCTGGTACCTACATTTGTGTATGAAAGTGAAAGTTGGGTAGGGTTATTTGAGAAGTATGTGTGGTGTAACTTTGAATGCCTAGTTTAGGCGGCAGCAGTTCACCCTCTAATGTGACACCTCTGTACAACAAAACTTTGTGTACCTATGTTAAGTTACTTATAAATGTACAAATAAAGATTTTATTATTATTTATTATTATTATTTAATCATAGACTGAGGAATGATGTGATAAGAAAATGTTGTGGTCTGAAAGACGACGTAGTGACAAACATTTAGAAGAATGTACTGACATGGTTTGGGCATGTTGAGAGGATGAACGAGAGGCGATTGACAAAAGGAATTTATTAGGCGGATGCCAGTGGAAACGCCGAGGCGCCCTAGGACATAAATCGACCTAATTGGTGAACACTTTCAAAAAGGTCAGGCCCACAATAATCGAAACTGGCGCGCGTGCATGACGAGATGTATGAATGTGGACAAGGCAAAAGTGGTTCAGGGATCGTAGCGCGTGGCATTCTGTAGTTTCTGCCTACCCCTATCGGAAAAAAGCGTTAGTGTATGTATGAATATTTAAATGTGTCGTATTTTGTAAAGATGTTTCCTGTGTATTTTAAAATGGTTGGAACAATTTTGATGAAATATTCCGACAGTATTAATATATAATAAAATAATAAATTTATTTTCGCTGATTTTTAGATAAATCTCTAGTCAGTATAACTAGCAAAAGTGACCGTCTGTATAAAATAACAGCGAATATAAAGAAAAGATATTCGGGACAAAATCCTATGGCCCTGAGAGTATTTTAATAACTTGATCTTCTCTAAGATTACATTTTTGTTTAATGATTTCCACCATTTTATTTGTATTATTAAACCACATTCTTTTTTATTGGTTACTTAATAACTAACTAGAAAAGAGGGGCATTCTGCACCACTAATATGCAGACATTTAGTGGTGTCAGCGGTGATGATCGAACTTGCCCCCGATATGTCAAGTCCCGCTCCGCGACGCATGTTTAGGTTCGATGCATCCAATGCAGACCTTTTTCCGCTGCCGATTGACGCAACTTAAAGAGCTCATTGCGCAGATCGGCGACGGCATTTTGGGACGCATCTAACTTCTTCTGCACATTACCTAAATTGCCTTCAGAAGAACAATAGTGTCGGGAGGGAGCTTGTGAAGTCGCTACAAACATTTGTTATGTCGTCAGGGTCGGTCTAATTTAGCAGCGTGATGATGTCTTGGAAGTCTTTGTCTCTTCTTGGTCCCGTCACGCCGGCGAGACATCATTTGGTCGCTCGTGTTGGGCAACCGGAACAGAAGCAGCTTGGAAGCGGCGATGTCCTCCTTGCTGAAGTTGGTGGCGCAGATCTGGACTGCAGACACCTCGTCCATAACGTCCGACTTCTACTGCAGGAATGCCAGTAGTTCATTCGCCACAAGTTGTTGATACCATGGCGATAAAAACTTATGAGTGACGGCTTGCGCCACCGCGTATTCAGTTAAAAGTAAGTTATAATAATAATAATAAAGTTAATACGCTGCAGCAATACATCCGCATCGTAGCGCAGCTAGTATGAGACTCGATCAATGCATTGAAGAAATTAAATTGAAAATCAGTCAGATCGCTTGGTATTAAATTGAAGAAATTAATTTGAAAATCAGTCAGACGGCTTGGTATTAAATTGAAGATATTAAATTGAAAATCAGTCAAGTGGATTGGTGTTAGATGCTGCCCTGTAATTCAAATAGGTAGATCAAACATTTATAAAATACGATGGGTCGAACGAAAAAGTGTGGGGCCTTAGAGTTTAAGTTTGGCTACTTATCTCGCTAATATACGACTGTGGAAGTACCTCCGCGGCTCCGCCTAACAAAATACCGCATCTCTAAAATGATTTCTTCACAGGAAAGTCAAAGTAAGACGCAAATACTTTACTTGGTTTGAGTCAGTAACATTACTTATAGGTATATAGGCAGTAGGCATTAAAAAGTTTTGTTTTTAGGGTTACGTACCTGAAAAGGAAAAAAACGGAACCCTTACAAGATCACTTTGTTGTCAATCTATCAAGACCCTTTATATTGGGAATATGTAGAGGTATGAAGTTGAAATTTATACCGTATACTCAGGTCTACGGTTCCATGAAGATGAAGAGAAAAAAACAAATTCCAAGTTTACGTAAAAAAAAGATACGGCCGGTTATTCGGCAAAAAACGCATATTTCAAAACTCTCAAGGGAATAGTCTAGTCCTAACTTACGTTTGTTACATTGTAAATATGCCGCGAAAGTGTTCTAATAACCCAGACAGTTTTTGTTATGTATGTGGAGAATTAACTTATACGTCTCAGCGTCGGAAAATGCTTGTTATTTTTGTTTGATTCAAACAAAAGGCATAACAACTAAGTCTAAACACACTGTCCAGTACCCAATCAGTGTCATCGGCCAACAGACCTATCCTACATAGTACCGAACTGCCTGTGCCAAAGCCTCCAAATCAAGCAGAAAGTCTGGATTCTGTTCCTTCTCCGGAATTCGTTCTTAGTCAACAAAGTGGGATATCTCAAGTTAAAGAGTGAATATTTGTTGGTCCACAAATACGGTAACTAATGAAGGATACAAACTATGAAGGAAAGCTGAATGATCAGGAAAAAGTCGCCTGGAAATGTTTTATGAATGTTGTCCGAAATTTTCTAGGAAACCATAAAGCGGAAAATTACAAAGACTTAATCAGTGAGCTTTTAATTTCATACAAAGCTTTGGGATGTAATATGTCTTTAAAAATACATATGTTGTACTCTCATCTGGATGTTTTTCCCGAAAATTTGGGTGCTGTGAGCGACGAACAAGGCGAAAGGTTTCATCAGGACATTTCCTTCATAGAAAAGCGCTATCAAGGGAAATTGAGTCTAGGAATGCTAGCAGATTACTGCTGGGGACTTAAAAGGGACCTACCAGAAGCCAAACATTCACGCAAATTATAGATATTTATTTTAAATTAAAAAATATTTTTTTATATGTTACTGATTTTTGTACTTTTCATAAAAATATAAATCTTGATTTCACAAAGAAACCTGATGTGTCAATTTTTTTCTGTTGATAAATTATTGTTTGGTGGCCATAGTACATTCAAAATTTGGTATAAGTTTTCGTGTGACAAAAAAAAGTTTGAATTTTGTTGACCAGTGTTATCAGTGTTTGGGAAAAGCTCGGAAAAAACGGCGCGATTCGATTTCTGAACTATTTATAATGATCCTACGTACGGATCTCTCGGTGGGTGAGTCCCACTCGCACTTGTCCGGTTTTTTTATCATGAAATGGTATATCGTAAAGCTGTAAGACATTCAAATATTAATTCGTAACGTTAATGTTGGGAAAGACTAAAATCAGAAATTTAGGGAATTTCTACTACCACATTTGAAGGACCATTTTATAAAATAATAACCTAATAAGTATCTGTTTTTTTTGTATTATTTTGGAAGCTTAGGTCCCCGCAAAGTTTTTAAAATAAGGTTAAATGTATGGAGTTAATAAACATTCCACCCACGTAGACACCGTGTTTAAACAACATCTTCAACCCCTTTCTAGGATTAAAACTATCCTGTGTCTATCCCTGGGATACAAACTGTCTTTATACCAAGTTTTATCTAAACCGACAGACACACAGATACACTTTCGCATACTTTCGATGTATGGATATGATTGTAATTGTTTATCAAATATTTAGTGCAACGTAGAGCAATTTCATATTGTTATTCGGTAGCAATTGATCAAATCTGTTGTTTACTAGCTTTTGCCCGCGATTTCGTCTGTTTTGGACCCAATCAGACTTTTAAGAAATTATCGACACCACATACAAACGTACACCCCGGTTTCGCTCTTATGTCCTTCCCCGGGGCTCAAAATATCTCCATACAAAATTTCGTCTAAATCAATTCAGCGGTTTAAGCGTGAAGTAGGTAGGTAACAGACATACTGACACACTTTCGTTATTTAGTAAGAATAGTAATAGTAAAGTAAAGTATGGATATGCCTATTGGCTACGAAAAAGAATGTTCATATTCAATCAGTTCGCCCGCTCCTGTGTTTTTAAGTCAGGCGGTTTTACTCCCGCAGAACCCCAATCCACCCCCAATCATTTTCTGTAATTAAAGTAAGCTATACTCCTTATAACATTAACTATCTGCGAGTGTAAATCCCGTTCTAATCGGTCCACCCGTTTCAAAGATTAGTTGGAATAAACACGCAAAAATAAAAAAATAAAAACATTTTTTGTGTAACTAATTGGAACCGCATATATTTTCATATGCATTTAGAAAAAAGCTGTTAATTTTAAATTACTTTAATTTTAACCTCGTTAAGGGATGAATTTCGATAAAATACAAAACACGTATTCCATCAATTCAATTAATTATTTAACTGAATTGATGGAATACGTAATCCGTTTATGCAAAATTTGATGTAGATTGAACCAAGGAATCACGTTGTCCCATACAAACTTTGACCCCTTTTCACCAAAAAAATCCGTTCTTATCGGATGCTTACGTTAACACGCCCTCCAAGATTGAGGTCTCTACGATCAGTAGTTTAGGCTGTGCGTTGATCCTACAGTCATTTAGGACAAAAGATTATATAATTATATTTTTTTTTATTATTTTTGGCTATAACATTTCCATCATACATTACATAATGTAACTCTAGCGGTTTACGCAGCGCACGCTAGAATAGCTCGCAGATGGTAGATTTTTTCCTAATTACTTGACACTTATCGTCATATTTTGGACAATTCACACAATAACTTGTGGCTTATCTGTTGTTATTCTGATGTATGATGTAGCTGTATTATTTTAAAGCTTCATCAAAATCCATTCAGTAGTTTTTACGTGAAAGAGTATTAAACATCCATCCATCCATCCATACATCCATACTTACAAACTTTCGCGTTTACAATATTAGTAGGAAAGATAAGTAGTTAGTTTTACAAGAAATATAATAGGGAAAACACTTACCTCCTTCATAAGCTACGTAATAAGTAGGAGTTCTAAAAATGTTTAAGATTTGCTCCGATCTTGATATTTTTATAAATAAGGTAAAAAATTGAGCTAAATGCAAACAATTTTTGTCACAAAACAAAACGCGACCTAAACCGAATCTGAAAATGGAATAATATACTTTAAACTCGAATTGGCGCCTAAGATAAAGTCAAAGTCAAAATATAATTTATTCAAAGTAGGCCAAATTAAAATGGCTCTTTTTGAACGTCGACGATAAAGACAGCCCCTATAAATATACCTAATACAATAATTAGTCTAAACAATATAGAGTGCATTAATTAACAATGACTATATGAGCTATATACCAATTCATTTTACCAAGCAGAAAATTAAAAAATACTGATATAGAATATAGAACAACAAATAATAATATTAACACACTCTTCGCCTCCATTTCTCTGTATGTGCTCACACGTACATATCTCAATAATTACACTTATTTTACAAATTAGACTGCTATCTTGGACTAATCCGGTGACCATCTATTGTTGTCACTAAAATAGTCACTCAAATTATAATAAGCCGTCTTAATAAGACAATTTTTTACTTAACTTTTGAATGCGTCAGTCGGTAGATCCAAGATATCAGTAGGTATTCTATTATAAATACGTATACCAACCGATTATGTACCTTCTGTAAACGAATAGATAAGAAGAAGACGACTTTCTTTTTCTGAATTTCATTTTCGCCTTCCATAGGTATTTTTTTTTATTCACAGTTCCTTACTCGAGATATACATAGTATAAAGATCCCCGATCTCTATACTATCTAAATATCGATTGAGGGAGCAATGAAATAGAATGAGCACACATCCTGTGGCAATATCAGTTCTAAATCAATGATCATACATTTGTGGCAAGTCCATTAACTACCATAACGTAATTAATTTATCGATGGCTCCACCGACAAGAGCTGAGCTCTTAAATCTATAATATAAAAATGAATCGCAAAATGTGTTGGTAAGCGCATAACTCCACAACGCCTGGACCAATTTTGCCAATTCTTTTTTTTGAATGTTCGTTGAAGTTCAAAGATGGTTTTTACGGCGAGAAAAAATCAAATAATTGCCGGAAAAACCCTAGAAACAGCCCTTTTCTTTTTCCCATACAAATGTTTTCTAACTAAAACGAGCTTTATTGCTATGGTATAAAGTTCATATTGAATTACAAGCACTCACTGTTGTTTAAACAAAGTAGGTATGTTTCTAACGTCAAAGAATCAGTGTTTATGTTGGTAATATATGAGAACAAAGTTGCAATATTTTCGTATTCGAAATTTAAATTTGATTTTCGCCATCTTTTGTTCTATTTTCAGGTTTTTCTAATTGTGAATTGTATTAAACCTCTTTGAGTTTGTGTTAATATGTTTCTTAGATTCAGCTTTTGAGGGTATTTTTTTTAAGATATAGCTCTTATAGTTTTCGAAGAAAAAGGTTTTTTTATCGCTAAGGTCCGAAGTATAAATTTTTGGCGGGAAATGAAAAGCTGTTTCCCAAATTTTCCGCTGGAAAATCGTGGCGCGTCAGTGGCTACTCTAATGAGTTTGCTTTTGTCAACTGATACACGAAACAAATTCGTACCTATATAGTGTTTTGTGCAGTGTTTATTTACCTATGATCGCTAATTATTGCATGTGACAAAATAATCTATAATATAGATATGCCTCCTATTAGACGAAGCAATTTAGGTAGTATAAGCCGAAATGCTACAAACCAAGCTAATTACCGCCGAAATGAACGTGAAAGAATTCGGATATTACAAACGCGTGAAGCGCGAGCGCGACATTCAACTAATAATTGCGCAAGTTTGAATCGAGCTGCTTTCAGGTACGATGTGTCAATTGACTACAGTAACTACCAATGTGTTGTTATTGGTGCGATGAACTTGGTTTGCTCACATTGTAAGGCATTGGAATATAAAAACGAAGCTAATGGATTGTGTTGCGCAAATGGTAAAGTGAAATTGATACCATTGGAACCACCACCAGAGCCATTGTACTCATTGGTTTTAGGAATAGAGATGTAAATGAATTAAATTTAAAAATACAAGAACAAATTACAGACGAATCGAGGATATATAAATCAATTGATTCGGCTACTAACCAAGATGATGTAGTGAACTATCCACCAGAATTTTTAAACTCGCTGGATTTGCCAGGATTGCCACCTCACAAACTTCAATTAAAGGTTGGATCGGTAGTTATAATGTTGCGAAATATCAACCAACCGCGTCTTTGCAACGGCACATGGTTAGCGATAAAAAAAATACTAAACAACGTGATAGAAGCAACTATATTGAAAGGAAAGTATAAAGGAGAAGACGTTCTCATAGCGCGCATCCCAATGATTCCGAATGATGTGCCGTTTGACTTTAAACGACTAGTTTCCAGTTCGGCTTGCTTTTGCTATGACCATAAACAAGTCCCAGGGGCAATCATTAAGTGTTAGTGGTATTAATCTGGAAAACCCATGTTTCTCACATAGTCAATTGTATGTTGCCTGTTCCCGTGTTGGAAAACCATCAGATTTGTTTGTCTATGCGCCAGATAATCAAACAAAAAACATCGTATATCACAAAGCACTACAATGAAAATAAAACTGATTTTTGTTAATAATTATGATTCACATGATTAACAATAAAGAGATTACTTATTTTTAAATGCTTATATAATTATGTTTTATTTAATTATATTTCTTATTCACAACGCCCTATCACCAGGGTGACGGTTCTGTTCAGGAGATTTTTTTGCCCCGACTATAAAATATGTAGGAACAAAAAAATGTCACATTACAAATCATTTTGACAGGACTTTATTGCAATTTAATTAGGCAGTACGAAGTCTGCCGGGTCAGCAAGTTAATAATATAATTAATTTATCAGCGTTTGTACTAAATATGATATTTAATAGTATTGGAGTAAATTGAGTACTGTAGCGTGGCTTACCTGAGAACATGGGCATGGTAAGTTCTGTATGCAGTTGTGACAGCTGCCGTGACAGGTACAGTTGAGAGCGGCAGTACGTGGTGCACAGTAGCGCGTCCAGTGTCCCGCGCCCTTTATCTGAGCCTGCAACAATGTATTATACTTGAAAAATGAATTCAACACAACATCAAATATTATTATATTCTATTGCTTCTCAACAAACGAGAGTAGATCCATGCTCAATACTGGGATAGTAAATGGGTTGATAATAATGATATACATAGAAATACATGCGCACGTCATGCTACCGTGTTTGTCGGTGTGGAAATCTATATGGCACGACTTTATTTGCTAATTCCGCAGTAAAATTTGCACTGTAGAATATAAAATATTGAACAAAATTAATCATATTAAATGTTGTTTTATGTTCAATTTATTATTACTTACATTAATAGAGGTATATATTTAATTAAATTGTAAAAATATTTCTACGATTAAAAAACATGTACAGTAGAATCCGTTTATTATGACTCCGCCTATAGTGACCAACCGCCTATTATGACGTAATTACAAACGAAGTTTGGTTTTCATATAAAATTCTATGTATCATAGTCGGATATAATTACTTCGCTTAAAGTGATATGTCGCTTATTATGACCCATTTTTAATAAATTTAGTCCGTTTATAGTGACCGACAAGCTTCTTTACACCTTTACACCGTCAATGTTCGTTGATTCCCGACGACACGTTCGGCACGTGGCTTGTTTTTGTTTTGGTGACTACTAGACAGTTGAACGTTGTGTTTAGTGATATTCTATGTAAAAAGATGTCATCTCACTGTCATAAATGATTTACGATTGAAGAGAAAAGTACAATAATACGCAAATGAGAAAATGGTAGAAAGGTTGTTTTATTTCCCACAAAAATGTTATGTATGACGTTCGCTTAGTATGAGGTGTTTGTGAATACCCTTCGACGTCATTGTAAAAGGATTTCACTGTATATGTGTTGTCGTTTTCGATCTGACGTAAGTTAACAAAGGCTGGAGTAGGATTAATTAAAATACCAAGTAATACGAGCTAATAAGAGCTGTGGTAGCCGAGCGGTGTGACCAGTGGACTATTATTTGTGTCTAATAAACATTTATTATTATTTATTATTTATGTCAGAGGTCTCGACTTCGAACCACTGACCTTTCGGAACTTATGTGCGTATTTATCACATGCTCAAACGATGAAGGAAAACATCGTGAGGAAACCTGCATGCTTGAGAGAATTCTCGATGGCATGTGTAGTCTGCCAACCCGTAGTAGGCTAGCGTGGTGGACTATAGCCTAATCCCTCTCAATTGACAGGGGTCCGTGCCCAGCAGTGTTTTTTTATTTGTTTTAAACATATACCTACATATATTGGTGGCCGTTTCAAAGTCACAAATTAAATATTTCTTATACTATTGTTCGTATTCTATGACATTTGAACTTATACACACACTTGTCTTCGTTTATCCGTGACTACATTTGATAAGATTATTTCCAGTTATATAAATACAAAGTAGTTTCCATTTTCATGAACGGGTATAGATGCTGTGTCAAATCAATAACGGAATCCATAACAGAGTATTTTTTTATCATCTAATTTAGCTAGGTAATCTATGCTTTAGCTAGGTCAAGGTAGTCCTTGACCTAGCTAAAGCATTCGACACAGTATCTATCCTTATCTTGATTAATAAATTACACCATCTGGGAACTAGAGGCCCAACACTGGCGTTGTACAGAGATTACCTCCAGGGAAGGACACAGATAGAGTGGATGGTTGGGTTAACGATGAGCTACCAATTACATACGGCGTCCCTCAACGCAGTATTCATAAATAATCTATGTGACTGAGCTGACCAATGGGAAAATCATAAACATCTGCCGACGATACTGCTTCCCTTTTCTATGCCGGTAACTGGAACGAGGTATTATAAACACTCTCAAAACGGATTCAACCAAGTATCAAAATGGCTTAGTGATAAGATCTTAACGCTAAACGTGGTTTATCCATGTTTAGCGTTAAGATACATGACAAAATACATAACATTCACACTTAGGAAGCAAGAACAATCGAATCTTCATATAATCTCACATAATTGTAGCTTACCATCTAATAATACATGCAATTGCCCTACTTTATCAAAAATAGACACCATCAAATATTTGGGTATCGTAATTGATAACCGATTGACCTTTAAAAGTCATATTGATTTACATTTTAAATCGCTACGTCATATTGCTGACATATCCATTATTAAATCGGTTTATAAATTTCGCGTTGTGTCAATCGCTATCTAATATCATATTGTATAACAACTTGGAATGGCCCCGCTAACAGATTTTTATTGAAGTTAGAAAGAGCTCAACGAGCTATACTTAATGTAAGTTATTTCCTCCCCTTACGGTATCCTACATGTGACTTATATTAACAGTGTAAGGTGCTGACAGTACGACAATTCTTTATTATAGGATTTAATTATTATTCTGGATAGGATCGCGGGCAAAAGAAAAACTGCTACTGTATGCTCGTCAACTAGATTCAATAATAAAACATCTCAGAATGTTTATGGTTTTCTGGGCGCCTTTCTTTATAATACTATAAATAAACATAGAACAATTTATTTACTAACTAGAGCAAAGTGCAAAAAAGATGGTAGAGTATTAATTATTCTACCTTCAACAGTTTCCGCAGCGGATGCGACCTCTATTTTTATCTAGTAATAAATATAACCTACGTTACTCAGGGATAATGTAACATCGTAATGGTGAATGATTTTTTTTAAATCGGTCTGTTTGTTATTGAGATTAGCGCGTTCATACCAACAAAGTTTTGTAGATTTAATAAATATTTCCGGACAATATTAAATGTTAAGTTTGACTTTGTGTAGGACTGCAAACTATGAAGATGATTGTTTTTTTTCTGTCTTGCTACTTATAATAATAATTAAGAATTAGCCTCGTCCTACTAACTTGTTGAATACAGTGGGAGTGACTTGGGATTAAGGCGGAGCGAGTGGGAGGTTCTTAACGCACGTTTACGATGCACTCCTATAGGAGCGGTACTAAAGACATATTTCGTGGGGGTTGGATCATCTAAAATATGGGAATGGGGTTGAGCCGGGCCAGGTTGGGGGTAGAAAGAACCCCTGTTAAAAAGTCCGCGCGACCACCGCTCAGTCGCCGCGCTTCAGCCGAGCTTATCGCACGTACCTCTAGTGGCACCATGGCTCAGGGCAACTTTACTGAACCACCGGGAAACAAAAGTTTAGTAGAAGAATCTACGACTGTATTTGAATATGTGGTTGAAAATATTGCCGGATCGTTATATAAATACTACACACCATTAATAATATTTTTTGGACTGATTGGCAACACTTTGTCATCCTGCATATTCTGCACCAGCAGACTGAAGCTCCGTTCTACTCGCATCTACTTATCATCTCTTGCACTATCCGATACACTATTTCTGTTTACTTTACTGCCACCATGGCTATACGCTGAGGAAATAACAAATATATATCACTGGCAACTAGTTTGCCAAATGTGCGTGTATATAAACTACGTGTCTAGCTGTCTAAGTGCCTGGCTGGTCGTAGCGTTTACTGTGGAGCGCTTTGTAGCGGTTGTGTATCCTCTCCGTCGCAATAGGATGTGTACCATGGCCCGAGCTAAATGCGTCGTTGCAGTGCTAGTGGTTCTCGCAATCCTAATTAATTCACCAGTTTTGATATTGGCCTCACCGTCAGTAAACGATTGCAACATTAACTCAGATTACATGGTGCACGCTACCTGGTTCAACTTTGCTGATACGATGGTATCCTTTACGTTTCCACTGGGAATTATCTTCGTTTTGAATGTCCTAATTATGAACGGAGTGTACCGTGTGAACCGAGCGCGACGCGTGCTGCAGGAGCAGCAGGCAATCGAACCCGAACACGAACTGCGAGGACCTAGAGGCACTCGATGGCCTCGAACTTGGTCGCCACCTGTACCACCGCTGCCGCGCACCCAACACAGAGTCACAAGAATGTTGCTGATCGTTTCCTCGGTATTCGTTGGCCTGAACGTACCCAACTACACAATGCGAATCTTGGCTTACGCTTATAATATGGTGAGTTAATAGACATACCTAATAATTTATCTACGTAATATTTACTGATTGATTAGTAATTCGAGAAGGTTTTTTCACCGTGCGATTAACAGCGGTATGGCAACTTAATAGCGATTTGAGAAGGTATTTCAAGTTTAAAATGTAAATATTTTTTGTTTTGATTAATCTGGGTCCTTAAGCATATCCAATCGTTCCACTGGGTTAATTGCGCTGTTGCCGTTAATAGGCGCAAGTCGTAACGACTACAGGCTCCTACTGCACCATGTATTAGTTGTTTCCAATGAAAGCTTACTCTTATATTTAAACAGGTCTCGGTTTTTGTTGGTTGCTATAGCTACGGTCAACAAAGCGCGTTGCTACAAGTTAGTTACATCTAATTTATTGAGATGTGATATGTATGTATGGAACCCATCGTATATGAATAAATTTGATCATGTTCGATGTAATGGTAGTCTGAACTGGCTGTATTTTAAAAACTTTCCTACTAATTGGTTAGCCTTGGAACGAATGGCAATAATTATACAATCGTGGGAGATTCGACGAATACGACCAGGGGCACGTTAGCAGATTCGGGGACCATTTAAGCTTAAAAGCTACAAGGATTATATTTATCTACAGATAATTTTGCTTTGCACAATGATTACTGTTGGATTCATAAAAAGTATTAATGATAAATAATTGTTGATGCTTTTCCAGTTATCGACAATTGTGGAACATCATTTGAGACTAGTGAACATGTTTCTTGTTATAAGTCTGGATGATGTTAATTCGGGACTAGTGAACGTATTCTTTTTTCATCTTTTGTGTCACAATTTCTCTTATCTATAATCAAACGTTCATTAGATCCATATGATTGTTTATACCTAGTGAACGCCACAGAGAGCCTTGTGACGTTCACTAGGGGAGGGCTACGTTCAGCAGTGGACGGTATAGGCTGATGATGATGATGTATGTAGATTAATGTTTGGAAAGATACTTATTTTAATATTTAACCTATTGTGCATGTATACAATAAAAGTTAAAAAAATATACAATCCTAGCATAATTAAATATTTCGAATAATTGTCTGTTGGTTATTTAAAATGCTTTTACATTTCCCAACCATATATCTCATTCTTAAAATCGGCATTTGGCAAAATATTTATTACATTACATTAATATAATTATTCATGAATTTAAAGGTGCCATACCGGGCTTATCAGTAAATAGCGATATGTACCATGTGCCTAAGGATTTAATAGAAGTTCTAAAACGGTCGTAGAAGTCTATCTCAGATTTTGTAAAGTAAATTTAGTAAGATATAGCCGTAGAATTTAAATAAAGAAAAATCTAGGGAAGAATTTAAAAAAATAATGAAGTGGCCTATAGTCATTCTTGATCTTTTTTAATTGTGATTTTGTACTGGATCTCTTCGATATTTTAAGTAAAAGAAAATATGTAGTTTTAAGGTGCGGCACATCTTATATACATCTTCTTAAAAAATAAAAACTCTCCACAGGATAGATATAGCCTAGTGTGGAGTATTTAGGCAATAGTCTTTCTACTAAGTAACCTCTGAGAAATAAATGACTTATTATAAAGAGCTTTTAGTTGGGCTCTCAGACAAATTCTCCCGTCCTTGTTACTCGTAACCGTCAACCTTTTATAGGCCAGCGAAAAAAAAGTAAAAAGTGAAAAAAAAAAAGTAGGGTGAAACCTATTAGAAAAGAGATTGTAACAAAAATTACAGGAAATATAATTTACGGGCGAGCGGTAACATCAAATGTATGAAATGAAAATGTTTGATACACGCCACGAGATTTAGGTATTCTTTTCTGCTTTGCTCATACATACCTAATGATGGACATTAAATAAACAGCAGATGTTTTCATAATCAGTTCTCTAACGAAGTCTTTACAGTAGTGACCCGATCCGCGTTGAAATTATGAGTAGGTTACTTTGAATTTCGTCGATATTTGTTTTAACTGTTACATAAATGTCTACCTATGTATAACTGCAGGGCGTGTTGTTGTGTTATTTAGTGAAATAATGAATAAATAAATACTTCTGGACATTATGACACAACACCATCTAGTTCCGATCTAAGCAATAAGGCTTGTGTTACAGATACTAGCTGGTTGATATACTACATATATACGTCTTTTTTTGTAAATACATACATATTATACATATGTAGTTACATCCATGACTCGGATACAAATGTTTATGCTCTTCACACAAACATTTGTCCCTACGACAATTTGGGATTCGAACCCGGGACCATAGCCCAGCAGGCAGTGTCCACTACCGCTGGACTAATTGGGTCGTCAAATGTTGGGTAGTCGCCAGGAGTTTGGCTTAATTTTAATAAGTTCGCGCTGTACGGTGCACCCGTACAACATTAGCAACTCAGCAATTCGTTTCTAACTCGCGGTTGCCCCGCGTCATTAGCCAGTTCGCGATCTGACCGTATTGGGTATAGACACGGGCTCCACCAAACGTGCTCCGCGGTTATTATAGTGCAAAATATAACTTTCATTTCTATAAACTTTATCTTTTATTTGTTGACCTTATCGTTACGCCAACAAATTTGGTCCTTCGAGCCGGATTGTGTTGAACTAGCATAAAGTGCACGTGCCGCAGTTTGGTGTTTAAAAATAAGCAGTGATCAGGAGCCAAAGCAGCCAGCAGTTAAGCAGGAGGAAACGGAGAGTAAGAAAAGAAAACTCAGCAATCAGCGATTTCCAAGTAAGATCTTTCCATATTTTACTAATTAATAAAGATGGAGATGGAAAACTTATACACTAACCAACTTGCAATTACTGAGGCCATTAGGAAATTTATTATAAATTTACAAAAAACGCCGATAGAGAGAAGGACGGGAGATCATTTCAAAAGACGTTTGGAAATCTTAGAAAATTACTGGATGGAATACGAGAGTAATCATAAAAGCATCTGTGGGCTGAACGTTAAAGACCATCCATACTTTTCTAACTATGAATACGAGCGTACAAAAGAACTATATAAATCAGCAAAAGAAAAAGTTTTTAGTCAGGGTGAAGAGCAAGGTACTATCCAAACTCCATCGTCAATAGCTAAAGGAGGGGGCACACAGCGTGATGATCAGAAAGAGGCGCAATCAGAAGCAGCAGATCGTCCAGCAGAACCGGAAGCGTGTTCGTCCCAACAAAAGATATCTAGAGGTTCGATGAGCAAGCAGGATGAATTATTCCGCAAACAAATGATTAATTTTAAAGCGTTTATGAGAACGGCAAACAATATTCAGATAGACAGTATGAATGAAAAATGGGAGTTTGAAGACGTACTAAAGGAACTACAGTCTCGTTGGACGGCAATCGATTCCCTTCATTGGGATATTTACATGGAATCGAACGGGGAAGATGAAGAATATGAGCGCTTGTTTACGAGACATGAAACGACATTTATCAATCTGAAAAAGGCAGTCAATAAAAAATTGTGGTCAGTATCACACAGGGAAAAATCGGTTCCCAAAATGGAAATCCCTGTATTCTCAGGGAACTACCAGCAGTGGACGTCTTTTAAAGACCTATTTAATGAGGCTGTTCACAATAACCCTTCACTATCGTTAGCTCAAAAAATGCAGTTCCTAAAAGGAAAACTACGAGGGGAAGCCGAACGGCTTATTCAGCACCTGCATATAAGTTCCGACAATTATAGCGCTTGTTGGGAGATCCTTACTAATCGTTACAACAATAAAAAGCTCATATTCACGGCTCACTTAAATACTTTGTTAAATCTGCCTAACTTATCTCAGTCATCTTTAGTTCAAATCAAAAGAATGCATGACGTCACACAAGAGACGCTTCATGCCATCGAGAACTTACAAGTTGATGTCACCACTTGGGACCCGTTTCTGGTTCACATCTTAGCACAAAAACTTGATAGCGACTCCTATAGCGATTATTTAGAATCATTGAAGAATCCCAGAGATCTGCCGATCCTTAAAGAGTTTCTGTCATTTCTAGAGAGTAAGTTTACTAGCCTTGAGTCTGCACGTCGAAAGCAAGATCAGGTGTCAATCAAGCCATCGACATCAAGCAACCCATCTAAATCTATGGAATATGGGAAAAAACCCTACAATTATTCATATAACTATAATAAAAATACAAATAAAACATTTCATACAACAACTATCAAATGCCCATTATGCAGTGATGAGCATGCTCTTTTCCATTGTACAAATTTCAACTCTTTGTCAAGCGAACTTAAGTTGAAAAAGGCGAAGGAGCTAAAATTATGTTTAAATTGCTTATTTGACCATAACGGCAAACAATGCTTTTCCACAAAGCGGTGTCGAAAGTGCAACGGAAAACATAATACTTTGATACACGACGCCGTCGTCAAAACGAAACCGTCAGCTAGCAACTACGAAACGATGGCGAAATCTGTGAAATCCGAACATGTGGGCAATAACCTACACGTGTCTCCAAGGAGCCCAGCGGAAATACTTCTTGCCACAGCCTTAATAAAAGTTAAATCGGAAGATGGACAGTACCATATCTTGAGGGCACTTATCGATCAAGGTTCCCAAATCTCTCTAATTTCTGAAAATGCAGCGCAGAGACTAGGAGTTAAGCGAACGTTTTGTCGAGGTGTGATCTACGGAATAGGAGAGAAAGCCAACAATTCTAAAGGCATAATTAACTTAACATGTATGTCAATTTACAGCGACTTTTCTTTTAGCACGGATTTACTAATAATGAATAATTTAATTAAAAATCTACCGAATGCTACATTTATGAAGCCGTCCTGGCCGTTCATTCAAAACATAGATTTAGCAGATCCAGAATTCTATGTTAGCCGACCAGTCGACTTGCTTCTAGGTTCGGATATTTACGCATTGATCAAGATGGGAGGAATAAGCAGAGGTGACGATCCATCCCAACCGTTAGCAGAGCAAACTCAATTAGGCTGGATTTTATTTGGGAAAATACAGTCATCCTATCAGTGTAACGTCGTGCTTAATAACATTGAGAACATACAGCGATTTTGGGAGGTAGAAGATATCGAGGTTCAGTCTGAAGTATCAACAGAAGATCAAACGTGTATTGAGTTTTATCTGCTCACCACAAAACGCCGTGACGACGGTCGATATGTGGTCAAACTACCATTAAAGCAGGATCTAAAGGAAAAACTAGGATCATCGAGAGGTATAGCAGTAGCTCAGTTTCGAAACTTAGAAAGGAAGTTCGAAAAACAAGCGAGTTTAGCAAAGCAATATAAAGCCTTTATCAGTGAATACATATCATTGCATCATATGATCCCATCAAATATAACTCAGAACTATAATAACGAAACAAAATTATCATGTTTCTTACCGCACCACGCGGTAAAGCGCGCTGAGTCAGCCACGACAAAGCTGAGAGTGGTGTTTAATGCCTCAGCGAGGACATTGAGCGGTTACAGCTTAAATGACATTATGTTCAAAGGCCCTAACTTACAGAAAGATTTACAATCTTTAATCATTAAATGGCGTCAATATCGATACGCATTTACGTCGGACATTGAAAAAATGTTTCGACAAATTTTACTAAGCGAAGAAGATCAGCATTATCAGCAAATTGTGTGGAGAGAAGCAATAGATCAGCCGATACAATCATATCAACTAACGACTGTCACTTACGGGACGAAAGCTGCACCGTTCCTAGCGATGATGACCTTGAAAAAATTAGCAGCTGATGAGCGTAGCAAGTACCCTAAAGCTGCTCAGGTACTAGAAGAAGCAATGTATATGGATGACCTTGTCCATGGGTCTCATGACCTTGAAAATGGAAAACGACTTATAGCAGAAATCAACCATGTATTACAATCAGGAGGATTTACGTTAAGAAAGTGGATGTCGAACGAGCCGGAACTATTAAAAAGCATAGAAAGCAAAGAGCATGAGCATAAACCAATATTTAACTTCAAAGTAGAGGGCTTATCTAAAACATTAGGTCTGCAGTGGGATTCCACGAAAGACAAGTTCACTTTTCAATATAATATCACGGACACCCCAGCTAGTATAACTAAAAGAATTATCTTATCTGAAATTTCAAAATTATTTGATCCGCTGGGATGGCTGGCCCCATTATCTACAAAATTAAAAATACTGTTCCAAATGGTATGGGCAGCTAATTTACAGTGGGATGACTTAATACCCGAAGAAATCAACAGAGAGTGGATGAAGATTAGGACAGATATTATTAATTTAAACAAATGTGAGATTCCTAGATGGATTGGTTACAAACTGGGTGACGTCATTGAACTCCATGGGTTTTGTGATGCGTCACTCAAAGCATACGCTGGCGTAATTTACGCACGGATTATCAGAGGTAGTCAAATAACAGTGGTTTTAGTCGCGTCAAAAACAAGATTAGTTCCACATAGCAAAGCTATATCGCTCCCAAGATTAGAGATTTGTGGAGCTCATCTACTATCGACTCTAATGGATAAAGTGGTGCATTGTCTAGGCAAGCAGAATATAGGAGTATACGGCTGGACCGATTCTATGGTCGTCCTTGGATGGCTTCAAGGCGATCCTGGTCGGTGGAAAACTTTCGTTGCAAATCGAGTAACAAGCATAACAAATATTATGAAGCCTAATCGTTGGCGGTATGTCAAATCAAGTGAGAACCCAGCTGACGCCGCAAGCAGAGGTCTCTTGGCATCACAATTAGCAAGTTCGACTCTATGGTGGCAAGGACCCGAGTGGTTGAAAGCAATAACGTTTAATAACAGTACGGAAGAACAAGTAAAATATATGACAGAAGAAGAAAGTAAACAGAAGCAAGCAAATATTATTCAAAAAGTTACGAAAGAGCACATTATCCTAGGTTTGTTAGAAAAACATGCATCTTTCATAAAGATAACAAGAATTTTAGCTTATATTCTACGTGCTACAAATAGAATTAAATTTAACAAGCAGAAACAATGTCAACAAAGCAATGGATATCTCACATTACGCGAGTTAAAGCGAGCAAAATTACTTATTATAAAATATATACAGCGCAGCGAATTTGAAGACGATATTACAGCCCTTCAAAAGCATAAAGGGATAAGCAGCAAAAGTAAATTATTGAAGCTAAATCCATTTTTAGATTCGGAGGGAATCTTGCGCGTTGGAGGACGCTTAAAAAACGCTCAAATAAATAGCAGCATGAAATTTCCCATCATAATACCTCATGATGGTATTTTAACTAGACTTTTAGTCGAACAAGCACATCAATTAACCTTTCATGGAGGTCCACGTCTGACTTTATCGAATTTAAGACAGAGGTTTTGGATTATATCGGGAAACAGTGCAGTGAAGAGGGAAGTCAGGAAATGTGTAAAGTGCAGAAGACATGATCCAAGGCCGCAACATCAGCTTATGGCGAATTTGCCTCCAGAAAGGGTTAACCCAGCACCTCCGTTTTATCACACTGGTGTCGATTACACAGGGTATGTTGAGGTCAAGGCCAGCAAAGGACGGGGAGTAAAAATTTTTAAAGGATATGTAGCTTTATTCATATGTATGGTGACAAAGGCCATACATCTTGAATTAGTATCTGACCTTAGTAGCACAGCATTCTTAGCAGCCCTTCGGAGAATGGCTGCTCGAAGAGGAGCGCCTCACTATATATATAGTGACAACGGCACCAATTTTGTCGGTGCAAATCGGATGTTACAGGAAGAATTTTTCGACCTAAAAAACACCCTCGATGAAAACTTCTTTAATGAAATAGCAGATCTTAACATTAAATGGCATTTTAATGCTCCATCTTGGGCGAGCGCAGGAGGATTATGGGAGAGAGCTGTCAGAAGCTTAAAACATCACCTAAAGCGTGTTGTAGGTGATCAAAAACTAACATTTGAAGAGTTTAGCACTCTGCTAGCACAGCTGGAAGCATGCTTAAATTCTCGACCACTATCTCCGATGTCTGAAGATGTGGAAGACTTAGATGCCCTCACCCCTGCACACTTTTTAACTGGAAGAGCTGGAACGACCGTAATAGAGACCACTCAGGATGCAAGATCAAGGTGGAATTTAGCATACCAACTAACTCAAGATATTTGGAAGCGTTTTAAGGCGGAATACCTTACACAATTATCGGTTCGAAGCAAGTGGCTGAAACAGCGTCCTAATATTAAAAAAGGAGACTTAGTCACCATCCAAGATGAAAATCTACCACCAGGTAAATGGATGTTGGGACGTGTAATAGAGCTCCATCCTGGCCAGGATGGTTTAGTCAGAGTAGTCTCGCTAAAGACCAAAAACGGCGTGTTAAAAAGACCTATAGTAAAACTTTCAATTTTACCCATAGAAACTTGTAACAATGAGAAAGATTCAGAAGAGTTTTGTAGCAAAGATGTAATCAAAAGGAATAGCAAAAAAGGGGGATTAAAAAGAGCAAGCGGGTTTATATCAATGGCAATGTATTTTATTTTATTTATGACACTAATAAGCGGTTCACACGCGTCATACAATATCACAAAAATGAATGAATATCAAGGTCTTTATTTCGACAAAATTGGTAGCATGAGATTGACAAGAGATCAATGGAAGCTTGTCGTGTATTATAATATGAACCCCTATTGGGAAGGAATGACAGCACTGGATAAATATGAAAGATATCTTGAAAACATATGCACATCGATTAGAGCACTATCGCACTGCGACATAATAATGTTACAGCTACGGCACAGTTCTTCGGAATTAGAGTTCACTAACCGGGCTCTACTTAGTCAGCAAAATGGCACGCGCGCTCGTAAGAGGCGCGGTCTTATCAATGGAATTGGATATGTAGCGAATGCATTGTTCGGAGTGTTAGATGAGACCTTTGCCGAACAGTACCAAAAGGACATAACACACATCAGGGAAGATCAAAAACATTTAGCGAAGTTATGGAGGAATCAAACGTCGATAGTTGAAGGGGAATATAATGTTCTTCAGAGAATTGAAGAAACAATAAATAAGCAACATAAAGTAATTAACTTGCGCTTAAACGAACTGAGTAAAGCAGCAAACACCCTTAATAAAGAAATTCAGAACGTTGAAGTCGCTAACGAGTTTATAATATCAGCTATGATAGCCAACAACTTAATCGTGAACCTAAAAAACATCCAGGATCAATTGGTCGACATGCTCACAGATATTCATCATCAAAAATTTAACACCCATATCCTTTCTCCGCAACAATTACTTGACCAATTGAACGTTATCTCTGGTCAGCTGACCAAGGATTTATCACTGCCAGTAGAAAACATTCACCAAGAGCTTGTAAAAATATATCAATTGCTTCAAGTCAAGGCTCGACTAACTAATCACTATTTCATTTTTGAGATAAGGATACCGCTTATTACTCGAGATAATTATGAACTTCACAAAATAATACCTATTCCTCTTAACCGAGCCAATACTACGTTAACTATAACTCCAGTATCAGACTACATCGCTATCAACTTGCAGAAAGATACGTACCTGCCTTTGAGCGGAAGCGAAATACAACAATGTGTAGATAGCGGATCTTCTAACTACCTATGCAACATGCATACAACTATTTATCATATGAAGAATGAACAAAATTTGTGCGTTTATGATCCAAAATCACGCAAGTGCCAAACGAGCTCCGCTGCCTGTAATAACAAGTGGATACAGCTAAGCAAATTAAATAACTTTTTATCTTTCTGTTGTGGACCATGTGAATTGCGCTTTATGTGCGGAGATCGAGTTACCGTTGAACAACTAACTGGTACTTACCTAATTGCCCTTGCACCTGACTGTATTGTGAAAGATAAGCATTTTACGGCATACGCTCATAGTAAACAACTGTCTAATACTATACGAATCGACACAGATATCTATAGTCCGCAGATCGCGCCGATTAATCACATTATCAACATCTCATTAAGTACGTATGAGAATCAAACGGCTGACTTGCAAATCAGCTTGGAACTGCAAAAGCTTGGTGATAGCCTTAAACAAATGAAAAACATAGTTCTTTCGGATGACGATTCGGACTTCTATCACCACATTCATCATTACGCCATCAGCTATGGTTTGGTGTTAGCAACAGTATTAGCAGCAATCACGTTCCTGTGGAGGCGAAGGCGCCGGGCGAGGTCACGGGTGGTTGCAGGGCGCGACCTACCCGTGCCACCAACTCCGACTAGCAGCTTAAGTGTAGTGAGTGCGCGACAACAAAAAAAGGCTAATCGTTTGCCTTCAGTGCAGTGCATAAGTGCTAGTGTTATCAAAGACAAAGCTCATAATCAAACGGACAGGTCTTCGTCACCTATCCCACAACGAGTGTTTACTATTTCAGAATCGGTTTAAAAGACTCGTATATTAAACAATTAAGCTTTTTACTTTATACCTTGTAATGTTTTAGTAATCATTTTTTGTTGTTTCTTTTATGTAATCTTGGTCCCGGGAGCATGTACGGTGCACCCGTACAACATTAGCAACTCAGCAATTCGTTTCTAACTCGCGGTTGCCCCGCGTCATTAGCCAGTTCGCGATCTGACCGTATTGGGTATAGACACGGGCTCCACCAAACGTGCTCCGCGGTTATTATAGTGCAAAATATAACTTTCATTTCTATAAACTTTATCTTTTATTTGTTGACCTTATCGTTACGCCAACACGCGCCTTATAACTTAAACTTGCAAATGCATCAGCGAATTATGCGTGTAGGTACAGTTGTACACTGGTAATTTTCTTAGAAGAAGAAATAAGAAGACAGGTTCCGAATATACATGTATGTACTAAGTATGTTATTGAGGTAATAACTGGTTTAAAAACTTCTAAACTTTCGGTAAAATAAAATGTCATTTGACATTAAGAATAAACACACGAATGAATACATAATTATAATACATTATCTGAGAATAATATAAACGGATTATGTCTCTCTGTCTATTTGTCAGTCTACCTATCGTGTTAATATTCCTGTATTTTAGTTACGACAGTTGACTGATAATCAGCTGATATAACGTACGTTTCTAGTGCGTGTTAATTATAATTAACACTAGCTACTATTTTTTTTAATAATAACAAGTAAATAAGAATCATATTATTACGAGGTTAGGTGACATTCGTTTTCTATGTTGACTTTCGTGAAAGCAAAATTTTAAAACGATCTCTCACTTTGACTCTTGAGTTTCTTGAACCTTGGAATTAATAAGTAACCAATATAAATGTTTTGGCACAGAGCAACGACGAGTACACCGGGCGATGGGCAGCAATGCAGCAGATCTCATTGATGTTTTTCAACACCAACTTCAGTATAAATTTCTTCTTATACTGCTTGACCGGACAGAACTTCAGGCGTGCATTCTGGCAGGCTTTCCCGTGCTTACGAAACATCCGCGAACGCCGCCACATCAACGCCACGCATCATGCTCTAAGCACCATCGCCAGGACTAACAGCGTTACAAGTAAGCCAATTTATTTTACTTCTACTACCTGCTACACTAGTATTATAAGAGTATTGAACGACTAGGACTTATTCAAGCCTGAACATTCTTCTATTATACAGGGTTATTTGTAAAATACCAGCAAGCTCTCAGGACAAGATAGCTAACATCATAAGCAACAACTTTTGTTCTGGGAGTTGTCAATATAACTCAATATATGAAAAAAAAAAAAAAAAATTCAAGTTTATGTAAATGTATGTCATAAAACGAAAAAACCAGTGCGAGTCGGACTCGCCCACCGAGGGTTCCATACCTAATGTAAATAAAAGATCATCAAAGTGGGTGCAAACGGATTGAAATCGTTGGATTTTGCACAAAAAGACGGCGTGACGTCAACTTTCCAATATTACTTACCTAATCCGTTTCGAGTAGCCTTTATATAATACTAGATGAAAACCCGGTTTCGCTCGGGTGAAACGTGACTCATAATACACATCTAGGTAGATATTTCTGTAGTCATGGTATTCTTATAGTTTCGTTCATTGAGTTTAATAAATATAGTAAATAAAAACTGCAATAGTTTTTACACTAATATTTTTTATTTTAAATCAACATTCTAAATAAATAAACTAACATAAATTAACAAAACATGTATTTAAGGTTTATAACAGGTTCATAACTTTTAAGGTTTATTCTCTGTAAACCTCTTTATTTTAAGCACTCAGTCTCTTTCTCTACTTTGGCGGGTGGATAAGTAATTATAAATTTAAAAAATAAAAAAATTATGCTGTTGTTCTTTATTCAAATCGGCTAAATCAAAAATAATATTAGGAAGTATGTAAATTGTAATTTTACAATGAGAATTCTCACCTGAATATTTGGCAAAGGTACCTTTTTACCAATAAAGGGATCTTGAACACAGGATTAGGTAAAAATAGACTGATTTTGTTTGTCCAGTGAAAGTTTGTCTCTGGCTTTTATTTATTGTCATAGCGAATGCTATGCGAATGGGAAACTGATGCCGACTAAATTTAAAAGGTAGTTGACTGTTACGATGGTTGGAGACGAATTCGAGGAATAAAAATTCTGGTTTCCACATAGCTACCACAAATAATTTCAGCATCAATGACACGTGAAGCTAACGCTCTAACAATCAGACAACAATAATTATAACAATTCAATAACTTACCGACATATGAGTCGTAGAATCCATCTGAATTAATTGGATTTTTAAATCGCAAGTGAGCTGTTCTACCACCATCTAACAGTCTGGATCAGAAAGCACTTTCGCTACCCAGCTTCATTCGGGTGAAATAAGTTAATAAAGATCCAGTTATTGTATAATTTTGCCCTTGTAAGTGAAAACTCCTTGTGTAACGGACACTTTGTTTCTAAAATGGCGATTGCGATTTATCTGTCAGCACAATTACACAATTTAACAAAATACTCAACAATCCGAATTTTGCAGATATTATATGTTGTCGACTCGAAATCTTTATTTTTATGACGAAATTATTAATATAGATTCTTCAATTGCTTTCTATGATAAATGGTTCGATAGGTACCTATTTTAATTATTAATAGGTATTTTAATAGAAGTAAAATGTTTGTGTGATAAGCATAAACATTTGTATCCGATCCATGGATATATATATTTATAATATGTATGTTTACAAAAAGAATTATATGTATATGAAGTATATCAACCAACTAGTATCCGTAACACAAGCCTCGTTGCATAGCTCGAAACTAGATGGAACTGTGTCATATAGTCCAGAGATTTTATTTATTTTATTAATAAGAAGAAAAATGTTGCTGTAAATATCTGCAAAAATCAGAATATTTCTTTACATTTGATTTCCCGCTTCCTAGAAGATAATGCATACATATTTATAATCGTTTGTCCTGTCTGATTCATCAACGCAGAGCCTGAACCACAGGGTGTACAAACTTGAAATTTTGACATATAATGAAAACATCCGCTAAGAAAGGAATTTAAAAAATTCGACCCCTAAGAGGGTTAAATAAGGGATAAACGGTTGTTTTTAAAATCATCCCTCTATGAGGGTGATATAGGGGTTGTAAATTTATATGAGAAGTCCGTCATTTTTAAATTAGGTAGAATTAAATTTTATATTCAAGCTCCTCAGCAAAAATAAATGCATACGTGTTTCAACGTTTTTGGAAATTCACTCCCTGACGGGGGCGAAATGAGTAGGAGAAACTAGTATTAAATAGCGCCGTTTAGGCGGGATTGGTCCAATTCGCGATTGGTCAAATGTTCAAAAAGAGGTTCAATTCGCGATTGGTCCAGTTCGCAGTTGGTCCAATTCGCGATTGGTCCAATGGACAATGTTTCCGAAATTATAATAATATATTATGTGAGATGAAATATTATCTGGGACATTTGAATCTTTCTCTCTTATCCTATTGAGATAAATAAGAGATTTTTTTTATCGTACTGTATTTGATGTAAGATCTGATATTATATACTTGATTAATCACAATGTCAAGTAAGTATTATACTACTAACATTTATTTTTTATTTAATTTGTTTGATTTTTTACGAAAGTTCAAAATCAGGTACTTTTAGGAGCATGTGACCCAAGATATTGTTTGTTATATGATTTTGAATAAATATAATACATTATGTACATTAAACGTGCTATTTTTTATTGTTTTAATACTTTATGCTAGACCAACCATATATTGGCCCAATCGCGAATTGGACTAATTGCGAATTGGACTAATCGCGAATTGGACCGATCGTGAATTGGACGAATTGCGAATTGGACCAACCGCGAATTGGACGAATTGCGAATTGGACCAACCGCGAATTGGGCGATATGGCCAATCGCGAATTGGACCAATCGCGCCTAAACGACTTGCGCGGGCGAAGCTGCGAGCATCAGCTAGTTTACTGTAGGCCAAATTAAAATACACGTGAAGTTTTATAGCTGATGTCTTATTGAATAAAAAAAAATAGACTAACAAATCTTCGTCCGAGTCACTGTCACTATCGTCACCTAAGCTAATGACAATAAATGTTATTAATGATGGAAATAAAACTACTTTTCACGGATTTTATCGCTGTACTTATACTGATTATTATTATAACTCGCTTTTTATTTTAATGTCTAATATTCGCTTAAGTGTAAGAAATCAACATGTTATTAATGATTAATTTTTAAAATACCCGCATATTTCACAAATAAATTACCGCGCCAGCGCACTCCAATGAATAATGCATATTGTATGCATAAGTTTAGTTAAACCATTTAATATCGGTTGGGCGCTTACCTACCTACCTAACTGTCCTGAATGTTACGTTAAAAGGAATCATCGAATTACAAGCAAATACTTACTTACCTATCTGAAAGAACTGGTAAAAAAAACAGTTAAACAACGAGTATTCACCGTTTAATGTTGCATTTAAAAATCCTCTCTACTAAACACTTGTTTTATGTTGCTGCATTTTTGGACAAAATGATAAGTCGAACATCAATCAGAGCGAATAACGTCAGTTTTTAAATAAGTTATTCGATTTTTATTTCCGTTTAGGTATAAGGCAAAGGACTTTAAGGTTTTTCTGAATTACAAGTACTCAAAGTTGGAGGCAAAGTTGTAGACAAAAGACGCAACTTTGCTTAGGAAAGAAAATCATATCAAATAAGAAGTTGACATTTTTCAGTATTTTTTTTCCGCGTGTCTATGACACCGTGCTGGTCCGGGCAGTTTGATTATTGCCATAAAAATAATATCTTCTTTTTTACAGCTAATAGGCAAAGTTGTAACAGGTACCACAAACTTTCCATACAAAAATATCGTTGACGACGGTGGGTTGTCCTAAATCAAAATATTTATTTATTTCATATTTTTCTTTACTTTTTTCAAAAATAGACAGAGTGCTACTTATAAGAGTATAAATCACAAATGCAATATTTTTTGGCAATAATGTCTCATAGTAACAAATAAGAAACAATCAATTTTTATAACATGGCTTTACCCGAAATTACTATTAATCTCGAATTTACTTTAAACTTATATTAAAACAAAATAGCGCACAAGATCTGCAGCAACTTCTAACATTTCACTTGAGTAATCAGCACAATTAGCTCCTGATTTTCTCTTGCTGCGCTTTGTATTGTTTCCCATTTTTCTTGTAACTGCAATAAAATTAAGACTTACTAAAATACAACACGTAATTAAAATCACGCCTGTATTCCCCGAAGCGTGAATAATACCCACATTCCGCCAGTTTTACTTTTTAAGACTCATTTAATAGGAGGCGAGCTTATTGCTACCTTTTTAGCCACCATACTCTTCACAGGGCTCGTGGTTGTATGTCGGTACCGTATTGCCATATATCGGGCACAATCCCAGAGTCCCAGGCTCCGGTCAGCCAGTTACTTAAATGCGCCTTGCCAAAATTTTAATATTAGCCAAGATCGTTAATATGTAAACAGATTCAATTAAATCAATAAAAAATATATCATTCATAAAAATCGACGAGTAGCAACCCTAGACCCAGGCAAAGATGTGTCACTTAAGTTTTCTAAACAGAGCACAACATTGCCTACTTAGTTATTTTTATGAAATGGTGTCCTTTTCATAGAAATATGAAACAACACGGAAAATAGAGAGTATTTTCTTACCTTGGGACGTTATTCCTGTTTGAAAGCACCTTTTTTTAGTTGAAACTGCAAAAGTTATAAGTCACCAAAAATTTTCATCCACGTGCTGCATTTGTCGCATAACTGACAAAGTAACAATAGAGTTATCTATATACATATAATAAAACAGTAAAAAATCTGTGTCTGTACATTAAATATATTTAAAAAAAATATTGAGGGCGCTTTAGGAACAGTAAGAGAGCACGCATCCAAAAAAAAAAACTGTCTGTTTGTCTGTTTGTTTGTACACGCTAATCTTCGGAAATACTGGCCGGATTTGAATGTTTTTTTAGTTGTTGTATAGGTATTAAGTCTGGGCAACATATAGGCTATAATTTATCTTGGAAACTTGAACACCTGATGCAGAACCGCAAGAGACCAGCTAAACTATAAGAGATACAAAAATGGTCCTATAGCAAAAAATGTTCCACATGTTGAGCATTTTCTGCTGAGAGAATAATTTTGAAGATCTGGAATACCTTATGTGGAACTCCAAAAGCCCAGCTACGCCGTAACACATATAGGAATGACATCTTAGCAAAAGTTGTTCGGTCTGATGGGCATTTCATGCTGATTTATAAAAATCGAAGATCAGACATCCGATGTGGAAATCTAAGCTGTCACTAATTTTACTGAATATTATAAAATAGCATAAGCTGGGAGTACCTACCTCCACGCGATGAAGGCAGTCACAGTTTAGGACTGATTTTTGATGACGATGGCATATCATTGAAAAATAGATACTACTGGCCAAGACTACCATTTATTTTTTATTTTATTTAGTAAATATTCTTCTAAAATATTCTTCAGGCTGGTTTATGTTATTTGAGTGTTTAAATTCGTTTTCCATTTATCTTCGTGACACGGTAGCCTACCCGGTAACGCAGAGGAGCAGTCACTTTAATTGATCAGCTATCTTCACAATATAACTACAACCATGCCTAGAAAGAGGTCAAATCTTTCCCAATGTTCCAAACGAGCTAAACGATCGAGGATCATACTATCCCAAGAATCTACCGAGGAGCGTCAGGAGAGACTTGATGCTGTACGAGAACATCAGGCTGCAACTCGCTCCGTGGAAACCTTTTCAGATCGCGAAGCACGCCTGCATTCTCAGCGTATTTACGCATCTACATCCAGGTCTCTAGAGACCATTGAAGAATATGATGCGCGACTGACCGCTGATTGTGAACGTCACGCATTGTCTCGCGAGTCGGAGACGTTCATGGATAGAGAATTGCACTTGAGTTCTCAGCGTATCTACGAATCTGCTTCTAAGTCTCTAGAGACAAGTACGGAACATGATGCGTGACTGTCCGCTGATCATGAGCGACATGCATTGTCTCGCGAATCGGAAACGTTTACCGATACAGAATCACGCTTGAGTACTCAGCGTATTCGCACATCTGATCTACTAACAGGTTTATGACCGTGATGCGCGACTAACTGCTGATCGAGGTTATCATACATTGTCCCGAACACTCACACAACAAAATATACATAATCAGTTAGAAAGTGAGGGAGAAAGAATTGGTAGAGTACGGCATGAAGAGACAGAAGAAGAGCGCAAAGAATGTTTGAATTCCGATCGTCTTCGACTCCTCTGAACGGAATGTCGATATCATCTGAAGAATCGGATGTGTCTCAAGACATAGCCGTAGGGCATGGCGACCTTCCTTGGGTTGATGAGGAACGGAGTGCATTTACGTATACTCCTATAATTGACCCCGGCACATATTCCGCCATCGGAGGTATGGTTCAAAATAGTACTTTTTGTGAAGCTGTTAAATGGCAAAAAGAAACAAACGATATGTGTTGCTCAGGTGGGAAAGTACATACTGGGTATTTCCTGTTGAGTTACAAAAATGAAAGATCTGGAACGTCTCGAATCGTCTCGCGCAACCTGTTGTTTTCCCGTCCTCGGGCTTTTAGAATTCGACATCAGACGTTTCAGACCTTCGATTTTGACGATCCCGTTTTCGCTGGCATAAGCAACAGGATCCGCGTACGAAGTCGCGGGCAGAAGCTAGTAGTATAATAAATAAAAAAATATCTTGCTTTAATAATGTAGAATTACTACCAAAGTGTAGAATATAAGTAAAAACTAAGCAAACCCGAAATATCGTAATTCAAACGAAGTAGGCAAAGTTGCACTTAGTTGGCAAAGTTGCAGCATTTTACGGTATTAAGAGAACTTCCCCTTCAGGTGGCATTATAAAATTCCTTTCTGTATATCAGCTCAACACTGAGAAGTACGGTAAAGAGTTCGCACCGTATCTAAGCATGCGATGCATTAGACAGCTTGCTGGCGAATGTAATAATGACGTCATCGCGCGAGTAATTAAAGAAGATATCTACGTAGACGATCTCATTACGGCAGTGGCGAATTTACAAAGGAGACAGTTTTTTCCAGGCCCACTACGAACGGTATCACAAGACGATCGCATTATATTCTAAAATAATAACTTATTTTGCAAGACAAAAAATACGGAAAGCGAAGTAAATGTGAAACCGCAATTATTAAATCTAAAAAAAACATTATTGTATTGACTTTCAATAAATCGTTGTTGTTTAATTCGTGTAAATGAACGTAAAAACAATCACATTCAAAAACAGTACCTACGAATACAGTAAATAAATAAAATGAGAATATTGTTTATTATTATTTATGATATTATTATTGTTTATTAATATTTAAATGTATAGAATCTATAAATATTTTGCAAATTACAATAATATTTATCAAAGTGTTTTTGTTATGTTATAATCACCGTAGAACGGACCGCTCATATCATTGCTTTAACTTTGACAATTTGAATGTAACTGGCACGCAATGTAACGTGACTTTCAAATTCTCCCAAGAAGTCCGCGTTAGGTTTAAGTAAAAAACCACTTTTACAGAAACTAGGGGAAAAAAATCATTTAAAATCCTTCATTAACCATTAATTCACCAAATCATCCACCATTATCATGTATAATCCTGTCATCCATCTTATATAAAATGAAAAAATACTGCAGACTAGGCTGTACGGACTAGATTCCTTTGCTTTATCCCGAAAGGGAAGAAATAAAAAAAAAAACAATGACTTTGAACGTCATTTTTTGTCCGAAATCTGACGTTTCTGTGGGTTATTTTATTTCTTCTTTAATGAATTACTCAATATTCCCGTAATTAATTAATGAACAAATATAACTATCGTTATCTAGATATTGCATGGAAAAAAAATGATATATATTTCATTAGTCTGTGCTACAAATTGTGGTGGGCCCGTTCCCTATACAAAAAAATTGTCTCCTTTGCCGCTAATAGGTTATTAAATTTTTGCCGCCCCTACTGACCATTGAAATTCAATACGCTAGTTTAGTTCACAATCATATTTATTCTGAAAGTGCTACTTTATGATTTGTGTTCTATCGTCCTCATTACGCTGGCTTTTTTTCTGACTTCATATCTTTAAAACTAAAAAAAAGGTCAAACTGTATGAAGTTATTTTTTGCTTTTTAGTGTTTGAAGTTGGTTTTTCTTTTTTTTTAAAGTTAATTTATTTTTTTCTTTTTATTTTTAAAATAACTTCATACAGTTTGACCTTTTTTTAAAAAGGTCAAACTGTATGAAGTTATTTTTTGCTTTTTAGTTTTTGAAGTTGGTTTTTCTTTTTTTTAAAAGTTAATTTATTATAGTTTAAAGTAGTCTTCACATCAACCGTTAGACGTCCACGGCAGGACATAGGTCTCCCCAAGAATCACCACGACGACCGGCCATGCCCCACCCCCATCCAGTGGGTTCTAGCGACCTGCACCAGGTCGCTAGTCTACCTTGCCGGCGGCCTGCCCACGCTGCGTCTTCCAGTAGGTACGTGGTCGCCACTCTAAAACCTTGAAACCCCATCAGCCGTCCGTTCTTCGAGAGATGAGCCCTGCCCCCTGCCACTTGTTTTTGGCGATTCTTCGGGCTATGTCTGCGACCTGGGTTCTTCTACGGATCTCCACACTTCTGATTCCATCACGTAGTGAAACTCCTAACATAGCCCTCTCCATCGCTCTCTGAGTGACAGTGAGCTTCCTTATAAGGCCATTTTAAACGGCCACGTTTCGGTGTCATATTAGTCACCACTAGCAACACACACTGGTCAAAGACTTTTGTCTTGAGACACTACGCTATTTGGGACGAAAAGATTTAGCATAGCTTTCCGAACGCTGCCCAGCCGAGTTGGATTCGACTAATGACCTGTTTCTCTAGGTTGGACTTACATAGCCGGACATTTTGTCCCAGGTAAACATACTGGTCGACAACTTCGAGAACAGAGCTTCCGACCTTCACCGGAGTTAGCGCAACATGGACATAATTTTCGTCTTGTCCATGTTCATTTTAAGACCGACACGTTCAGGAGGTTCTGAACGTGTGAACCTGTTGAGGTCATTAATCATAGTACTAAGTTGTTCAGCGGTCTCAGCCATGACTACTATATCATCGGGAAATCAAAAGTGAGTGAGGTACTCGCCGTTTATGTTGATGCCTAGCCCTTCACAGTCCAGAACCTTAAAGATATTATCCTTCAATGCAGCGGTGCACAGTTTCGGGGAATAACGTCTCCCTGCCCCACACCACGTTGCAAAAGGGCTAGGTTTTGAGGTCTGATCCTGTAGTCGGACTAAGGTAGTGGCGTTTTCGTACAAACACTTCAGCGCTTTGATGCACCGATAGTCAATTTGGCACCGCTGTGAAGCCTGTAGTACCGCCCAAGATACGATCGAATCGAATACCTTCTCATAGTCCACAAAAGCTAAACAAAGGGGCAGGTAATCCTCTTCGGTCCTCTGTATAATCTGCCGTAGCGTATGTATGTGGTCTATGGTACTAAACCGGAAACCGGATTGTTCGGGGGGCGTGAAGACATGATGATCGAGGATGACAGAATTAAAAAACTTTTGAAGGGCCATGAGGACTTGTTTACCACCCGCCTTCAGCAGCTCTGCTATAATTCCGTTATCACCCGGTGCCTTATTGTTCTTAAGTTGTTTGAGAGCCATATCATACAGACTGACGTCCGGGATATCTTTGGTAGGTATAGTGCTGGGTTAATCTAGCTCTTTCGTCATTCGCTAGATTCACGGGTTCGTGTGTCGAGGTATATCGCTGCCCGTAGAACCGCTTGATTTCTCTCAACAGCTCAAGTTCACACGATTCTATCATCGTCGGTCTTCAGCTCCGTTAACTGGCAGTCGACGTCTTTCCAGCTTTAAATTCAGATTCAATGTGCCTCTCACCATTCGGTGATCGCTGTCTGCTTTCACAGAGTTGATCACTGAGACATCATTGAATATCCGCTTCCTCTTCGACATAATGAGGTCCATTTCCTATGTTCACGTTTCCTGAAGAAGGAGTTCATCATAAAGAGACTTTCCTTCTCCATCTCCAAACCCACCAATAGGTGTCCCGGTGATTCCGACGCCCAAATCCAAATTGCCCCACTCTCAGCTCATCGCAGTTTCTTTTGCCCAACTTTGCGTTGAAGTCCCCCTATACAACGGTGAATTGAGATTTCAAACTATGCATGGCTCTGGATATGTCGTTATACATAGTCTCAACCTCATCGTCAGAATGTGCCGAAGTCGGGGCGTAAACCTATATAACCTTCAACGAACCTTTCGGTAATTCTGAGTAAAAGGTACGCCCCCCTGGTCGACACACTCTCGATCTTCAACGTTTAAAATAGTACCCATTTAATTTAAAAAATGGGTAGAGTTATATATTTAAATTGTAATTCATATTGAAACGCTATTGAAATATATAAAAAAATCATGACCGCATAAATACCTATATTTTACAATGCGTATAATAATCTTTCATATGCGGATTACGGACATAAGTGTTCGGTATACTGTGCATTACCAAATTATAAAAAAATTGTCACTCGTTTCTTTTTTTGATTTCTGTAAGATAAAAAAAATGGGCAAAAATTTGCCGCCCCCTAAAATCTGCCGCTCCAGCCTACTCAGCTTACTGGTAAATCCGCCACTGCATTACTCAATACTCAATACATTTATTGCACTCCACAAGTTAGATAGATGTTACAATATAATTAAAAGAAACATGTGTGGGCCTTGTTGGGCACGGCAAATGTAGGAGAGAGGAGGAAGTTTTACTTCCCTTTTAAACTTTAGGTACATTATTTTATTTAATAATTCATATATGTACATTATTTTATTATACTTAATTGTTTATTTATTTAATTATTTTAGTTAATACAAAATAAAAGAAAGTATTTTTTGTATGATACATTATATTATAATTAACTATATATGTTTTTATTATTATTATTATGTATTTTTATATAATTATTTATGTATTTAAGTTTGTTTTATTGTTGAGTTAGTTCAATTTAATTTATTAATGTCGTGTTCATTTTTATATACATTTATCATTGAAATATTCATTTATATGGTAGTAACATTTATTTAATAAAATTTCTTTTAGTTTTTTTATAAATATTCTGTCTTTATCTTCATTTTTTAATCGTAGGGGTAGTTTATTGTAAATTTTTATTGACATAACATACGGGCTAGAAGAGTGCATAGTTATACGGGAGCTTGGTAAGTTTAACCGGTTTTTATGCCTTAATCTCTGATTTGTATCTTGTCGTTTTGTGTAAAAGTTTGGATGATTTCTAACAAACTTGCATATTTCTAAAATATACAAGCTAGGCAACGTAAGTATTTTGTGCTCTATGAAGTAGGGTTTACAGCTATCAGTATCTTCTATATTTACAAGTATACGCAGTAATTTCTTTTGGAGAGTAAAAAGTGATGGTGTATCTGTACTGTTTCATTCATCATTACGGGTCATGATGACAGGAATACATTGCGAAGTATATGTTTTTAAAACTTTGAGTTCTGGATGCTTTATGTTACTTAAATGAGTATTTAATTATGATGTTACAAATACGGATACAACTAGTTCATCCAAAGAACTGTCATTGGGAGAAACCTGTCAAAATAAAACGTTAGGGTTAGGCTGGTTCAGCGCGAGCGATGACTTACATTTTATTACAAAACTTGAAGATGACAAGGTCACGATCATTAGCAAAAGGTCCCATTAGGTCTATTAGCACCGACAATATTCATTGCAAAGGTTATATTACAAAGATTATAGTTATGTAAAATTGATTAGGACGATTCCATTCCACAAAAAATTGAATCTTATTGGAAACAATTCATCGCAAAATTAAATAGCTTACATACTTTACGGGTCCCTCGTTACGTAATAGGTAACATAGGTGACGGCAACAAACAACTTGAGCTTCACATTTTTAACGAAGCCTCGCAAACGGATGAAAAATAGATGTTGGCCGATTCTCATAGATACCGGATAAGCACAGAAAATGTCATCAAAATCGGTCAAGCCGTTTCGGAGGAGTATGGCAACGAAAACTGTGACACGAGAATTGATACTTCAGTTGTCACATTGCGACACTGATGATCATTGAGACACTGTGCATATTAGATAATTAAGGCACTCAAGATCGACTTAAGTAAAGTTTATTTATGGTCTGATTCGACGACAGTTTTTGGGTGGCTGAACATAACACCGGGTTATTTAAACACCGGGTTATTTAAAAAAATATTTTATTTATTACCAAACACATGAAAATTACAATATATTAACCTGTACACACCATAAAAACCTAATAAGATTTGTATGAGCTAATGAGCTCACTGAAGGTTGTTCGTGGTTACATATAAGTGTTAAACATAATCCCGCAGACATCTTTCGCACGGCGTTACTATAGATACGCTTCAAGCACCCGATTTGTGGTAGCGCGGCCCGAGTTGTTTACGTGAACCCAATTCGAACTAGGAAAAAGGTCTGACGTCTGTTTGCCATAATATCAAATTTGATGTACTGCCAGAGCTTAGATTAACCACTGTTGCAATGGAATGTCAAGTTAGAATGGACTAAAAATTATTTGATAGAATTTCCTCTTAAAATCGTTTGAAACGTACAATGGCGTATGTTTTGCTTTCTTCTTCTTCGTGTCGATGGAACATGAATGTCGTCAAATTTAATACCCATTACTAATACGCGAATCAAATTAAAATCAAGCCGAGCTCTCGGCGCGTTATCAGTTAAAGAGCTTGACAACTCAATGATTATGCTATCTCGAATGTCACAAAGGGATTCCTTTCCTGATGAATATAAGTGTTTAAAAAATAATTTACCTATAAAAACTAACCGTAATTTAACGGGTGTGAACTTATTCTTAGATGAACATGGCCTTATGAGGGTAGGTGGTAGCGTATGCGGATGCCAATGCGGATTTGTCGCCGGTAGATCTACTACTGATGCCATACATTCGGTCAGACTACTGATGGAAAAGCACGGATACAACAAAACAGACTAGCATGTGATATTCATTGACCTAGTATCGAGAGAATAAATTTGGCATGCTCTAAGGGCCCAGAGTGTCCCCGAGCATTACATAATGTCAAAGATATGTATCATCAAGTATCAACCAAAGTGCGAAGTCAGGCAGGAACAAGCGATGAATTTGATGTAAAGGTCGGTGTGCACCAAGGTTCCGCACTCAGTCCTCTGCTATTTAATATTATTATGAACCATCTCACCTCAAATTTGCAACGAGCGGCGCTATGGGTCATCCTATATGCGGACGACGTCGTCATCATCAGTGAAGATGTGAATAACCTACAGCAGATTTTAGAAATGTGGAGGGAAGCCCTAGAAACATCAGGTCTGCGAATAAGCAGAGAGAAGACCGAGCACATGCATTGCAACTTAAGTGGCGTCAACAGCAACCACACCATCTGTCTGCAGAACACCCAGCGAATAGAAGTAGACAATATCAAGTACTTGGGTCTGTCATCAGCATAGATGGGTCAATAGACACTGATGTCACCCATCGCATAAATACTGGGTGGATGAAATGGAGAGAACGATCCGGCGTGCTAAGCGATAGCCGAATGCCTGTGCGCATAAAGGGACGAGTTTACAGAGCAGCCGTTCGACCGGCTATGACATATGGCGCCGAATGCTGGCCACTCAAAAAGCAGCACAAAAATCAATTAAATTACGCAGAGATGAAGATGCTCAGGTAGGCAGGTGGTGTAACTAGGCTGGATCATGTCATAAGATACATAAGAGGCACCTTTAAAGTGAGACCTATCCCAGATAAACTACAGTAGCGCCGTCTGCGATGGTACGGACACGTTATGAGGCGACCATCTGACCACATGATCAGGAAAGTGCTAGATATCGAAAATAAACCCCGGAGACGAGAAAGACCGCGAATCACATGGATGTCCGTAGTAAATAAGGACCTCAAAGAAGCTCAAGTAAACGAAGAGACGACCCAGGACCGAGCTGTCTGGAGACACATGATACGGAGGGCCGACCCCAAATGTAAAAAGACAAAATTATTGTTAATTATATAATATAAACTAGGTATATTATCAAGCAATCATAGAACATCTTGCCGATTTTGGAAATTTGAGCGCTGATTTAAAAGAGATTTAGGAAAAGTGAGGTTACGTAACAATCTATACTTAACAGCTAAGTTTTGTAGGGCGATTGACATTTTGTATTATATTTATAGGATGTTCATTATATTTTTAGAGTGGGTAAAGAGATGTGATGTTTATAAATAAAATCGTATTTAACCCATAAAGGCTACAATGAATTTGTACTCTGCTAAGATTACAAAGGGTATAGAAACACCGGTTTTTTTATGGTGATAAGGGGGCAAAGGAGCAGGCGGCTCACCTGATGGTAAGTCATGACCGCTGCAAAGGCGTTGCCAAACCTCTTAGAAACCGGTCAGGTTTCTTAAAATAGGGAGTTACTGAACTGACAGCAAACGGAATTTCCATGCTGTCAGAATAGTCCCTCTCCCAATGACCTCTGGTAACCTTACTCACTCGCAGAAATACAACTATTGTTGATTCACTGCGGTCTTTTGTAAGGCGGAGGTACTTCCCCAGTAGGGCAGCTCAATTTGAGCGAGAAATCTCGCTATCCGCTCTTATTATTATTTCATTTTTTAGGGTTCCGTGGCCAAATGGCACTTTTTTCCGAAACTATAAGAACTATGCTGTTGAAACTTGGTAAGTAGATGTATTCTGTGAACCGCATTAAGATTTTTACAGAAAATAGAAAAACGTGTGTGGTATCTATAGATAGGTCGTCAGAAATGATATGGAGGTTTCAAATATCATTTACTTCTAAACTGAGTTTGCGCAAGAGACACGTCCAAAGTGCTAAAAAGTGTCCCCCCCGTAACTTCTAAAATAAGAGAATTATAAAACTAAATTTAATATATGATTTACATTATTATTCAAACTTCCACCGAAAATTGATTGGAACAACATCTAGCAAGTATTTTTTTTATACGTCATAAATCGTAAACCGCAATTTACCTTTCATTCAATTGTGTACCCACTGTTGTTTACCTAGTCGATGGTACGGAACTCTTGCGTGAGTCCGACTCGAACTTGGCCGATTTTTATGTTATATACCCACTTGAATTATGGATCGTTTTCTTGGATCTTTTAATTTATATATTGTTTTTCTTAAAAAAATAGTTTAAATTGCTAGCTATGGAAAAATTTAATTGAAAAAAGTTTTCTCAAACTTATGAATGATCATTTTGAAGGGGTACGGAAAAACTTGAAAAGCTTTGATGTATCTACATTTTTTTTTGGATATAACAAAAATTACTTCCAAGAAGTGCCAAACCAGATCCAGTTCATTGACATCCAATTAACTTTACCAGTTGCATCTAATATACTATAATAAAAAAAAAGATAAAAAGATTTTTCTTTGAAACCATGATCTTTGGGAACCCTACATTTATTTTTTGCAACAACTTAAATTTCTCGATAATATCAACAAATTATCTGGCCACATCACTAACTGATGTGTAGCAAAGCAAAGAACTTTCGAGAAGTACTTGTCAAGACAGTCAGGACAAGTGGACTTTATATTAAAGACATAAGGTGGATTTTACCTTGTTTTCTATCAAATTACCTACTCAACGCGATGTTAGTATACGACTAGGGTAGGATTTGAACGATTTGCGCGGAATATCGTTTAACATTTAAACAGCCGCCACGCCCACTTTGCACTTCCACTCTTTTTTTTCTATTCCGTGGAGTAGACAATCAGTCACTTATTTTTTCTTCTTCTCTTCTACATCCCCTATTTTTCTTCCCTTAGGGTTGATCTACATTTTCCAAATGTAAATGGGACCAATTTCGGAGTCTACTCTTTCCAATAAACAAGAATTATCAAAATCGGACTACTCAGTTAAAAGTTATGCGTTAAGTGTAATTATACATAAAAAAATATACGCGTCGACTTGAGAATCTCCTCCGTTGTTTGTGTCGTCGGTTAAAAAGCCTAAAAACCTAATAATAAAAACCTTTTACCTAAAACTGTGTGTGTGAGTATTTATAATTAGGTATGTCGTGTGAGTTGTGTATTTATGTATGTGTGTGTGAAGTTGTGAACGTGTGTAAACTATTTAATTATGCAGCAGGTTTTCTGTAAAATCATAGTTCTGCATTAACAACCATTGAGGAACCACAGATGATGTACATTCACTTTTGGGATGTGGATATATTGAAAGCACCAAAACGATCAGCTAGGCTTGTTTTAAATAAGGTTCATGTACAAACTCTATCTGTACAGTCGATTTCATATATCATAATATATGGCCATTTCTAGGGTTCAATAATATATTAACGTCAAAAAAGATTATAACAATGTGACAACTGAAGTATCATTAATTTGTGGTCAAGATTTAGATTTGTTAATATGTGACGTTTTTTTTTCAGTAATATGTTAACAGCCAAAAGCACATTATTATATGAACAGTGTAGGATTCACAAATATGTATGCACACATGAATACAATAATATCTGAAACAATCCTTTTCAACCTTAATACTTCGGTATAAAGATGATTTTACTAGCAATCTTTAAATTGCATGGTCAAGGAGTTTGCAACATTATTTGTCACTGACTGGATAAATTCCACTACGGCATTGAAAAATACTTATTTTAAAAACTTAAAAAGCAATCGCAAGGTAAATAATGGAAACTACTGTCATTTCTGTAACAATATAAACTAGATCTTATTTATTCAGCTATATAATTGACTTCCATAAAAAATTATGAAGCTTAGTCTGCTCAGATATGATTGAAGCCAAGGTGATCACATATTATTGCCTTATGCATGGTACATATTACTGAATCGTTCACATGAGGACATATATTTGATCTATATGTTAGTTGTGTAGAATTTATTGAGCTTTCGAACGCTTACAATATTTTGAACCCTTGGCAATGCCAATATATTAATGAACTCGACTGTACATATTTTTGATCTATAAGTTGTATAGAATTTATTGAGCTTTCGAACGCTTACAATATTTTGAACTCTTGGCAATGACTGTACGATGACAGCATATATTTTTGTAGGTTCGTAATTTAATGATGTATTGAAAACTGTGTTTTACAACTGCATACAAGACAAAAAGTTGACGGAAATTGATTATTTCACATTTACTGTAAAGTTAAAACGTCGGATGATAAAATTGCAAGCATAAACTAACCTTCGGTAAGGCTGCGCTCTTTCAACTTTTATAAAATGTGATTTACTAGTACCACCCCAGTAGGTAATACAATAAGTGAGTTGCGATTGGCAGAGAGCGAAGTAAACAGATTTTATAAGCTTTATATTATATTTATTCCGGTAGAACTGTCTTCCAGGCATATTTAATCTTCAAACACACCGTCAGGGTTAGAATCAAGATGCTTAAGATATATTCTTAAGGAAAATCGTATCGTCTGTCGCAATGAACTGATGATTTGTCATTAGTGTCAGGTTTTGTTTCTGTGTCCGCTAATAATGCACAGTCGAGTTCATTAATATATTGGATTCAAGGAGTCAAAGATTCAAAATATTGTAAGCTTTCGAAAGCTCAATAAATTCTATAGAACTCATGGATCAAAAATATGTCGTCCTGTGAACAGTTCAGTAATATATACCATGCATAAGGCAATAATATGTCATCACCTTGTGGCTTCAATAATATCTGAGCAGGCTAAGCTTAATAATTATCTCTACATGGAAAGTCAATTGTATTCCTCAATAAATAAGATCTAGTTTATATTATAACATAAATGACAGTAGTTTCCCTTATTTACCACGCGTTTGCTTTTTTAAAGTTTTTAAAATAAGTGTTATTGAATGCCGTAGTGAAATTAATCTAGCCAGTGACAAATAATGTTGCAAACTCTTTGATCATGCAACTTTAAGATTGCTAGTTATTATCTTTATTCCGAAGTATTAAAGTTTTACAGGAATTGTTTAAATATTATTGTATTCATGTGTGCTAGGCTTAGTTCGGAACTAGATGGCTCTGTGTTATAATGTCCAGATACATTTATTAAATCTAAATGTAACTACTAAAGGACATAGTAAGCTCCATCTGCGTAAATCGGATTGTCAATAATGGACAAAATGTACCCAATATTTTGTCAATTATGTAATGATAATCCGAGTTGTTTCTCCTATTTCATAGTTCCTAGTTAGTAGTAAAATATTCACAATTTTAATAAAAATCATGTAAGTGCATATGGTATTTGCTGGCAATGGAATGTTTTATCTAACAAGTTTATCGTGCGTTTGACATTAGTCAACAGGCTTAAAATAATAAAAAATCCGGCCAAGTGCAAGTCGAACTCGCGCAGGAAGGGTTCCGTACAAAATGACGTTTTGTGTATTTTTGTACTAAAAACAAAATAAATATGGGGGGGCTCCCGCACAACAAACGCGATTTTTTTGCTCTTTTTGCTCGGTATCAATAACAGCAACAGGGAGCCACTTGAAATATTCACAAATTACTCATAGTCCAGTCATTTTAGGTTTCATCTGCGAAATAATTCCTTGTGAGCTGTATTTTGGTACACACCTTTATTAAGGCGTTGTAATGAAGATGTGAAAAATCTACATTGATATCGTGCCGGCTAAAAAGTTATCAAGGTCGGGATGAACACTATTCTATATCTTTTCCCGGGACTATAACTGTCTCTATACCGAATTTCATATAAATCGGTTTATAAATTATATCTTATCTCTATATAATTATATCTTAAATAAGCGTAAAGAATTACAAGACCAACTGGAAAGGGAAAAACAATTAGATAATAAGGCCTACCTTAGCTATGATAAATGAATCGTAATAAAAGAACAACAATTCCCTCGCAGTAAAAAAATAAAAGAATCTTGTCTGAATCACCGGAGTTATTACATACAAAAAACCAAATAGGAAAAAGCAGATAAAAAAAAAATTATAAACATAACAAGAAAGATTTTATCATACAAAAACCAAAAATCAACTACATTCCCGCTGTCAACTCTCACGATCAACCTGGAAACAAATAAAACAACATGCAATACAACGAAAACAAAGAATTTCTTTTTTTTATGGTGATAAAGGGGCAAACGAGCAGGAAGCTCTCCTGATGGTAAGTGATCACAGCCACCCGTCGTCGACATTTGCAACACCAGAGGCTTACAAACGCGTTGCCAAACCCCTTAGAAACCGTTCAGGTTTCTTAAAATAGGGAATTGCTGAACTAACAGCAAACGGAATTCCCATACTGTCAGAATAGTCACTCCTCCAATGAGCTCTAGCAACCTTACTCACTCGCAGAAAGACAACTATTGTTGATTCAGTGCGGTCTTCTGTAAGGCGGAGGTACTTCCTCAGTCGGGCAGCTCAATTTGAGCGAGAAATCTCGCCATGCCCTACCTCCTACAAAAACGAATAACAATTAACAACGGCCCCTCCGACCCTTCATCTCCCACTACGGTTGGTCACCGCGGGTGAGCTCGAACAAAACCCTCCAGAAAAACCTAACAGGAACAAACACACTAAAACGATTTATTCCAAGTGGCAACATATAATGTGAGAACTCTATCAACCACTCATCGATTAATAGAGCTGATGCACTCTTTGAAAAACACAATTTCAACTTTGAAATCGGAGTGTTGGCACATCAATCCAGGAGTACGACGATTTCATGTTTTGTTATACAGGAGAAACACGAAGATTATATGGCGTTGGTTTCATTGTTAAGAAATATCTCAAAAGAAGCATTGTCAGTTTTAATGGATGATCAGAACGAGTTGCTCTTCTAAAACTAAATATAAATGGATACCACGGAACAGAAAAACAGAGTGGAAGTGCAAAGTGAGCGTGGCGCGCCGGTCAAATGTTGGCGATGTTGCGCACAAATCGTTCAAATTTTACCCTACTCGTGTCCTGACATCGCGATAAGTAGGTAATTTGATAGAAAACAAGGAAAAACCCACCTTATGTATTTAATATAAAGTCCACTTGTCCTGACTGTCTTGACATGTGCTTCTCGAAAGTTTTTTGCTTTGATACACTCAGTTAGTGACGTAACCGGATGATTTGTTGATTTTATCGATAAATTTTACTTGTTGCAAAAAATGTATAGATGCAACTGGTAGAGTTAATTTGATGCAAATGGACTGGATCTGCTCTGGCACTTCTTGGAACATATTTTTAATATCCAAAAAAGGATGTAGATACATCAAACCGACAGCGATTCCAAAAACATTATAAGTATTTATTCTTTCACGCTTTTCCATAATTCTTCAAAATGATCATAAGTTTGAGAAAACCTTTTTCGATAAAAAATTTCCATTTCAATAGCAATTAAAAGATCCAAGAACACGATCCCTAATTAAGTGGGTAGGTACTAGGTATATTACATAAAAAATGAAATAATATTTAAATTATATTATTTATTCAAATGATTAAATCCCGGTGTTTCTATACCCATTGTAGTCTTAGCAGAGTACAAATTCATTGTAGCTTTATGGGTATGGAGACAGTTTTTTCCAGGCCCACTACGAACGGTATCACAAGACGATCGCATTATATTCTAAAATAATAACTTATTTTTCAAGACAAAAATACGAAAAGCCAAGTAAATGTGAAACCGCAATTATTAAATCTAAAAAAACCTTTATTGTATTGACTTTCAATAAATCGTTGTTGTTTAATTCGTGTAAATGAACGTAAAAACTATCACATTCAAATAAAGTACCTACGAATACAGTAAATAAATAAAATGAGAATATTGTTTATTATTATTTATGATATTATTATTGTTTATTAATATTTAAATGTATAGAATCTATAAATATTTTGCAAATTACAATAGTATTTATCAAAGTGTTTTTGTTATGTTATAATCTTTTCATCTCAATCACTCAATCACGTTACATTGCGTGCCAGTTACATTCAATTTGAATGTAACTGGCACGCAATGTAACGTGACTTTCAAATTCTACCAAGAAGTCCGCGTTAGGTTTAAGTAATAACTTTAAAAAAAAAGAAAAACCAACTTCAAAAACTAAAAAGCAAAAAATAACTTCATACAGTTTTACCTTTTTTTAGTTTTAAAGGTATGAAGTCGGTGCCGATGATGTGGTGGTTTTAATCACCCTGCGCAAGGTCACTCGCGGTGAGTGTAAGTACACTCACCGCGAGTGACTATTACGTTTGGCTTGGCACCGACTTCATACCTTTAAAACTAAAAAAAGGTAAAACTGTATGAAGTTATTTTTTACTTTTTAGTTTTTGAAGTTGGTTTTTCTTTTTTTTAAAGTTAATTTTTTTTTTCTTTTTAGTGTTGTATATATATAAACTTTTCATATCAGGTCAATCTAATAGCCTGAAAGAATACAACTATCGATCTATATATACGTATAATTATGAAAGATTTTCCCTTCAACTCCTAACCGTTGAGGAGTTGTACCTTCCATCATCAGGACATTACATGAAATGGTGATTTTCAAATGCACATACTTGAACAGCTTTGGAGAATACATGTAAATGTAATAAATGCCTATAACTGAAAGAATTTTCTTTTAACTCTTAACTGTTGAGGAGTTCTACCTTCCACCATCAGCTCATCGACATCAAATGATGATTATCAGACGCAAATACTGGAACAATTTCAGTAAATATATTCAAAACATGATAATTGCCTATAAAATTTGAGGGTTGCCCTCGATTTTCTTGGGATCCCATCATCAGATCATGATCTGGTTACAATGGGACCAACTGTAAAGTCTACCCTTTTAAACAAAAAAGAATTTTGCAAATCGGTCCAGGCGTTTTTAAGTAATTCGTGAACATACATAAAAAAAAAGATTCCGACGAATTGAGAACCTCCTCCTTTTTGAAGTCGGTTAAAAAACCACTTTTACAGAAACTAGGGGAAAAAAATCATTTATCATCCTTCATAAACCATTAATTCACCAAATCATCCACTATTATCATGTATAATCCTGTCATCTATCTTATATAAAATGAAAAAATACTGCAGACTAGGCTGTATGGACTAGATTCCTTTGTAATGACACAAACAATGACTTTGAACGTCATTTTTTGTTCGAAATCTGACGTTTTTGTGGGTTATTTTATTTCTTCTTTAATGAATTACTCAATATTCCCGTAATTAATTAATGAACAAATATAACTATCGTTATCTAGAGATTGCATGGTGGGCCTGTTGCCCATACAAAAAAAATATTCTCCTTTCTTATAAGTCAGCTCTCAGATTTCCAAAATCGGCAAGATGTTCTATGATTGCTTGATAATATGTATAATAGGTCTTTACCTATAAAATTGCCGTTCTGCAGTACTGGCCATTTCAAATCAAAATAATTTTTGTTTGGCTAAAAATTATAATTTCAAATTAATTTTATTTTAAAAACATGGAATTCTTTTTCCAAAAGTAGTCATTTGTTTATTGATTAGAGTTACATTTTCATCGCATTTCAATCTTTTTCGTCATCATGGATACGTAAAAAATTCTAGTAATTATGGAATATGAGTACCGTCGTGGCAGCAATGCGGCACAAGCGGCACGCAACATTAACGACGATCAACGAAAAAAATTCGTTTAAATTTTTTCATACAAAACGGCAATTTCATAGGTAAAGACCTAATATTATTAAATGTATTAATAACACAGATCTGCGATGAAAAAGCTTTTAAAAATAAATTATGTAGGCATTGGGTCTGTATATAGCAAATATAAACTTTGTTTTAGCGTGTCACGTCACATTTTTTTTTCAATATAGATAAACATAGTTCGTTTAAAGCTTGAACAATGTTTTGAAGAAAATAAAGTACACCGAACACAAATGGATACAGAATTTGAAAAATTAATGATAAGCATGGAACAAAATGCTAATGTTAATTTCTGTGGTGTTTTATCTTTTGTGTACAATAAAGAATTAAATAAATAAAATAAATAAATAAAAATGCCCGAAATGGCTTTAAAAAGGTCGTATCTTAGTTTCTAGATAACACAAAGATCCTGAGTATAAAAATATTATCCAGGAAATGTGAAACGACTATAAAAATGTAGGCTGCAAGTAATATGAGTCTAAAAAGTCATTTTTTGAAGTCTCTCATTGATTGTTTCCCAAAAAATCTAGGTGACTACAGTGAAGAACAAGGTTAATCTCTTTTATATCCTGATGAAACCAACAGGATATAAAAGAGATGATCAAGAAGAGATGATGAAGAAGATATCAAGGCCGTTGGGATGTTAATTTGACTATGGCGGACTATTGCTGAATGACATACAGATATGAAATAAACGAAAACCAACAAAGCGCAGCATTTTATCAAAAATAAAACTTTATTTTTATAATTTATCTTTATATATACACTTTATGACACCTTAATGTTGATTTAATAAAATAACAAAATATTCTCAAATGATTCTCATTCATTTTATGAAATGTGGTTTTGTTCGTTTTCGTACCCATTCAAATAATATAATCATCTAAATTTAAAAAATGTGACGTGGTACATATTATATGAATACCGTTTTCTGTTACTTTTAAGGGAAATAAAGCAAATATTATTCATTCATCAAAAAAACTTTTCTATATGTCAGATTCAATGTGCCTCTGACCATTCGGTGATCGCTGCCTGTTTTCACAGCGTTGATCACTGAGACATCATTGAATATATGCTTCCTCGTCGACATAATGAAGTCGATCTCATTTTTAGTCGTACCATCGGGACTCATCCAGGTCCATTTCCTATGTTCGCGTTTCCTAAAGAGGAGTTTATCATAAAGAGTCCTTCCTTCTCCATGAAACCCGCCAACAGGTGTCCACGGTGATTCCGTCGCCCAAATCCAAATTGCCCCACTCTCAGCTCATTACCGTCTTTCTTGCCCAACTTCGCGTTGAAGTTCCCCAATACAACGGTGAAGTGAGATTTGGAACTTCATGGCTCTGGATATGTTCTCATACATAGTCTCAACCTCATCGTCGGAATGTGCCGAAGTCGGGGCGTAAACCTGTATGACCTTCAACGAATACCTTTCGGTGATTCTGAGTATAAGGTACGCCACCCTGGTCGACACACTCGATCTTCAACACGTTGTTGACGAGAGACTTGTTGACGATAAACCCGACACCACCCTGGGACTGTTGGTGACCCTCCCGGAAGTATAAGAGGTTACCGGATTTCAGGATTATCGTGTCCTCCCCCTGTCTTCGGACTTCAGACAATCCCACAATATCCCATTGAACCTTGCTTAACTCTTCTTCAAGTTCCGCCATCTTATCGTCCGTCCGCAGTGTGCGCGTGTTGTACGTTGCCAGGTCAATCCATCGTCGTCCGTGGTAGCCGGATCTCTTTCGGAGATTCTTAGCACCCCTTAATATTTTTTTAATATTTGAACGGGAGTAATGGACTTTGGTAATTTTTTGAAAAGTGTTATACACATGTGACTTTAGATTTATTTAAGATTGTCCTACAAAATGGAATTTCTATTTTTGACGGATCTCTTGGTCTGTACTTTGTGTAACTGTCACCTTTCAAATTAAAAAAAGTTATGCTTTCTTACAAAAATAGATACTTCAAAGATAAACATGCAGGCTAACGTCATCAAATCATTTTTTTTAAACAGAGGCCTACAAGTATCAAGTGTACCGCCAACAGCTCTAATACACTTCTTCTGGAGAATGAAAGCCTTCCGTATATCTGTAGAGTTTCCCCATATTATTAATCCATACCTAAGAACAGACTCAACGTAACCTCTATAAGCTAAACATGCTGTTTTTTCGTCGAGTTTTTTAGACCATAAGCAAAATAACACCAAAGTAACCTGTCAAAAAAAAAGACATCAAAATCGGACTAATCTGTAAAAAGTTATGCGTGGTCATAGATTACAATCACTGAGTGAACAATCAAACATCCCCTATTTTCCTATCCTTAGGGTAAATCTGCTTTTTCCAAATAAAAAAAAAGAATTATCAAAATCGGACTACTAATAAATGTACGCTTCGACTTGAGAACCTCCTCTGTTTTTTTGTTTCATTGGTTGAAAAATAAATAACCATAGCGTAGGTACCATCGAACGTGAATCCAGCAACTCGCCGGGTTTACTTTTATAAATTCATAATTTTAGAAACTATCTGATGCAAAACCAAATTCGTTTTGGATTCGTATTGCAATGTTTTTTTATCAGTTTAACTACGCCAGTCGCCGTACCTATTTGTAGTTGATAAAAATGAATATGGAATGTATCTATGAATGGAACATTGACATTGAACATTGGAAATTTGAGTTAAAGTTATTTTTCATAATTAATGTTTGTATTAACTTTTTACGTCGATAGGAATTGCTGACGAAGAGTTGGTACGCGAGTTCAACCGAAACTTGGCAATTTTGAATGGTTATGTTGAGGTAAACATAGTTTAATTTTTTTTTTTGTTGTACAAATCATCAATGCTTTCATCAATGTATTCGCATACTTTCAATGCTTTGTTAACGTCGATGTCTCATAAATTCCACTTTTACTCCACCTACTCGAAAAGTGATCATAACTACTCTTTTACAAGAAGAAAGAAAATACTTCTTTACTGCCCAAGTGATGCAAATGTGTAAGAAAATCTTTTAATCTCATCCGTTTTGCTCCCTTTTAATACAAATAGTACATGAATTTATAGCATGAAATTCAAATTCCGAGTTTATTTATTTATTATATTCAGTAAAATGCCAATATAGCTTGATTGGAATGACAGTTGTCAGTAAATGTGACGGCATAACCTTCGCAGGACGAAGGTTGTGTCGTCACTTGTACTGACAACCGAAGAGCTTCGGCCGACATCTGAGCGGATATTGGAACACGGGGAAACGTTCGTATCAAACCTTTTGCTTTTTATACCGCGCGACATATGTATAAACCAGCTTATTATATAAAGATTTACTTTAAGCTATAACAATTCTTGCGGATAGTATTTTAAATAATTCTTATTTTTATAATGTATACTAACGTTATAAAGGCGTGAAGTCTGTGAGTTTGGGATAATGTGAGGTTGTGTCTCTGGATCTACTGAACCGATTGTGGAGATTCTTTCACCATTCAAAAGCTAAACTCTTCTCGAGTAACATAAGTTATATTTATTACTATAAATAATTAGGGATCCGTAGTTAAAGTTTAATACGAGGGATTCTCAGAAAGTTTTGAGAAACGAAAAAACTTACTTCTATGAAATATTATTTTTATTAAATCTTTTCAAAGAACTCTTCACCAGCCTCTGTACAAAGTTTCATGCGTCTGAACAAATTTTCAAAACAGTTTTTCCATTCCTCCGCAAACATCTCTTCCACGGCCATCTCAAACGCTGCTAGCGCGTCTTCCGGTGATGAAAACTGTATCCCTATGAGCTGATTTTTAATTTTAGGGAATAAAAATCCGCCAATTGCGAGTCGGACTCACGCACAAAGGGTTCCGTACCATTGACTAGGTAAACAGCAGTGGGTACAGAACGAAAGGTGAATCGCGGTTTACGATTTAAGACGTATTAAAAAAAACTAGATGTTGTTCAAACCAATTTTCGGTGAAAGTTTGCATGGTAATGTACATCATATATTGTTTTTAGTTTTATCATTCTCTTATTTTAGAAGTTACGGTACAGGGGAGGTTGGTGGTATACACATTTTACCACTTTGAAAGTGTCTCTCGCGCAAACTATTCAGTTAAGAAGTAAATTATATTAGAAACCTCAATATTATTTTTGAAGACCTATCCATAGATACCCCACGTATGGGTTTGATAAAAAAATATTATTGAGTTTCAGTTCTAAGTATGGGGAACCCCTAAACTTTAGTGTCTTTTTTTCTATTTTTGTATGAAAATTTTAATGCGGTTCACAGAATACATCTACTTACCAAGTTTCAACAGCATAGTAGTAAGTAGTAATGATATCACACTCAAATACAACCACACACACGCACGCACGCACACACACACACACACTCGCGTACATACACACACACACGCTCGCACACATACACATATATATCCAAATAATATTTTTAAATTGTTATTATTGTATAATTCATAATTTAATTTAATTAACTCATAATTTAGAAATCTGTAACCATTTAATCTAAATACAATTTAATTAATGTAATAATTTCAATTATTAATTTGTTAAATAAATAAATAAATAAATTATTGTATGATTCATAATTTAATTTAAGTAACTCATAATTTAGAAATCTGTAACCATTTAATCTAAATACAATTTGATTAATGTAACAATTCAATGATTAATAATTATTAAATCTGTAATCATGTAATATAAAGAAATCGAAAGTTCAATGAAACCAAATTAGGGAAGACACTGTCTCCTGTAATACAGTTTATACTAGCATAGGAGACAGGATTCTAACAAACTAATGTTAACATGTTCTATATCAATAAAGATTATTATTATAGTTCTTATAGTTTCGGAAAAAAGTGGCTGTGACATACGGACGAACAGACAGACAGACAGACAGACATAACGAATCTATAATAATTCAACTAGGTTTTATTTAAAAGCTGTCTAATAGCAGTCATATTATTTATAGCTTGTCTATTAGCTTAGTTATTGTAAATTGCTTTAACAATAAAAAAACGATGAAATTCGTTAATTTCTGATCGTAGTGTATAATAATGTCAAATAAGGTAACAAAAAACATCGATATTTTTTACTTCTAAAAAAGTTAGAGGCAATAGGAATAAGAGGCACACAGCTTCAATTTTTCGAAGATTATCTACGTGATCGATCTCAGTGTGTTAAAATAGGCAATTTTACAAGTGCAGATATGAAAAATCCACCTTTTGGCATTCCTCAAGGAAGTATACTTGGTCCTACCCTATTCCTGGTATATATAAACGATCTCTGTAAGTTAACTATAGACTACGGCAAAATTATTTCGTATGCAGATGACACTGCTCTAATCTTTTCCGCTGACTCGAGCTCGGACGTCCACGATTATGCACAACGAGGTTTTAATGTCGTTATTAACTGGCTAAATCGCAATCTACTAACACTGAACACTGAAAAAACTACTTTTATTAATTTCTGCATGCGTCAGCCTGAGCCTAGTATTAATCAATTATATGCACATTACTGTCATGATCCCCTGGTTGACACTTGCAATTGTCCTATTATTAACAACACTAGTTTTGTTAAATATCTAGGCATTATAATCGATAGCAACCTATCCTTTAAAAAACATATAGCAACTCTAGCTAATAGAATACGTAAGTTAATTTTTGTTTTCAAAAAACTTCGTTATATTGCGGATTACAAATTAATTAAGCAGATATATCAAGCACTTTGTGTATCTATTATTAAATACTGCATTACTTCTTGGGGTGGTGCCCCAAAAACAGTAATGCTAACCATTGAGCGAGCCCAACGTGCTATCTTAAAAGTAGCCACCTCCCGACCTTTCCTTTTCCCCACCGACCTATTGTATAAAAGTTGCAATGTTCTCACAGTCCGACAACTTTTCATAATGCAAACTGTGCTTAAAAAACATGCCACCCTGTCGTATAATGATAACCTCACTAACTCCAAAAGGCGGAAAGATATTGTATGTACTTCACTTTCCGAGTCGAGGTTTGTTTTCACAAATAGGTTTTATTCATTTTTAGCCCCTTTCCTGTACAATAGACTAAATAAGATATTATCCATATATGCCCTTAATTACTATAGTACTAAATCAGTAGTGTATAAACATTTACAATCCTTGTCCTATGATGACACTGAATTTCTAATGACTGTCATAAAATGAAATAAGTTGCTTCCCCTAATAATCTTAGAATTTAATTAATTTAATTTATTCGTTTTTGTGTTTTTAGTTTATGTTACTTACTGTTTGAGTTATTACAATATTTTAATCGTAATTAAAATCGTAGTATTTTATTAATTCATAAATAATCTGTTAAGCACTTGCCGCCTGTGACACAGGTTCATCCTAGTACAGGCACCTAACATTGTATTTACCTCCTAATTATTTTGTAAGTTATTATTGTAATATTTTACCTCTGTATGATCAATAAATTATTATTATTATTTTTTTTTTTTTTTAAACGGTCGTATCTTTGGTACCATTTGTATTTTTATTTTTTTTGTATTTTTTTTCTGAGTGGCCATTAGTTCTACTATGACCCATTTTAAGGTTATCCATTCATTACCGGACAGCCTGTATAAAAATCTCGTGTCACAGTGTTTGTCGCTGAACTCCTCCGGAACGGCTTGATGGATTATCATGAAATTCTGTATGTATATTTGGTAGGTATGAGAACCGGTCGTAGACAATTTTTTACATCCCTAGGTGTTAAGCACGTCCATCGCCAGAAACTGTCCTTATTTTTGCTTTCAAACCTTAAAAACATTTACACCCCTTTCTCTAATATGGCGGCCAGGGGACAAGGGCTGCGATCCATAAACTCGAATTTAAAACAATATTATAATAATAACAACAAATAATAATAATTGGGACAAAAGAACACAATTACAGAAAAACGTGCGTTTGTATTTTTTGTGCAAACATCATTCGTGAATACACATTTCATGTAAACTAAAAAGTATGGTGTATGATAACAGTTATTTTTGTCGACAGCGTCTTACGCAAGCGCCACAGAGGCCACCAATACCGTGTTGGCGCCGGTGCTGTTAGGCGACATGAAAGGTCCCATCAGGCACCGCTTCGAGCCAGCGATCGAGCGGTCCTCGGACCAACCCGAAGAAAACATACGGATCCAATGCGACCAGCCGGCTGAGTCTCCGATCGACATTCAGAATACCACCCCAGCTGATCACGAGCCCGACCCTTACTATTGTAAGGAACAACAACGAGAGGAGGCGGTCCCTGCGTTCCGACGAATTCCCTTCGTCTTATTTCCATATCGAAATTTAATTAAACCACGTAGCACCATATTTACTGATAACTGATTATATGATTCAATATAATTTAGATCACGGTTTACCAGAATGTGAACTGGGGCGGCCTGGTAGTTTTGCAAGCCCCGTCACGATTCCGAATAATATTCAACTATAAATAAAAATAATCCTAAAACACCATTTGAAAAGGATTTGTTCCGACTCTGGTCAGTATATATCTCTACCTTGAATTTTGTGGCGAAAATTGAAGTGTGTGATTTTTGTAGTAATTGGTTTAAGTATAAAAAAATATCCAAAAAAAAATTAATAAAGTATAAAGTATAACAATACCTTATAGGTTATATAGTTCTATTGTAGCTTTTTTAAGAAAATAATCTAAAAGGTCTAAAAAAAAACAAATGCATTACTTATAGATTTAAAAATATGCTTAGGGAGTCATACTGTTATGAGAGTTTGAGAATATAGAATTAACTACAGATAGGCTTTTCTTCCCCACAAATTTCAAGGAAGAGAGCTTTTAGAGTAGCGATAATGATATCCCAAATTGGTTTTTGGATAAAAAAATAACCCAAAAAAAGATAATAACGTATAAAAAACAAAAAATAACATGCAATTCCCTTTCAGATTATGTAGTTCTATTGTAGCTTTTTTAACAAAAATATCTATAAAAGCCAAAAAAAAACAAAAGCATTACTTATAGATTTAAAAATATGTCTAAGGAGTCATACTGTTATGAGAGTTAGAGAATATAGAATTAACTACACATAGGCTTTTCTTCCCCACAAATTTCAAGGAAGAGAGCTTTTAGAGTAGCGATAATGATATCCCAAATTGGTTTAAGGATAAAAAAAAATAACCCAAAAAAAGATAATAACGTATAAAAAACAAAAAATAACATGCAATTCCCTTTCAGATTATGTAGTTCTATTGTAGCTTTTTTAACAAAAATATCTATAAAAGCCAAAAAAAACAAAAGCATTACTTATAGATTTAAAAATATGTCTAAGGAGTCATACTGTTATGAGAGTTAGAGAATATAGAATTAACTACACATAGGCTTTTCTTCCCCACAAATTTCAAGGAAGAGAGCTTTTAGAGTAGCGATAATGATATCCCAAATTGGTTTAAGGATAAAAAAAAATAACCCAAAAAAAGATAATAACGTATAAAAAACAAAAAATAACATGCAATTCCCTTTCAGATTATGTAGTTCTATTGTAGCTTTTTTAACAAAAATATCTATAAAAGCCAAAAAAAACAAAAGCATTACTTATAGATTTAAAAATATGTCTAAGGAGTCATACTGTTATGAGAGTTAGAGAATATATAATTAACTACACATAGGCTTTTCTTCCCCACAAATTTCAAGGAAGAGAGCTTTTAGAGTAGCGATAATGATATCGCAAATTGGTTTAAGGATAAAAAAAAATAACCCAAAAAAAGATAATAACGAAAAAAAAAACAAAAAATAACATACAATTCTCTTTAAGGTTATGTAGTTCTATTGTAGCATTTTTAAGAAAAATATCTATAAAGTTAAAAAAAAAACAAAACATTACTTATAGATTTAAAAATATGCTAAGGTACTCATACTGTTATGAGTGTTTGAGATTATAGAATTAACTACACATAGGCTTTTCTTCCCCACAAATTTAAAGGAAGAGAGCTTTTAGAGTAGCGATAATGATATCCCAAATTGGTTTTTGGATAAAAAAATAACCCAAAAAAAGATAATAACGTATAAAAAACAAAAGAAAAATACAGAGTATCTTAAAAAGAGTAGTTTTTATAACAAAAATATTCAAAAAATATAATAACTTAAATGTACTCCATATAGGTTTTCAAATATGTATATCGTAATAGTGAGAATCTAATGGCCGTCCATTATCTCACCAAGGGAGAATGAGGGGATCGAGAAAGGAATTAAAAACGCCATACGTAATTAATGGACGTACCTTCATAATCACCTATTGTTATTATTACCCTTAGAAGATGTAATAGTGTAGCTTTTGTCGTAAAACATCAAAACAAATAAGAAAAATTATTATTATGTAAAAAAATACCGTTTTTTAAATTCATAAACACAATCTTCGTCTCTCTGAAAAACTACATAGCTTGTGAACACTATTTCCTCTTCCTTCATTTTTAATCGACTTCAAAAAGGAGGAGGTTATCAATTCGACTGTATTTTTTTTTTTTTTAGTTTTGTTACCTCAGAACTGGGTGAACCGATCTTGATGATTCTTTTTTATATGAAAGCTGATAATTCCCGTGTTGAAGAAATGGTGAGGATCTAAAGAGTGAATCCTTGGGAAATCGAGAGAAACCCTCAAATTTTCTACGTAGATGACGCGTTTATTGTTCAACCTATTACATACCATCACGCCTGTTGTCCCCGACTTAGGTCCCATGTAATAGGGGGCGAGCCTATTGCCATTAACCGGGCACGAATCCAAACTCTGAGCTGCTAATGAGAATTTCACATAAAAACCCAATAACACTTTGCTCGACCTGGGAATCGAACCCAGGACCTCTTGCTCGGCAGTCGCACTGTGCAACCACTAGACCAACGAGAACTATTACAGACACTAGAAAGTAAAAAATAAAATAAAAAACTGCGTTAAAAAAAACCGACTTCAAAACTAAAAAGTTAAAAATAACAATACAGTTTTAACTTCTTTTTAATTTTAAAGGTATGAAGTCGGTGCCGGTGCCTGGTTTGAACCCACCCCGCTCAAGATCACACGCGATGAGTGCACATATCTTTACATTTGGCTTGGCAATGACTTCATACCTTTAAAACTAAAAAAATACAGTCGAATTGACAACCTCCTCCTTTTGGAAGTCGGTTAAAAAGAAGTTAAAACTGTATTGTTATTTGTAACTTTTTAGTTTTGAAGTCGGTTTTTTTTAACGAAGTTTTTTATTTTAATTGCTTTATTTATTACTAGCTTTTGCCCTCGACTTGCCCTTTTCAGGGATGAGTTCAGGAACTACTACGAAACTATTTTATCTTTCCCGGGGACTCAAACTATTTCCATAACAAAATTTATCTAAATCAGTTCAGCAGTTTAGCAGTTTAAACGTGAAGAGGTAATCGATAGTTTGGCATTTTTAATATAATTATTGAAGTTTGGACTATGACAATAAATTTTGTATAAATAAAATACGAAATCAGTTTTTAAAAAATTTAACTTTCTAAAATGCTTCTCCGAAGCTTTGATTTCCTTCACACTTATTTAAGAAGAAACATGAAAATAGAATCTACAAATACGAACTGTCTATTTTCTCTCTTATGCAAGACCTTTTCTATGTTGCTTTCGTCCACAAAATCAAAACATCTAGGCATTACTCTTGGTCTAACGGTGAAGACCCTATCTATGTAAGAAGATCATCAACATTCTTTCCTGATATGAACATCGCTGCTCTTACAGACCTCTACTTTAGAAGAATTAGAGACAGAGATGACTTTTTCTACAAAATAAATAATAATTTGATTACATTTTTTTTGTCAGATATTATCAATATCCCTCGATAATCGTTAAATTAATTATTATTGGTCACTGAAGTCAGAAACTAATCTGACGCGCTCGAGTATTTCAAGGTGGTGATTTTTTTATAGTTTAACAATTCATCTGTGAGCCTTCGTCACTTTCAAATCGTCAGAATGAGAAATGGGAGTATTTCTAGGGTTCACTGAAAACCCCTCTGAAAATCTGATGCGATGGAGTAATTTTTATTTAGCATTTTTAATCCCACCCCGCATAGCCACCCCCACCACGAAACTCGTCAATATATTCTTAAGAGGATTTGTCAACTTAGAGGGAGACTTTTTACGAGTAAATAGGATGAATGGCGCGGTGTCCAGCATCATTTGCGCGGGAATTCAAAAATATTTTCAGGACGCGTGACGTGAGACATAATTATTAATTCCGATTTATTAATTTGCGGCAAATATCAGTAAAAGCCTTTTTGCATTGTTTTGTGTTCTCTTTTTAATAAATTTAATACCCTTCTTATCCATAAGGATATATTTTATTTCAGCGACACGTAGGAGCATGAAAAATATCAATATCTGACGCACTTAAGTTTTTCTATGCAATTGTTTTTATTACAATTTTGAAAATCTGTAGTGGCTTTCCCCACCACTGAAAGTGGAAATATTATATGACCATTCTTTCTTCCTATCATCCAATCTACCAATTCTAATAGATTTCCGCGACGGTCGAGTAAATCCATATTTGGCATCATGGGCTTCTGTACTATTAAACGTTGGGTAGATAGTTACAGTTGTGATTAATCCAATTGTCTGGTAGCTGGGCACGCACCGCTGAAGCATTAATTTTAATGAAAACACAAACTGTCAGCACGTTTTATTTGCTTTTTATTCTCATGGTCAGTTATAGGTTTCAGATATAAAATATAACATGTTTCATCGATAATGTGTAAATGTAACTTTTTTAAGTGGAAGTTTTATTTACGTCAAAAATAGATTAACATTAGACAGTATACCTTGACTATAAAAAAGACACAGATTTTTTCTTTAAAAGTTTGTATGAAGATAATATGAAAAAAGGTTATATCTCCGCAATTTATGCTCCGCAAAAACTATGTGCGCTATTTGGTCTGCAATATCATAATGTTGATATTTATTGACATACTGGTAGTATTCTGAAGCATATCCAACAATGAAAGTAGACACTTTGGAATAAATGAATTATATGTCTATGAAAGTCAATTTTCAGCCCACTGTGCGCCGCTTCGGTAATATGATGGCCAATGTGACAGGACTCATTAATACTACATTAAATCTGATTTGATAGTGACGGTTTAATGTAATAATAAAGCTTAATTATATCATTGTCAAACTAATATATACGTAATAAAGGCATATAAGTCTATCATTATTGCATAATGTAAGCGGCTTGTTAACATATTATTTTGTAATAATTAGGTATACAGAAGAATAGAATTAAAAATAAAAATTAAATTAAAAACAAAACTATCCGAAATTATCCTTCTTTAACAATAAACAACACTCTAATTTACAGCAGTAAATTTGATAAATATCTTGGTTTAAAACTAGATTGTACTCTATCATGGACAGCACAAATAAACTATGTAAAATCGAAGATAGTTGCAATAATACTAGAAGTCTCCCTCATAATGTCCGGATGATGATTTAAAACTCCTTGGTGAAGCGATTCGACTATTTAATAGAAGTTTGGGGAAGTAAAACTAACTAACTAACTAACTGAGACAAATCTAAAAGAATTACAAATAATACAAAACAAAATACGACTTCCTCGCACCAATTAAAACATTATACCTAGAAACTAAATTGATGAAAGAAAGAAAGAAAAAATATTTATTTTAGACTCGTACCAAATCGTTTTAAACTTGTAAAATAAAATACAAAACATAGAACACAAACTGAAACTGTCCTGCAATCTCAGCATTAAGCTGCGTTAGCAAAAATGCCCACGCAGCGCTGATATTCTGATAGGGCCTTGTTAGTGGTATCACGAGCCGCTGCAGCCAACATATTAATGATGACCATCACACAAGTATATTATGTACTTGCAACATATGCAAATGCATGCAATCTGCAATATTTACAAAAAGCAGCCCCCAGTTATTCGAAAAAATGTCTGATATTAAAAGAAAGCCTATACGTGCTCAATATTTGTCACAGTTATGTAATGTAAAATGCAAGACATCCCTAATGCAAAAGAGATTTTTTGGCACTGCGCCAAAGATATATAATAAAATACCAGACATTATCAAATATATGCCTCTAGTAATAGTTATTTATGCAAGTGTTGTATAATAAGGGGCATTAAAACACCAATGTGGGTTTATCTTATTTATTGATAATGTCTGGTATGGTCTGTATGGTATGTATGTATGGTCTGATTATTACTGAAAGAAACTTTCTTTCAGTAATAATAAATTTAATAAATCATTACAAACATAAATAGAACACCTGTGTGCACTCGAGCAGTTTCTAAGAATTATCTACAAACACAGAGCGCTAAAAACGTATATGGCGAGCGAACAACCGGTTATATTGTACCGCGACTTACTATTAACTTACCCTCACATATACGTAACAGTATAACAAATAAAAATATTAAACATAAATTAAAACAATTACTTGGACTCGAACTAACTGTGTGTATAAGTTTACGTATGGATATTATGATCTATGGAATAAGAATTCAATATTTAAATGTATAATAAAATATGTTTAAGTTGCAAAATTGTAATTTTGTTCACAACATAGACTCACAATAGCTCTAGTTATAAACCTTGGTGGTTTTTTAGTTGCTATTTATATATAATTTAGTATTTTTTTAAAATTATGAATGAATAAAAGAAAATAGGCAGTTAAGATTACGACTTTAAAAACCCGGTCGCTATTTACATTTCAATTAATTACTTTATTTTATATAAATTTATTTAGGTTTGCAGTGTTAATAATACTTGTAACATCGCATTGCGTATTATAACCGGTGTTGCATGTATGCGTAAGACCGGCCTCCAGCGGTAATTTCACGCAAAGCCTGAAGGCTTCATTGAATCGTGACACGTTCGGAGAAATGTGTAAGCCATAAATGTATTTGGTTTCCAATCACATCCTAATAATGTGGCCTCAGTCTATATCGATCAGTGTGGTAGTGTAAGCTATAGTTAGAACTTTACATTTTGCGTAACAGTTTATATTTGCAGCGGCTAATATTCCAATACTAAACAACTCCATCTTCTACATATATTTTTAACATGAATAACAGGAGTCTACTCGAGTATAATGCTATTATCAGTGGCAATTTGACTATCTTAGACTAAGCCTTAAAAAGCTTTCCTTTTAAAACCATGTGAGCCGCATCAGTAGGTGTTTTTATTTAAAACTATTATGTTATTACGATGTGATTTCTTGTGTGTGATTGTTATATCGTTATATCGCCTAGTATTTGTGTTTTTTATCTTTCTACTGTATATTTATCCCATATTCTAGTGGGTCGAATATTTAATAACTTATTTATTAATGATTACAATTAAATAATTATATATTTTTAGTATAAATGTACCTTACTGTAGGAATTTAATGAGTCTCATTGTATTTTTGATGTTGTGTAAGTAATAAATGGTTGAAACCAGCCTATATGTTGTATTAATGTACACACTTGCGTTAGAACTATACTCCTGTACACGGAATGTAATCCTGATAGTACATGTTCAATACACGGAATGTAATCCTGATAGTACATGTTCAACTGTTATATTTAACTTCTGACCTTCGGGGACTTGAGAAATTCTGCAAAACTGGAAGATAAAAATATATACCTTTGTAGGTAAGTATGTAAGTATCTTAGCATAGCACAGAACTTGTACTTGACATTAAAATAGAGCTACAAGACCTCCCGTGACCATTGATTCTGTAAAGGGATTTATCGACGGGATTAAATATGATATCTACAATGCGATAAAATCCGTAAAAGCTGTTGTATTTTCACGAAACCTTTTAATAAAAATACCAGCAATGTTTTCACTATTTATTTGCTTCAATTAGCCAGAGAGAGCCGCTTGCAAACTCGTATAGTTGGGTTTGGGAATATTAGTAAGTAGATTTATTTATCCAGTTTGTTTATTATATACGTATTATGAATACGTAGAAACTATTTTGTTTTTCATTATTAGATTATCATTTAGGCTCCTACACTGACGCGAATGTTACATCGTAATGCAATATCACTTGTAATTATTACGACCAACCGTCATCCTACAGCCACACGTGGGTTACTTTACTTGACTGGAGATTTTGGTTCGTGAAGATTCCTCCGTCCACTATTTAAGTTCGTCCTATCAAGTATAACAATGTTATACTTTTTGTTACGACGGGAAATCTTTCTCTATCTGATGTAGGAGGGAATACAAGTCTGACGCCTATCAATTAAAAATTAACGATCATGAACGATATTTTTGGTTGGTTCGAATCCAACTTTATATCTGAAGTAGGTACTTACAATAGCAATGGACCAGATCTGTTAAATAATTATTTCATGCAGCAATTGAACCTGTGGCAGGAAAGCCTATGCCTAATAAATCCATTTTTTAAGCGCGGAAAAATCCTTTACGGGCATTCCCGCCGCCTACGCCTGGAGAGGCGATAGGGTGTATCGATATTGATATTAATTTTAGTTTCGATCACGCGCAACGCAACCTATTTTACGGTAGGATAAAATAGGTCCGTGAATAATCTAGTCCATTGCACAGTACGTAACATTCTATTTATTACGTGTATTAGGTCTCATGTAATGCTTCTGTGATTTATTTGTTCTGAAAACAGTTTGAACGCAAAGCTTCAACGCTAGCAAGACTGCTGCATCTAAGTCGACTTTAAGATTTTATTAAACTCTTATCTCACTCTCAGAACCCAAGCTTAGGTTTCTACACGATTAATGGCAATACAGTCTTTGGATATTGTATACAATCTTAAATACCAATCAGGCAAACTGTGACTGTACCTACCTAGGCAAAGTATTATCATAGTATAATAATTTTTAATAGTGGTGTAACTCGGCCGTCTAGACATAGCATAGATGAGGTGGGTTGCGGGGGAGAGCGGCGTCCCCCCGACCAGAATACGCAGGCATCCAGTCCACCTGACCTACGCTGCGCGGCGATACTGTGTTTAGTCGCTGTCAATAATATTTTTTTAAAACATGAGGAATTATTTCTTTTGAGCGTGAATTTTAACAGGGTGCTATGCTATAAGGCTGTTTTTTTTTCTAGTAGGTATATGAAAACATATCTCTGTATCCAAAATGCCGCAATCGATAGGTATGGATATAACAAATGAAATAGGTACCCTTAGATACTTGTTAACTCCGAACGGAACTGGCTGTAGGTAGGTATGTAACTTTACTCGGACTTTGGGCACAGAGTAAACGTACAGAGGCCAAGCTTCATACCACTGCGCTGCGATAGGTAAACTACTATAAACGATAGAAATTAATAAGTACTACTACTAATATATTAGATGATTAGAAGAATATATTGAGATTAGAAGTTAAATTTTACTATCCTGTAGGAACGTAAGTCACTTCCGACAAACGGTTATGCAGTTTAGCAGGAGAAACATGATGTTAAAAATATTGTAATACTTTTGGGATAAATAAATAAAAAACTTGTAAAATGTTTTGTGACAACCCTGAGCTATGCGCAATGTCTAGACGACTATCGGCATTTCGTGCTCATACAAAGGAGTACGCCCACTATTCGAATTGATTACCCTATGGTATTATTATTCAATTTGTTTGTAAGGTAAGGTGAAAAGTGAACCTAGATAGTTGGTACCTACCTATTATATTACAATGTTCTGAAAGATATGGAATTATACTAAAGTGAAGGACCTATATGTTAGTATATTACCTACACTATAGGTAATCTAAATATAGTCAAAATTATATACCATACATATATTGTTATAGAATTAAACATACTATGTTAATTGTTATGTGTAAAACATAACATACCATCTTGCGAGTCGTCTCTCTTAAGGGTTAGGCAGAGATGTGTTAATGTACACCCACATTTTGCCGGTATGTTTTAAGGAGGATTTACACGAGTCGACTTTCGCTGTGCGGCTAGTCGCTTCACAAATCGCCTCATCAAGCCGCATCGCTAGCGCCTTTACACAGGTGACTAACATCGTATGCGGCTTCATCCATCGGTAGTGGAACAACGTGCGCGAAACTCTCCTTCATGCGACGGGCGACCCCCTGCAACTGATCGTTTATCATTCGTCGGTCGATTTTAGTCACCTGCCGCATGTAGTCGGTCACCGTGCGGCCCAAGTCGGATGCTACCCTACTTTGGGACTTGCGGCTTTAGTCACTTGCGACCTAGCTGAATTGCCATTTACACGGTCGATTTCCGCCACCCGTAAAAACACAGTAAACGTAAAAACACAGCTGAACCTGGGAATCGAACCCAAAACCTGTTGCACAGCAGTCGCACTTTACTACTACTCGATCAACGACTTCAACGAGGCAGGCTACACACTAGAGTATCTGTTATGTATGTGTGTAGGCCGCGCCCCTCCCCGCGCGCCGCTCGTGGGTCGTTTGTCAATAAATGAGTGCGTTGCTAACCGGCGATGGTTTCACTTGTTTACCCCCGTCCTTGTACGTAACAGTATCTAAATATACCTATGTGACAGTAGACAGTAGGTCTACTGTCACCTTACTAAGTGGTCAATACTATGGTATCCATTAAGTTGCTCAAAAAGTATTCTGGTAGTATATTACGTTAAGGGTCATCCTAGGTGGAATCTTGGTACTACCTTAACAAAAACTGGTTTGTAAAAATGCGCATAGCTATAGTTATAGTTATTAGTCTGGTTTGCATCAACAATGGACCTCGGATTTCTTTTAATATTGCTTGTGTTTCTTATGCGTAATACAGCAAGAGCAAGTGAGTGTAACAAGTAGGCGTGGAATTCACAACAAAATACACGCCCACTTGGAAAATTAACCTTGTTGCAGTACAAGTACGTCATAGGTTTTCGTGTTATTCGTTTTTAACTTTTTGTAGTTTTATTTAAGTTAAAATTCTATCTTCTTGATATGTGTAGGTATGTCTTGTTAAATAAACAATAAATGGTGTACTTTACGTGGGGGTTACATAAGAGATGAGATCTAGTTAAATATTTATTTATTTCACATAAAAACACAATAAATGACAACATAGATAAACAATAAACCAATTAACAGTTCAAATGAGAAATAAAATGTTTACTTACACAGAAACTATACAGTCTGGTCATTTTATAGAAAAAAAACAATTAGTTAAGTTAATTAAGTTATTGACTTACAAGAATAAAAATTATTTATTTCCATTAGTCTTAACAAGTTATTGTTACGAAGTGATAGTAAAAATTTACTCGTTATGTAGATATGGGAGTAAATGTTGAAAGCAAACACGATATGTACAGTGTATGTTTCGACAATAAAAAAAACTTTGCTTTTAAACACCCAAACTGATGCTGGATTGTAATTGACCCAAGCCATAATTCGTCTCACCGTGCTTGGTGTGCCTTCAAACCACCTGCTCCAAAGCGCCGCGGGCCGCCTCACCGCTCCGCACCTACGCGGGCTTAAATTACACTCTAGGGTAGGGCAGACAAGACCACGTGAAGTCGGTTTTGCAGCAATTCGTTTCTGTCACTAAATTTTGTAGTACATGTTGACTTTTAGTTCATTCGAAGTATTGAAAATCGGTATGTCGTTTTTCGGACTGAGAAACCTTCGAGCATATGAAATTCGGAAAACTAACAAATCGCATTTACGACTTTCGGTAAAATAAATTTCGTGATTTCTAATAATAGACATTATAATTCTTAGGTATTATGAAATTCGGACTTTTGAAAATAGGAACATCAAAATTCGGAATAAAATATTTCGGAGTATTTGGGTGTTCCCGTATACATACATATGTATGTATCCCCATGGGAAATAGGCGTGAGTGTATGTACACTCACGCCTATTTCCCATGGGGGTAGGCAGAAACTACAGAATGCCACGCGCTACAGGCCCTGAATACCACTTTTGCCTCGTCCACATTCATATATCTCGTCATGCAGGTGCGCCAGTTATGAGTACTGCGCACCTGACCTTTTTGAAGGAGTTCACCAATTAGGTCGGTGTATGTCCTTCTAAGGCGCCCCTCCCGGTGTTTCCACTAACATCCGCCTTATAAATTCCTTTCGTCAATCGCCTATCATTCATCCTACCTTTCAATATGCCCAAACCATCTCAGTACATTCTTCTCAACTTTTGTCACTACGTCGTCTTTCAAACCACATATACTTCTCAAAGAACGCGTTTCCACGGCATTAATTCTGCTTTCATGCCTCTTCTGTCATACCCAACATTCGCTTCCATACATAAGTGTAGGTACCAGCACACTATTATGGACAGCCAATCGTGCCTATTTTGACACAGACTGGCTAGCCATCACCGCATGCATAGCACCATTAACTTAAGGTTCCCGTATTAAATAAATAAATCACAGTAAATCGTATCATATCATCGCATTATTACGATGGTTGCAATAATGCGACAATATTGTAGATTCGAACACTTTACAACATCCTGGAGATTATTCATTAATAGGTCTTATATGGAGTCAAAGCGAACTCAGTGTTCTCAATCTTCTGTCATAGCTTTTTGTGACTTATTTATTCCCCCCCCCCCAATATTTTTTCAGTACCGAATCAAATGTAGCGAACCCGGGACCCAAAGCACAGCATGCAGCGTTAACTATTGCTGAGCTAAATAGGTCATCCAAGAGAAATAAGACTTTAAATATGAATTGAATATAATACACCATCCTCTAATTAGACACAACGACTACGTATTTGATATTGTTTTTTAGTTGATCCGATTTATTATTTTATCATAGGTATTCACAACACCATTAGTTATGTAAGTCGTAACATTTTAAGGACCTTGTACAAAAAATAACTACGTTATTTTATATTTATGATAAAACATGTATACATATATTGACTTTTTTATTAAACGTGTTGTGTAGACACTTAATTGCAAACACATGTAAGTTTAAAACGATAATCATACAAATCCGACTTCAAAAATTAAAAACATAGCTACATCCGAATTGAGAACCTCCTCCTTTTTGAAGTCCTTTAAAAACAGCGGTAAACTGAGATAGAGAATAAGGAAGAGAAAATATTAAAGCGAAATAGATAGTAGGTAAACAATAGTTATACGAGATCTGTACACGTTCATTTCCAGTAACTCCTAAACGTTAATGAGATAATTACCTTTTATTATCAGGTTAATCTAATAGCCTGAAAGAATACAACTGTCGGTCTATATGTATGTATAATTTTGAATGAATTGTCCTTCGACTCTTAACCGTAGAGGAGTTGTACCTTCCATTACCACCTTACCCACATAATATGATAATTATCAAACGCATATATATAAGAAGTTAATAAAGCACCTATAATTGAAAGAATTTGTGTTCAACTCCTAACCGTTGAGGAGTTGTACTTTTCATCATTAGATCACCCACATGAGATGGTGATTTGAGGCAAATATTTGAACAGCTTTGGAGGATACATTTATAACGTGCTTATAATTGAAAGAATTTTCTTTTAATTCCTAATCGTCATACCTTCCATCATCAGGTCATTAACATGAAATAGTGATTATCAGACGCTAATACTTGAAAAGCTTTAGAAAATATACGAAAAAACTGATAAGTGCCTATAAAAATTGAAGGTTACCCTTGATTTCCCTGGGATCCCATCATCAGATCCTGATGTGCTTAAAATGGGATTAACTTGGGAAGATACGCAAATAATCATTTTTTTTTTAAATCGGTTTACAGTTTGCGGAGTAATCGGTGAACATACATAAAAATAAAGAAGTAATATTGTAATCGACCGTTATGCTTTGCCTTTGTCGATTACGAAAAAGTTTTTGACACAGTAGAGCACTGGGCGGTGTTTCACTCTCTTCATCGTTGCAATATTGACAAGCGTTATGTTGATATTTTGTGAGAGCTATATAAATCTGCCACGATGCAAGTGCGAATACACATGCTATCGGACCTTATTCCTATTGGCCGAGGAGTGCGCCAGGGAGATACTATCTCTCCCAAGCTTTTTACGGGCTTATTGGAGGACGTTATGAAGACCTTAAACTGGAAAAAGAAAGGTGTCGATATCAATGGCCAAATTTCAAATTCAAATTCAAATTAAAATATTTTTATTTCAAGTAGACCAATATTACAGGTTCTTTCGAAATGTCAACACTAGTTGCACAGTTCCAAAAAGTAGGTCTTATGGAGAAGAACCGGCAAGAAACTCCATAGATACTCTTTTAAATAATTCGTTATATTATTTTACAATGTTCGTATTTAATATTAATATGAGAATAATGCAGTCCGATGTGAAACGCATGAGTTATCCACTAGCACTAAAAAAATAAAATAAAATAATTATAATATAAAAGCCATGACCTGTATAAGCCGACCAGCCCCAACTGACAGCACCCGTTGAGCAGCATGACGTGTGTATCAGCGTCGCTCTACTCAACCATGATATAGGGAATAAAGGGACCAGACACACAACGCCACCATCAGCAGGACATTTGAGAGAGCATGACAAGCCCAGACAGCCTGGCTAAAATGTTTACCAGTAGGTATGCATTTTTCATTTCGCAAAGCAACATCGAAGCCAACATTAATCTCATATTTTATAGGCAATTTTACAAAATCTAATGGAAATTTAAGAACAAAATAAAACTATTGTAACTATAGTTACATGCATGTCAGTTTAAAAGTGTATAAATTAAAATAATAAAATGTCAAGATAATAAAATCATAATTATGCAAATGTCAAAATTATAAATGATAAAATATAATGTCAAGAATATAATAATTTGTATGTAATTGATAGCCCGGTTCATTAGAACTATTCAATCCCAAGCACTATTATCATCCATGTAGTCTTTCAACGTATACGTAACCTTGAAAACCTTGAGAACAAAGTCTCCGTTTAATAATAGATTTAAATTTGCTTAGACTTAATTTTCGATAATGTGTTGGAATTTTGTTGTACAAGCGTATGCATTAATTTGAGAGGCCGTAATCTCACAGATGCGAGAAATTTCTAGACGCGTCCAGTTAGGGTGGGCTGCTTTTGGGAAACTGGAAGATGTTCTAAAGTCTAAAATTCCGCAATGTTTAAAGACCAAGATATTTAATCAATGTGTGCTGCCCATTCTCACTTATGGATCTGAAACATGGCCGCTAACAAAGGAGCACATATATACTATTAGCGTTGCTGAAAGAGCCATGGAGCGTGCCATGCTATTTGAATTCACCTCGTAGATCGAATACCTAAAGACGAGATTAGACGACGAACAAAGGTTGAAAATGTAGGTAAACGGATCGCGAGACTTAAGTGGAGATGGGCAGGGCACTTAGCAAGACGGGAAGATCTCAGGTGGACCAAAGCAGTAACCGAGTGGTGGCCAAGAGATGTTAAACGAACTCGGGGCAGATCACCAGCCCGATGGTCTGACGGCATTGTGAGGGCAGTGGGGAATCAGTGGGTGCGACTTGCACAAGATCGGCAACAGTGGCGTTATAGAGAAGAGGCCTTTACTCAGCAATGGGTGTCAACGGCTGGATAGATAGATAGATAGATTGTAATCATTATTTATTTTACCACAGTACCTATGGAGCTCTAACCAGTTTTTGATTATCTTTAATAAAATTGAAATAAAATAATTTAAAAAGGATTTGACTATTTTGTTATTATTGAATTTTAGCAGATCCATTAAACGTACACGTGAAAAAAATAAAATCTACTTACCTTAGTAGATGCCCACTTACCGTAGCACTGCATATGTCGTAGTTTTCACCAATTTCGAACACTGATAAAATAATACATCTTCTATCTATATGTCTATATAAATAATATATAGACAGAAGATGTGCATCATCTATCTACATATATAAAAGGAGAAGCTGACTGACTGACATATCAACGCAGGGCCTAAACTATCAGGGTTAGATACTAGAAATTCTAACAAAGAGTCAATATTTATACTTATTTATAGCACAGAAAGCAACATTTACACTCATAATAATAATGCGATTCACACCTAGAAAAACAGTCATACGAAATTAATTTTGTATAAAAGACGAATCATAATTTATGTGAAGTTAAGTAATTATTTTGGGAGTTTTAAAGCGTCTGCAAAGCAATACGGCCGACGGAAAGTGTCTTGGAGTATTCACGACTGATGTTTATGGATATTGCCTAAAATATACGTAAAAATCAGCTTGGAGAATTTATGTGAGGTAAGAAATATCTGTATGTACCTTGATTAGCTGATACCTGAAAATTGGCCCACTAGGCAGGATAGCTGGTAGGCATGCGTTCTTAGTACATACTACCACTACTCAATAATCTACATTTGGTTCGTCAGAAAATACGTGACGTCAGGCGGCCCTGGGATCTTACTCTATATTAAAATAACAACATTTAAAGCTATTTGTGATGCTGACTGTACTAATCCTATTACTACAACATACGAGCATTTACTTACTTAGCACTCGCTGTGGTAGCTTGTATTGATGGGTAATAATAAGTATGAACTCACCAGCGTCGTCGTCAGCGGGCAGAGGTCCGACGGTGCCGAAGAACCTTTTGTCTAGCAGTTGGAGCAGCTGCAAGGCGCTCTCGTGCACGGGCGCGCGAGGGCACCCTGTGCACATCAGTGTCACATTGATGATTGCAGTGTAGTGGTCGCACGGGTATTCCCTAATGAATGAAATATATAAAAACATGTCAATGATAAATGTCAAACTAACACCAGTCACAACAATGCCTAACTAACACCAATTAAGGTATACGGGGATAGGAAACGATTGGGTACATATAAAAAACATAACAATACAGTTTAGGATTCAATCAAGCACAAATAAATTGAAAAAGTAGCTGAAATACGATTAGAGACTAAACAACACTTAGAGTACTTTTAGGGCACCATTTAATTTATAAAACCTATATATATATAACGAATTTTAACATATATTACTTAAGAAAATACAATGTGTAAAGGTTGGATATGAGGGAATTAAGACATTCATGCACAAGTCGGCAAAATAAATACATATGTAGAAAAGAAACAATTACTATCTTGAGAAAAAAATCGTTAAACACTTTACATAATTATGTAAAGTATTTAATACTTTATTTATGGCCGTTACGGATATATTTGCCTACGACAGTAGACAGTTTGCGCGACAGTATGAGCAATATACATTGACTATCCTTTTATGTACGTTCTAACAACAAACCTAAATAAGACCTTTTTTAAGAGGCATATCTTGTCATGTCAACAACGTGGGTAGTTATTAAACTTGACGACTTACGAGTGTAGATATGTTAAAACGTATTGTTTAAAATCAGACGTACCTAAGTATTGGCCTACGTTGTCTGTAGGGAAACGTCTGAAAAGATCTCTTGAAACAGTATTTAACCTTAAACCATTGATTTTACGACCCAATCAGCGCATCAATATTAAGGTTGCTTTCCACAGTAGGTAGTTCCTAGGTTGAAATCCCAGTACCTAGGTACAGTCAAATGTTAAAGATAAGGGAGCTTATAATGCGTCGCACGACGATATTAGATCAGCAGTACATTTGTACAGTTTACATCAAATTCTCAAAACGTTCAATGTTTAGCTTAGAAGACAGTCATGTGACATAGTAGGACGAAATTGTCAATATATTTACTACTGCAGCTGCCCGGTAGGTACCAGCGGAGCGCTCGTACCGGGCGGCATTCAATTTATCTCAGGTACGTTTTAATTCCATTCATTCAATTAATTTGTACCAATCTCTAAAGTACAGTGCCAATGCTGCAATGGCAGTTCCCCGAAATTATAGCATCAAAGCCAGTCGCAATTATAAACTTCCTTTTACTAACCCTTTAATACTTCTCTCTCATTACAAGTGAATCAAAATGAGCGCACAATATAAAGCGCGACGGTGTGTTTCTTCATTTTAATATTGAAACTTGGTTACACAAAAGATGAAGGGACATATGTACATTTGAAATAAAATCGAATTTATTATATGTCATACATGTTTGTATCTCCTTCATAAAAGCAAGAATCAACTATAAGTTTTGCACAATAATATGATACACGCAATTATAGGATAGTTTGCATGGGACTGGTTATAGGTATATATGGTATACTAGCTGACCCAGCAAACGTTGTTTTGCCACATTATAGGGGATTGGTGGTAGGGGAGTGAAAATGTATGGTCAAGTATTTTTTTCCAAATTGTTGCAAAAAATTTTTGTCAAAAAAAGACTGGTGAGGGACATCCCTACACCCCTAAGTGTAACTTACCTCCTATTTTATGCACCCCTAGGTGATCCTAGGAGTGTAAAAATAGCCTAGAACCGATTCTCAGACCTACCAAATAAACATACAAAATTTCATAATAATCCGTCAAGCCGTTTCGGAGGAGATCAGCGAAAAACACTGTGACACGGGATTTTTATATAAGAAGATATAAATATTAGAAGCACCTTGAATGTTAATGATTAACATTGGGCGCCGTTCTCAATATTAAGTTATTCATTCAGTAATAACAATAGCTACTCATGATAAGTTAACGTCTAAAATTAAGGTAAATCTTTTCTCCATTTAAAATGTAAACGTGTTTTTGTCAAAATTAATGTACAGTCAAGTTCATTAATATATGAGCATTTCTGGACTTCAAAAATATGTGAACATCAAAAAAGTTAAAAGATATGTGACAACTATAAGTATCATTAAATTGTGGTCAAGATTTATTTCATTAATATGTGACTGCTTTTTTTCATTAACAATGTTTACTACCAAAGGAACATTAATATTAGGTCTTTACCTATGAAATTGCCGTTTTGTATGAAAAAATTTAAACGATTTTTTTTTCAAGTATTTTTTATTTGTATTAATCGAAGTAATCACCCATGTAATCAATGCATCTTTGCCAACGCAGTGGCAGTTTATTGATGCCCTTCTTAAAGAAATCAGCTGGACGGGAGGCAACAAATTCTTCAAAGGCATTTTGTAATGCCTCTCGGATATTGAATTTTTTTCCCGCCAAGAAGTTATCCAAATTCTGGAAAAAGTTTTAGTCTGTAGGCGCAAGGTCTGGTGAGTAGGTCGGATGACGGAGAACTTCCAACCCAAGTTCTTACAACTTGGAGACCGTCTACTGTGCAATATGAGGTCGCGCGTTATCGTGCAGGAGCAGCGGAGACGAGCGATTGACCAATGCTGGTCGGAGATGTGCCAGCTTCTCCATCATTGTGTTCAGTTCTTCACAGTACACATCTGCAGTAATGCTCACCCCGTTTGGTAAGAAGCTGTGATGAATCACACCGGCGCTAGACCACCAAACAGTGACCATTACTTTTCTAGGGGTAAGCTTTCGTTTAGGGCATTGTTTAGGTGCTGAACCAGGATCCAACCAACTTGCTGAGCGCTTGCGGTTATCAAACAGGATCCATTTTTCAACGCAGGTAACAATGCGGTTCAAAATTCCTTCATTTGTGTGTCTTTCGAGCAGTGCAAGGCACGTTTCTACGCGTACTTCGCGCTGGCGATAATTGAGTTCGTGGGGCACCCATTTGTCAAGCTTTTTTACCTTGCCAATTTGACGCAAATGGACCAATATTGTTTTGACGCTAACGTCGAAAGCTGCTACTAATTCTGCCGTCGATTGTGTATCATCAGCTTCCAAAATCGCCTTTAATTCGTCATTGTCGACCAAAGTCTTCGGACGACCGCGAGGTTCATTTTTCAGGTCGAAATTCCCAGAACGGAAGCGAGCAAACCAATAACAGGTGGTGCGTTGGTTTGTAGTGTTAGCTCCGTAAATGTCGTTGATGTTGCGTGCCGCTTGTGCCGCGTTGCTGCCACGACGGTACTCATATTCCATAATTACTCGAATTTTTAACGTATCCATGATGACGAAAAAGATTGAAATGCGATCAAAATGTAACACTAATCAATAAACAAATGACTACTTTTGGAAAAAGAATTCCATGTTTTTAAAATAAAATTAATTTGAAATTAGAATTCTTAGCCAAACAAAAAATATTTTGATTTGAAATGGCCAGTACTGCAGAACGGCAATTTCATAGGTAAAGACCTATTATATGAACAGTGTAGGATTCAAAAATATGTATGCACACATCAAACAATAATATCTGAAAAACTTAATGTAAGTCGAATTCAACCTTATTACTATGTCATAAAGATGATTTACTAGCAATTTTCATATTGCATAGTTAAGGAGTTTGCAACATTATTTATCACTGGCTAGATTAATTTCAAATGACGTTATGTTTTTCTAATAAAACATAATAGGGTAAAATCGGGATAGATGCCTACGTGTATGCCCCACCATGAAAATACTAAGAAGGATAGATGCCCTTTATATTGTGTAAACGAAAAACCCAACCAAGTTTTATAAGTTCATTTTATTCCTAAAACAGCAATATTATCTCCAAGAAATATGTGGCGAATATTGAAAAACATTTTTTCAAATCTTTTTATTATTTTAAATAAGAACGCCTGCTTTACCCACATCCAGCGGATTCCAGCGACTTTTACCAGGTCGTCGGTCTACCTTGCTGGAGGCCTACCCATAGCGCACGCCACAATGACCGGTCCGGTTATTTGTGGCGATCCTAGGGGGTGATCGGAAATTCGCACCCATCAGGCAGAGGTCATGAAAACGCTGCAAAAACGAGGCGTGGACAAAGCAAGTGGCCCCGATAAAATTCTAGCAATAATGCTCTAAACATGCGCCGCTAAGCTCGCTCCCGTACTGACACGCCTATTTCGCCTATCAATGACTTGTACCACCGTTTTAGAACTTCCACTAAAACCTGAGATACTTTCTGTTCCAAGTCAAAACCAATTTCTTTGGACTCAATAATCAAACTTTAGGTCGATTAATGTTGTCTAATCTTCAATCAATCTATGTAAGTATTTAAGAGTACAAGCGGTGTCATATTTTTTTAAAATATTTTATTAAATGACCAAGATGACCGAAAACAGGTACATGTATTGCTCGACACTCATTTTAAATACTTTACAAAGCAAACGTGGGGAAAACAATAGAAACTACTGTCATTTCTATAACAATGTAAACTAGATCTTATTTGTTCTAATATATAATTGAGTTTCCCATATGTGTAGACATAATTAAGAAGTTTAGCCTGCTCAGATATTATTGAATCCAATACAGTATAGATATATTTGTCAAAACAGTTGTCACATATTATTGCATTATGTACAAGCATATATTATTGAACCGTTCACATGAGTACATATTTTTGATCTGCAGGTTGTATAGAATTTATTGAGCTTTCCAACGCCCACAATATTTTGAACCCTGGCCGTGCCAATATATTAATGAACTCGACTGTACAAGGGCTCAAAAGAAAAATAAAGCTTTAAGATAAAATAAGATATCATCAACAGACTTGAAAAAGGAGACGGTTATTATTTATGTGAGTGTAAAATACTAAAATAGTTCCTTAATGACACACATGAAAGAGACTTGAGATCGTCGGAAAACTTGAGACTCGAAATGCCAATGCATTCCACAAGACTGTATGACTCGTCCTTTACTGTTCAGGCTATCTGTCTGTGGAACGCTTTGCCAGTATCTATAAGGCGTGCTCAAACTCTAACTTCTTTTAATACTCTTGTAAAAGAACACTTGCTTTCAGTTTGATGTATGCTTATACGGTATCGTCTTATTGTGCTCTATTTTATGTAGATATTTAATTCGTTACTATATATTTCTATATAATATACATATATATATATATATATATGTCGGAGAAAGCTATAAGTCGGTTTGATTATTGTTTGCAAGAATAAAGCACATAATGATTTATTACATTTTTCCATAGCTTAAAACCTCCTTAGTCTAATAAAAAGTAAAAAATATTGTTATCAGTTATAGACCAATCAGAGCAGAGCATTTAGCTTGAGCGTGGTCGAGGCGCCATCTTTACTTTTGGAGGGACGCGGACAGTATTGGACATTATTGAGAAATAGCGACTGATCGAGTTGGATCATTGAGATTGAGAGTCTGAGAGATTGAAAGAGTATTAATTGTTGGTAAAAGTAAGACCGGTGCCCTGAACTCGCTGCTCGGTCTTAACTGTGCATTTTCTCTCGATATTATTATGAAGTGATAAATTGTTATTTAATCCGAATTAAAATAATATGTAGTGCAAAACCATGATCATTATGTTTGTGCTTGCAATTAACCCTGATGATGCCCACTAAATTCTTAACCACTAATGACGATGTCAACAGAAATAATGTTTCTCCGACATCAGAAGTGGGATAACTACCTTCGCTTTCTGTCGTTTTTCAATTTATATTTCAGATTTTTCATTTATACGGACACAAAGCAGATCGGACTCTGTTAATCGTGGTTCGAAATTCGAATAAATCTGGAAGCGAGGTGCAGTCGCAATAACAAGGCATTGTAGAAAAACAGAATATCGAGAAAAACTTGGTGATGTAAATACTGACGCTGGTTGGTAACGGTGGACTTTTGCTTTTGCGGATCGTGGTATACAGGAAAGTAAATTAATTCTAGTACTTATTGAGTCAAAAGTTACTTCGTTTTCAGTAAGTGATAATGTTTAAATAAAAAATTACGAACGGAATCAAACGGATAACGATGATGGCAAAATCGTTGTACCTACTGTTGTTGTATGTTGATGCTGTTGTACTGTTGTTGTATTTTGTTTAAAAATGTTATATTATCGGAGTTTGTGCGTGTGTGACGAATACTAGTCTCTTTATAAGATACTAGGGATGATACGTACTATATACTGGTACAGGTATAAATACCCATTATGAGCTTACCAGTACGCAGACTGGCTATGTATAGCAGAAACCCGGCCGTACCCGATAAGTACAATTTTATTGTACTAGGTATCGAGTAAAACGCCGAACTAAATCGTATGATGGTACGGACTTACGCGGGTCTCTTGTCATACCCAGTACGGCGGCGCGGTCATTCATGATGCTCGCGCTCGCGGAGAATACGAAGTTACCCGAATAGTTACGGCGATTCCCGACACGCGTACGTGTAAGATTTTAGCATTTTCTAACAAATAATTCGGAGATACAAATCTGTTCCTTATTCTAATCTGAATTGAGAAGTTAATTGCGTAATAATGCTAGAGTATTTATTTTGAATTACTAAAAAGAGTTCTTTACGTTTGATAAAGATAGAGGTGATTTTAGAGTACCTATTTTAAAATATTGGAATTGGTCGACAATAATAGTAATATTATTTTAATTTTAAACATTTTTTTACGTCAGTTTATTTTCCTGTGAATATTTATGAAGTCAGATGGAATTTTTGGCGGGATTTAACTGTTATCGTGTTTCTGTATTGTTTTTGTTGTTTTGATTGTTGTGTTGTTATTTGTCTGTGTATAAAGTAATCGAGTTTCTAAAAGGCGACCTCTAAAGGTGATGATGATGACGATGACCGCTAAGGCCAGGTTTGGAAAACCTATAGGTATTTTGATATAGGGTTTTAGTAAGTACTAAACACTGGAGTCCGCTGGAGCGGACACGTCGTACACATGGATGATAGTAGATTGCCAAAGTCTTTCTTCTACTCCGAACTCTCATGCGGAAAGCGCAAACAAAGAGTTCAATATCTGCGTTACAAATACGTGTTGAAACGCAATCTCGCGGCCTGTAACATATCTACTGATGGTTGGGAGGACGGAATGAAGAGTACGGAATGGCGTCATACCGTCTACACTGATGTGGTGAAGTATGGCTTTGCAAGTCACATCAGAGCCCATCACAATGACCAACTGATCATTTAGTAGTCGTCGTCACCGGATACGGTGTGGAGGACACATATTAGTACCTAGGTACTGGGTATACGGCCATACCCATACCTTTGAACCCGGGTACGTTGCAAGGTAATGTTGCATGGTAATGTTGCGCGGTAATGTTGAAGGTATATCTCATGCCTATAAGATACCCTAGCAGCATGGTGGTTGTTAATGTTTAGGTAGACTTTGTGAGAGGCGAGGCGGCGGATACAAGGCGAGGTGGCCATAGCAAGATGAGGTAGCCATAGCAAGGTGAGGTAGCCGTAGTAAGGCGAGGTGGCCGTAGTACGGCGAGGTGGCCGTAGTAGGGCGAGGTGGCCATAGCAAGGCGAGGTGGCCATAGCAAGGCGAGGTGGCCGTAGCAAGGCGAGGTGGCCATTGAAAAGTACCTAAAATCTGTTGGATAAAAGGCGAGGTGGCCAATTATCTAAAATGTGAAACGTGTATAACGGCGAGGTGGCTGTTTCGATACTATGAACTTGATTTCGTGTGTAGCGTGTGGACTACTAGGAGTCAGATTTGATAGCAAAAGGCGTATAGCTAATGTAAGATAATATCTTATCATCGGTGTGCAGGAGATAAAATAATGATTCCTTTGGTCAGGAGTGGCCGAACGATAACAATATCTTTTTTGCAGTTAAAGACGATGCGCAATCTTCAACATCACACGAGGGCGTGTGGTATGTCAGGACGGCCGTGTCGGAGAAAGCTATAAGTCGGTTTGATTATTGTTTGCAAGAATAAAGCACATAATGATTTATTACATTTTTCCATAGCTTAAAACCTCCTTAGTCTAATAAAAAGTAAAAAATATTGTTATCAGTTATAGACCAATCAGAGCAGAGCATTTAGCTTGAGCGTGGTCGAGGCGCCATCTTTACTTTTGGAGGGACGCGGACAGTATTGGACATTATTGAGAAATAGCGACTGATCGAGTTGGATCATTGAGATTGAGAGTCTGAGAGATTGAAAGAGTATTAATTGTTGGTAAAAGTAAGACCGGTGCCCTGAACTCGCTGCTCGGTCTTAACTGTGCATTTTCTCTCGATATTATTATGAAGTGATAAATTGTTATTTAATCCGAATTAAAATAATATGTAGTGCAAAACCATGATCATTATGTTTGTGCTTGCAATTAACCCTGATGATGCCCACTAAATTCTTAACCACTAATGACGATGTCAACAGAAATAATGTTTCTCCGACATATATATATATATATATATATATATATATATTATATAGAAATATATATATATATATATATTTATGGTATGTATAGTCGTTATATATTATTATTACAACTAATTTAAAAGTTTGTAGCTCTAGGTTAGTTAGTCTATTAGATGTATGCCACACCCGCTTCAGTTTCACTTTGTTCTTGTCCATCCAAAGGTTGTCTGGAAGAGATCGCTATTTAGTGATAAGACCGCCATTGTACCCTTATGTCATAAATACCCTTATGTCATAAAAACGATTTCATATTGTATTTACAAAGAAAATAACCGTGTTTGGTTCTGTTTTATTTAATTATTTAATTCAATATTTTAATAGTTTAATTTAAATTAAAATGTTAAAATGTTCTAAGATTTTCTGATTGGTAAAACATATTACTCGATGAAAGAAATTGAAGACTGACAAGATTTCAGACTAATAATAATAATTTATTATTGGTTGTATATTTTGACTTCATCACATCAGCCGTGAGACGTCCACTGCAGGACATAGGTCTTCCCCCAAGGATCGCCACGACGACCGCCACATATTTTGACTTACTAATTATATTATACTGTAATTAAATTTATTTATTTTTATGATAAGAGATAAAACAAAAGTGCAGATTGCAGACGTACTTATTTTGCAATGCCTATAGAAAGCCACTGAATTATAAATTAAAAAAAAATAACACCTAAACATTAACACGTGGTATACAAATAACTTAGGTATTTGATTTGTCCCTATACGACTCAAATAGAAATGCCTTTATTAGATTCGCGAGTCGCGTTGCGAACTGCTGGCGGTACCATAGTGCCGTACAGTTGCACGCTCGAAGGCTCCTAGACCGCGGGCGTTGAAGGACCGTTGATTCGTTTGCGGACGGATCGCAGTCGTCATTCTCTGAATGTCTGAAGTTCTGCGAGATTAATGGGTAAAGGTATCGTATTTTGGTATTGTATTTTTTATTATTAAGAATTTGAAAAGTCTCATTAAATATTGTAGTTGGCTTCGGCCGTTCTATTTAATGTAAAAATAAATAAATAAAAGTACAACTGGATTTTTAGATAAAACCGTTTCACGGTTTTTTATTTAAAAAAAACGGAAATTCAGTTTATCACAATTTCGTTGTTTGAAATAGTCGAGACTAGTATTGGCTAATCTAAAAAGGGCACTATATAGTTTTGCAAAATTCATAAAAGCATAAATATTATAACGTGAGTGATAATGATAGAAGAGTGATATATCGACAGATTCCGGCAACTTTAGGTATGTATGTATGTATAAATCAAGTACAAAGATCCTCACTACATGACCAATTTATTATACTATACCTGCCGCAAGAGAATTTGCCAAAGCAAATGCGTACGACTGTTGTTGGAATTCGTTTGAAAAAGTATTTTCAAGGTACATAGAAAAACTTTAATTTACCGGAATTCAGATCTACGTGAACTAATTCAGTAAGAATTATTTACCTATAAACAGTAAGGCAAGGTGGACTGACGACTTGGTCCACTGGATGCAGGCGGCATAATATGACCGGTCGTCGTGGCGATCCTTGGGGGAGACCTATGTCCAGCAGTGGACGTCTAACGGTTGAAATGATGATGATGATGATGAAACAGTATTCTGCTTCATTTGATCTTTTTTTTTTACCTTAATATAATCTTGCATATTATATACCCATCAACAAACAAAGCTCAACTTATAAATCAATAGTCAATATATCCGTTTCACTTTCAATTTGAATGATAACGTCCATATATATACATTCAAATACCTAAAATCATGAACGATCTACACTTGAACGACACAGTTAAATTCAATTCCATAGTCGACCGTATGCAGTAGGAATACACTTAATTCTAACTTCAACACATAACACTGAGTACTAAACATTCAACTACACATTGAGTCTAAACATTCGCATTTTTACACGTATAAATAAACAGTAGTATGTACATACAAACCTTGTTTGCAATTTATCAAATAAATTACACCCAGTGCAATACTACGCATGTTAGCAAGCAACAATTGCTGTAATCGTACAAATCAAATGAAATATTCATCTTTTTGACCTTACCAAGATATAAAATGTAGATTACGCTAAACTCTTTATTGTATGTATATTATAACTAATAGGTGCGCTGCGCGTAGAGTGAATGTAGACGGCATAATGCGATTTACTATCTACTGGAAATGCAGCTTTCGCATATGTAGACAGCACCAGCAACCAGTTAGCACGAAGTATTAATTAATTATATACAGTCATCAAAATTTAATAAAAAAATGGGGTCATCGACATTTTTTTCGTATTCGGTAATGTTAGGACAAGGTTTGTATAAGAGAAAATTATAGTAAATATAGTCGCAGTATCAGTTTTCATAATTTTTATTGCAATCCATAATGTACATACAGGTGATATATATATAGTTGATAGAAACAATTATGGACCCTGTCGGGCACAACAATGTTATGTAGGAGAGAGGAAGCGCCTAAATCTTATTAAAGTTTGGTTGAAATAAATAAATAAATAAATAAATAAATAAATTGTTTTAGATATAATCTATATTTTTTATTAATTTAATTTCTTAATATTAGAAATATGAGCTATTTATTTTTATATATACTTTGTTATCTGATATTTATTATTGCTCCATTATTAGAAAATAGGTACTCTTACTTTATAGCATAATAATTTTGCAAATTTTTATTATTATTGTATAATTAACTTAGTTATATAGGTATTTTGTATTGCAATTTATTTAATTATAAATCATGCAGTAAAAAGCTATAGTTATGGTGTTTTAACAACACCAATAAATTACAACCCTCCACCACATAATTCTCAATTAAATAAATTTATTTATAAATTTTTATAGTAAAATAATTAAAAAAATAATATTATATAAATTGTTACATTAAATTATTACCCTTCTTATTACAATTATTTATATGTCATTTATTTAATATTACTTATGTTAGTTTATGTATTTATATTATTATTTTTTGTGTAGTAGGATTACATATTTTCATATCAGCTTATTTATTTTTTATAAAATTTAATTTAATAGTTATATGTAGAATGTATTTATATGTAATTAATTTTATAGGTAGATGTAGAATAGTTTAATACTTAGATATTAGTTCCTCTTTTTTATATTTGAGTATTTTTGTTTTAAAAGGAATATTGTATTTTTACTTAAAAAATATATTGTTTTGAAATTAGTTTATTAAGTGGTAATTAGCGATATGTAATATAGTATATCATAATTATATATTGTTGTAGTATTAATTTTAATTATATATTTAAGTGGTATTTACTAGTTTATCATCTAACATTTAACATTTAATTTTCTAATATATAAAATCTTTATATTACTAATAATTTATCCTCAAGATATTCCTTAATACTATAGTAACTTTTTTTTGTCAGGAACTGTTTTATTTTATTAACAAATATTTGGAATTTATTTTCCTTTTTTATGGTATTTGGTAACTTATTATAATTTTTTATAGACATGACCAAGGGACCTGAGGAGTGCATTTCTAAACGGGAGATAGGTAGATTTAATCTATTTTTGTGTCGCAGTATAATTTTGGTTTGTATATTTTCACGCTTGCTGTAGAATTCAGGGTGCTTATGAACGAATTTACACATTTCTAAAATATAGATACAAGGTAGGGTTAGTATTTTATGTTTTTGAAAATGCGGTTTACAAGATTCCATTTCTTCTATGTTAATTAAAATCCTTATTAGTTTCTTTTGTAGGGTGAAGATAGTTGGTGCATCTGTGCTATTTCCCCACAATATTACACCATAGCTGAGCCAAGAGTAGGCATAGGCATAGTAGGTGACGAGTGCAGTTGGTAAGTCTGTTGTTATTTTAATTTCGCGTAAGGCGTATGAAAATTTAGACAGTTTTGCTCTTACATTTTTTATATGTGGTTTCCAATTTATATGGGTGTCTATTTTTAATCCAAGCAATGTAAATTCGTTTACAACTTCTAGCGGGTGTCCGTTAAATGTGAAATTGATATTGAGTTGTGCTTTCTGGCGGGGATGGAAAGAAATTAATTTAGTTTTTGAGAAATTTACTTCTAGATTATGTTCATTCATCCAGTCAACTGTTTTGGAGAGGATAGTGTTTAGATTTTGGTTTAGATTTACATCAGTTTTACACGGAACAAGTAAGGAGATATCATCCGCGAAAAAGACGCATGGTCCCTCTACGGTTTTGGGCAAGTCGTTGATGTAGATAAGGAACAATAGGCACCCTATCACACTGCCTTGAGGAATTGAGGCGTTTATGTTCTTTGTGTCAGACCGGACGCTTTCTATTTCATTACTGTTTTTATTAAAATATTCTAACTCTACTTGTTGTTGTCTACCCGTTAAGTATGATTTGAGCCATTCGTGAGCCGTACCACGTATACCTATTCCATATAATTTATTTAATAAAATTTTAAATTGCACTTTATCATAAGCTTTGGTCATATCTAATAAAATCCCTATTGCATATTGTTTATTGTCTATAATGTTGAGGGCTTCCTGGATGTAGTTATATACAGCCAAGGTTGTAGATTTATTTTTGCGGAATCCGTTTTGGCAATTATCAAGTAATTTATATTTTTCACAAAATGAGTATATTCGGTTAGTCATAGCTTTTTCAAAGAGTTTTGAGGCAGTTGGTAAAAGAGCGATGGGGAGATAGTTATTTGCATTTGTTTTTGAGTCTTTTTTGTGTATAGGTTTTATTAGAGCGTGTTTTAATATGTCAGGGCAGACGCCTTCTTCGAAAGATTGATTTATTAACATGTAAAATGGTATAGTTAGTTCTTCTGCGCAGTATCTGAATAGGGTAGGTGGCAGCTCATCTATTCGATGGCATTTTTTGTTTTTTAGATTTTTTAATAATGTGTTTACTTGACGAGGGTGTACTGGGCTTAGAAACATAGTATTTTCGGTAGGGTCGAGCACTGGAACAGAATTGAATTCTCCACAAGATATGTTGGTGGTCTTCTCTCCAATGGATGCAAAAAAAATGTTAAAGTGATTTTTGTTTGGAATTTGTAGTGAGATTGTTGTTTATGTGTAATTTTATATTATCTTTGTCTTTTTTAATTTTTTTATTTGTTCCCTCATTTATAATATTCCACATGGTTTTTACTTTATTTCCTGATTTACTTATTTTATTTTTATAATATAGTTTTTTTGCTGTTATTACAGTTTTTTTTAATATTTTTTCATAACATTTATAATATTGAGTTATTATTGGATTGTTTATTTTTATTGAGAGTATTTTTAAAGTCTTTTGTTTTTACAAGAGAGTTTAATGCCTACTGTTAACCAGTTATTTTTGTTCTGTGTTTTTATTTTTATTTCTCGCATAGGTATACACTCATTTAAAATGTTATTTAGTATATTATTGAAAGCGTTATAATTATCACTTATATTTTTATTTTGTGATAAAATATCATACCAATTTATGTTGTTTAGATTATTTTTAAATTTTTGCATATTTATTTGGTTATATATTCTTTTCTTTGTAGTCCACGTTGTTTGTTTAATTTGTTGGGGTATTTCCAGGTGAATAACTGTACCGCAATGATCCGAAAACCCTAGTTCTTCTACAGTTGAATATGTTTTTTTTTCATTAAAGTTTATGAATATCAAGTCTAAGCACGTTGAGGTAGTTTGCGAAATACGTGTTGGGTGTTTGATTTGTTGTGTGAATCTGTATTCTGACATGAGATCTAAAAATTGGTTAGTTTTAAAGTTATTAACTAATACATTTATATTAAAGTCCCCACCTAAAATTATATTTGTTTTTGAATATTTATGGTTTATATATTTTAGGATTAGTTTTAGTTGGTTTATAAATACCTCTTCCTCTCTTCTATTCCAGTACATGGTTATTAACAATAGATTTTCATTAGGTAATTGACACGCGCACACTTCCAAAACGTACTCAATAGACATGTCCGTTATCTCATGTATTTCTTTGTGGTTGATTTCTTCTCGCAGCAAGATGCACACGCCGCCGCCTGTACGGTTGATCCGAGAGTAGGAAGACGCAATTTTATATCCGGAGATTTGTATTGTATCTAGTTTTTCAGGTGACAGCCAGGATTCATTTCCACGATACACGTGGGCGATTTCGAAGTTGATAATTATATTATCATTTCTTGTCATAAATAAAATATTAGACCCATTTGGAATGAATGAAATATTATATTTATATCACATGTCCTCATAATCCTTTGAATACGAGTGATTTGATGTATTATATGAAAACTAGCTTTTTGCCCGCGACTTCATCTTCGTACAATTATATTAGTAATTTTATTAATTTGTTTACTTATTACCTTCTTTTAAGAAATTATTAATTCCGCGTCCAGACTTTACACGCCCTTTTAAGTGACGATTTCCAGGATAAAACTATCCTATGTCCTTGCCCGGGATATAAATTATCTCTACACCAAATTTCATGTAAATCGGTTCAGTGGTTTAAGCGTGAAGAGGTAAAAGACAGACAGACACACTATAGCATTTATAATATAAGTATGGGTAGGACATAGTATATTATAGTATTATTATTATATACATAATTATGTGAATGTGAGCACTTTGAAGGTACCTAGATAAACATACACTTATAAACTCTTACGGTCTTATTCATAATAGAATGCTTATCGAAGGTATAAGCCTAAACTAGTTAAAACGTCTTATAAGCCTATCAAACGTTCGATAAAAATCTTTATTCATAATGTTTTGATAAGCCTCCGATAACTAATATGCCGTTATCGTACATTGTGTTGCAATTTCATAGAAAAATCCCAAAAAAAAATTTTCCTACCGTAAAAAGATATGAGATCCATAGCTTCTATGTCTGCTAGAAGTGCCTTAGAGTTTTGATGATCGGTCAGTCAGTGAGTGAGTGACAAAATTAAGAAACTTTGAGTATATTATTATTATTGTTATAATTCTTAAACTACTGGTTCAAATTGAATGAAATTTGAAATATACCATGGTTACACACTGTGGTTGAGTAATGAAAATTCAATAGGGGGTCGAAAATAGCCTGAATTGGTTCGAGAAAAGTATAGTACGGCCGTGCCGTTTTTTTTTTGCTCGACTTGGCGGGGGCACTGCCCTCCCCCAAGATATTGGGCTTTTTATTTTTATATGCGTGCAATCAATGCAGCCAATAACTGATGGAAAGTTCCTTATTTGGTGGAATTCCATCATCAGTTTTTGTTCTTCTGCAAGAGTCGCTGGCATCTTATGGCTTTGTAATGCATCCATATTAATAAAACTAATAATTAATACTATATTATAAAGTACTCTGTGGTCGTATCGTAGTGTTGGTAGTTCAATGTCAAAAGTGCAAGCAAAGCAAACGTCACACGTCAATATTATAACAATCAGCTGATCAAAATCGGCCATGTTTCTTACTAATATACGCTTATCGTAGGCTTATAGTAGGGTCCGAGCTTGTATAAATCGAAGCCGCTTTATAGGACAGTTGTAGCACATTTTAGCGTTATCGAACCATTATGAATAACATTTTTTGACAATCTACTTTTAGCGAGCTCTAAAACTTCCGAGAACTTATTGTGAATAAGACCGTTAATGTCTGGCGGCTTTGGGATTTTGAATTGGCCTACACAAATTTCCCACTGTTCTTGCATTGACGTGCGTCGGGTCGTTGAGCTCCCTCAATATTGGGTGAGCTACACGATGGCTGACGTATGCGTGCTGTCAGTATGGACAGGCTAACTCAAAGCTGCACTGGTGCATTCTTCAAAAGGCCATCTCAGACTTTGACCTACATCGTCAGGCTCACATACTCTAAACAAAAATGTTTGGACTTTAAAAGAGACCATGATTCTCTGAGTTTGTTTCGGCATTTCTTCTCAGAAGTCGTCAGTCAGGAAATGCTGACGCCATCTAGTTCCTAAAATATATCTGATACAGGACTTGTAAAAGTGTCTTTAAAAGATCTATTTACAGAAATAAACAATCATTGAAATAAAATATTTGCTTTGAATGTAGGTACAAAAAGGTGTTAAGTAATAGAAGGATCCAATACATTCTACCGTGAGGCGTGCAAAATTTTAATAGTAGAGTTTATTAATAATAATTTGTATATACCAAATATTAAATTTATGTCAAATGATTAAAATAGTCAACAAAAAGTACAAATCATTCAATTTGTAAATGGTGTTAAACAACGATAAAAATAAGTTAATAAATAGTCAATAATACAATGTCAATAATAAGTTAATAATTAATGAGTCAAAAATATAATGTCGGTAATAAGTTATATTATTAATTAGTTAAATAATACAATCAAAATTTGAAACAAATCAATAAGAAACCATGAGGAAAATCATCGTTTATAAATAATTATATGGATTTGTCATTTAAAAATTCATCTATTTAATAATAACATTTTACAATTAATAATTTATTTAATTTATTTTTAAATATTTGTAGTGTACAATTTTTAACCGACTTCAAAAAGGAGGAGGTTCTCAATTCGTCGGAATCTTATTTTTTATTTTTTTTATGTTCACGAATTGCCTGGACCGATTTCCAAAATTATTTTTTTGTTTAAAAGGGTAGACTTCACAGATGGTCCCATTGTAACCACATCAGGATCTGATGATGGGATCCCAGGGAAATCGAGGGCAACCCTCAAATGTTATAGGCATTTATCACGTTTTCAATATATTTACTAAAATTGTTCCAGTATTTGCATCTGATAATCATCATTTGATGTTGATGAGCTGATGGTGGAAGGTAGAACTCCTCAACAATTAGGGAGTTAAAAGACAATTCTTTCAGTTATAGGCATTTATTACATTTACATGTATTCTCCAAAGCTGTTCAAGTATTTGCATTTGAAAATCACCATCTCATATAATGATCTGATGATGGAAGGTACAACTCCTCAACAGTTAGGAGTTGAAGGAAAATTCTTTCATAATTATAAGTATATATGGATCGATAGTTGTATTCTTTCAGGTTATTAGATTGACCTGACATGAAAAGTTTAATATATACAACACTAAAAAGAAAAAAATAAATTAACTTTGAAAAAAAAAAGAAAAACCAACTTCAAAAACTAAAAAGCAAAAAATAACTTCATACAGTTTTACCTTTTTTTTAGTTTTAATGGTATGAAGTCGGTGCCGATGATGTGGTGGTTTTAACCACCCCGCTCAAAGTCACTTGCGGTGGGTGTACTTACTATTACGTTTCGCTTGGCACCGACTTCATACCTTGACCGACTTACCTGACTTCATACCTAATGTTAAGATTGTTAAAAAATTGTAAAATTTTTTTGCTCGACAGTCACCATTTTTATTGTATCGTACATGGTCGTAACGCAAAAACTACTCACAATCTTTATATGATTAAAAATATATAAATATCCATTATGATGTATACAACTTTTAAACAGCCTTATAGTGCAAAGGTTAGTCGTGTATAATTGCTATAATATTTCACAAAATAACATGATATATCTTTAGAAAAAAATATTTTATCACCTAATCTCACACTACACGGTCCGTGACATTTCATACTTGTCTATATTTTTGTTTTAATATTTCATTAAATTTTTCGATTAAAATTATATTCAGAAATGATACTAAAGGTAATTTCCTAAGTAAATAAATATACAGATAACAGATTTTCCAAAAATATATATTTAATTCACACAAAAAATGGTAAGAATAAGAATCACCCATATATGTCTTATTGTGAAATTATATAATAAAATTTTGGTTGTAACTTAATTTGCTTGTGTTTTGTTATTATTTATATTAATTCTCAAAACTTTATTGACCCGGTTTGTATGTCAATGGTTTTTAGTGAACGAACCTATCTGGAAGAAATGAGAATGTTCGAATGATATGGATTTATTTTTAAAATATTGGTTAGTGCGCTCAAAGTTCACATGTACGTACAACAAACAATAAGTATTTATTTTGTGCATTTACATTACATATCAAAACGGCGGCAGACGAGCGGGTCACAAGTAGTCACAAGGGATCATTCAAGCGTTGTATTGAGCTTGCAGCTTGCACGGAGCTAGTTTTCCCTACACCGAAACACCGGTGAAAAATGTGAGTAGCGTCGACTTATATTTCTTTCTCTTTTGCCAAAAAACAAATAATAAATATAAACAACACGTGAGCTATATAAAGAAAGCCTCCTCGCCTAGGATCCTCGCCCCAGTATTTGCTACAGGTTGGCAGTGAACAAAGCTCCACTTGTACTAGGTACCTGGAGGAGTGAAAACGCTTTAGATCCTTTAACTCACATGACAAATCAGCGCACATTTTAATAACGAGCGTGCACTGGCAAAACTATGTGTGACACTTCGCTGAACACCCCGCTACTACCGCAGCGCGCAGTCGGCTTGCAATTTAAGTCAACCGTAAATTTAGAAAATATACCCAGATATAAAGTTTTTTGGAACAAGCTTTGAAGCATATTCCTTGACAAATCTTTTGTGAGCATTTCCTTTTTAACATTATAAAACTGTTGAGTGAGACCCGGATGTTACTTGTAATTTTGTGTCTAATAAATTGTCTGACAACCTTTTGAGTGTACAGTGCGGCTTTAAAATATAGGAAATTACCTGCACATCGCCGTCAAAGGTAACCCTGTTATTGATGCTATTACCGACGGTTGGAAGGTCGTAGGTGCAATTTCCTGCGTCCCGCTATTGAGACTAACCCCTCTGTGTTCTTCATTTCATTATGAGATCTACTGGTATCCATACTTCCATACTAATATCATAAATGCGAAAGTGTGTCTGTCTGTCTGGCTGTTCATCACGCTATAGCCGATGAACCGAATTAGGTGAAATTTGGTAGGTATAAATAGTTTTTGTCCCGGAAATCAGCCCTTAAAAGGGCGAAAAAATGTTTGGAAGTACGTATTTGGAATTAATAATTTCTTAACGGAGGGTAGAAACAAACAGTTGTCGGCACTGTGAATAAAATTACTGCATGACCCATATTCCGTTTGAAGGTCAAATTATCCTCCTGGCAAGTTAGGTATACCTACTGTGTTTCTCTCGAGTAAATATTAAAGTCCGAATCTATCACTTAGATTCAACATATTTCTTGCACAAAACCCGTGTATTGCTTGTATGACGGGAAAACATGATAGAAACAAAACTACTTATATGAGCTTAATCGATTTGATATAATCCATAAAAACGTCAACATGTAAAGAAAATGTAATAAACAATTTGGTTGTTAGGTAAAATATGCAACTCGTATTTATTAAGATTCGTAGATTTAGTACGCTTGGTCAGTTGTTGCGATTTTTTGTTGACATTTACACGAAATTATTAATTATTATGAGTAAATTACGAAGTTTTTTTACGCGATAATTGAAATAACATATTTAGCAGTTTAAGTATTAATTATTAACAATTGTTAATAATTAATACTTAAACTAAAGAATTTTTATTTCAATATCGAACGGAAAAAAACCTATGTATTGTAAATTTTTGCACATGGTATGAGAATAAAAATCACATCACAAAGTTTCTATAGCTCACTTTTACTGCGTAGTAGCTTTGCGATGGGGTTGGGAGGGCTACGGTGTAGTGGAAAGGGGTGGGAATGCAAAATGTTAAAGCACGTTTGAAATAAAATTATACGCAGCGCTTTGCAATCAAACTTAATAAAAAATGCACTTTAGTTAGCAAAGGTCAACACAGTTACTTATTGAACAGTCACTTGGTTTGTTTTTGTTCTAGTCTGTTTCCTGAGACAGCGGGCAAAGTTATTCACGTAATAAATAAATCACGTAATATGTATGTAGGTAGTTAGATATAATACGTTACAGTTTAGGCTAAAAATATTTATTATGAGCTACGTTGTTGATTGATAGATAGGCCCCTTAATGTCGACATGTCAGCTATCATGTGGCTGTGCCTCTGTCCACCCCGGGTGGACAAGCATCATTATTAAAATGATACACCACTACAACTTTTTCAATCGACATAATACGTTATGTACGTGAAGTTAATTAATTCCTTCGGGAGCTTTAAAGCGTCTGCAAAGCAATACGGCCGACGGAAAGTGTCTGGGAGTATTGGCGACTTATTTTTAAGGATATTGCCTAAAATATACGTAAAAATCAGCTTGGATAATTTACGTGAGGTAGGTAATATTTGTATGTACCTTGATTACCTGATACCTGAAAATTGGCCCACTAGGCAAGATAGCTGGTAGGCATGCGTTCTTAGTACATACTAGCACTACTCAATAATCCACATTTGGTTCGTCAGAAAATACGTGACGTCTGGCGGCCCTGGGATCATACTCTATATTCCATGCATTATATATCCCGAAAATTAGCGCTCTTACGAGGATACTTGTACAATACTGAAAACGAAAAATAATGTGATGTTATCTACAATTAGGCTATTAGTATATTGTACAAGAAATTGCATAAAGCTGAAATAGCTCAGCTCAAAACATACAACGAATATGTATTAAAATCTAGTCGGAAAAATAAGTTCATGGATAGTATTGTAATTGATTTCCCAAAATAGTTATACGCTATTGAAGCGGTAATGAAGCGCCCTTTCCACGTAGTTCCGTTTTATATCTCGAGCCAACGCTGCGTGCTACGCCGAAAGTGGTTGCTACGAAATATGCAGCTACGGCGGGCGCGTAGCTAGCGCGGTTACATACATATTTTGATACCGTTTTCCAAATAAATAATTCTTAGAAGATACGGAGGACGAGTGACCGTAGGGAAAGTTATACTACGATTTTCTAAAGAAAGTTGGGACGAAGTCTCACAGTTATTCTTTGGTCGATTGTTTACTCGTTAATTCGTATAGTCAGCATACTTTATATCACAAAGGGGTTTGGGTAAAGTTATATTGATAACAAGGTAAGTATATTATGGAAGAATAAAGTGATCCAATATGATTGAGGGTGTGTCATTACCATTGAAATTAATCAAATCAAATCAAAAGAATTTTATTTTCAATAAACTTAAATAACAGTCACAAGAAATGTTACCACATGTAAGAACTAATTATGGTAAAAATACAGTGAAACTTACCTAAGGGAGCACAGCTATATGTATAACAGACTTCCAGAGGATGTCAAGGAAGCAAGCTTTCTACATATTAAAAAAAACTTGTAATCTTCTTTATTAACACAATTCTTATATTTTAAAAACGCTTTTAAGAGTTCTCGATCACTATGGCCCAACCGAGCATAAGTTTTATTATGTAATATGCATACAGCAGCGAGCTCGCATTCTTGAAAAACCGTCATTTAATAAATAACCCTTTTTTTCAAACTTAAAACTATCTTCACTGGATATACTACAATAAAATGTACATAATTTTATTCTCATTTTATTTTCAAAAAAATCATCGTCTTTATTATTTCCGTTTTGAGAGTGTTTGATTCATCGAACCAGACAGCAAATAAACATTTTGCTTTCCGAGTCACGTGCAATTGCCCTTGAATTTGGTAATACCAATTATGGTTTTTGTTAATCTGTAGAATGCCAGATTTATCTTTAACCCAAAAATTATTGCTTTTATTAGCTATATATTATTCTATACCCAACTTGTGCGCCGATATTGGACATTTCACCTCTGCTATAGCATCTTCTCCCCAAAAAGCCCATCTAGTGTAGCTCCTAAATATAGTATCTCGGGATCTATAAAAAGTCCCCACGGTTTTATAAAAACTGATTCTTGCACAGATAGCTGATCTAGTGCTTGTTTTTCATATTGTTTTTCCATGTTGCACAGGTGCAGCCATTATTCTCAATCTGTATAGTAGTTGTTTAACTATACTAGCACAACTAGTATCTGACCTCATTTTTATTACTCTTCCGAAGTTAGAAGCCGTCAACAAAGAGCGCTGCAAAATAGTTTGCCTTTCAATTTGTCTTCTATTCTCCTCACTTTTATTTAAATTGGATATAAAGTTTTTAAGTCTTCATTTTTTCTAAAACCGTTTCGCCTTATTTATTATCATGGCACGATGTACCTATCTGTTTTTTTTTGTTGTGTATACGTTTTAGCAAAACTTTTCTTTTACGATACTTATTATGTATGATTTTCATTTTACCCTTATGCTTTGTTTTGCCAACAATTGTTGTATATAATATGGAAACTGGTTTCCTTTTTGTGTTAAAGTTGATCGCAGATGCTGAACATCGAGTTTGGTATCCACGTCGGCACGAGTAATTTACTCTTTTGCCACCACTATCCCTGCATACCACTTTTGTTTCGTCCACATTCATACATCTCGGCATGCACGCGCGCCGTTTACGAGTACTGCGCACATAAACTTTTTGAAGGAGTTTTCTAGGCGCCCCCTCCCGGCATTTCCACTGACATCCGCCTTATAAATTGCTTTCTAAGATATCTTAAATCTTTCTGTTGAGCGCATTATTGAGTTATCCTGTATTGAACTAGAGTGTTTCGTTATAATTTGCGTGTACCGTCCACCCTCAGGTGACTTCAATTGTTTTGCAAAAATAATGGAGGAATCTCTAAATAAAATAAAATCCCATAATAAGGGGATAGTAGTGTGCGGCGACTTTAATGTCAACATGTTACCTACTCAACGCGATGTCAGTATACGACTAGGGTAGGATTTGAACGATGTGCGCGGAACATAACCAACATTTGACCGACGCGCTTTGCACTTCCACTCTTTTTTTCTGTTCCGTGTTAAAAAATACATATTTCAATATCCAAATTCAAAAACGAAAATTAAATTCAGTGCAAGCACTTCAAAAGTTAATATATTTAACAGTTACTAATAGAGTTGAAAATTTAATATCCGTTTCAACAAGGTATTAACGGAATTTCATAAAAACGTTTTAATTTATTATTTCGTTGGAAGTTTCATAATACTTTTATGAACAAGTGATTTTCAATTCACAGTAGTATAATCCACTAGCTGGAATGTTTAAATCGTTAAATAAAAAAACAACTTTTTTTAATACCTGATGAACTAAGTTGAGTAGTTTTTTTTTATAGTATGATTATAAGAAGGCAAACGGGGAAGCTGACCTGATGGTAAGTGATCACCATCGCCCATAGATTTTGACACACCAGCAGGCTTGGGGCTTGCAAATGCGTTGACAAACCCTGTAGAAACCGTTTAGGTATCTCAAACTAGGGAGTTACTACATTGACAGCAAACGGAATGCCCATGCTTTCGCGAGCCCTGGTTACCTTACTCACGCAGAAGCACAACCATTGTTGTTTCACTGTGGTCTTCTATCGGGCAGGAGGTACTTCCCCAAGCGGGCAGCTCAATTTGTAAGAAATCTCTCTATAATTAATAATACTGCCCCCGATGATAAGAAAGACGTATCCAACAATAAGCAAAAACTAAGATAAAAAATATTATGTGGAAAAAAACGGAAAAATCCGTGCTGTGATATTTAATTATTGCGTTTATCAAAATTCTGTGAACATACGAATTTCAGTGACACTTGGTATTTCACGACCCGAATAGCCCAGCGGTAGTTAACGCTATCTTCTGTGCTGCGGGTCCTGGGTTCGAATCCCAGTAGGGACAAAATGTTTGTGTGATGAGTATCAACACTTGTATCTGAGTCATAGTTGTATCTAGAAAAAGAAAATAAGGAATTAATGCAAAACTATAGACCAATTGCATTAATATCAGTAATATCTAAAATATTTGAAAAGTACATCTATAATCAAGTATATTCCTATTTCGAAAAAAAAAACTTACTGTGTCTTGAACAAAAAGGTTTTAGGCAAAAAATGACGATTAATATGGCAATATACGATTTTCTACGGAATGTAATGTTAAATGTTGATCAGAAGATACCGGTATGCGCTGTATACTGTGACATGACCCAGGCTTTTGATTACGTTGACCATACAATTTTGATAGATAAGCTTGAATGCTATGGTATAAGGGGTAACATTTTAAAACTTTTCGAATCTTACCTTTCAAATAGAAAACAAATAACTGAAATCTCCAGATTAGACATAAAGACAAAAAGAGAAATAACCTATTCATCTAGCGAACGCAATGTAACATACGGAGTTCCACAGGGAAGTGTACTGGGCCCTCTTTTGTTTATAATATATATCAACGACCTACCACTATCACTTTCTCAACCGATGACCCTATTTGCTGACGACAGTACACTTACCATAGCATGCAAAGATCCCAATAAGTATCAAAATGACATTAATATCTCTATTTCATCTATTATTTCCTGGTTAATTAATAATAATTTAAAAATTAATTTAAACAAAACAAATATTATGCATTTTAGTCAACGTAAAATCCCACCTCAATTGATTATACATTATAATAATGTAAAAATTCAGGAATTAGAAAATGCCAAATTCCTCGGACTTAATATCGATAACAAACTAAACTGGAGAGCACATATTGAGAGTGTCAGCAAAAAAATAAGTAGTTCTGCCTATGCCTTATTTAAACTTGCTCCAACGGTCAACAATGATACACTACTTACTGCTTACCATGGTCTAGTGGCATCTATCCTTAGATACGGAATTATTTTCTGGGGTAACTCCACGGATAAGGAGATTGTTTTTAAAATGCAAAAAAGATGTATTCGATCCATGTTCGGACTAAAAATCACGGATAGTTGTAAACCACTTTTCATAAAGCACAAAATCTTAACACTTGCCTCTATGTATATCTTGGAAGTAGCTCTATTTGTAAAAACAAACCCTCAATTGTTCCCGCGGCTATCAGATGTTGTCAAACGAAATAAACGTGATAATAATAAAGTTTGTTTACACACCGCCAAAACTGCGCATATGGGGAAAAGTATATTTTGTATGGCACCTAAAATATACAATAAAATTCCAAAAGAAATGAAAACAATGAACATAAAGTTATTTAAATTTAAGTATAAGGAACAATTATTAAATAAATGTTATTATAATGTAAATGATTTCCTAAATGACACTCCTTACTGAATTGCTATTGTTATTAATATGTTTTTTTTTTTGTAATATTTTCCTTTTGTTTTGTTTCTTAGAGATTAATTTATTATTATTATTTTAATGCATACCTGCCTACCTAAAAATTTGTACGCCTATTACGGCAGAACATGTTGGTACCAAAACATTTATAATACAACATCTCTGTAAACGCATGTTTTAAGCAAATAAATTTATCTTTATCTTTATCTTTATCTATGTATAATATGTATGTATTTACAAAAAATGTAGGTATATATGTAGTATATCAACCGTGTAGTATCCGTAACACAAACCTCGCTGCTTACCTCGGAAATAGATGGCGCTGTGATATAATGTCCAGGGTATTGATATATTATATATTATTTCCCTTTACTTATATGAATAACCCATACAAGTGTCGTGATATAAAGAGAAATATTTCATTACTTTAACACGAAGGACACAAAAAACACACGCGCCTGTGTTTTCCAAAGCTGCGTCACAGTTTTATTGTGTTTACATTGACCATATATTAAAACCTCTGGATACAGAGCACTGTATATTTTAACGTCAGTTACCTATACAAATATTTATTGCACAATAGCTCGCCTGACTTCATTGCATTAAATCAATTTAATTAATACATTTAATCGTGTGTTTATGAGTCCATTAAATGCTGATGCATGATGATTTCTCATAATAAAGTAATAGGTCAATTAAACATGTTTATCAGGATTACCGTAGTCCTAGAACTCTTTTCAGCAATAACGTATGATGTTTATGCAACAAGGTTTTACGCAGTAAATAAAACCACAATTTGAATACTTAAAACAAGCACAAAATAGGGCTATTTAAATTTGAACTGACCAAAACAATAATATTATTCGAGGCAATGATAAACGTTAATTTTAATGAACACTTCAAATAAACTACATAAATCAGTAACCGATAGTTGGACGATTTCAAGTGTGCGTGTAATTCAACCACATTCTAAATTCATTTTATTTTAAAATCGCACGTCTGTTATAACTAATTTGCTATAATAATAAACGACTAATAGTTCCATAGCAAAACACAATAGTTACAAAGTTTGGTTTTACTTTACATCAATATCCATGTTACCCGTGTTACTGAAACGTTAAGTATCTGCAACGAAGTGATTTAAATATAATATAATCAATATATTTATTGCGATAAAATATTGTGTAAAGGTGTATCTGAAATATAAAAGTACAAGAATGTAGAATAGTTCACACAAGGACATATAACTCATGCAGGTACGTATAATGCACTAAAAGCTCTACTCTACTAACGAAATTGTTTGTCAAATTCCACATTCTCCTATTTTGTACTTACATTTTAACTTCACTGTTATGAACGTGGATCGGGTTATTACAAACGAGGAATATATGCGTGTATCACTGTAAATTTGTAGAATAGGCCTGGATTCGATCAAAAGCGCAAGTAAATCCTTACTAATATTGTAAATGCGAAAGGGTGTCTGTCTATCTGTTACTTCTTCACGCTTAAACCGCTAAACCGATTTAGATTAAATTTTGTATGGAGATAGTTTAAGTCCCGGGGAAGGACGTTGGATAGTTTTTGTCCTGGAAATCATCCCCTAGAAGGGCGAAAACGGAGTATAATATTGTATTGATAATTTATTAAAAGAGGATAGTAAAAAATTGTAGATTGGATACAATTATTTATTCTACGCGAACGAAGTCGCGGGCAAAAGCTAGTAAATAATAATATCGTAATCATTGTGATTAGGTATTTACAAGGTCGGCAACGCGCGAGTTACACCTCTGGTGTTGCGAACATTCTATGGCGACTTCATAGGCTACGGAAACTAGTTTGCAACTTGTGATATAAAATAAAGTCATCAAGTGTAAAAAATCAATTAAATGATATTCTAATATTTTTCGCCAGTAATTTGCAGTTCAAGCGTCAATACCTTTAACGTCGTAATTAATTATCTCATTACAACTACTAAACTAACTAGGCTTTGAACACTTATAGTACAGCTGTCAAACATACGCTAATATCACAGCCTAATTAATAGTTAAACGTACTTACAGAATGGGCACTCTTGGACACAAACGAAACCAAGTTACCAAGGATAGACATTTCGTTGGAAAGATTATTGTAAGATATAGAAATAAGATCTAATAAAATAAATTGTAAGGGCGGGTTATTTAAAACGGTTTCCTATTGTATATACACCAAATACTTACGCCTCCGAAATGAAATGTTGAAATTGTTGAAGTTTTAAGTTAAAATAAGTTCCCATGTAGGTAAGTGGCTTATGTGTCTTTATGGGAATAAATTCTTTGAACCTAAATGTTATATTTTTTTGGGCTAAAATTACATTTCTCATAAGTCGCAATTTTATTTTTTAGATGTGTAATAATTTGAAACATAACTTTTCAATGAACTATGACGTATGTTACCGGATGACGCAACGTGGCCCCTAACAAGGTGGCGCGGGCCCGACCGTCGTGACAATCTTTGAGAAAGGCCTATGTCTAACAGTGGACGTGTATCGGTTGTTACGATGATGATAATAATGATGTAAGCTGTAAGTTGAAATTTGTGATATAGTATGTAGATATACATGTTTTATAATATTGAATCTGTAAAAACTGTGGTAGCCTAGTGGTGTGATCAGTGGACTGAGATGTCAAAGGTCTCGTTCAAACCCAAGGCATGCACCACTGACTTTTGAGAAGTTATGTGCGTATTCATCACATGCTCAAACGGTGAAGAGAAATATCGCGAGGAAACCTACATGCCTGAGAGATTTTTTCGATGGCATGTGAAGTCTGCCAACCCGCAATAGGCTAGCGTGGTGAACTATAGCCTTATCCCTCTCAAAGGTGAGGGGAACCGTACCCAGGTACAATAGGTGGGGGACAATGGGTTAATGATGAAATATTGAATCAATAAGTCCATTTATTTTTATAGATACAAATATTTTTCTATTACCTACATACTTACAGCAAAAGCTCTATAATTACAATATTTTTCTTGCGTGATACGTCATAATACCTATTACAGTTGTCGTAAGACGTAACGAAAGTAATTTCTGTGCGCGAGGCTTCACTTGTGCCATTTGTAATACTTAAAACAGGAAAATTATTATTGTAGTACCGGAACATTGTTTAACCAATTAAACATAGAACAAATTAATATGACATACTTGTTATTATTCAAGCAACGAAGCCGTCACCAGTTTTCCATAGAGTCTAAGACTTAACAGGAAGCAAATCTCCACAAAGTCGCAAGGCCATTACGCGCTGTGAAGTAATCCGGAAATGTATACGCACTAAGATATGAAGTAGATACAACTATATATAAATACATATGTACTCATTCTTAGCTGTAAGACCTATATATTTGGAAACACTAATAAACAGGCAGTATTATTCTATCAGTCTCGTGTTTAATTACTCACTTCCCTACAAAGATATAGAAGGTTTAAAATAGCAGTGATTGATTTTTAAATCTATATCAAATTATTTATTTATTTTGTAATCAAACTCCTTTTACATGTGTAAGTGGACTTTCGACAACATTGAAATAAGTAAATAACGTACATAAACACAAGTCTCAAATAATCATACATGCCGTTCAAAATGGAGAATCGATTACTGAAAATTTACTGCGTAGTAGTAGGTCCTGCTATATTCTACACCTTTCGAATGTATATGGAATTAATTGTGTTCCGTATTTAGAACCATATCCATCATCATCAGACTGCCTCGTTGGTCCAGTGGTCTGTGACTGCTGAGCAAGAGGCCTTGAATTCGATCACCAGGCCGAGCAGTGTTATTGGGTTTTTCTAAGAAATTTTCGGAAGCAACTCGGACTTTCGATAAGTGCTCGGTTGGTGGCAATATGCTCGCCCTCTTTAACATGGTAGATTACCTACAGTACAACTCTGGCTAACCCTTCGGGAATGACAGGCGTGATGGTATGTTATGATATGAAACATCATTAAGAAACAGCAATTACTTTGAATAAGTAGTCTATTAGAAGGTTCATGTTTATGTCAACTAAGTGTAAAGATGTAATTTCCAACTAGGCGTAAATAAATTTCTAGAACTTTCGCTTGTAGCTCCAATGAACGGTTCCCTTACCGCCATCTATATTCGAATAGCAGAAAACAAAATCATATAAACATCTGAAAATATAATGCATTTGCTATCTTTTATGAAATAGAAACCCTGAATGTTATTTCTACTGAATAATAATAATATCCGACCATTAAGACATATAACGATTCAATTCAAATCTCGCGTAAGTTGACTTCTAGAACTTTCGTTTGAAGCTTCGATGAAGGGTACTCCTAACGCCATCTATGTTCGGATAGCCTAAAGCCAGATAGTAGGTAGGATAGGTAGTATAAATAAAATGGAAACCCTGAATGTTATTTCTACTAAATAATAATAATATCCGACCATTATAACATATAATTAAGTGTAACGATTCAATTCAAATTTGCGTAAGTAGACTTCTAGAACTTTCGTTTGAAGCTTCGATGAAGGGTACTCCTAACGCCATCTATGTTCGGATAGCCTAAAACCAGATCATAAAAACATCTGAAAATAAAATGCCTTTGCTATATTTTATGACACCTAAATGTTTTGCTGATTTTACAAAACCTATATATTATGTCATTTGTACTAAGTGTAACGATTTAATTCAACGTTAGCGTAAGTAAATCATCTTCCAGAACTTTCGTTCGCAATTTCGATGAAGGGAACCCCTTAACGCCATCTATGTTCGGATAGCCAAAAACAAGATCATAGAAACGTGTAAATAAATAAGTTTACTATATTTAATAGAGAAAAAACAGATGTGTTATTTCGACTAAGTCAAACGATGTCCTTTTTATTATGTTGCTGATGTTTCTGGTCGTCCTATAGTAAAAGAGCAAAGGGAATAAGATCTGTTGCACACTCTCCGAAAATGTATCCGATGAAAGCCTAATGTCGTCAACCGGGTATGAATCCCAACTCCGAGCTGATATTGAGAATTTCATAGAAAAACCACACTCCTCCACCTGGGATTCGAACCCAAGATGTCTTGGTCAGCACTTACGACCACTAGACCAATAAGGTAAAATTAAATGCCTATACTATGTTTATTGGATTAAAACCTAATTCAGCTTTAAAACCTAATATAAATTTCAGACTAAGTACTTAAAGATGCATGTCCTTACTTTCTGAGAATCTAGATTCTCATTCCAGACCACACCACCCTCCACAAGACCAAGACTATTGATGCCATCTATACGCTTTTTCAGATGAACTTTAGAATTACGAACTTTCAAACTCTATACGATATGTACCAAACAATTTCTACCCTCAACGATAGAGGGCGCGTTTATTTTTTTAAGCTAAATATTGATCGTGTGGGCGCCCGCCCCACCTTTAACCTACAGGCAACCTTATCGCGCGGCGAAACGTGGAACTAAATGGTGTTTTACATCGTTGTTAGTTCCCTTTGCTAGTAGCGCCGCCATGGAGGGTATAGTTTAATGTTTTGTTTTTTTTTACCTTTTGAAAAGTTAGTCTTGCTAGGCGTGCGAGTGATATCCCTAGCGGTTCAGTTAGTCTGCCAATAAGTTCTCAGAGCAAGGGTACCCTTGTAATATTGAAAACAAGCTTATGCGGCCTGCCTGTAGGAAGGCAGTTACCGTAGCCTATCGTAGCCTATGAACGTTTGCAACACCCTGATTAAAGTATGAAAGGAAAACGGATCATACATCTTCTACAAACTAAGCCTAGCCCCCCTAGCATGTGGCGAGGTCTTAGCGTAAACAAATAATACCTACTCTCTGGGTTCATTGCGCAGCACTTGACTCGGCGCGCGGCGTGGTGTCCATGGGTTACGTAATAAATAAGCTAAATTCAAGCGAAGTTTACAACGGTTTAAAATAACTTTATTTCACAAGATTACAATCACTTCTTCTTGGAAAATTAAACAAACATATACAGCCATGGCCAAAAGTTATGGACCACTTCTATGATACCTGATAATTTTCTAAAGTTTTGTACAGAATTAAATGAAACAAGTTGTTTATATGTAGTTGTGTATCTTTGCTTTGATAACATATAATTAATATTTAGTTGGTCCACCCTTTACCTCTCACACAGCAGCATTCTTCGTAGCATAGAGCCTGCAAGATTTCTACACTCTTCTTCAGTTATGGCATTCCATTCTGGGCGGAGGCGTCTTTTTAGTTATTACTGTTTGGCGCCGGAGTTTACGGTTAATCGTTAATTACGGAGCTCAATTGAATTTTCAAGTCTTTTTTTCCTATTTGTCAAAAGGCTCTCTCAGTAATTTTAGATCTTCACTGTCACTGGTAATACATTTACGTCTAGTTCTGGGCCTATCGCTGTGCGCACTGGTAGCAGTGAATCGGTAAATGATAAATTACACCGCTTGGTTACTTAAGTTCTGGATGGTTCAACTTTTGTTCAACTGATTTCGCTGGTTCATGTAAAAGTTGAATTTTGACACATTTTTCAAGAAACGGTTCGGATGTTTTAGGCATTATGTATCGAAATTAATATAACTGAGCACAAAATAATACAAGACGTGAGTACACAACGATGAGAATTAGTGAACCAAAATAAAAATTTTACTAGCTCGTATTTTTTATGGTGATAAGGGGGCATACGAGCAGGCGGCTCATCTGATGGTAAGTGATCACCACCGTCATGCGTTGCCAATCCCTGCAAAAACCGTTTAGGTTTCTTAAAATAGGGAATGAAGGCTGTCAGCATAGGGACTCCCCCAACGAACTCTGGTAACCTTGCTCATTCGCAGAAATACAACTATTGTTGATTTACTACGGTCTTTTGTAGGGCGGAGGTACTTCCCCAGTCGGGGAGCTCAATTTGACCGAGGAGTCTCGCAATGTCTCGCAATCTCTCCCTGCCTCTCAAAATTTCGTAGATTTTCCTTTTAGATACCGCCTAATCGATATTTAAACGAAAGGTATCGTTTCATACTGCTAATGTTACTTACGAGCAAAATATATGGAGTGCTCCAATATTTTGGCCATGGCTGTACATCATTTACAATTCACAGAGTGTGTAAACAAATAGACGGTAAACAAAAATATAATACAAAATGTTACCGATTAAGTATGTAGAATTGTAGGTAGATTTCAATAATTAGACGATTTACATGAAGGTAAAATCGTGAGGTTAATTATTAAATGCCATTGGGGATGTGCTTTTTTAATATGTTATTATAAATTGTTATTGTTTTTCCTTCAAGATAGAGATCATTTTATTTATATACATACAAAAACATGCAAAAATGTATTGCATACCTGCGTCTGCAAACGGATTATAATAGACAATCTACATGTTAAGCCTTTACGGCGTACAAATATATAACAATAGTTACTTTTAACAATACTAATTAGCTCTCGCATTATTTCGCTTCTTTTATATAATTTGGTAATAACTTGTAGATTAGTGCTCTTTGGTATAAAATACACTTTTCCTAATGGAGTATATAATTAGTTCTAGGTTTGTACAGTTGGATATTAAATGCCCTTCTAGAGCTATGTGTGTGCCTGTATGATTTTTTTTTAATTTTATTTGGGTATGTATGTTATTGTTCATCTTTTCTTATTAGAATAGATGTGTTATACGTGTAGGGTTGTGTTAGATATTTGTAAGGTACTGGTGGTGAAGTTTTACAATTTGCTATACTACGTAAAGCACCTGTAAGACAGCTTATTTTAAATCATACGTTTTCATGTTCACTTTCCATTGGAGTTGATCTAGTGTGCTATCTAGTGTGAGTCCAAGATATTTAATTCTGCTCGTTTACCTTGGTCAGTACAGTCCCGTTTAAAGTAAATGGTGCATGAAAATTTAAAATTTCTGATTTTATTCTTTACTAACATTAATGTCAACGAATATTCTAACATTCAGGAACTGAGGCCAAAATTAACAGAGGTACAAATTTTTACGAACATGACAAGAGGCATTCGTAAATATTGGACAAGTTTTTAGAATAGATAGTTAAAAAGTTGTGATTTATCATGAAATGGTCTACAGCAAGGCTGTAATACATTCAAATATTAATTTGTAACGTTAATTGACATTCATGTCAGTAAAGAACAAAATCAGAAAATTAGGGTATTTCCACTTCACCAAATTGAGTATCTGTTTTTTCGTATTATTATGAAAGTTTAGGTCCCCGCAAAGTTTTTAAAATAAGTTTAAATCTATGGAGTTACTTTTTATATTTTTATTTTGAAGTTAAGAATTCTAATCTGTATAGCTCATACGTAAATTACTCTCTTTTGATTAAAATTTGTGTAACTTCTTATTATGTGAGGACTATGATTATTTTATATGTATGATATAACATTTAATGAGGATCATATTACAAATTAAGCAACACAGAAGAGCTTCTACAAAAAAAGATATGAATTTTTAAAGTCGCTCGATTGGATTTTTTTCAAAACAATGAATAAAAAATCCTTACTCGAGAACGACAAAAAATCCTTCATTATTATATGATCGCCAAAAATCACGTCCTCGAATATCGTTAGTGTCTCAGGATGTATTTTGGATAATTATTTGTTTCCCATGCGTTTGCCGTATAAGGAAAACAAAACCCTTACACTACATAAGTTTCACCAAGTTACCTGTGGTATGTAAAGATTAATATAATAATATATCTAATTATTATATTAATATATTAATCTTTCGAACATATTCAACAAATTAGAAGTACGTGCAACTCACCGAGCGCTGAATATAGTCGCGAGCGCCATAAAGCATCCATCAGCCACCCGGGGTTTGCCCGTGAAGCATTTGTCAACGGTCCAATCCAGTAGAGGACCGATATCAGGGTTGCAGTCCAGGAGCAAAACAATAGTCTCCCGGGCCAATTCGTATATCTGAAACAAAAGTTATAAAATAGGTTGTTTGTACAATAATATATTCTACAACAAACAAAAGCCTCGTAACAGACTTGAGACAAACTGCACTTATCAAATCAAAACACAAAATGGGCCTAATTAGTTCAAAAAGTTGTTCTTTTAAAGTTTGTATGACGTACCAAAAAAATATTTTTTCGGAAGGTATGTGCGTATTTGTTACTATAGCCTTATCAATGATTGAGTTGATAAACAGAGGTAGTTTTATTTTATTATATATAAAAAATCAAACCTTATCATTTGTGGACGATAACATTTCACTTAGCCAGGGATAGAATGATCCGTCTTCAGCCAGCGCTGCAGGGGCGAAGCACGGGCCACAGCACACTAGAGCACTCATGGCCTACAGACAACAAGACAATCTGTACTTTGAAGGTGAAATATTTGTTTACAACACACATTTTCAAACGGGTATTTGGGTATACGTGTGTTGAAGTTAATATCTGAGCCGTTAGTGCGATCCCCCGGTGTCGAACTCATTGAATATGCCGGCCGCCCTCTACCTATTGCACATTTTCCACCCTACGCTCTCCTTTAGCACCCCACTCCCCCAACCGAGTTGGCACGAGATACTGACGCAACATAGCTGCATTGAACCTGTGTTAGGTCAATACAAGCAGCAACAAGTTTCGATCACATGGCGCAAGTGTTATATTAACAGAATGAGACCTAAATTCATCGTGAAATAAAACGTATTACAAGCAACTGCAGTATTATTATTATGGCTACATATTACAGCTGTCTTAGGTAAACAGACAGACGTGCAAAAAACAAGTTCGCTGGCTCTTTACTGGCAACTATTTGATTCAGTTTTCTCTTAAATAAGTCGTAAATAAATAAATGTTTGCTAATGATTTAGCTTCCACGACTGATTAATTAAATGATTCAAAACAATAAAAACAGACCACAGTCATGATAAAAACATCTCTGACGTCGCTGTCGACTACATAGTTCTTGGCCGCCGACACAGATGTCGCTACTAAGCTGTTTGAATTTGAAATAACTTTTAATATCCTCATATAAATAGAGGGTATCATCATACATACCCTGAGTGCGGAGAGATTGAGTCGATCGTCGTTTTCGTACTGCACAGGTTGCGGTACCAGCGAGCCGAGGTGCTTGGCCAGCGGCCCGCACCACCCGGAGAACAGCGAGAACAGACTGCGGCACAGCTCTTTCTTTACTAACGACCCGTACATCTCAACTAGAGGCGACACAACCAGTCAAAGCTTATTAACAAATATCAATGAATATCGAAAATGGTAAGATAGCAACTTTATTTTAATAGATTAAGAATTAAGGCTAAACTTATAGCATCAATGTATTTAAAAACCAATATTTATTCTCATGTATTCAGAAAAAAAAAAAACACTGTTTAAACGTTAAATCTCAAATGCCTAACGCATCTAGCTCCCTTTCCGCCCAAGTGTAGTTAATAATAAATAAATAATAAATAAATAAATAATCTTTATATTCTGAGTAACAATTTACATACATATGATATAAGTCCACACAATATTACACTATGTTTTACATAATATTAGTCTATGCAGTATTTACACAATATAAATTGTTGGTCGTCACTGTGTTTCAACCACTGACACCCAAGCTAAGATTAAACTTGTGTTATGGGTGCCAGGGTTCTCTCACATGAGGTGGGTGGGTAATTTATTAATTTATTACATAAAAGTTGTCATATTCTGCATCATAAAAGTTAATATAGTCTATTGTTTATATTCCCTTCAACATGGTTGTGTTGATCTACGCTGACATGCTGAACGGGTGGGGTAAGCTGAGACTGTTCGGTTTATACACGTTATGGCATTCCAAGTTTTTATTTAGTCTATTTGGGAATTCAGCTTCTGCGAGACTATTGAATTTATTTCTTCCATCAAACTATTCACATATTATTGGTATAACAATATTGTAAACAAAGCTAATACAATGCAACTCTAGTGGGCTAATGGTTATGACCAGTGGACTACAAAATCAAAGTCTCGATATTGATTTCTTACACTTACGCGAATATTAGACATTGAAATAAAACTACTTTTTGTTAATAATATATCAAAATAGTATAGTAAGAACTCTTTTATGTAGCAACAGCCTTTTGTTAACTTCTCTATTCTTGGTTTAAATTAAAACGATCTTCTTCTTGCGCTGACTCTCAAACTGTAAATACGTGTTTTATTTTAGGTTATGGGCCCAGACAAAAGTCTCATAATCCTCTCGCGACAGAAAGTTATCTCACTGTGTTATTGCTTAGTGTGGACCGTTATTTCGTCCAAATTAAGACAATATAAAAATACCGAAGTTCCGTAGTGATTCGTGGACAATGGCTACTAATCAGAACTACATGGTGAACGTGCCTAAGTTGAAGGGCCGTGAGAACTATAGTGAATGGTGTTTTGCAGTAGAAAACGTCCTGGTGTTGGAAGGCATGCTAAAATGTATTAAACCGGAGCCAAACCAACCAGTTACAGGAGTCGAAGAGGATGCACGTACGAAAGCTAAAATCATTTTGATGATTGATCCATCTATCTACGTACACATAAAGAATGTTGCTACGACTAAAAGCCTATGGGATAAGTTGAAATCATTATATGATGATTGTGGATTCACTAGAAGAATCAGTCTACTTAGAAATCTCATTTCTGTGAGGCTAGAAAATTGTGACACAATGTCGTCGTATGTAACGCAAATTGTGGAGACTGGGCAAAAGTTGGCAGGAACAGGTTTTAACATAAGTGATGAGTGGATCGGGTCATTGTTGCTTGCTGGTTTGACTGAAAAATTTTCTCCGATGATAATGGCCATCGAACATTCTGGAATGACGATTTCCACCGACGCCATTAAGTCCAAATTGTTGGATATGGAACCCGAAAATAAAGAGGTAGATGGCGCATTTGCTGCATTTCGGAAATACCAACATAAAAATAATGACAAGTATGTCAGAGGAAATTACAGTGGAGGACAAAAGTCAAAGTCAAATGTCAATGTTAACAAGCAAATAAAGTGCTACAAGTGTAAACAAATTGGACATTGAAGGAATCAGTGCACAAAACCCGATAAAATCGAAATGAAAAGCACAGAAAACTCATCGAATGTTACCAACGCATTTAGTGCAGTATTTTTGAATGGTTTTTATAGTAAAACTGATTGGTATGTCGATTCTGGAGCGAGTGTTCACTTGACAACCAATAAACATTGGATAAAAAATTCGTCATATGAATGTCTTCCGAAAGAAATCGTAGTTGCAAATAAAAACAAGGTACCTGTTATGTGTCGAGGTGATGTGCAGATCACGACTTGCACGAAAGAAAGCAACTATGACGTGACTGTAGAAGGAGTGTTATGTGTGCCCGATATTACCACAAACCTTCTATCTGTAAGCCAGTTAATCAGCAAGGGAAACAAAGTGTCCTTTACAAACGATGTTTGTGAGATATACAACAGATTAGGAACATTGGTAGCGACAGCTGTACTCATGAATGGAGTGTACAAACTAAACACAGTTGATTTCATGGCTGCCGCAGCGATAACCAGTGATACTTGGCATCGAAGACTAGGACACGTGAATAACTTATATTTAAATAAAATGGTTAATGCCGTTAATGGTTTGACAGTTGACAAGAAAACTGAGATCAGCAAGAATTCTTGTACAGTTTGCTGCGAAGGTAAACAGGGTCGCTTACCTTTTCCTAGTAATGGCAACAGGAGCACTGAACTATTGAATGTGGTTCATGCAGACATCTGTGGGCCAATGGAGAATATTTCCATGGGAGGATCGAGGTATTTCATTCTTTTTGTTGATGATTACAGTAGAATGACTCATATATATTTCTTAAAAAATAAAAGTGAATCCTTTCAATGTTTCAAGGATTATAAAGCTAAGGTTGAGAACAATCTCAATAAAACAATCAAGGTTTTGAGAAGCGATAATGGTAAAGAATTTTGTAATCGTGAATTTGATAATTTCCTTAAGAAAATGGGAATAATTCACCAGAAAACTAACCCATATACGCTTGAACAAAACGGCTTGTGTGAGAGAATGAACCGGACTATAGTTGAAAAAGCTAGGTGTCTTTTATTTGAAGCTGATTTGGATAAGGGATTTTGGGCTGAGGCATGTAATACTGCTGTTTATTTGCAGAATCGAATAATATCACCTGCATTGCAAGACAGAACACCATATGAAATATGGACGCAGATTAAGCCAGATATCAGCCATCTCCGAATATTTGGAAGCACAGTAATGGTACACGTGCCAAAAGAAAAAAGACTCAAATGGGACAAGAAGTCAGATAAATGTATTCTAATTGGTTATTCTGAAGAAACAAAGGGATACAGAGTTTATAATCCTAACACACGTAAGATTACCACGAGTCGTGATGTTATTATTATAGAGAAAAATACAGCACAGGATGCAGTAGTCTCTCAAGAAAATAATGTCTTAGGTCAGCTTGAGGAATTACCTAAGAAGAAAAATGTCATAGAGACAAGTCCAGATTCAGTGGGGGACTTATCAGATGACAGTTCTTATACTTCTGTGTCCGACGACTCCAAAGACATTACTTTTGTGCCAAGTGAGAATGATGACTCTGAAGATTGTGTGCCTGTTGAAAGAGAACACAGCAGTAGGTCACGAAGAAAACCAGATCGATATGGTTTCTCAAACATGTGTGTGGACACTACGGATGAACTATCTTTGGAGGATGCACTGCAGGGGCCTGAAAAACAAAATTGGCTAGAAGCTGTGAAGGATGAGCTTCAGTGTTTTGACGACAATCAAGCTTGGGAGCTAGTAGAAGCACCAGATAAAGCAACCATTGTTAAGTGTAAATGGGTTCTTAAAAAGAAAATTGATACTGACAATAGTATTCGATATCGTGCAAGATTGGTTGCAAAGGGCTGTAGTCAGAAATATGGGATCAGTTATTTCTTGGGGCTGTAAAAAGCAGAGATGTGTAGCACTCTCCAGTACAGAGGCAGAATATAATGCTATATCAGAAGCTTGTAAAGAAGCTGTATATCTTAAAAATTTGCAATTAGAAATTACTATTTTATACCATTGATATGTTTAACGACAATCAGAGTGCATTGAAGTTGTCAGTAAATCCTATATTTCATAGTAGAACTAAACACATAGATGTGAAACATCATTATTGTCGTGAAGTTGTTTTAAATAAAATCGTTTATCTGGATTATTTACCGACAGCTGACATGCCAGCGGATATTTTTACCAAAAGTTTGTGTCCAACTAAACATTATAAATTTATGTCTATGTTAGGCATTGAACCTGTGATATTTTGAAGTGGGGGTGTTAATAATATATCAAAATAGTATAGTAAGAACTCTTTTATGTAGCAACAGCCTTTTGTTAACTTCTCTATTCTTGGTTTAAATTAAAACGATCTTCTTCTTGCGCTGACTCTCAAACTGTAAATACGTGTTACCGATTTTATCGCGGTATATTGATATTATTTTAGCCCGACGTACGATTTTAAGGAGGAAGCCCTGCAATCTACCAATGTAACACCTAGGTTCTACAAGCGCTATGTGGATGATATTTTCACAATACTACCATCACAAAAAGTAGCTACATTTTTAGACCATCTGAACTCCATACATAGTAAAATTCAATTCACTATGGAGTCTGAGGCAAATAACTCTTTAGCTTTCTAAGATGTTTTAGTTATTCGTAACCCTAACAAAGCCTTGAGTCACACTATGTATCGAAACACAGATAAATATTTAAATGGTCAATCGCACCACCATCATGGTAAGCATGCACTGCATGACAACCACATATAGACCGCGGGAAACGTGCCACGGTTGAGCGTTTACCTGCTGTACTACCATGTGAGAGGAGTCACGGACAAGATTGGCAACATCGCGAAGCGTACTTCAATTAAGACCTACTTCAAGCCGCTGAAGAAGATTAGTCAGTTTTTACCATCAGTCAAGTGTCACATACCTCTACAAGATGCAAGAGTATACAAGCTCGACTGTGATTGCGGTCTCTCTTACATAGGCTAATCTAATAGAAGCATAGGGACCCGCGTAAAAGAACACATCGCTGATGTTAAACACCACCGTGCCAATAAGTCTGCAGTTTGTGAACACACCATAGACAAATCTCAGCACTATATCAGATTTGATAAGCCCCAAGTCCTTGCAAAAGAAAACGGATTCCTACCCAGGATGATCCGTGACGCCATTAAAATTAAAAAACACCCAAATTTCAATAGAGAGGGTTGCTTGGTGTTACCACCGGCTTGGAAACCCCGTCATAGATTCTATTAAATCTAAATCCAAGAACAAAACTGCACGACTGAAGGACACTGTGAGCTCGTTCTGTGTAAATCGGATTGTCAATAATAATTAAAAATGTAAGGTAGCTGTTAGTAATTGTAACTTCAAGACGACCAACACCTCAGTCTGCCCGTGATCATGGATGCTGTAAAGGATCCGAAACGTCGGGTTAAAATAATATCAATATACCGCGATAAAATCCGTTTTATTTCAATGTCAAAAGTCTCGAGTTCATAATCCAAGGCACAAATACCAATGACTTCGGAAGTTATGTACGTATGCATGACATGCTCAAACGGAAAACATCGTGAGGAAACCTGCATGCTTGACGTACTTTTTTGATGGTGTTCTCTCCCAAATGAGAGGAGACCCGTGCCAAAAACTTTACATTTTATTAAACAAAAAAAATAATAATGTGAATATTCGATTCAATAATTTAGACCTATTGTAGATAGACCCTTTTGATATAGACGACTGGTAATAAAATGTTACAATTACTTTACGATATACTAACGTGGAAAGCTCTTAATGAGTTCTGTGACGAAGTCTGCGAACGTGATGCGTTGCTCGCGAGCTGCGGGCGCGTCCTTCTCTGCTTCCACCTCGAGGCATTGTCGCACCCCGTCCAGATACTCGGTGAGGGTGGAGTGTAAACTTCCGCCTTCTAAAGTGAATGTACTGCGGAAAGAAGAATAAGAAAGGAGAATAATATGAAAATTGATTTTATGTAGGTATTTGGTATTTTTTCTTAAATATCATCATATCAACATCATTTTAGAAATGGATGTTTTAAAAGTCCTTTTTTCATCTGTTTGTCAAATACCTGACTATAGGGTTGATATAATTTGTATCGTTATGATTTTACATTCTCTTTCTTAGTTTATACTCTGTGGGTAACAAGAATATATGTTTTAATCTATTTTTATGTATATTTCGATGTGGAGACCAGACCAAATTATTAATACTCTTATTTCTACTGTCGATTTCTGCTTTTTAATTTGATTTGAATTTTATGACCTGATTAATGCAAAGGTAGCAGCAACCCGAGCCATAGTGATAAAAACTAAGTCTTATATATAATAGCTTACCTCGGAACTGAATTCCGTTAAATATTACACAGTGCCAACTATTTCCGAGCTAAGCTATTATACGTATGTTATTGAATATTAATATATATAACTTTAAAAAAAAATCTTATTTAAGCTACGATAAGGTCCTCGCCCTCTATTTTAGGGTCTCACCTATTTGCAAAAGTTTTCTTCTGTGCAATAAGTAGCAGCATTTTGTTGAGGTGCAAACGTAATGCATCTCTCCGTCGACGCCTGCGCATATTTTCTTGTTTGCGGTCCACAGCTTCACGGAGTAGAGGAAGTAGTTCCTCCATTAAGTCTCTGCACACACAACACATAAATAATAATTTACTTTTTTTTCAATTATATTCAGTGAAACGGTAAACATATAAGTACCACTTAGGATGTACTTGTAGTGATGATCAGTGGCTTTTGGAGTTCTTATGAAACATTATAAATGTTCATAGAGATCTCTTCCAATAGTTTAGATGACTGATGATTGCTGCCAAGCCGTAAGATACATATCATAAAGGTCTGGAAGCACCAGGGTTTAATATAACGTAATTTTTTAAACCGTGGTCGCCCCCGACCGTGTTCTATCGACTTCTGCTTGCAATATATTCTCTCGTATTGTACCTGTATATGTAATGTAATGAAATGAGTGTTACTTGAGTGCATCAGGGTTGATATTTCCGCAGGCAGCCACAGCGGCGTCCCGCACTTCGGGCACCTCACAACGTGCGAGCGGCACGGCCAGTTTGTGCAGCGACACCGACGACGCTTGCACACCGCGAGTCTCGCCTCCACTGCGCTCACTCAGCGAGTCAGGAGATGAACTAAGTATAACAACCAGTTATTATAAACAATCAACCCATAAAAAATATCTGACATTAAATCCCTGCTAAAAGAAAAACAGGCAGGGCATTGTGCGAAGCATTTTCTGCCTCGCATAACTACTCTTTGCAACCAGCTGTCGCCTGCGGTCCTTTCGGACCATTATGACCTGGGAACCTTCAAGAAGAGAGGCTATGGGCGGAGGTAATCACATTACGTGAGCCTCCTGCCTGTTCACCCTTTTCCATAGAAAAATATTCTTCATTTCTTTTCCATCATTCCATTATTCCATTACAACTCTTTAAAGAAACAAATAATATTTTCAAATGATTTTATGGGGAGGAAGATAACACTAAGAGATATAGAAATAAAATATCATACTATAAAAAGAGCAATATGAAGGGTTTACGGACAAAATGCACATAAATTGAATGTTTGGGTAAATTAGGTAGCCTCAGATGTTCTCTGAGAACACAATATCGTACAATACAAGTGGTTAAGCATACCATACTACAGCTAAACGAATATAAGCAATAAATAATATTGGGACGACAATATGAAGCGTTAACAACATTAAATAATATTATGGACCGTACAAGCGCTGACATTGCCAACATAAAAATTATACACACACGTCTGTACGTACATTATTCTAACGTAATTCGGTTAACACATTTAAGCAGTTCCCTTCCGTAACATTTGCTTGTAATAACTATTATACAAAAATACAAAATCTATACCCAAGATCTTTCAGTAAGGTGAAATTAGATGGACAGTCAAACACTAAAAAAGTAATCAATTCACGGAATACAATTCCTCAGTTTTAGCAGATAAGTATTTTAAAACTGATTTAGAAAAAAAAAGATATTGATAGAAGACCGAGATTTAATAAAATGATTCATATTCATATATCATATTGTTATTGTTACAAGCAGATGTTACACCATGATCTATGAAAAATAACTTTGGTTTACCTAATGATTGATGTTGTTAAGCAGCACAAAATTTGTATTAATTTCTGTCGGGTTTACTTAAATATGTTTACCTATATTTTGATATGGAAAAATGGGTCTAATAAAAAAACCGTTTATTGTAGCTCTATATATACTAGCTACACTAGCGTTGTTTCTAATAAATGGATCATAGTCATTTCGCTAGACCCTTATTATGGTAAACAGGCTTTATTTTAATTTTACATATTCATGCTGTTAAACTAACACCGCGTTTATTCAATGAGCTAGCCACTGAACAAAGTGGTGTGGCCAGGAAAAGGATAGAAAGCCAAGGAAACCATTTAGTGTTGGTTTATTAAGTTAATATTCTGTATTTTTGCTTAATGGCTCTTTTTCAATTAATTCGATGTCTAGAAAAAAATAACTAACTCATCACCAAATTGTTACCTAAGATATTTTTTAGTCTATTGTTACAGAAGATGCAAAACTTTATAACTATGTAGACGAAACACTAAACTGAAGTTTGAAAAAATAAACGTTGTATTTGTTTGTATGTATTATTCGTTTGCTTCTATCTAAAATGTTAAGTTTATTGTCTATTTACAGTTTAGTTTTTCTTCCTTTGGACCTCGTGTCATTAATTATATGATTATAAGACGTGTCATTAATTCGGCGGATGAAGAATAAATTATTCTCACTTTTCCGCCCTTGAGATGTTTTTTGTTACAAACTTAATAATAATATCTACATCGACTTGAGAACCAACATCATTTATTTAAGTTCATAGTACAATAAATAATATGTTTTATCAAGTATACTAAATATTTTATAACGGTATCAAATCAGAAATCCGAAAATGTTTTATTAACAATAAGTTTAAAAAATAGGCCGATCGTTCAATGTATTAAAATAAATCAAGATCCGATTCATTTTATGAAATAATTTTGAAATATGTTATAAAAATGTACTCTGTTATTTAATCGTATTATTAAATTAAATGAGAAATCCGAAGACTTAAAGGTGCCGGAGGCGGGCGAAACCACTACCTATCGCTCAATCTCATCACCTACGTTGTGTTACTATGACAGTGACATTTCTCGCTAATAACTAAGATTAAAACTTCAGATATAATCAGTAAAGGACTGAGGGGTGTACCTATTTGTAAATTATTATGTTTGTTGATGATTGTGTGTGAGCAAGGACATTGTTTAACCCTTTTTCACCTTCTTAGACCCGGTTTCCACCAAAACGGAATGTGCTGCGAAGCTATCAGGTTATTTCCACCAAAGCGAAGAGGAGATGTGAGCTTTGTGGAGCAGAAATGTGAGCTGAGCCAAAGCCAGTTTATCGAATGGCGCTTACGGGTGTGTGAAGAGCGGGAAAGGGGCGCGCAAGGGGGGCACCGGGCGACCACCCGATTTGAAACTTCTCCGGACTGCCGCACAAAATTCAATAAAATGTGAAACATCTCTCCGCTCCGTCGCTGAATATCATATTCTTAAAAGGCACATTCGTAAAACATAACATTCGCAAAACACGCTACGTTCGGTTCTCGAGCAAAGGGGTCGCTTTTCTACCCTAACCTAGTTACAAAACCGATACCTACTTCTCAATTATTCATGGGATAATTTACAAATGTGATGTTTTACGAATATGTTCTTTTGAGAATATGATATTCAGAGACGCATTGCTTTTGCTGAGAGTACTCAGCTTGATCCATTTCCACCGAAGCTAAATGGAGAAAAAAAGTGAAAATAACGAAATCTGATTGGTTTATTCAAACAAATCTCCTCTCCTCCCCGCTTTGGTGGAAACCGAAACTTAGAGTGACGATTTTTAAAAGCTCTAAAATACCTATTTAATTATTTCTAACCAAAAGCTTGTATATGAAATTTCATACATATAACTTTGATAACTACATAACTTTGATAGCAAAATGTATGTAGGTAATCATATACCGTAACTAAATATTAGCACGTCTACATCATACACTGCTTTCATCACTAATTGAATAAAGACGATATTTAAATGTGAGTCGAAAAGTTTAAATTTACTGTTTTTAAACTGTAAGGTAGAATGTACTCTAAAGTTTATTTAATTATTCGTATGGGTGCGCTACTCTTCATCACAAATGATAACTACCAACACGTTTACATTAGCAATTAACAGGAGAATAATGGATATGCATCGGACAGAACATAACCAAAATCATATTACCCCCACAGTGTCTCCGGACACGCTGATAGGAAGAGCGCACTGGCGGACCAAAAAATAAAAGACTTACTACCACTTCAGACACAACGATACAAAAAAAGCGTAACTACATTTATATAGAGCTCATTACCTATGCATTCTTCACCAATACTCACGTTTTTTTTTACAATAACTGACAAATAAAAACAGTCTAGTCTTAAACTGTCTACTCAACAAACTTCAATTATATCAGGCCTTATTTCATGCTTTAGAGTGTGAAAGATAGATGCGACACAGGCGGTTGCCTTTAAGTTCACTATTATATATAAGGTGTAAGACGACAAGGTTTACACAGCGTTCGGGATAACATTCACAATAAAAGTTAAATACAATAACAACACAAAATACATATTTAAATTAAGTTTAAATATTTATTATATTTATAAAATTAATCACCCATGCCACCCATGGTCTCGTTTCCATTTTTTTATCCCTTTTGGCGTATGCGCGTCGTTTTGTTTTGTTTATAACATCAAGTACCCCATATAAATATTTGTACAAAATGTCAATGTACTACAACAGTGTCTACTATAACATTCTGAAACGAATAAATGTGGCCAAAATAAGATTATTGCAATAATTATATTTGATTTTTATGAAGCCCTTTGGTAATAAACAACACACCATTGTAGGAAGCGGGTTTAAAATTAACTATTGCTTAAAAAACAATAACAGTTAACTTAGATAAATATTTTGATCTACAGATCTATCTTATCTGAGTCAACTCGTGCGGTATATTAATTGGAGATTCTTGTTCTCGAAAGCGGTCTTACATTTGCATCTAAACTAATTAATTATTAGACAGTATTTACATGTTGTCAATTACAAACATAAAAACATAACGCTACAAGTAATACACGCATATGTATGGTCGTGAGTGACTGATTGGTGTGATGTGTACATCGCGGCACGTGACTGCAAAGTTACTGGCACAAACACAGCCCGAAATGACGACGGACTTTCCACCGTCCCACCTCAGCGACAAGATTCAACATCGTATGGAATGCGCTAGCTGTGCATTGACCTAGGCGTGATAAATGAGCGATGAGATCTACAGTGACCTTCGTATTATGGTACAAACTCGAAAAGGCCACTGTACTGAATTACCCACTATGAAATGCTTCGTGTGTCGATTCCACCCTAAATATTGTAAGGGACGCCTGGCTCAGGCTGCGACTTTAAAATACATCACCAATGTAAAGTCGACTTTATATGGATTTGAAAACAAAATACTTGTAGTGTGTGTTAACGTCACCAGTAGACATATACAGGAACTGAGAGATGGAACCGACACGACAATGTGATGATCAAAATCGAATGCGACGTGCACATAGCGAGCGTCAATGGCCACCTCGTTCGTTTGTGTTGCCTGTGCGCGCGCGCATAGCTCAAGGGCAGCGTGAAGAAGCCGCCAGGCGCGTTGAGGCTCTCGCTGGACGAGCTCAGCGTGGCCAGGCCGACCCACCCCTCCGCCTCAGTGCTACTGGACAGACACACGCCGATAGTTCCCTGACCTAGTGCTGCACGGTACATGCACAACACAATGTTCACGCGCTCACGCCGCTCTCTTATATACTACCGAACATTTGACAAATGGCTATTCTTGTTTCATTTTCGTAACCATTTCTTGGACTCATTCAACTCAACTGGGGAGATCATTCTCCGTTAGAATTTCATATTCTATGTAACCGGTTCAACTGAATGAAACTAAGTTGAAACAGTAGATCATAAAATAACTTTCGATGTGTGCATTTTCGAGAAAGTGGTATTGGGTGGTTCAATCGTGTACGTAATTGGAAGTGTAGATAGGTACTTGACACGCTAGGTTTTTAACAAATTTGCATACAATACATCTTGCACTGTAGACGGCAAATGTTAAGTTTGTTAACATATTAAGATTTCACTCTACATTTCATATGCAGGCGCATTGTATACATAATTTAAATTATAGATCTACAAACCTGTCTGTTATAATTGAGGTGTTAAGTGTGAGTCGTTTATCAATGCATGCGAGACTTAACGAGAAAAAACTCAGGGAAGAGTCTCCCGTGGACGACATACTCGCGAATAAAGGTAACATGTTTGATAGTCGCGGATTGTACGCGTCGCTACATACCTACGTCGATTAGAATCGGGGCTGACATCGCCGATATGTCATACATGCAAACTGCACATTATTATTTACTAATACTTTTTAATCATTCAATTTTAGAATGGATATTATTTCTTTTTTTTTACAACATTTGATAAACACAATATTTAATGAAATACTAAAAATAGGCAATAATTAATGTATTTTTAACCGTTATAATAAATATAAAAGGATAAATATTAAACTACATGCACCACAAATTCATAACACAACGATAGAAATTATGTATAACCAAACAAATCAGCGATGCCAGCTACATATCTAAACAACATTAATATGGGAAATATTCGGATAATCAGCAGTATCTAGTATATTTGCACATATAAATAAACCTTACTTTATATAATACAATATAGAATTGAATGCCAATGAAAAGTTTTTTAAATTAATTTGAACAAATCAAGCCAATTTGCTACGTAGTATTAACGGTATAATATTCTTTTGTACGAAAAGTCTATAACAGTGTCGAGACACACTCGGGAACGGTACTTAAAAATATACTCTTTATATCTAATTATGAGATTTTAATTCTTTTGCGAGCTTTCCATGCTTGTTTACTTGACTTTAAACTTTATATCTATGTTCTTAGAAGTCACATAGCAAACATTCGATTGAACAATTATGATAATTTCGTTACCCAAGTGTTCTTGTCACGAAGTCTACATAAATATCTATGTGGGTGACTGTGTGGAGTGCATACATACCTTAAACTTAGGTCTGGGCTGGCGCAGCGGATCACTGGGCTGGGTACAGCTGGTACTACCAAATAGGCCATTGTCATGTAGTACTTCCAAACCTGCAATATCATCAAGATTAAAAAACAAAGATTCCAACGAATTGAGAACCTCGTCGGTTTTTTGAACTCGGTTAAAAAACTTTATGTGTTTAGTCAGATACTAACTTGCATATAGCCGTCTCTTTCTTTCTCTGGTTTTCTTGGGAGGGCCGGGCCTCGTGATAACAGCGATGCTCTGTTGTCATTTACAGGCCTAAAAAGTTTAATTCGTCAAATTAAGTAGACTAGTAATTTAGAGTGGTAACCTCTAAGTATCATAAGAGCCAAATACATCAGAAAAAGAAATGATTAATTCGAAATCCATATTGTATAGGTAATTACATTTTTTATACTTACGCTGGTTCAATAATAGTGAAGAGAGCGTGTATCCTGGCGTGTAAGATCGGCCACGCTTGGAGAACAGTGGAAGGGCATCGAGCCGGCACTCGACTGCGCTCCAATAGACCGAATAAGACAACCTGAAAAGTATTAATTCAAAATGTATACCTTACTTTATAAAACTCATCATATTATTTAAATTCCAGCGTTGATTAAGCGGATAGTAATAAATAATATACTACTGAACTGGAACGTAAATAAATATCTGCTGTTTAAGACTTCGCACTTATGTATTCTTTTTAAAGCATATAGTAAAATTTCAAGACTATTATAATTTATATTAGTTCAATATTTATTTAACTATCAACACGAGAATGGTCAAACCGTTCGCCGTCTCAAGTTGAGAAGAAACACCGAGAGTAATTCTAAAACATGATCGCTTTTGATCAGGTTTGTTAATTGGTATAACAGAAAAATTAAGGGCAATAAATTGAAATTAAGATTTACAATATATATTGATGATCTCACCTCCCATGGATCAGCAACGTTGGAAGCGCTTCCGCTCCAGCTATTCTTGCTCGAGGTTTCATCATGTTGGATACCTACACATATTACATTACATACAAGTATTATAATTATATAATATATAGGTATTAATCATCTTAGTTACACCAATCACTCATGTGCTTTTATACTTAACATGACTGACTTGTTACTACTTCCTATAGACTACGCGAAAACATGCCTTCATAATCAAGACCCTTAATTTTGGGACATTTAAATGTAAATTATTGAAATTTCTTTTAATTAAGTTTTATTATTCAACGAAAGAATTCCTAAATGAAACTTTTGATTCTAAGTTTGAAATAAATTTTTGACATTGATTTTATGACATTATTTTATTTGCATTATTATACATTGACCTGAACTGTATTTTCTGTAATTTATATTTTTTTATTGTTTTTAATATAATATTATGTAACCATACCTATGTACCATCTATAAATACAACAAATATTTGTACTCTGGAGACGGCAGAATATTTTGTACTGACATAATAATTGTAACAACTTGCCTACAATATTCGGACAAATAAATGATTTATTATTATTATTATTATTTATTACTGAAAGAAAATCTCGTAAGGAAACCTACATGTGGACTATAGCGTAATCCCTCTTAAATAAGAGGCGACGCGTGCCCAGCAATAAGACAGTAAATGTATTTGTTTATACTACAATGGCGGCAAATAAGCTTACGACTCGCCTGATGGTAGGATTAGACGAGATTAGATTAGGATTAGACGTCAACACCAGAGGCGAAGCTCCGGAGTAACTAAACTAACAGCAAACGGAATTCCCATGCTCTCGGAATAATCACTCCTAACCTCACCCAGCCCCAGCCGGGCAGTTCAATTTGAGCGACGAATCTCGCTATGCCCTGTGACGGTGATGTAATCTACATGTACTGACCGGCAGTCCAAGCCGCATGGCTTCTTTCTGCGATCCACACGAGGTCAGGCTGTCCGGCCGCGAGTATCGCTTGCTTCTCCGCTGGTGGAAGTAAAGGTAGGCACTTCTCCGCAAAGTAAGGCACGTGGGCGTCTGCCGCGTCGATAAGAGCTGGCTCGTCTCTGGTCAGCTGTAGCTTCTCTAACAAATATTTCACCTCCCTGAAGATTGAATTTAACTTTTACTACTAACTGAAAATTGATTTGTTGTATGGATAATTGAATTTCCGATTTACTTAGAAAACTCCACCTTTTGTCCTATATATATATATATATATATAATAAGGGTAGGCTTTCAAATGAACTTTTAATATTTTATATTATGTCACATTAGAAGCGCTTACATCTGGAAAGTGTATTCGTAGGCTATAAAAATATTTCTTGCGAGGATTTAACCGGCGACTCGTAGTGAATAAGCAGTTATCATGGGAGCTACTGACCTCAGGACATGTACGGCGAGCCTTCTGGGATAGGTTTTGCACTGACACAGCATGACAAGCCCCAGCGCCTCGGCGCCGCGAATTACGGATGCCAGCGGCTCCTGCTTAGTGGGCACGGTGCTGACGGTGGGCTCGCCATTCTTCCAGCTCGTCAGTAATTGCAGCAACATGCGGAGACCGTTCTCCACTAATTGCGGCGACGTGTCCTGGATAATGTAATAAATATTTCAAATAATGTTGGTTTTTATCTACAAGAGCAATCCTAAAAAAACATTTAATCTCTTAAAAATCCGAAATTATGATATTGCATCCAGTAAATCGGATATTCATTTCCAACGTCATGATGTAAGCCTAAAGGAACAGCGCTCGTCACCAGCGGTGATGGCATAACATATAAATCTTTGTAATACAGTACTAAATTTCTAATGCTGAATTGTCAATTGTGAGCCAACATTTAGCCACTGGCGGTTAGTGTGACTGAAAAACCGTAAGAAGAATGGTGGAAATTATGTTACCTGAACTTCTTTAGCTAGAAACTGTGTGAAACCAGCGAGTACATCTTGCCTCCACTCCGGGAAGTCCACAATGAGAGTTTGCAGGCTTTGGAACGAGAGTACTCGCAACTCCTCATCCATATGCACCGTAAGTCGGCTCAGCAGGTCCACGAGCTCACTTGAGCTCATCCCCTCGGGAATCAGTCTACAACAAAAGAATAAGTATTACTAACATCGTGTGGATTTGACAAGATTGGCGGCAAATCAACATTTATAAGGAAACTACCAAAAGTTAATTAGTTAAAGCAGATTTTTAGTAACCTTTTTAGCGTCAAATCTTAGGAGCCAAATTAGCTTATCCGTAATTTATTATAAGTATTAACCTTGGTATAGCAGCAACACAGGTCCTGAAGAGGTCTATCCTCGGCTTTCTTTCTCCAGTGTTGATCTCCTGTTCTTTAGTCACATTTTGTGTGTTAGTCAGCATCAGAGGCCTACCGTAGTGAGCATCCAGAGCCCTGAGTATTTCAACAAGCACCCGCCTCACGTATGGGAAATAAGGGCTCATTCCAATAGACCGAGCAGTCTCGTCAGTCAACATTTTGTTCAAGAAAGTCTTCTTAACGCGAAGCGTATTTCCTGAAGGTAATGTGCCAGATGTTCTTGGCATTGGGGGTTCGCCCTCTTTTTGCTGTAAACTATCAGCTACTACCAGAAAAGCTCGCAAGCCTATGGACATCCTTTCTGGCGTCAGAATAATCTTGATCGGTCTCCCAACCATAAGTAGATCAAAAACAATTTCGCGCATTGCAAAGTCAAGGCGTTCTTGCGCTATGAACTGTATTATTTTGACGAAAATGTTAAGCGGCATGTCTCGTGGCACCACTCCTTTCGAGCCCTTCGGGAATAGAGAGTTGACGATGCTCTGTAGTCGAGATTGTGTGGCGGAGTTGCTTTCGCATTTGATTCTAATCATGTAGACCCAAAGTAAACGATACAGGGATTCTGTGAAAAGACATTAATATTTGTTACAACAAATTCAATGTTTACAGGATTATATGATTAAATAAAATGTAGCTTACCCAAAGCAACCCTGCACATCTTAGGGTCTCTATTTTTGAGGTGTGAAAGACACATTGCGAGGAAGCAGTGCCAGTTAGCCAGAAAGAACTGCTTCTGAGAGACACACAGGAGGCAAGTGACGAGTGGGAACAGTGCCAGTCGATGTTTGGACTTAGTGCTCGCGTCCAGGGTGTGGCTGTACAACATCTCCACAAAATTCTTCAGGCAGGGTACATTTACCTCATTCTTTACGGTCTGTAATAAAGTATCACACAAAACTCGTTATGACCAACATTAGATAGAGTATTCTTTATTGTACATACACCAAAAATACAACAATATGGAATATACAGAAAGTATTAAGTACAATTGGCGGTCTTATCGATAAACGCAATTTCTTCCAGACAACCATTGGATAGACAAGAGTTGAGAGAAGGACAACATATGTGTAACTAATATAACTATTCAATACCATAAAATCTGATTAACTTTTCAACAACTATATTTTTTAATAGTCTGCGTGTATTGTTACTACTAGAGTAAGAGTTTAGTCATAGCTTACCGCAGCGACTGGTACGAGAATCTCGACGAACAGTCCAGCGAGTGCGTGTCTGATATCCTTATCTTTGGCTTCTAGAAAATATTGTGCACATTCTTGCAGGAACTGGAATGAGGCTTCAAACTCTTCAATAGGCACCATCTTGACGCGGAAGAACTTCATACCCATCAATAAGGAGATGATACTTTGCGTCGTGTGTGGAGAGGGCTCGCGACTCTTTAGCTCCTGATAGATGAGAAGGAATAACAGACTTTATGTATTGAATACACAATTATTTCATAATACACTATTACATTATCAAACTCAAATGATTTATTTCAATTAGACCAATATTACAGGTACTTTTGAATTGTCGAAAACTAGTTGCACGGTGCCAAAAGGTAGGGCCTTATGGAGAAGAACCGGCAAGAAACTCCATAGATACTCTTTTTAAATTAAATAAAAATTACAAAATGGTTTTGTTTACAATGTTATTAACATCATTATGTATGTAACATCAATATGAGAATAACGCAGTTTGATGTGAAACATATAAATTATGCAGAAAGGTAATAACAAAACTAATTTAGGTTGCCATAACATGTATGAGCCGACCAGCAAATAACAAATAAATAACATACAAACAAATATGTAACTTGTTTTTAAAAATTTGATGTTTTAGTCTTAATGTGTGACATATTAATTTATGTAGGTACCTTTAGTTCTGCTGTAAATCGCTTTCGGACTGAAGCGAAGCGGGATTGCGCGAGTACTGCTATCACTTCGGCGTACAGATCTGCTATCAAATGTACATTTGCAGCATTCGGGTTTGATTGTAACCTGCAATCAAATAAATAGTAAAGACACGATGGTTTTTCTACTTCACACCAGGCGAGAAGTAGGTACTGAACAAATTAATGTAGACATCGTTTGAATTTTAAACTAACAATATTTTTTTAATATAATTATATATTATTGGTATGTATTTAAATATAACTGCTGATGTTCTATAAATCTCTACAATATTAATTAATTGATTCATGCATTACAACATCTGCAAGAATAGACAGGCCTTCAATGTAACGGCAATTTTTATTTCATTCATATTAAAATAAAGTTTAATAATAATAGTTACTTACCCTTCTTTATGATTAAATCGTTTGAATGCCACATTTTCAATGTACTGTACAAGGTCCTCGTGCCCTGGGTGGAAGGGCAGCTGCTTCAGAACCTCGATGAGTGCGAGACAGAACAGAAACTCTACGGCGAGGTCGCGTCTCTCCGCCTGCAGCTCCTCACAGCTGCGCTCCACTGCCTCTGTGCCGGCTCCACTACCTGACACTATGTATATTATGCTGAAAAAGTAAACTTCATTAATATAACATATATTTTATAATAATTTAATAAATGTGTCACAAGGGATTTATTGACTTTAGATAAATAAACTCAAATCATCCACAAAAGGATTCTCATCTATTCAGAAGTGGGTGAAGATCAGTACTTTATATGACTACCATAAGGCAGATGCTATCTGATTAGGTACTGGGAAATACAAATATACTGAGAATAAACTGATTGCCCCTGGCACGGTGGACTGACGACTTGGTAAAGGTCGCTGGAATCCACTGGATGCGGGCGGCATATGACAGGTCGTCGTAGCGATCCTTGGGGGAGACCTATGTCCAGCAGTAGATGTCTAACAGTTGAAATGATGATGATGAAACTGATTGTTGAGTTTAAGAGAATAGTGTGTGAATTATTGAACATTACATTTTTCAGAACATTTATACTGTCCTCTACGCACCTCTTATTCCTAAGATCCTGATGAGGTTTCTTGGCTTGTTCGCTGAGTTGTGGCGAGTCTGCCATCTGCCGCTCCAGCCATCCGAAAAGAGCGCGCAGTAGTGAAGGCAGACAGTGTTCAGCGACGGTGCCGAACGCTTGAAGAATCTGATCTAGTTGGGGGTCTTCACCACGCTGGAGAGTTTTAGCTAATGGCTTTTCCTATAAAACATAAAGGCGTTAATATTCAAATATATATATTAATAATTATATAGTAAAGATAACAGCAGAGCAGCTATCTATTTCCAAGGAACTTTTGAGTCTGAAAGTGTGTACTGATACTGATATTGTACCACAGCAGATAAATCTTAATTTAAATATTTAATCATTTGTTCAACAGGTAAAGCTGTTATACTGTTATAGCCATACCAGTGGTTCAGCCATCACAGCCTCCATTTTCCTTTCTGCTTGCACGGTGAACTCAGTGAAGAGCAGTCTCATAACAAACTCCCCAGGACGTAGTTCAGAGTCAGGTGGAGGGACCACCGGACCTTTATGTGGTCCCCATGGCAACATTGACCCTGTGTAAGAAAAGAGAATACGTTAAACAAATGTTTTTGTCAATCATTCGATTAACAATGCCTCCTGTTGTGTCCATTGGTCCCGGTTTCAAATCCATTTGTATCAGTCATGGATGTATAATACGTATGTATTTACAAAAAATATGTATATTAACTTTTATCTAGAACCTTGGTTATACGTTGGTTATTTGTGAAAACTTTTAATTGACCTTCTTCTTTCATATTTATTGTTTATAATATTAATATAGCTGTAAGTTTTCGTAAAAGTGTAAAATAAATAAATCGTAACACGAGCCTCAATGCTTAACCTCAGAACAAGATATGGCGCTGTGTCACAATATAAAAAAAGCTTATATCAGCTTTTTTTATATTGTGACACAGCGCCATATTTATATTGTGAGTGAATATTTCTCTCATTACTTGCGAATATTTATATCATGTTTTTTATAACACAATATAATTTATAGCATAAATGCTCAGAGTGCTACTTAATAATAAATAATATTAATATTATATACTTTTGTTTGTCAAGCTATGATACTTTTTGGCGATTATTAATACCTAGTTACCAAATATTTTTATAACATTGAACAAAGGGTTCACCTCTAGTTGACACGAAGGAGGATACAGTGGTGCCAACAGTCCTCCAATCACTGACTGGCACCATGGGCTTCTCATGCAGTGTATTGCCCATCTCGCTGGTGGAGTCACTGGCGAGGGCGCCCGCCTCGTCGTCGTGACGCGCTTCGGATAGCACACTGCCCTCCGACTCCGCCTCACTCGACACCATCGACGACGGAGCTTCTTCCGTACCTGAAGCTGTACAACTCAAGCTTATTCACACTTGTATATTTTGCAATCGCCAAAGATTGACTGTAGATTTCATACCTCTCTCTCCTCAGTCCTCATTTCGGAATATGGGGGCAATATTTACACTTTAATGCTTGCCTTTGTCTGCTATTATGATAAAATACTTTATTGAGGTTATCATTGGAATTTGAATTTGGTATTTCTACGTGTTTGTGGTGTGGAAAGATATGGTGGAATAAGCCGAAAAATTAGTAGTTTGGCAAATCTTATATATAAAATGCTCGTGTCACAATGTTCGTTCCCGTCCTCCGAAACGGCTCGACCGATTCTCATGAAATTTTGTGAGCATATTGAGTAGGTCTGAGAATCGGCCAACATCTATTTTACATACCCCTTAGTGATAATGGTTGTCCACCAACCCCTATAATGAATGTGGCAAAATAATGTTGGCTGGGTCAGCTAGTATATATATAGATTTTTATAGATATACCTAATATCACTTTGATCGATCTAGGAATCGAACCAAAGAACCCTTGCTCAGCAGTCGCACTTCGACCACTAGACCAACAATGCAGACATTTCATTACCAGTATGTTTCATAAAATAATATTGTAATTTCTATGATGTTTGCTGTTAGTTTTATGATAGTATTTAAATTTTATATTCAAAAAGTGTGTGTTTGTCGTTTCAGCATGGTAAAAGTAACACAAAAACATTACCTAACAATATAGTAAAACCTACCTAACATATCATATATGCAAGAATCTCGATTTATCTAATAACATCCAGTTTATATTTTAAATTATTACATATTATATAAACAAAAATAGTTATAATGTTTTGATTGCTCTTACCTGACACATCCTCGGGGTGACAGTCTGATGGGTTGGTGCTCATTGTGTCAGATTCTTCTGATGTCATCATTTTAATTGATTACCATGTACCACTATCCTATATTTCTGCAAACAAAGGATATTGCGTTATCAAATATTCCAATTTAATAACTATGTCACATCTAACAACATCAATATCATGTCAAATAAACATAATTTAATGAAACTTTTTTACTGTGTTCAAACAAGCTGGTTCTGTGGCTAGTTCTCTATTTTAAAACTACGCAAGAATAACTTAGTACAGTAAACATTTTAAGTTATTCCGATTATAAAGATAGAAAGATTTATCTCTTTCTATCTTTATAATCGGATGCAATTTATTGAACATATAGGTGTTTGAGTCGATGTGATCAAATAAATTGACAATATTTAAAAAAACAATGATTACCTTCTTTTACTTAAAAGTTGAGTTTGCCATCTTTTCTCATCATTCCTAAAACAAACAAATTATGTGGATGTTGTATCTGATATGCCAATTTTCTAAACTGACACAAATATTATTTCTTAAAAAAACTTAATTAATGTTATGCAGTCACATGTAGGTATATTGTGAATATCTATCAAGCAGGCAATAAGCAGGCGCAAAATTATCTAGATAGGTACCTTTATGTGACTGACTGATGAACCAATACCAAATAAAAAGTCAACAGCAAAATGACCGTATAAGTGCAAAAAATGAAAATGAGTAATTTCGCATGAGCAAGCAAATGGCAATATAACCATACATTCAGTAGCGCACAATGTTATTGAATTGCGGAAAATACTTCATTTTACCAATACTAGATGTATGACATAGGTAAAATAGTTTATATTATTATAAAAGGAAAAATTCAAATATATAGGTAGGTACTATGATTTGTTACAAAGATGTAGTGCAACAGAAAACAATGCTATAAAACAAAACAAATGTTAACAAAGAACAATACTTCACATCCTGCACTAAATAATTTTATCATAATGACACTCATCACAACTAAATTAGCACAGAAGACATCAGTACTATATTGTATATGTAATTGATTTTATGAAACAATCGCTTTGCAATCAATGCTATGGAGCTTAAGCAATGTACCTACTTACATAAAATATTATAATATTATATTACATGGTCTAAAAATAAATAAGGTCTGGAAAGCAATAAGATAAACTAAGTGCAATCAACACAAACAAAGCAGTATAGAGTTCATGTGCAGATAATGTTTGACATAACATGGCAGCTGCATAACATGATTGGATGGACAATGTAACCTTACACAATTAATGTTTTTACTTATTATCTTTTTTACTGTATTCTCTCAATTATTTATAAGAAAAAAAAATTACTTAGCCTAGATGCATATTATATTATGTTCTATTAAGATATTTATTTTAAACAATTACAATATAAATGTGTCAGTCTATATCATAATTATCATAAAAATTGTACCTAAGCCAGCACCAAATGTTTATCGAAGGCTTAAGGTATCTCAGTTCTATGCCATAATTTTTATATTTTTATTTAACTGGTTTATTTAAGGAATCATATTATTGAACAACATGGTCCATAGAAAATCTAACAAATGAAATATGATAAAACATATTTAGTATTTTCATTTGATTGCTGCTTGCTTTAGGATACCTTAGAATTATCAGCTTAGTATTTATAGAGCATCTTATAATTTTATTAGATAAACCATAATAATGCTACTACATAAGTATTATTCATAACTTTATTTCAGGTACATTTTGTCATAAACTAAATAAAGGCCACAAGTAATATTTTCAAGGTTATGTACAGCTGTTATGTTTGGGCCAACCTAGAGAGTAGCATACTGCCTGCAGATTATCTGTTATGTAGATGTTATTGATTGTAGAATTCAATTGATGTATTTTATATTGTATGTCTTTCTAGGACAACATAATAACACTACCTGTCAAATACAGTTAAGGTAATTTTACAGGCTTGCAGCTAGGCGCCAGACAGACTGGCACTCAGCTTTATTGATTTACGTATTTGTAGCCAAAATAGAAAAAAAGTAGACCAGATTTTAGTCTTGATAATGATGAACTACAAGATATTAACAAATAATAATGAAATAATCGTACTTTTTTTATAGTTAGCTTAACTAGCCTACAAATGCAAAAACATAAATAAACAAAAGGCAATGACATTTACCGTTTATAAATGAAATTATTAAAAACTTACTGCCAAACAATGAGTAATACAGTGTCAGGTGACACATAAGAAGGTAAAATACACAAAATCATGAAAGGTTGAGGAAGGTTAAGTCAATAAGTATGAAATATGTTTAGATCTTCGATTAATTCATCGGTTTCATTAAGAATACGGGTCTGCATCACAAACAAGACTAAATACAAGCATTCAGAAATAATATCTTTAGTCCGTTACTAGTAAAAAAAATATACTTACGACACATATATTCAAACGCCGCTGGTAACCGCCGTCACTAAAATAGATCGTCTTTATTACCAATAACAAATTAAATTGAAAACAGTAATCTGATAAAAATCACAATCACGCAGAGTTGTAGCAAATTAACTTTTTGACATTTTGCATTACTAATTTATTTAATAACCTACTAAATTGAGTGAAGCTTGCGGCAATGCTATTTAGGCGTTTATCCATGTCAGTTTACATCGGCCAATTTATATTGTCTATGCGGATGATTTTACTTTCCATTTCACGTAATGTAGACTACTGTTAAAATAAAAAATTATAAAATATAAAATATTTTCATCTTAACACCTATAATACGTATGTTATGTGGAAATATTATTTAATAATTAAAATGAGGATACAAAAGAAGTCATTAAAAAAAAATCGTTAGTAAACTGATTAAAAAAGTTTTTCTGTAATTTAATGTTCACGACGTCTAACAATTGTATTAGGCAGAGCTTAACATAGATAGTAATACTTTTGACATTAGTTCGGTTTTTACCCGACTGCGTGGCGCAAAGAAGGGTAATGTGTTTATTTTTAGCATATTTGTAGGGTTTTTACCTTTGTGGCACTATTTAGACCAAACATGTGGGCCAATTTTGAATAGCTCATCGTTTGTCATGAATGACGGCGCGAATGTTATAAAAGGTAAAAAAATTGATCGCAGTCTCACCTGAAGTGACGATGTGGTCTAAGATAAAGCACGCTTACCTAGACTACCTAACCTAATCTATCCACTCATGACTTCAAGACCCTAAAATTGTACCTACATATCAGAAAATACAAAAAGTTCAAGACATAACCTCCAAAAAGTTGAGGACATAACGTCTAACGATAATAGTCTTTGTGGGGATTTTGGGTGAACTTCTCAGCAATCGCCGCTTTCAAGTGCATTTACTAAGAGAAAAAAGTAGATGGCGCTGTTTGAAAAACGGTCTCCCTAAAGGAAGCGTGCTTGCAAAAATCCTTTTTAATATTTATACTAATGACCAACCAATAATACCCATAAAGGAATCGTGTACGATTCCTTTATGTTGACGACCTCGCTAACTACTCAGACACCCAGTCTGCTTAGTTAGCGCTAGGTTTAGCATTTTGAAGAGGCTGAAAAAATCGGAAGCGGGTCTTACTGGATTGGAATCGGACTAGAATGATAACGGCCTCAGGCCCAATCCTTTAAAGACTCAATCCTGCGCCTTTCCATCTGCGGAACCAGCAAAGCAAACCTTGTCCTTAACATCAAATGGCAAGGAGTCCACATCGACCACTGCCCCTACCCAAAATATCTGGGAGTAACATTGGACCGGTTACTTATAAAACTCACTGCCAAAGCACCAAAATGAAGGTTGGGGCACGCAACAACATTCTTCGCCGCTTGACATCTACAAACTGGGGAGCCAAAGCGGATCCTGCGGATGTTCTTCGTACGACAGGAATGGCTTTATGTTTTTGGCTGGAGAATATGCATGCCCTGTATGGCATCCGTCCGCCCACGCTAACCTCGTCAATGTGGCTCTGAATGACACTTGTCGCATTATAACTGGCTGTCTTAAGCCCACGCCACTTAATATGGTTTATCCATTGGCGGGGATATCACCACCCGAGGTCCGACGAAGTGTACCCTGTGCTCTGGAGACATTTAAACAGGATTATGATCAACCCTTTACGGTAACCAGATGCCTGTGGGTCGCCTCAAAAGCCGCAGAAGCTATCTTTGCAGTACAATATCAACCAGGGACCACCCAGTTGCGGCAAGACGCAAACTTTGGATTGAAAGCCACCCTCCACCTGCTGACTTTGTTCCTACGAAGGAGAAATTACCGCCAGGACGCGACTTACAGTGGCCAGTATGGAAGTCGTTAAATCGTCTGCGTACCCAGCCTGGTAGATGCAGAGCTAACATGTGAAAATGGGGATTCGGAGAAGCTAATTTTGCTCAATGTGACTGCGGTGATCTTGAGCAAACTATGTCACACCTTCTGGTGTGTTCCTCGTGCCCAAAAACCTGCACGAGGGACGATCTCTGTCTGGCCACGCCTAATGCCATTTTAGGTGGCCTCTTACTATTCAGACGTTGTTTAGGCCATTGACACGATAAGAAGAAGAAGAAGAGGAAATACAGACTCAGGCAGCTGATTCCATTCCCTCGCTTTGCGTATAAGAAACATCGACGAAGCGAAACGCTTCGTGCGGGTTTCGTGAATTTCCATCATAAAACGGTGCCGCTTATTAGTTTGCCTGGTCCGGCGGTAAAATGGTGATGGCAAAACTAGATCATACAGTTCTGATGGCCGCTTTACGAAATGTATCCAGTAAAATACCGACATGTAGGCCATCCTGCGACGACGTTCAAGGCTTTGAAGTCATTTGTTGGCAAGCTCATCGTCGCCTATTAATTAGCCTCCTGGCTCTCCCCTCAATAATCTCCAGCGCCTCCTGCTGGTATTTGGCAGAACCATCCCAAAGGAGCAGTACTCCATGTACAATCTTCTTTTCGACTTCTGCTTCTTACAGATTCAGCAACTACCCCGGCGCGAAGTACTGCCTCATCGTCGCCGTCGCTAGAACGCCAAGCTGGTGGGAGTCAAATTGAGCGTATTCTTCTTAGTGGCGAACAGACACGCCTGTGTCTTAGTCGCGTTAAACTTCACCAAGTTTAGATCGCCCCAATCGGAGACTGCCTTCAAGGCCAAGTACGTTCGCGCGACCGTCACCACCCTATGACACTGGATTTATGCCACTCAAGTTCGTGCACTGGCTTAGTGTCTCTCTACTATAACTGTGCTGTCATCTGCTTACCCATATATCTTCATAGGGCTTCAGCAGATCGTTGATGGCAGCAAAAATAAAGTTGCAGAGAGCACAGCAGCAGTGTGATTCTGTAAGACTTCATTCTAAATTTCGAATCTGAATCTGCCGTGAGTTTCTTGATTGGCATTCTAAAACTCGGTTGATAATTCGAATCTACACTAGCGCTACTCTTGCCAGCGTGTTTGCGAGTTGAACTAAATTTACGTCGAGATTTTGACAGATAAAGTATGAGATGACATAAAAAGTGGCATTCTATAAGGTAATTCCCCCGTCACTTCGACGCTCACTTCGCACTCGAACCCGATTCAAAGTGTCAAATTAAAAGCATCTATTTTGCGAGTGAAAATAGAAGAAATCATAGCTAAATAGTGTTTAAATAAAGTTTTAAAGTGAATAAGTGCCTAAGCGTAAGTACCTAAGTACTTAAGCTATAACGATGGCAAGAATGTTTTTGTTTAAATCTTTATTAAAAGAAGTTCATGCCTTGGATAAACTAAAAAAGCGTCGACAATCTACCAAAATTCGAAGTTTATCTTTATTAACCCGAGATGACGACTATGTGAGCGTGTATAGATTGTCAAAGGAGCTAATTGACCAACTGGAGTATGAGTTATTAAATATTGTTTTTATTAAATACACGTGTATTTTTCTAACTACATTAAAATCTCCATTTTCTTATTATTAATAGTCAAGAATTGAGTAAAATAAACGTAAATTTAAAATATGATATATAAGAAATCTAGGAACACACTTTAAACCAAGATTCGTCGTACATTTTAAGTGGTTTGCTTTAAGGAATGTTAAGTGGTTCTAACATATACAAAAAAAACACTGCTAACCTTTGTCCACTGTTTGTAAGTTGTACTATTTAGGTGCACGGCTAGTTCCTCCCACTGGCGTCGACTTCGCTCTCTGGCATTTTGAGTTCTCAAGAAACCCTTCGCTATGCCAGGGTTTCTTTCCATAAACTCTTTCAAACTGAGCCAACGATGGGTGAGAGGTACGAGTCTCATTTGGACAGAAACATTATTGTTGGATTAGAAAATGAAATAAACACTTCTTTAATTAATATTATTTATGAACTTTACAACCAGAAATATAAACTTACTCCATGATTATTTATCAATTATTACGGCACTGAACGATCACAAAACAAACCAAACGTAAACAAAACAATCCAACACACTTTAAAACGTCTACGCAATAAATGGAAATATTGTCCACAGATTACTAATGAATGAATTCCTAAGGTAAGCTTAGATTATATTTACGGCACGAATTTAGAGATTTCTGTTTTTTTTTTACTTATGAGCTGCCTCAAATTCCTTAAAATAAGAAATTTTAATTTATACATGATAATAGCTAAAATTCTGTGTCAAAAACTGGTAAAATAAAAAAACCGATAAACCTCGACTTACATTTTATTGAGTGTGGTATTGGTCGCTTTGGAGCTCACTTCACTTCGCAAGTGCCTAGGTGATGCTTACAGAATGCAAAATCAAGGTCATTTTGAACCTTATGCGAAGTGAGAGTGAATAGCGACGTGAAATGCGAGTTGTTGTTTGCATTTTACAGAATCGACAAACAGATCCCTGAGGGAGCCCGGCATTAATAGCCACTTGGTCAGACGAACAACCATCAACAACTATTCGCAATGACTGTTCCTTCAGAAAATCAGAAATCCAGGCAGCAGGCAACCCGTACGGTGGAAGTTTGCTGATAAGGATTTCGTGCCAAACCCTATCAAAAGCATTGGAGATGTCCAGAGAGACGGCGAGCGCTTCTTCATGTCTCTCCATGGCCTCATTCCAAATTTAAGTGGCATACGGTAGAAGATCCCCAGTAGTCCGATTTCGTCGAAACCCTAGGTATGCTAGGAGCCTGTTATTTGGTACACGTACCCATAGCCTTGTAGAGTATGGAGGTGACTGAAATTGGCCTGTAGTTGACGTGTCAGTACAGGGGCGAGCTCAGAATCGCATGTCTTGAGCACCATTGCCGTCTAGTTTTGCAGCGTTTTCAAGTCTTCTGTCTGACGGATGCAAATTTCCAGCCTATATATCCCACATTCCGGTAGACTAGGAGGTGCCTCAAGCGGCAAATGGCTAGACGCGAAGATTCCGCAAATAGAAAGGCGAATAAGTTTGTTACCTCATAACTGTGGGTTGGGTGAACCGATTTTGAAAATTCTTTTTTTAATTGAAACATGAAACTTCCCGTGTGGTCCCATAAAAAATTTTGAGGATCTGATGAGTGGATCCTTGGGAAATCGAGAGAAACCCTAATTTTCTACGTAGATGACGTGTTTATTGTTCAACCTCTTACATACTATCACGCCTGTTGTCCCCAAAAGGTTAGCCAGAGGTGTACTAATGTACTGGGTGTACGTTTCACCGGTATATTTTAGGTCCCATGTAATAGGTGGCGAGCCTATTGCCACTAACCGGGCACGAATCCAAACTCCGAGCTGCTACTGAGAATTTCACAGAAAAACCCAATAACACTTTGCTTCGACCTGGGAATCGAAACCAGGACCTCTAGATCAACAGTCGCACTGTATGACCACTAGACCAACGAGACGTATAATACAACGAACCTATTACAGACACTAAAAAGTAAAAAATAAAATATAAAATAAAAAAACCTTTACTTGGCTTGGCACCGTCTTCATACCTTTAAAAGTTAAAATAAGTTAAAACTGTATTAAGTTATTTTTAACTTTTTAGTTTTGAAGTCGTTTTTTTTTAACGCAGTATTTTCAACAGCAGTGTGGAGCGGCATAAGTTCGAGTCGACCGCTTTTGACAGTGACCAAGATAGTTTTCAGGGTACGATGACTTTCTTTTGTTCTTCCGTTTCTTCCCTATCTGCCTATGTGATCCAACCGAGCCCTCTCTAAAGCCTCTTTGCAGAACGTTGCCACCTTTTTATAATTATGCTTTCTTCTTTTCGGAAACGTCCAGTCAAAAACGGAATATATGAAGTCGGGGCAAAAGTATTTTCGTATTTTTCGTACAAAGAAAAAATAATGTATATTTTTTTTATTTATTAATAATATTTTTGTGCCGTTTTAATCGATGACTTGTTGCCATCTTGTGGCCATCATCCCATTGCTGTATACATTTTGAGATTTTTGATCAAAACAATCTGACTGGTAGGTTCAGTGTTATTTTGAGGTTAACTTTATGCTTCCTAAAGAATTCTGAAGTGACCGCAACAGGTGGAAATCAGATGGAGCAAGATCAGGGCTATTCGGAAGATGCATCAAAACATCCCAGCCAAGCTCTCTCAATTTTTGCTGAATGGCTATAGATGAGTGCAGTTTGGCGGTTTTCATGATGGAACACCACGCCCTTCCTGTTCACCAGCTCCGACTGGTTATGCGGGTCCCTATGCTTCTTTTAGTTTGGATTGTCAATAATAATTGAAAATGTAAGGTAGCTGTAAGTAATTATAACTTCAAGACGACCAACACCTCAGTCGGCCCGTGACCATGGATGCTGTAAAGGATCCGAAACGTCGGGTTAAAATAATATCAATATACCGCGATAAAATCCGTAAAAAGTAGTTTTATTTCAATGTCCAATATTCGCGTACCTAAGTGTAAGAAATCAATAGGAAAGCATATTTAAAAAGTTGCTACTTTTAAAAACCCTAAATGGACAGAAGTTGAGTTTGAATGATATCACTATAGTCAAATTCTTAAAATTCAGCTGTCTTATCTTACTCATAACTCAGAAAAGCAGAAATGATCTGAAAGTAGTTGCTTATGCGCTACGACTTAGCTTCAATACTGGTTGAATTACATGCTTTTACCGATTAATTATAGAAAATAGGATAAAAAATTAAGTCTTAATCATCTCTAGACAGTTTCCTATAAAAATAGAGCTATTTTTATCGATATATTCCGTTTTTAACCCACATCTGTATTAACACCTTGACCACTGGGTGGGTGCACTTCGAGGAACAAAATTATAATATTCTTAATTTGATTTTCAAACGCAATGTTAAGTAATGAGTCATGTTGATAAATGATCTAGCTAATGATATTTTATGATAGTCTATATATTCCTACTAAATGTGAATACCATGTAAATAATTTAGTCTAACAAAAACCCGCAAATTTGAAGTAATAGCTATACGTAGATATAAAAGCTTTATCAGAATCAAACAATATAAAAAAAAAACAATACAAAGTATAGGTCTGAATGCCTGCAAAATAGAGGCTAAGCTGCACAGCTGAACCTAATAACATAATATAATATTACCCAAGTTTGACCCACCACGTGGTCGTTCGTCGCTGGGATCCGCTGGATGCGGGTGGTGCAGGTGCGGTCGTCATGGAAATCTTTAAGGGTATGGGGAGGGGTTAGACGACGTCCACTGCTGGATTTATTTCCAGCAGTGGACGTCGTTTAGCTGAAATCATGATAATAATACCTACCCAGTATTTAAGTTGGGCCTACTTGTTTTCAACAGTTAACATTAAATTGTAATCAGTAGGTAGCATTTGAGCCATTCGCGAATTTTTACAATTTTATAATAGTTTAGATTGTAACCAGGGGTCGTTTGATAACGGGATAAAACTTTTAGAATAATACATTATTGATACATACAGGTTATCTATATATTATATAAAATCTATTGTCCTGAATGACTGTAGGATCATCGCACAGCCTAAACCACTGATCGTAGAAACCTGAAACTTGGACGGTGTGTTCTTCAAATGACGTAGACAAGTAGACATCCGGTAAAGAAGGGATTTTTATAAATTCTATCCCTAAGAGGGTAAAAAAGGGAGACAAAGTTTGTATTCAACTACGTGATTCCTTGGTTCAATCTACTTCAAATTTTGCATAAACATTATACCATTATTATTAACTTAACAAAATTGATGGTAGAAGTTTTTCGTATTTTATCGGAATTCGTCCCCTAACGGGGTTAAAAAGCGATAGAAAATTGTTTTGGCGGTGATTTGCTTCGAAGTTGATATCAATACTCCTTAGTGCTTTTGATTAAAAACATTTTTATTTTGACACATGTTTGAAAACTGATTCCGATTTTATTCAAAGGTGGAAGTCACCAAAAAGGTTGGTGCAGTGCAAATAAATACCTACTCTATAAAATTGTCTCGGAAGTATCACAATCAAATGAAGCGACATATGACATACAAATAAAACATTAAATTGTAGTGTCTGTTTATGATTTCATACGAATTAGGGTTGCACGGGACTAAAACCGCGTCACTTAAGAACGCGGTGAACTGAACGAATATGAAAATATGTTTTTAATGAAATTGCACGCGGACGAACTTGTGGGAATCAGCTATTCTATAGATATGAAATGCTATTTCCTGAATAACTGACTGATGGATCATCGCATAGACTAAGCGGCTAATTGTTACTTATATATATCTGAAACTTGTTGGGTGTGTTCTTTGTATGACGTAGGCATCAGGTAAGCAAGGATTTTCCGAAAAGAAGAGCTAGATTAACCGAAGCTATACCGAAGATACCAACGCTTCGAATGAATTCGAAGTAATTCGTCCGATTTAATTTAAAAAAGGTTGAACTCATATAATAGCTTGGTTTAATGCAAATACTCTTTAAAATTTTAAATCCCTACACTATAATTAACATTGTTTTATTTTATGACTATTTAAACATGTTGACATAATAATTTATATGTTATAACGCAATGAATAACGTAAAATACCAATTAAATATCCTATGAGAACCATTTACAACGCGGACGTTATTTATATAAAGTTGGTGTGTATCCGATATATAATAATATAAGTATATAATCTTTTGTCCCGATTCATCAACGTAGAGCCTAAACCACAGGGCTTAGAAACTTGAAATTAAATTATTTTAAGAATTATATTAAGAAGAATGAAATTAATTATTTAAGCTACTCAGCAAAAAGAAATGCATACGCGTTTCGTCGTTTTTGTAAATTCACCCGTTAACGGGCAAAATGAGGAGGGAAAATTCATATTAAATTGCGAGGGCGAAGCTGCGACCATCAGCTAGTATTTCTATATTAGAAAAAAAGGACCACTTGCAATTTGCAAGCTATTCACTAAGAGAATTTATCCGTAGTGAAAACGCTACTGTTAATAAATCAAATAAATTATATTTTCCTTCGATCAAGCTTCAAACTAAAATCTCGATGAATGGCAATATTCAAAATTTAAATCTCAACGAATTTAAATAGATACCTATTTACCTATCTGCCATGGTGATCGGATACTATGTGCTATTACATACTACTACTACTACTACAATAAATACTTTGACTTTGACTTTGACCGACTACACGGTGCAGGTGTATTGATATTATTCTCATAAATTTATAAATCCCGACTTCCGATTGAAACCATCAGTATAGTATAATGTAAAAAAGTATTATTTCAGACAACCAACTAGTAAAGTGTTCAACCAATTGCGCGTATTAACGTATGTAGGTTACCGATGCGACGTTAGGGAGGGTCGAAGAATGACTGTAATATAGGTATAGCAACTTACTATTGATAAGGTACCCTGTGTAACGATACAACATAGTATTATAATGCTAAGTAGAGACTTATTGACCAATTAATCTATTATTAACTCCCAAATTCCATTTGCATCAATCGTTTTGCAATGCATAATAAGTAGATGAGTATTTAAATGGTTTCTCGGCGGAGCAGCGTCGTCAACATTGAACAAAAATAATTACACTTACCAAATCACCTCAATTTATAAAAAATGTACGCGCATAATGACCTTTATAGTAAAAATATTAAAGTTCAGGTTAAGAGCGTGCTCGAAAGAGATACGGCTAAAGTTACCTGACTACTTAGATGTGTAGTTGGTAACAGTTTTGTGGACAACGTTGTGTCGTTCGGGCGTGTGGAGCTGCTACAGTAACGTAAGTAGAAGCCGTACGATCTCACTGGCCAGCATTATTGACGGACAGGAAACATTGAACCGAGACCCACCTAATTGAACAAATCGACCCTTTTAGACTATCGAATACAAAAGTAATAATGTCGCACAGAATGTGTGGTGTAACCGGTTCTATCGTCGTACCCGGTGTGCCTATTAGATCAATTTTGTCTTTAGTGTAGGTGGAACCTACTTGAGGCTGTGGATTAAAAATGATATTGTTTTTTATAGAAAATGTCTAAGAAAGTTTTGGAATCAAAAACGAAGGCGGGCAATAGTTCCGATAATGTGTCGGAGACCACACCGCTGGTGAAGAAGGTAAGGCTTTAATCGTTAATTTAAGCTTTGTATTTCTATAAACTTAGTAGTCCCAAGGTTACCGTTATAACGTTTATTGCATAACATATTCTTAGGAAGTTTTCTGACTGCTTAATTAAGTGACTCCTATTATTTTCATATCTCCTCGCATCTTTATACATCAAATACACCTTGTAGGTACTAGGGACCTACATATTTCACAAGGACATTGTGTAAATACAGTGAAACAATAAAACTAGAACAGGCGCGATAAAGTAGGTACCTGCCTACCTAATTAAGAATTATTTCAACTTAAGACAGTAACTTAAACTATTTCTAAAATGTTCATACATAAAAGCGTGATTAAAAATCTTTTGGTTTTTGGTCTCATTCCTGGGATCGTCCAAGTAGGTACAATCATGTATATGATTGTACCTACTCCTAGTAGCTATTAGCAATTCCAAAACAAAACAAAAGTTTTATTAAAACTAAACAAAGGTTAAGTTTTCAAAAATCATCAACCACAAACTTAATTTGGTCTGCGGTGCGGCCCGCGGTATTGTAGGATTTTACTGGTAGAAAACTACAAGGGTTTAAAAATTTACACACTTTAGTTGTACTTCCTACCTAATAAATAATTACTTAACAAAGGCGTGCAGAGCTGTGGTAGTGAACTAGTGGTGTGACCAATAGACTGAGATGAGAAAGGTAAATTCAAGGCACGATCCACCAACTTTTCGGAAGTTATGAGCATAACTCTATCATATGCTCAAACGGTAAAGGAAAGCATAGTGAGGAAACCTGCATGCTTGAGAGATTTTCTCAATGGTATGTGATGTCTGTCCAATCCGCAGTAGGCTAGCCGCTAGCTATAGGCTCCCAGCAGTGGGATAATATTGGGTTGATGATGAAATGCGTTTTAATTAATGTTCGTTGATGTTAGGGCGAGGGAGATGAAGCCAGCCAAGGTCTGTCAATGGAGCAAACCGCCATCCTTATCGCTGGGGAGATGGCTGGCAGCGGTGTGCTGGCGCTACCACGAGCTCTTGCGAAGACCGGTAAGTAACATACATTGCTACAAGTAGCAATTACATATCTAATTAATCTATAATTAGGACTACACGCACGTTGTCAAAAAAGTATATTTAAAAAATAGTCTTCACCCCATTAAAACTCCTTTATTAGGTTCTCAGTACTCAGTTTGGGAGAGGCCTATGTCCAGCAGTGGACTGCGATAGGCTGAGGTGATGATGATGATGATGACTCAGACTGAACTAGGACCGAGAGCTAATCTTGCAATTATCAAAATAAAAACAGACAGAAACAATAACAAAAAGACTTATGAGGATGACCTAAACAGTTGTCGCAAAGAATACTGACCTCTAGTTGCGACCAATTGACATTCAGAACATATTTATTTTACTTCTGTAGATTTTACTTTAACTATTCGTTTTGGTATATCGCAGACAGGATGTATTGTTTAATTTTTCTGTCAATATACTGTCAGTTTTTGTCATGCAAAGGGCTGATGTAGGATCTCATGCAGGGCTTATTTCTTTTTAATAAGGTGAGCTATCCAATATCATAAATTTTCCATATGTGTACAGCTAAGCGTTAAATATTTTTCTTATTATTGCTGGCGTCTTTTAATTTAGTTAGGTTATTAATAATAAATATATATCTATGCACAGAAGGCAGTGTTTTAACTACCACTGGACTAATTGGGTCGTCAAATTATATTATATTACTTTAGTTTAGATGATATTTACCTACTTACTTTCTAATACTGAGCCGAATCCTAAACTAGAGCTGGGCGTATCAACATTAGTCAATTAATCGTGAATTAATTAATCACTTTACCTATTTTTAAGTTACATTTTTCGGCGTTTACTCTTTCTCTTACTTTAATTAAAAATCTAGGACAAATTCTACATCCGAAATAGTCTAAAACTTCCTAGATGAGGCGACTAAGATTATCAGTCCTGTAATCCTACGCAACAGATGTTATAATAATGTATTTTTATGTTTGACGCAGGCTTCCCCTATTGAACGCCACAGAGCTCTATCTTCGGATCTTCTCCTTTAACCACTGCGAGCAGGGGGAAGCCTATGTCCGGCAGTGGACCAATATAGGCTGATAATGATGTTAAAAACTGATGCACTAAGTGTTAGTAGAATTTGTATAAAGATAAATACTACGAGTATGTATAGATACGTAATATCTACTAAGGCTATGCTAATAGCGAAGGTAACTATTTCATTTGTGTATATTCTGGACAATATTATCTGCATAGTATTCAGTGGTATGGTGAAACCCATACAATAGGTATGCGAAATATGCGTTTTTAAAATATAAAATTATTCTTTTTAGTACAGTCTAACAACCTAATTGGTATGTACATGCAACTATCGACTGATCCATGTGTTGTAGACCAATGTAAACCAAAAAAACCAAACAGATGTAAACCAATTAGTTTGTTAGAGTGTACCTAACTAGGTACTTAATATTTAACCTGTTTCTTTTTCACGAAATAAATAAAAGTCTATGCGTCTGTAAATACGTATTAGTTACCGACTTACATGATTGTTCAGATATCAGCAAACTTTTGCCGGATTAAATTACACAGTACCTACATATTAATGGATAAAAACTCTGGTTCCAAATAATAATTATGTATTCGTAAAATGGTGATATTTTAAAGTGTTTTGACATTTTGAAAAGTATTTTGTTAGTGGGGAAGTTAAATAACATTTAAATTTGACCTTGATCTATATATTTTATTTTGGATTTTAAATGTTTGGATATTTAAACTTTAGATATAATTAATTAAATCTAAATTCCTACCAGTCAATAAAACAGTTTTGTTCGGTTTGTGGGCAGGTAATAGGTTAGACCGTGTCGCCCTGAAAATAACCTTGTATTTCATTAATTGAATAAAAACGTACCTATAAGAGTCTAAATCATAACGTATGTTAAAATCAAAATCAAAATGAGTAGTTACCACATAACAAATTTTACGATGTACCTAACTAAGTAACAAAACGTGTTAGAGATCTGTAGGTTTGTCAAATTTTCCACGGATAACTGGAATAAACTATGAATACATTATTTTATTGTACAGTAGGTATTTATGCGGTCAATAACGTTGAATAATTTCTCTCTCGAATTAAAATTTGATACATTTGTTATTCTGTTTTTTTGCACTCATAATTATTTTATAACTATGGGACTAGAACTATAGCTGCTTTGTCGGTGTTGGGTTCGATTCCCGGGAATCGCCAGGTTCAGCAGTGTTATTGGGTTTTTCCTTGAAATTCTCAGCAATAAGCTTACTTCCCTATAGTTTACCCTATAATATGGGACCTTAAACGTACCGGCGAAAAGTGGGTGTAAATTAGTACACCTCTGCCTGACCCTACGGGAATCAACAGGCGTGATGTGTTATGTAGACACTGGAAATTGTAAGAGAGGAATGGTATTTTTAAGGTTGGATTTATTTCAAGGATACTTCGGCTGAACGGCAGTTCATGAAATGAATTCTAAAATAACTATATTCGTCACATATAACGGCATGACTCGAATATGATGACATCTTACCATTATAATATGTCTACATATTAAACGACTAATTTTTTACAAAAATACATCTTAATATTATAAATTAATTTATTAAGATACCCAAGCAGATGCTTACTTAAACTGGACATCTTCATACACAATGTTTTAGGATGAAACAAAAAACCCTATCAGTTCTAATGAAAATAAACATTAAAACAACGTATTCGAGTCGACATTAAAAACAATATTTTCAATGCTGTTTGTCTTTTATGATAAAAAAATCTAGATAAAAATCTTAATAAATACGTTTTCAATCTTTATTTTTGAATTATGATCAAAAGGATTGGCTTGATATTACAAAGATGGATATAATTACTCATTGGAAAATATAGTCATCAGAATAAAGGTTAGGTTAGATAGAATAAAGATTTTAAAATCTGCCTTTGAGTATCGATTTACTTATTAAAAAGCAGCGATATTTAATGTAGGTATTTATTAAGTTGTTTGTTATTCTAAATATTAGGTACGTAGCTAGATACTAATCTATGTAATTAAGATTTGGTTCTTCTCTTCTATTTAGAATTAAAAACATACATAATAATATGTGTATTTGACCAAATTAAACAAATGAATACATAAAATAATGCGACAAATTGTACCTTATTATTTCACAATATAAATTAATCTTTATCTATGATTAAATAGTGATTAAGTAGCTCTTACAGTGTAGAAGCTAGGCTATGTTGGAGAAGATGCACTATTTTCCCACGAAACCTCGCTTCAACTGGTGTATATTAATGAAACGCTTAAATGGTCGAAACCACTTCGATATGTTAATGTGCCAAATTCGTGTCCGACTATCAACTCCAGTCAGTCTGTTATCAACACTTTGATCATCTGATAAGATAGGCAATAGGTCAAGGATTACATTACCATTTTAGGCGTGATAATTTGCAAATATCTGATATGGAAATAAATAGTTTTTTTCGATAAGTTCGATGAAGCCGTAACATAAAGTATGTCGTAGCGTCTTTTAATGATTTCTTGCAGAATTATGCATAAACGGAAAATACTTTTTATAGAATAACCATAGCTTCCGTAACATTATGCAGTATTGTAAACTTTGTTTGTTACTATATAGTTACCTTAAGTCTTTCATGACGCAACAATTTTTTATTTTCTAACGCTCGATTCAATCAACAGCTTGAATTGGAATTAGGCGTTTTTGCGTTTTTGCCATACCTATTATTGGAATTAGATAATATAAGTTCACATTATTAGGACCCATAACTTATTAATTGGTCATCCGTGGTGCTTGACAACTGGGCTTAACCCAGTTGTAAACATCTGTTCTTATGCCATTGACATTTAAACTCTATCCTGTCTCTCGCTTGACAAGGAGGGAAGTGGAAAACTGATATTTTCTTACTCCTCCTATTTAAGGTCACGATTAATTTCGATAATTTCGATTCCAAGACTGTTAACGCCATTCTGCTGGAACCGACGTGTTTCAGGAGAATGATGCTAACTGGCTTCATTGTCACGATGATTTTCTTGATGGTTACTATTGATGATCCTGGCTTACAGGAGTTGCAGTAGTAGGGAGTTAGGGTGGCGGGCATCATCATAATCAACCCATTAACGTCCCACTACTGGGCACGGGTCTCCTCTCATTCGAGAGGTATTAGGCTATAGTCGTTAGCCTACTGCGGGTTGGCAGACTTCACATGACATCAAGACAAATCTCTCAAGCATGCAGGTTTCCTCACGATGTTTTCCTTCACCGTTTGAGCTTGTGATAAATATGCACATAACTTCCGAAAAGTCAGTGGTGCGTGCCTTGGGTTCGAACTCGAGACCTTTGACGTCTCAGTCCACTGGTCACACCGCTAGGCTACCACAGCTCATCAGGGTGGCGGGCATGTCCCAAAAGAAAAGAGATTGAATTAGTCCTATGATGGGTTTAATATTGTATAAAAACTTTTGTGTATGGGGTGCCTATAATATCAATTCGTGATATTTCTCATCAATTAAAGAGGTTCTATGGATAAGAGTAAAAAGAGCGACTGTTTACAGTAATGTCGTCTCCGGTCGACATAGACCAGACCAGGAGGCCGCATTGACTGGATGATATATTTTAAGACTCTTAGATATCGATACTCTTTCGTGCCTCGGAGAGTATTACCCACGTTAGAACTGTGTACTTGTAAAAATTAATATAATATATGGGCTAGTGTATGCGCATGATCTTGGGTTGGATTGGATGCCCTGGTGGAGAGAAGTTTTGTTGCGTTTTCTATATAATTCTTTGCAGCAGCTAGAAAATAAGCTTCAATTTGTTTTTTTTTTTTCAATTAAAAAAATCAGTTTATTACCATCGGACCTAATGGTGTGGGAGCTTACCACTGCTGGTATACAGGTGTGATCATAAGATGGCATATGTATAAAATAATATAACATTCAATCATGTTTAATTAAATACGTACGTGTATAGGTACTGGTGTACTGTGAGCATCAATGAGTTATATACATATCTAAGTAATCTTACACGGAAGCACTGATTCGGATTGCGCTCACGAAAAAACGGTGGGATAAAATTACTTTGGCCTCGCTTGACCAATTTGTATAGGTAGGTATGTATATTTTTACGACAGTTTATTATGAATATACTTATAATACTATTAAAACGACCACATAATATTAAATTCCATAGATATCAATGCAAATGTTTTGATAGCCAAATACATGATCAGATTGGTAATATAGAGATGCTGGGAAGATTATGTTCTTACTATATTATTCGTTCAAGGTCCGTTTACTGATACATCAACTTGTTGGTTAGGAGTCAACATAGACCAATGTAATTTTACTTCTTATTTCCCGCCATAATAAAATTATATATACTAATACTTAATATTTTTCCCGTGTGAGCTTCAAAGTCGCGGTTGGACTCGAAGCCGATTGCTCAATCATTATGCAATCAATCAACAGACTTGTTTAATTATAACTCCATATGTATAAGGTACACATTTGAATCTATTTTAGTAGTGTACGGTGCTTTATGCATTTTGAGCAATATCACTGATTTTTAATTTTTAACAATTGCATCTAAAATGCTACAATCATAATTATTTTTGCTTGTAAGCAATAAAATAATAGCTGTTTTAATCTGGTTCTTATGAAAACGTACTTTTTTTTAATGATGCTACTAAAATGACTGTCTGTGTGTCATGTATTGCATTAAGTGTAGTTACTATAATGCAATACATGGTGACGTTGGAAGTGAAGTCCTACAGATATTTACGAGGTCCATAACGCTCATTCTAACATTTAAGACGTAAGGTCTTACCAAAATAAAAGCATGAGACTCAGCGGCAATACGATGTGTGTTCAGCCGTGGATGAGCATAAACAGCACCTGCAGATCCTGGGCCTGCCGTGTACTGAAACGTCTTCAGACGTCACTACATATAAGTACGCAAAGGGACGTAAAAAGAAATACAATTAAATATCTCTGTCTCGGTCCTCCAAGAGTAACAATATTGATGTAAAATTGACACCACCGTCGCGTGATACTAGTTCGGGACAGCCTTAACCTTGTGGTCGCCGCTCGCGTTGCCCACACGGTACATCTAGTTCCACGTACCGCAGCCGGTGAGCCGGTGACGAAATAACCCAATTATTAGACCGGTTCTACGACTTTTTGTGCATTTTTCCACGCTAGTCTACTACAACACTGATATAATTAAGTAGTGTTGTTTTTATACAAAACTATATTATGTTTATTTTTATGTTTCTATCACGTATTTCTATTATAGTCGTTTATTATGCTATCAATAATATTTAGCTAATTCTGCGCAATGACGTAAGTGGTCGAAGTTTGAGCGTCGTGAGGGGAGCAAATTTTCTTTAATAAATTATTGAAATATATGTGAAATTATGCTGTTTTGTATAATTTATTCTCGACCGTCCCGCCGCTCAGGGAGGCGACGTTTGGATTCTTCTCAATTCTTCCATTCTTCCAAGTAAGGCGTAGCGCCTCTCAAGCCAATCGTCCATGACCGGTCTTACCACCACTATGGTGGCGTGCCCTAATGTGGAATTATGCCTACAAATCCCTTGAGATCTTCAGTTCAGATGCCTATAAAATTCAACTTCCGTGACATTATAGTTTTTAGTGGGTGTTATTTGTGATTTCGCTTTAAATCTTAGAGTTCTTGATAACATGAAACGACCTGAACGAGACAGCATAAAATAACCATAAAAATTTAAATGAAAAAATATCTTTACATAAAATCCTCCTTACAAACTTACTATTTTACGGTCACAGGATGGGTGGGTGTGCCGATGATTTTGCTGATTTGCGTGGTGGCGGCATTCAGTGGTAAGCGACTGGGTGACTGCTGGTCCATTTTGGAAGGGCGGGACCCGGAGATGAGGACCCGCAAAAGGAACCCATACGCTATAATTATGGAACAATCTCTAGGGAAAACGTGGAGGTAAGCATTTCTATTATTTAAAAAAAACGACCGCAAGCGAAATAATTTATTACTTTGAATCATTAAAATTAATGATTCAAGCAGTTTATAGAAATTACGAGACTATTCACTTAATGCAATCCTGTTCATTAACTTTGCAGACGACCTTTTCTCTTATTTCCTACTTAATGTTAAAGTTTCCAAAAATCTTTTCTTAGCTGCACTTATATGTAAGACTATATTAGCCAAACATCAGCATAATAACTCAACCCCGCCACTTTGTCATATCATAAATGCTTGATTTACGTACCTACTGTAGAAATCACTTGTATTATACAATATCTGTAATTCTTAGCGTGATAGTCTCAATGGCGATGATCATGACTCTGTTCGGCGCGGCTGTGGTGAATCTCCTGTTGGCAGCACAGATCATCGAGGCGGTCCTACTGTCAATCATGCCTACTATCACCATCTGCTTGTGGTACCTCATTGTCGTCGCAGCCATGACACCGCTGCTCTTCTTCGGGACACCTAAAGACTTCCAGTAAGTATTTTACTACGACAACCGAGGAATTACTACGTTCCATATACTTTTTAGTAGGGTAGTGCCTGATGTTACCTTCTAATAATAGAATCAGTGTTGCGAATTTCATCGCTGCATGGAAAAATACCTTTATGGGGTACTGGTAGTTTTTTTGGGTTTGGTCGTTTGTAAACGCACCCACGTTGCAGAAGCAAGTCCTCGTATGAGTCCCATTTACAAAAATAAATGAAATATGTACATTATATGTCGTTATTCTTATGGCTTCCAAGATTTGAAGACATAAGAAAAGGCAATCCTACTTGTGGTCATTGCCAAAACGACATTTCTTCTTGATTATGATGAAATTAATTAAACTTTTTTAGCCTGATGGGAATTTTGGCGTTCGGCTCTACACTCTTGGCTTGTATCCTCTACTTCATCGAAATGATGAATGAGGTCTCACCGTTTACTTATCGCTACGGTATCCATGGGTTCATGGACTTCTTCCTGGCAACCGGAACCATGATGTTCTCTTTTGGAGGAGCCTCTACTTTCCCCACCATTCAGAATGACATGCAGGACAAGTCCAAGTTCGGGAAAAGCCTGCAATACGGGTTTTGCGGTATGTTTTATCCGATAACTCATAAGCATAACGCTAAGCTATTTTAATTCCTACTATGCTAAATGGCACTACATTGTCACTAATTTTAAAGCCAGTTTTAAATAAAATGACTTCCTGGGCTTTTTAGACCACTTTAAAATTAAAAACTAAATAACTTAAAAAGACGACGTGCTCGTGCCATTTCGCAAAGTAGGCATTAAAACAACTTAGTGTCTTCGTACATTTTAAAAACGTACTAACTAAATTAAATTTTAATTAATAAAAAAATTTGCAAGTAGTATAATACTTAACCAGACTACACACTAATTTATACGATTTTTTTCGAAAGATTTTGTAATATTTTATTTAAATTGAACTTGAAGATACATTTTCAAGATTTAATGAAGTTTCAAACACTTTTGTAGTCCAATTAAGCATTAAAAAAAACTTGCGATGTTTTCCATTAAGACAAATTAATAGTGATAATTTATTGCTTTTTTTCTGTAGCTGTTGTCATTTTATACCTGACGGTGGCAATATCCGGGTATGCGGTGTACGGAGAACGGGTGCTGCCGAACGTGGCACTCTCCATGTCTGCTACACCTCTCACATTGGCGGCCAACGTGCTGATGGCTATACACCTGCTCTCCGCTTTCATCATAATCATAAACCCCGTCTGCCAGGAGATTGAGGAGCTCTACAATGTTTCCAGAGGTTAGAAATATTTACTGGATTTCTTCGAACAAGCATGAGCCTAATAATAATATTTAGTTAGCATCTTGCATAAATCAGGAGGTCATCAAACTGACGGAGGATGCAACAGCTATTGCTATAATTTTCTCATTACCTACGTATGACCTATCTATTTTTAAAAGACCTCATCAGTCTAGAAGTCAGAAGGAGCAAGCTCATCTACGTCGTATTTGAGACCTAATTATAACCTAATTTGCATTTATTGAAAATAGTATCTATGGAATTTCTTGCCGGCTCTTCTCCATTCGACTTTTTGGAACCGTGCAACTACATTTGACAATTCGTAGCATATGCACCTATATAATATAACATGTGCTCATGAATTGTTGGTCTACTTGAAATAAAATATTTGACTTGACTTGAAGAAATGTACAGATGAAAATGCTATGATTTCTCGCTAGCAAGTACCTAAATAAATAAGTTGGACGATTCGTGCAGATTCTGTTGGCTGGCGCATGGCGGTGCGCTTGTCCATCATGATGGGTGTCCTTTTTATCGGCGAGAGCATCCCTCGGTTCTACACCCTGCTGGCTCTTATTGGAGCCACCACCATCGCTCTTCTCACCTACATTCTGCCCTCAGTTTGCTACTTGAAGCTTATCAACCAGCCCGTTGCTGAGGGACAAGAACCACTGTAAGTAGAACTGTAAACTGTGCTATATTTTCCTCTTGGTTTGGTTATATTTCATGATAATAGGTATGTTAATGTATATCACAAAGTAGGTATAAGGTCGATGTCCAATATTTCTATTTGCCTAAAACAAAATGATCGTTTACACATCATTACTTTTAAATTGCTTACCTACTTAAATAATGAGATCATAAATGAGAACTTTCTCTAGGTATAACTACAACTAAACTTTCTCGCTCCCTGTTATATGAGACTCTCATGTAACAGGTGGCGACTCTACTGCCATCAATCGGCCACGATCCCAAATTCCAATCACGCGAATAAACTGTTTTTCTTTCTTTCTTTCAATCTGCCTCTGAGAATTTCATAGTAAAATACAACAACACTGCTCGATCTGGGAATCGAACCCAGGACCTCTTTTCAGCAGTTTACCTTACATACGATTACTAGACCGACGAGGCAGTCAGTATAAAGTATGTTCAGTTAATCGAGTGATTGATTACGCACATTATTTAACACATAAAAGCAGACGTGCTTTGGTGAAATATAATCTAGGGGTTGGTAAAAACCGCGAAGGTTTGTTTAATAGAAGTATGTTTCTTAATTCCAGTGACATTCCTCCCTGGAGGAAGATGGTGTGCTACGAAGTGATCGCCCTTGGAGTCGTGGGTGGCGTGGCAGCCACCATCAGCGCCATCAGTGCCATCTTCAGCACGTCCATGGCCATGCCCTGCTACTTGTGATAACATTACAGCTATCATACAATCCAATAAAGTTTAAGTACCTATTGAATATACATATTTGTATGTAAGTAATCCAATCATTAACAAGCATGTTAATTCAAATAATTGTTTCTAATGTTATATTAATGATTAAATAATTTACTTTCACTGTAAGTACCTATCTTTTTAAAAACACGGTTAAAAGACGCAAGGAATGTGAATTAGGTAATTAAGTCGTATTAATTAAGTACAACCGGTTGATTTCGTCAATTTAGTCATAATATCCCATAAATATAATTGGCGTTCAATATTTTGACAGTTCATAATATTCTATGTCCTTTTTTAATGGTTTTAATAAGATAGATAACATACGTTTAAAAATAGTGCTATTGGCAATTGATTGATATTTGCAATTTTGAGTTGAAGGTGTGCAGCCCTGATAGCACAGTTTGTATTCTAATTTTGTTTTAATTCTAACGATTCCATCTCAAGAAGTCACTGTGTATAAGTAGGTATAGGTATTTTTAGCGATATTATTAGGAAACCTAGTTATACTTAAAGTAAATAAGCCATAATATTTGCCATTATTTTTATACGTTTGATTGATTGCCCAATAGCGTCAATTTTACCACGTACTTGTACTAATCGTACCTACTTTGTTATACATAGAAGTTTCCATACAGGCTCACAACGAATATTATACATACTTTAATATTATGAATATGAAAGTGTGTCTGTTACCTCTTAATAAAATGGGAAACAGAACCATGAAATATATTAATATATCTATATACTATATTCAATGTTATGGTGATGACATAGTTAAAAAAAAATTCATTAATCTAGATCTTTTATGACCTAAATTTTAATGAACTTTATTTACCTACCCAAACTTCAAAGAATAGAAATAAAAACTGGAAACTTCATTTTCATTTTTTCAATTTTCTGGAATTTAAGGAAAACTTGTAAAACAATATAATCAATTTCGTGGTTCTGTTTCTCGAGTTGGTCTAGAGGCAAATACCTGAGCTCACCTAATTCCAGTCATAGACGTAAGTATACCATGACATTAAGATCCATTACTTTGGTTTTGTATCTACTATTTCTTGTTACGTTTCAAACAGTGCCTTGGCTTGAATAAATAATTATAGTTAAGTGTATCATGTTGTTTTATTTAGGAGTTGTCCATGTTTACTAAGCAACTTTAATCTGTAGCTACACTCATTACAGTATTAATGTGTCAGTTAGGGTACTAACTGTACTATAGTGTAGCGCGGTAAACAAACTTCAGCCTTATTAATATTACTATAACGTCAAATGGTTATTTACTTCAAGTTTCTTTATAGTTTTTACAGAGATATTCGCAGACATTAAAAATAAGACGAGTATAGTATTACATAATGCTCTTTTACAACATGTAGGTAGGTTTCTACTTAAAGATGATTTCAAAATTTGTTTTGCCTCTGGTTAATTAGAACAAACGTTAGATATTATTAACGAAAAAGTTGTCCGATTAGGTTTTAATTAGAAACTTTTCAGTATGCGTCCTCGTGTGATGAGCTCAAGGCAACAGATAGTCAGCTTTTTTTTTTATATACGTTGCTCCACACTAGGATTTTCTCCTGTATCGTGCGTGCGTTTACAAACACTAAGTTTCACATGCACAACCGTCCAGACCCAGAACAACTACCTGTAGAACGTACAAATATTTGCTCCGTGCGGGCATCGAAACCGCAACCCGTGACGCACAAGTCGGTCGATCAGCCACTGCGCCAATCAGGTTGTCTAGCTAGATTAAGTAAGAGATAATAGCTAATATGAGGGAATATAAGCTTGTATAAACAGCGTGCAGCGGTAAATAGATACTCCGCGACCCCCAGCAGCGTGTCATCATACTGATAACGCTTATCTACACGACACAAAGTTCGACACATTGTCAAAGACTTCTGTGTCACTGGCCACTAGCATGATCTTAATGAAGGCAACATGACGTTATTTCAAGAAAATATTATATTACGAAATAAAACTACTTTTGTTAAAAATATATCGCCGCATATTGCACGATCAAACGTTATGATGAATGCTCGTTCAGAATAAATTGGAAGGACAATTAACTATTATTGTAGGTATCATCACACATGTCTTTAGAATATTTTCCGGTATCAATATTACGTAGAATATTTATTACTACATCAGCATCATTGCGAATATTTTTGGCACTGAAAATTATTAGAATAAATAGATTACATACATACATACCATTACATTTAATGAGAATAGTTTCAGAAAAACATGAACTAGACTAAGGTTCTACACATGTAACTTTATTGTTTTTACCCAGCTCCATCTAGTTCCGTGATAAGCAACGAAGTGTTACGGATGCAAGATGATAGATATATATATACATATTATACATAGATACATCAATGACTCGAATACAAATGTTGATGATCGTCACACAAACATTTGTCCCTACCGGGATTCGAACCCGGGACCCATAGCACAGCAGGCAGCATTAACTACCGCTGAGCTAAACGGGTCGTCAATTTATTAATGTTGTAATAATAATGTCCCATCCTCCCCGTAGTCAAAATGTAACAAATCAATAATGTGTGATTACAATATATGATCTAAACCTAACCGTCAATGGCAGCGTGTACAGTGATGAAGATAACTTAGTGTCGTCCAATACGAGGTCTGCTCCAGAGGTCAGCTGCACTGGAACTGGTAATGTACAGAGAAGGACAGAAAGTCCATTATTAAATAAAAATGTAGCAGCCCAGTGAGTAGCGAACGTACGGCTTTGAAGATTTTAAGACATTAATAATAAGGTTTATAGTGAAACTAAAATTATGAACATTAAACTATTATACAACATATGCATCTTCATCCGAAAAGCTCTAAACGAAAGCACAAAATTAAAACATATTAGTACTCGCACCGGTCGGTGGCCTAGTTTTCTCGTATTACCAAAACCTAGAACTAACTACAGTAAAAAAATATAACATACGAAGGGGCACAAATGTATAATAAATTATCATCTGGAAGAAATAACGTAAACTTATTCAACATATTTAAAACTAAATCAGCCAAATATCTTATTTAAGACTATTTATTAATGACATAAATATGTTGGGTGGGTTACACAGAATTAAAATTATTACTATTAGATATTATTTTGTAAAATTATTTTTGTTGATTGAACGACGATCGAAATTAGCTATAATGTGTACTTATTTTATGCATGTAATTGACATATCTCTTTTATGGGAAATGAAGATTCTTTACCTCAAAACCTTAATGTTGTTAATTGTTAACCGTCAATGACATCCCGACACTTATTGGGAAGAAAATGTTCACAAATTTACTACTAAGTCTCTAAACTGATTGCTCTACACTAACTGAACGTGCAAAGGACCTAGGAAAATTTATCCATACAAATGTAGGGTGGATCACCCTCAATTATATGAGTCAGTCAGTACTGGAGTCTAATAAAAATTCACCTTACACTAAGTAAAACACATTAATTCCACCCATAATATAAACTGTCCGATTTTATTTTTCGGACACCTTTTATTCTGCTAAATGAATTTTTAAGAATATTGGACAATATTCTTAAAAACTCATTTAAAGAATCGCCTCTTATTTATAGATTACTGTTTACAAAAACTGCAGTGTCTTTTTATCTATGTTACATATTCATGATGACGCTGTGTAAAGTAGTACTTCTGTGTTTGCCTACATTTTGGTGAAGATGGTTACACGATTGGGCTGCTCGCTCGCCGTCTCACACTATCGCACCAAGCGTTGAGCTGCGCATACGAAACTACGTTCTCATCTTACTTGTCTTCTTAGGTAAGCCTTGCACATGTGGATAAATATATTACAATGTTCTATTTGGCATAGTTAGAATTGACCATTATTATTTGTCAGATAGACAGTGATTTACTTTAGGGTTGTTATGATGATCTACTTAAAGTAGGAATCCAAGAGATGCCGATATCTTGGTTGAAGTTCGCACCGTCTGTTATTTATATAATATTATTGCAGGAATCTTTTTAAGCAATGGTGGTGTGCAGCGTTTTCCGCCTGACGTTACGGCTCACCCGCAGCGGATTCGCGGCCCAGTGTTGCGGCCGAGCTCTCTACAGCACTGAACACAAAGGTATGTATAAAAAACTAGACTAAGATTTAATGCTAAAGCCAAATATCGCTAGCAAGTTTCTATTTGTTACTGTAAGTACGGCAATGCGTAAAAGGATCGTTTATTAACCTATATGCTGCTCAGGGTGGCAACGTGTCAGTTTTAATTGGTAGATGTAAGTTTAACCGTATTATTTTCCCTAGGTTACAGATATCTAGTAAGATATAATTATGCTAGGTTCTTCTGCGTCTAGTGTTGACTACCTAGTTACTAGATTGAAACTCTTTAATACTTAACTAACTGTGTATAAGTTAGTGAAGTCATGTTACCTTCATATAGATACGGTGAAATGTCCTCTAAATGAGAATATAAAAATCGTCCCAGAATAATGATTCAGGCTGTGCTGCTTTTAAATTTGCAAACATTCTGTAGTGTCCCGTTTTGTCCAGATAAGTTCATCTAGTTTGAATGAGTTGACTGATAAGAATTCTGCTGATTTAGAAACAAATTGTTTCGACCATTGCTTAATTATGTTGACCTTTACTTAAGCTTAAATAGGCCAAGCTCTAATTTAAGAACAGTTTTGTAATATTGTTACTATTTACTATTAATTTACCTCTACCTTAGCTGGCGTTGGCTTTCCAAGGATTTCTACTAATTAAAAATACATTTAGAATTAGAGGGATTGGACCATGACCCCATTTGGTAACTGATTGTTCACTCGTTCGAAAATATCTAATAACTGTACCTAAATACTTTACTTAAATAATGAATAAGCTTTTGTTATCAGCTGCTCTCGGGCGGATTACGCAACACTATCCCACTCTGTGTGTATCTCGTAAATATATACCTATTGCGACAGAGTGAATATAAATATAAATAGAGACCTGTATTAAATGTGTTAATAGTTCGCCTAAAGAATAAATATTATCTTACCCATAGTTAATCAACCTTCAGCCCTAGCCAGAATTCTTGTATCGACGTATTTAGGGTGTAATACTCAAACCCCACTCAATTAAGAAACTTATTCGTATTTGGCCATTAATTTTGAGAATTACTTTTGAGACGATGCTAGCGGAAATTTAAAATAATTCAAATCACTATCGAATTACTTTTAGATAATATTATTATACATAATATCAATATACAGCAATAAAACCAAAGCAGTTTTATTTAAAATTATAGATTTAATGCAATAGGGTTGGTATTATGAATGCTGACTTAACGTGTCAAAATCAATGTAGGTACAGTCGAGTGCATTAATATATGGGCATTTCTAGGGTTCAAAATATTGTAAGCGTTCGAAAGCTCAATAAAATCTATACAACTTTTAGAACAAAAATATGTCCTCATGTGAACGGTTCATTAATTATATACCATGCATAAGGCCATGCATGCATAAGGGATATGTGATCACCTTGTGGCTTCAATAATATCTGAGCAGGCTAAGCTTCATCATTTTTCATGGAAAGTCAATTATTTACCTGAATAAATAAGATCTAGTTTATGTTGTTACAGAAGTGGCAGTAATTTCCATTATTAACCCGCGATTGCTTTTTTTAAGTTTTTAAAATAAGTGTTTTCGATGCCATAGTGAAATTAATCCAGCCAGTGACAAATAATGTTGCAAACTCCTTGATTATGCAATTTTAATATTGCTAGTAAAATCATTTTTATGCCGAAGTATTAAGGTTGAACAGGAATTGTTTATATAATAATATTATTGTATTCATGTGTGCATACATATTTGTGAATCCTACACTGCTCATATAATAATGTGCTTATTTATGGCTATGGCTGTAAACATATTACTGAAAAAAACAGTCCCATATTAACGAATCTACATCTTGATCACAATTGAATGATACTTACAGCTGTCACATTGTTATGAACTTTTTTGACGATAATATATTTTTGAACCCTAGAAATGCCCATATATTAATGAACTCGACTGTACCTAAAAGCTGTGCGAACAACAATTAATAAACGGCAGTTAACTGCTACGTAAACCTCTCCTAGGATATGCCACCTTTTTTTATGCCATATTATGACGTCTTTGTCCTATCATAAGCTACCCAGAGTATTCATCCAGACCACTTCAAGGTAAATACGCCACAGCTTCCTCGTCTAGCGTGGCTAACAGTCAAGATCGTGTGGATAGAAGTAGCGCAGAACAAGTGTCACCAACTTAACTAAATCCCAGACTAAGATCATATATCACATCTAAGGTTTTCATAAAATGATATGAAAAAATGCCCCTTATTCAACAAATATATATAAGCCATAAACTGACTTTAAAGCATCGCAATCCATGCAAGAAGTTACTGGAATAGGTTCTGAAACCGCATTTTAATAAAAATATCTATTATTTGTCGATATGGTCATGGTTACACACATGGCACATCGATAAAGAATAACTATCATGAATAAATATTTAATGTTTTGTGATAAAAAATATTATTACTATATTTAACTTATTATATTTCTAATAACTCCGGTTGTACGCTTTACGCTTATCACTATACCTACATATATCGCATCGTTTTAACATATTTTATCGTTTACTTTCAGGTCGGTTTTACACTAAGAAACACGAGTGGGTGTCGGTGAGCAATAACATCGGCACCGTGGGCATCTCGAGCTATGCGCAGGTGTGTAAATGTTCTAAATAAAATTAATATTCTGCGACATGTAAAATTACCATTTAATCCCAAACAAAGCAGAGCTTGTATTATGGGTACTAGACATTATTATAATACTTAAATACTTTTTTTTTTGTAAATACACACTTATAATACATAACACCCAGACGAACCAAACACTTATATTCATCATATAAATATTTGTGTCCCGTGGGAATCGAACCACTAGACCACAGAGGTAGTCCAAGTCAGGTCGTCGTGTACTTCTATCATCCTGATAATTATCATCCTCCGTTGCTTTTACGTCCAAATTTTGTTCTTTGATCTAAAACCCTTCAAGAAGAGAGCATATTCATACATAATTATATACACTCACGCCTTTTTCCCATGGGTTAGGCAGAAACAGAATGCCACGCCCTACGGTCCCTGAATACCATTTTTGCCTCGTCCACATTCATACGAGTACTACGCACCTGACCGTTTTAAAGGAGTTCACCAATTAGGTTGGTTTATGTCCTACTAGGACGCCCCCTCTCGGCGTTTCCACTGACTATAAAATCCTTTCGTCAGTCGCCTATCATTCATCCTCTCAACATGCCCGTACCATCTCAGTACATTCTTTTGTCACTACGTCGTCTTTCAAACCACAACGCGTCTTTCTTATCACATAATTCCTCAATCTATCAAAGTTACAGTCATTCATTCCTAAAAGGCCGGCAACGCATTTGCAAGCGGTCTATAGGCGGCGATGATCACTTACCATCAGGCGAGCCTCCTGCACGTTTGTTTGAATGATGCTCAAAATACAAGGAAATGCTCAAATGAACAAATCCTTGATCTCGATTTGATACTGACTTTTATCCAGGTCTTCTATATACTCGTAGATATACAAAAGAACCACTTATTGTCTTTTAGACGGAAAAACATATTATGAAATACATCTGGGTCAAAATGTCCAATTGTGGGTGTACATTAGTTAACTTCTGCCTTACCTCTCGGGAATGATAAGTGTGGTATGAAGCTGTCCGGTTGGCCAAAGATTGCGTTGCATAAAGGGAGGGCATTTCGTGAATTTTTTTATCATATCTAAGGGACAATAAAATAATAAGAGATGCGCAATAATGTATGCAACCACGTGTAGCCACGCTATGCAACTAGACCGTTACAGTAAAACTATAGCTATCGTTTGGTACTAAGTAGGTACGTTGGGGACTAAACTGTCATATTTGGAAATGATTCAACTGCCTTAAACTTAAACCTGTACCGAAATTAATGAGAAAGGCAAAGAGTATTAAAAGTAGCCATGTTGTTAAAAGATCCCACGAAAAAGTAAAAGAAAAAGTAAATTAAGAGAAAGAAAAATCATTCAATTTCAATAGAAAGCACTACATTGTCATATTAAGTTACGTAACACTTCATCAAAAGTTTCGTGATACGTATGCTGTTTCAATGATTGTACGTTTGGGCTGATATGCGCCACTCTGCACCGGTTATATCTAAGTTATAGAGGTCAGGTCTAGAGAGCGGCGACAGATTTGCGGTGCGTTGACGCCGAGCAACATTACGTACGTTACTCTTATCTGAACTGCCTTAAGCTAATATTATGAGCTTTTTGAATCAATCTTTTGTTAAAAGTGTATAATTATTATCAAGTTTTTAAACTTTACGAAGAGTTGCATGGTGATAAATTAGCCGCTTAACTATCAATATCACTTATCTTATTGTTACCTACTATTTAAAAAAACAGTGAGCCGTCACGGGACTCCTGGCAGATGTGAAACATCGACATTATTTTGTAAAAGTGATATGCAGAAAAGAACATATTGTGATATTCACTCTCTAAATTATCACGGTCAGACATTTTATTATCAGAAAAATAATTTGTTTTCAAGTAAAACACAGGTTATGTTTTCCCTGTATCGTTTTTGGCGTTCTTTTTTATTATTATTTACTCTAAAAAAAATATATGTGTTAAAAGAAACATATTAACACAAACTCAAAGAGGTTTAATACAATTCACAATTCGAAAAAAAGGTAAACTTGAAAATAGAACTAAAATCAAATTCAAATTTCGTGGCGACGCTTTCGCTACGCCAGAAATCAGTTTTACGTGCGGCTATAGATGTTTCACATCAAAAAACAGCATAAAAGTCAGCTTTACCCTTGTAAGGTCATAGTCCAAGATCCCAGGGCCGCCAGACGTCACGTATTTTCTGATGAACCAAATGTTAGTAAGGTATTAAGTAGTGCTAGTATGTACTAAGAACCCATGCCTACCAGCTATTTTGCCTAGTGGGCCAATTTTCAGGTATCAGGTAATCAAGGTACATACAAATATTACTTACCTCACGTAAATTCTCCAAGCTGATTTTTACGTATATTTTAGGCAATATCCTTAAACATCAGTCACGAATACTCCCAGACACTTTCCGTCGGCCGTATTGCTTTGCAGACAGACGCTTTAAAGCTCCCAATATAATTACTTAACTTGACGTAAATTATGATGCTCCATTCTCGTAAAAGGTTTCAAAATAGTTGTGACACATTTGGTTCGTCAGAAAATACGTCACGTCTGGCGGCCCTGGGATCTTACTCTATCACATTTAAGCTGTTATATTTAGCTGTTTTATTTTTTATTAATAATTATTTCTAGCCTGGTCAGTCGCACTGGTAGTAAAACAGGGAAGGGAGGTAGGGTAGGAGGCCTTTCCCTTCCCTGTTTGATCATTTGCATTACTTGCCCAAATCTTTTTAATATCACTGTCGTCAAAGTCTACACTATCGCGTTGCCTCGTGTGAGGTGCAGTTTATGATAACCTACAGTTCGTTAGGCATGTGAAATCTGTCCTGATTTATCCCTTTTTATGGTCCACTGGGCACGGGTCTCCTCTTATTTCGTTTCCTTCATCTTCTCTCACGGAAACTGTAGGTACTGTCTTATTTTCATGTGCGTATAGTGTGAGGGCCATCACCACAGAAATGAAAAAGAAGTGTCTCAGGAGTTAGTAGAAATTCTAAAGAGTCTTAGAAGTCAATCCCAGAATTTGTATAAAGAAAATAAGAGAGATATAGAGCTTTAAGTTGAGCCCTCCGACAAATTCCGGCCCAAAGATCGTATTGGTATCAAAATTGAAGTTACAATTTGTACAAATTTGTAAAACATTAAACAGATTGTAAGAAGCTTTCAGTGTTGTTTGTTTGTTTTCCTTAAAAATTCACAGTCCACTGGTCACACCACTACAATATCACAGCTTCCTATTTACTGGTTAATTAACCAAACACGACTCAAGGACTATTCTATAAATATAAGTAGGATGTGTTTTGTTCAGGACGCACTTGGCGAGGTGGTGTTTGTGCAGTTACCTGAAGTGGGTAAGGAGATCGCGGCTGGCGACGAGTGCGGTGCCCTCGAGAGCGTCAAGGCGGCCAGCGAAGTTTACAGCCCAGTGTCCGGCACGGTCAGTACCTAATACCAGGCTCAGTATACAATCATGATTAAAGAAATTAAATTAACCTGGTAGTTGCACGAGTTTATTAGAATAATGCCAGCTGAGTAGGGACTTAATATACATATCTTTTTTAAACTCACTTAAGAAAAACTTGGATTTTTTGTATGCCTATAATAACAATAGGAGGGGATTATTTACCAATAGAGAACAGGTAAATAAAATTGGAAGCTGAAATTAGAGTTCGTGGTATTTATGTGGAGTTTTGTTCCGTTGGTTGGTATCCTTCTTTTGTATCTATTTAGGAAGTAGCAGTAGATAGTACTTAGTAAAGCCACTTGATGCTTATTGGTGGCTTAAAATACGTACTAAGTATAAAATATTAGTTCATATTTATTGTTGAGTATAAATAATATATCAAATATAAACATCGCAGTGACCCTTTTTATACACATATTTTAAAATATTTTAACCGCATGTTATTAATAAATAATGTATTTGGTCTATTTTAAATGACATGGAGATGGTTAATACCTATATAACTTAAGAAATTATCATCATCATCAACCCATTACCGTCTCACTGCTGGGCACGGGTCTCCTTTCATTTGAGAGGGGCTATAGTCTATAGTCCACCACGTTAGCCCACTGCGGGTTGGCAGACTTCACATGCCAGCGAGACAAATCTCTCAAGCATGCAGGTTTCCTCACGATGTTTTCCTTCACCGTTTGAGCTTGTGATAAATACGCACATAACTTCCGAAAAGTCAGTGGTGCGTGCCTTGGGTTCGAACTTGAGACTTATGACATCTCAGTCCACTGGTCACACCACTAGGCTACCACAGCTCTCTAAGAAATTATGATAAGGGATTTTTATATTAGGCTTGAAAAACTTGATATGAAAGAAATTTTAAATAACAAAATTTTAAATTGTAGGTGACAGATAAGAACACAGAAGCAGAAGCGAAGCCTGCATTGATCAACAAATCGTGTTACGAGGAGGGGTGGCTGTTCCGCGTGAAGCTCAGCAGCCCTGAAGAGGTGCAGCAGCTGATGGACCAGGCCACGTACGACAAGTATCTCGAGGAGCACTGACCCGCACCAATCTAGATATAGGACCGTATTTATATTGCTAAACCTTGGTACCAAATATAAGCCACCATCCAATGATAAGACCTAATTTCCAATTATAAGAAGCTTATTTTAATATTTGATTATAATTGCAGACCAGAAACAAAAGTAAAGAGTTCTCGCAAAGCGCTGTTGCAAGAGTAAAACCACTTTTTATAATTTTACATCTCCTCTTTTCAACCGTGGCGTGGGTGTAAATTTATGAAGGAATATAGGAATATAGATTTTAGCAGTTGGCAACATTCAATTTTTTTTCATTTTTCATTAAAAATATTATATGAGCACTTCTGTCGCAGAATCCGTTATTAAATTTCGCTCTTCAAGAACTCGTTACGCTTTTTAAGTAATACTTTTCTAATGAAAGCACTGAAGCCAAGTCAATAACTGATCATAGATTTGAATAATTTGTATACCTAGTATTTTTTAAATCTCGGTGAATCATGACGACCTTTGAATTACAAATTGAATAAAATCCAATTCAATCAAATTATGAAATCAGTTTTCATTAACTTTTGTATATTTACGAGTAAATAAAATTGACAGCGTCCCTTTTGCGAGTATCCAAGGACTTTAAGAGAAAGCTGTTGAAATGAAACTACTTATTACGGATTTTATCGCGGTATACAGGATCCAAAACGTCGAGTTAAAATAATATCAAAATACCGCGATAAAATCCGTAAAAAGTTGTATTATCTCAATGAATGCCTAGCTAAAAAATGTACTTTAACATTCACAATCTACTAAAGCTCTCTTTATTGATAAACTGCGTGTTATGTATGCATGTTATTGTTATTTTGTCATATTTTGTGATAATTAAATGGTTACCTTTGTCCGATTATTATTATTTATAGAATTAATGTACTTAAAATAAACTTTGGTGCCCTTGTGGTGTGACCAGTTCACAGTGGTCCAGTAGTAGGTCATAGGGCCCCAATCACGATGCTCGAATTAGACCATGATAACGTCTAATAACTCACTATTAGTCATACTAAATATAGATATAAATAGAATTCCAGTCGTTATACACATAATACCAATAGTCATCTCGTCAACAGGAGTTATACCGAAGAGCCTTCAGCGTAGTTTAGATGTGCTACAGGTCCCCAAACACACTACGCTTACTTTCCAGAAAGCGGTGAGACTTAACACCTGCCGAATCACTCGCAAATTCCTCTCTACATCATCCGTTTCTTCCACTTACACTATAACTTAAACCCTATTCGCGCTTGGCTAAGGCCCGTGTGATTAGATAATTAATACCCCTGAAAGGGAGAAAATAAACATATACACATAATAATACAATTGAAATAATCAATTATTTTAGTGCATCGGAAGTAAACACATCGGTTTTAGTTAGTGTTTAGTTGTGTTGATGTGATTAGTCGTAGTTAGCGTGATTACAACGAACTAATTTACCCTAAGAAACAACTCGTGTTTTTTTTCGATAAATTATGGTTTGTGGCTTATTGTATCGTGATGGATTTAAACTTAAAGGTATGTATTATGTATTTAAAGCATATTTTTTCTTATTAATTTTTAAAGTATATTTTGTAAAGAAGGTGCTACGCCAAAGCGATGAAATTGATATTTTATTTATCGAAGCTTTTAACTACTTTACTCGCATTTATCCAGTGTTTGTCCTGTCCTTTATGAAAATGTTGCTAAGAATCTCTAAATTCTGTTCATTTTGAATTGGCTGCGTCGAGCTGAGTCTGTGAGTGCAACTGAGGGTCTACGTCATACGGCCAGCCGAGTAGCACTTGCTACGAGATATGTAATATGCTTCAGCTTGTTCTAATCTTACTATGTTTTGTTTCAGGTACATCTTTTAAGTATTATTTTACAAGAATATTTGTCTTAGATACTTGGTTGCCTATTGAGGACAGTGATCCCGAAAATGATAGATGTTGTCGAGTTTTGCAAACTCTGACGCAGGTACTGCCAGATGTTTAAAATATTAAAATTGATTTACTAGGACTTCTAAGCTATTGTTGAGCATTCGGAAAGAGGCTAAATATAGTATAATCAAATAATTAGGCAGTTTAGTCATGATAAAATACTAAGAGACTAAAATATATAAAACAATTTAGATAAAATCAATGTATGTACCTATATTTGGTGTTTAAAATGCATATATACATATACATTCCTTTAACTTTGTGGTCATTTATTTATCATTTTCCTTGTTTGATAATAATGTAGTAAAATGATAAACATTAATATGGCTTTAGCTGCGCGAAAATCTTATGACCGCCCTTGTTAGAGCGCTGAACCACTGTGCAGTGGACTGAGATGTCAAGTCGCTCGAGTTCAAACCTAAGGCACGCACTCCTGACTTAACCGGTGTTATGTGCGTATTTAATTAAGGAAAAGACCGAGAGGAAACCTGCATGCTTGAGAGATTTCCTGGATAGCGTGTGAAATCTGCCCACTCGCAGTAGGTTAGCGTGGTGGACTATAGCCTATCCCTTTCAAATGACAGGTGACTCATGGCCAGCCAGTGGACAATATTTGATTGATGATGACTTTCACCTCCAAGGGAAATATAAGAAGTGGAAAGATTTCACAAATTCATAAAAGATGATTTTATTAGATTGGCGCAGCATAAGGTTTGATTCAGTCTCCTCATCTTTGATTTTATTATTAAAAAAAAACTTAATGATATTTTTTATTGGACAATATATTTAAATCGAGATTTGTGAATTCTGCAATCACTATCCAACATTATAAAAGTCACCATCGAATCCAATATCTTCTTTAATTCCATTTTAAATTTGCTACCTAATGAATACCATGAGGAGCTTATAATTTTCTTCTTCTTCATTTATACTTTATAACTCCATTTATAAAATATAGATGCTTAAGCACCTATATCATAACTTTCATCTAAATCAGTTCAGCGGTTATAGCGTGAAGAGGTAACGGACAGACAGAAACACACACTTTCGCATTTATAATATTAGTATGGATATTATATATGTATATTAAAATATTAAATATTAAAGTATGGATATCTAAAAATGCAGCCGAAATTGGATTTATGCGGATTTTAGCGCTGCAGCTCCCGATATGATCTCAATGAGCTCCCTGGTGATGACGGACTGCCGGGTCCTGTTGAACAGTAGGGTCAGTTTCTTAATCATTTCCTCGGCATTCTTCGTGGCGTTGTCCATGGCTGACATGCGGGCAGATTGCTCTGAAGCTGCTCCTTCCTTCAGCGCGTAGTACAATAGGGCTGCAAGTGTCCACTCTGCGTAGGATTCCAACATGTCCTCCTCTATATCATCGAACGCCGAAATGTTTGGAGCGTTCTGTGGATGTGGTAGTAATAATAAAAGAAACTTCGGAACGTTATTAATTATATAATACTAAGTAATATCAGGCTGCAAGCGTCAGGCACAGTGAACTGAACACACCGCTGTCTATCAAATCTTTTACCATTTTGCCATACCTCTATAGACTCCTTGGTGAAGACGGGCACGACGCTGAGCTCGTACTTGACGGGTGAGAAGTATTTATTGTAGTATATCTCGCCCATGTCGTAGGTGAAACCAGCTTCATTGATCATGATGGCCAACTTTGACGCGTCCGCGAACGCAGGCGATATACGACCCACCTGACCACATCACAGTTAATGAATACTGCTGTACACAAATGCAAAATTAATATTCAATTTTACAATGTAGAATCTGTTTTCAACTTTGTAACCTAAAATAAATAATCAACATCAGCCTACATAATTATATTCGTTGATTGTTGGACGTAAGCTTTCCCACGTGGAATGCCTCAATGCTTCGGCTCTGTGGCATTCTTATCCGGTTGGTGCCAGCTGCTTTCAGCAATAATCCAAAATTGAATAAAATAGTAATTAGTATTAAATTGATAGTTAAATTTTTCTTTCTGCATACGTATCGGCAATGTTCACTGCCATTTTGCGAAATAGTCCGGGGATTTTCAAGCACAACCAAGGGCTGTAAGTTCTTTGAAGTATTATTTAACTTGAGGGAGCGACGGCATCATACGAAATTTAAGAAAAAGAACTATAAACATTTAACGTGAATTATCCGTTACTTCCAATTTACCTTTTAATTGTACTTCTACTGTCGCAGCAGACGAGATTGGATTGGCTATGTATTTTCATGTATATGTAGTTTCATAGGTAAGCAATGCAGAAGTGAATGCTTAATACGAAGTACTCACATCTTTGACGCTGGCGAGCATATTAGCGGCGTATGTCCGGCGTAAGATGGAACGTGACTTGTCACCAACGCAGACCAGTTTGTGTGCGGCGCCATCCGCCTTACGCTCTGTAAATTCACGCCTGATGCGGCGCGACACGCCGCTGTGGACTCCGCCACAAAGACCTAAAACAATAAGTCTTCGAAGTCACAGCTCTCGGTATAGATATTCCATCGATCTTCACGATACATAGCTTAGTGAGCATCACATGAATACACATAAATATATTTATTTCACTACTAGCTTAATTTCATATTATAATGATATCCGTAGGTATTTATTTATCCATATACCAACTCCATGGGTTTGGCTTGTGTTAATGTAACTTATGTTATGTCAAATTGTCAACTGTCCGAAAGCTATCCCTTATTGGTCGGCCTTACAGTAGACTTTGTCTATAGAGTTAGGAATGAAACACAGGCGTCAGTCAAATGCACTCAGAGTTGAGAGGGAGGTAAGAAAAAAAAAATTTTGAGCTGCGTATAAAATTTCGACGAATTTCTGGGTGGTTTAAAAAAATATAACCACGAAGCTCTGCTTCGCTTCGCTCCTGAATTTACAATTTTACGCTTACATATATACCTACGATATTCTTATACTAAAAACTATCAATAATTTAGTTACGTACACCTAAACTGTCATGTCTTATGTCAGCATGTGTGATGCGCGTGCGACGCCGACGCGCCGCTGTAACCACGATCATTGTAATGCACGTGTTTAAGTGTTACGCGCACCTTCTATCTCCAGTGCGGAGGCCAAACAACAACAAGACTGGCGGGGACTGTGTACCGAAATACTAGTTTTCCGCTCAATGATTTTTCTCTTCTATTGTTTTTTTTTTCTTTACCTATATCAGATTCCTTACTATTACATATTTTGTTTCGCGAGGCTTTACACGTGCGGATATTCACTGGCCGCATCGTTGGTAATGATAATCGATGACTTTGTACACCATTAAATGGTAGGGCATAGATATCAATTATATTAACCATAACACCTGTTTTAACCTAGGTTCACAAAGATATAAATATATAAATAAATCAAATCACCGCTTCATTTACACACGTCGATAAAATCGCTGGAGACTTGTTTATTTATTTTATATTTTTTCAAATTGTCGACCAAAACAGTCACACTGTATTCTGACATAATAATATTAATATTCCTGGACATTATGACACACAGCGCCTTCTAGTTCCGTGCTAAGCTATGAGGCTTGTGTTACGGATAATAGTTGGTTGTAATATAACTACATACATACTTTTTTTATAATTACATACATATTATAGATAGATACATCCATGACTCGGAAACAAATGTTCATGCTCATTACACAAACATTTGTCCCTACCGGAATTCGAACTCGGGAACCATAGCACAGAAGGCAGTGTTAACTATCGCTGGACTAATCGGGTCGTTAATCGGGTCTAATAATTAAATAAAATCTAGCTTTTGCCCGCGACTTCATCTGCGTAAAATTAGTATAATACGCCTTTTTTTGTATTGAAAGCATCGGTATTAGTGGCGTCGGTATTGATGGCATCGGTATTAATGGCGTCGGTATTGATGGCGTCGGTATTGGTGGCGTCAGTATTGGTGGTGTCGGTATTGATGGCGTCGGTATTGGTGGCGTCGGTATTGAAAGTGTCTGAATTGTTGGCGTCGGTATTGAAGGTGTCGGTATTGGTGGCGTCAGTATTGGTGGTGTCAGTATTAATGGCGTCGGTGGCTGTGGCGTCGGTATTGTTGGCGTCGGTATTGATGGCGTCGGTATTGATGGTGTTGGTATTGGTGGCGTCGGAATAAATGGCGTCGGTATTTGTGGCGTCGGTATTGGTGGCATCGGTATTGGTGGCGTCGCTATATAAAGTGTCGGAATTGCTCGCATCGATATTGAAGGTGTCGTTATTGATGGCGTCGGTATTGGTGGTGTCGGTATTGGTGGCAATTGTATTGTTGGAGTCGGTGTTGGTGGAGTCGGTATTAATGGGGTCGGTATTGGTGGCGTCGGTATTGTTGGCTTCGGTATGAATGGCGTCGGTATTGTTTTCGTGGCAATTGTATTGTTGGCGTCGGTGTTGGTGGAGTCGGTGTTAATGGCGTCGGTATGAATGGCGCTGGTATTGTTGGCGTCGGTATTGATGGTGCCGGTATTTATGGTATCGGTGTTGTTGGTGTCGGTATTTATAGTGTCAATATTGATGGTGTCGATATTGGCAGCGTCAGTATTGACGGCGTCGATATTGACGGCGTCGGTATTGTTGGCGTCGGTATTGGTGGTGTCGGTATTGTTGACGTCGGTATTGATGGTGTCGATATTGGTGGCGTCAGTATTGGTGGTGTCGTTGTTCATCCGATAGATTTGCAATGATCCGAAGCCTAATGGCATTATTATATTTAGTTGGGAAATTTTAGATCTTCTAGGTCGCGCGAAGTCAAATGTAAAGAAATATTCTGACATATGGAGCTATAAAACGATATTTACAGCGGACCAATCTGTCAATCGCGCGAACTGTCATAAATATGACAAATATGTCAGTTTTATTTATTTCCTATTCGAATGTAAACTGATAAGGTTAGATTAAAAGCGTTAATATACTTAGTCGTTATTTTTTTAATATTCTGCGTAACTTTTTTAATATATTTTCCCGTAAAAGCTTTCTACGAAGTATTAGAAAACGTTTCAAAAAATAACAACGAATTTGATTAAGACATTTTCAAGTTATGCTGTGACCAAGAGAAATTATTTATTATTACTTATCTATATATATGTCGGAGAAACATTATTTCTGTTGACATCGTCATTAGTGGTTAAGAATTTCGTGGGCATCATCAGGGTTAATTACAAGCACAAACATAATGATCATGGTTTTGCACTACATATTATTTTAATTCGGATTAAATAACAATTTATCACTTCACAATAATATCGAGAGAAAATGCACAGTTAAGACCGAGCAGCGAGTTCAGGGCACCGGTCTTACTTTTACCAACAATTAATACTCTTTCAGTCTCTCAGACTCTCAATCTCAATGATCCAACTCGATCAGTCGCTATTTCTCAATAATGTCCAATACTGTCCGCGTCCCTCCAAAAGTAAAGATGGCGCCTCGACCACGCTCAAGCTAAATGCTCTGCTCTGATTGGTCTATAACTGATAACAATATTTTTTACTTTTTATTAGACTAAGGAGGTTTTAAGCTATGGAAAAATGTAATAAATCATTATTTGCGTTATTCTTGCAAACAATAATCAAACCGACTTATAGCTTCCTGCGACACGGCCGTCCTGACATACCACACGCCCTCGTGTGATGTTGAAGGTTGCGCATCGTCCTTAACTGCAAAAAAGATATTGTTATCGTTCGGCCACTCCTGACCAAAGGAATTATTATTTTATCTCCTGCACACCGATGATAAGATATTATCTTAAATTAGCTATACGCCTTTTGCTATCGAATCTGACTCCTTATAGCCCAGACGCTACACACGAAATCAAGTTCATAGTATCGAAACAGCCACCTCGCCGTTATACACGTTACACATTTTAGATAATTGGCCACCTCGCCTTTTATCCAACAGATTTTAGGTACTTTTCAATGGCCACCTCGCCTTGCTACGGCCACCTCGCCTTGCTATGGCCACCTCGCCTTGCTATGGCCACCTCGCCTTGCTATGGCCACCTCGCCCTACTACGGCCACCTCGCCTTACTACGACTACCTCACCTTGCTATGGCTACCTCATCTTGCTATGGCCACCTCGCCTTACTACGGCCACCTTACCATGCTATGGCTACCTCATCTTGTTATGGCCACCTTGCCTTGTATCCGCCGCCTCGCCTCTCACAAAGACTACCTAAACATTAACAACCACCATGCTCCTAGGGTATCTTATAGGCATGAGATATACCATGCAACATTATCTTGCAACGTACCCGGGTTCAAAGGTATGGGTATGGCCGTATACCCAGTACCTAGGTACTAATATGTGTCCTCCACACCGTATCCGGTGACGGCGACTACTAAATGATCAGTTGGTCATTGTGATGGGCTCTGATGTGACTTGCAAAGCGATACTTCACCACATTAGTGTAGACGGTATGATGCCATTCCGTACTCTTCATTCCGTCCTCCCAACCATCAGTAGATATGTTACAGGCCGCGAGATTGCGTTTCAACACGTATTTGTAACGCAGATATTGAACTCTTTGTTTGCGCTTTCCGCATGAGAGTTCGGAGTAGAAGAAAGACTTTGGCAATCTACTATCATCCATGTGTACGACGTGTCCACTCCAGCGGACTCCAGTGTTTTGTACTTACTAAAACCCTATATCAAAATACCTACAGGTTTTCCAAACCTGGCCTTAGCGGTCATCATCATCATCATCACCTTTAGCGGTCGCCTTTTACAAACTCGATTACTTTATACACAGACAAATAACAACACAACAATCAAAATAACAAAAACAATACAGAAACACGATAACAGTTAAATCCCGCCAAAAATTCAATCTGACTTCATAAAATATTCACAGGCAAATAAACTGACGTAAAAAAAAGTTAACATTGAAATTAATAATATTACTATTGTCGACCAATTCCAATATTTTAAAATAGGTACTCTAAAATGACCTCTATCTTTATTAAAAGTAAATAACTCTTTTTAGTAATTCAAAATGAAATACTCTTTAACATCATTACACAATTAACTTCTTAATTCCGATATGTATAAGGAACAGATTTGTATCACCGAATTATTTGTTAGAAAATGCCTAAAATATTACACGTACGCGTGTCGGGAATCGCCGTAAGTATTCGGGTAACTTCGTACTCTCCGCGAGCGCGAGCATTATGAATGACCGCGCCGCCGTACTGGATATGACGAGAGACCCGCGTAGGTCCGTACCGTCATACGATTTAGTTCGGCGTTTTACTCGATAATACAATAAAATTTTACTAATCGGGTACGGCCGGGTTTCTGCTATACATACCCAGTCTGCGTACTGGTAAGCTCACATTGGGTATTTATACCTGTACCAGTATATCACACACGCAGAAACTCCGATATCATAACATTTTTAAACAAAATACAACAACAGTACAACAGCAGCAACATACAACAACAGTACAACGATTTTGCCATCATCGTTATCCGTTTGATTCCGTTCGTATTTTTTTTATTTAAACGTTATCACTTACTGAAAACGAAGTAACTTTTGAATAAGTACTAGAATTAATTTACTTTCCTGTATACCACGATCCGCAAAAGCAGAAGTCCACCGTTACCAACCAGCGTCAGTATTTACATCACCAAGTTTTTCTCGATATTCTGTTTATCTACAATGCCTTATTATTGCGACTGCACCTCGCTTCCAGATGTATTCGAATTTCGAACCACGACTAACAAAGGCCGATCTGCTTTGTGTCCGTATGTATGAAAAATCTGAAAATAAATTGAAAAACGACAGAAAGCGGAGGTAGTTATCCCACTTCTGATGTCGGAGAAACATTATTTCTGTTGACATCGTCATTAGTGGTTAAGAATTTCGTGGGCATCATCAGGGTTAATTACAAGCACAAACATAATGATCATGGTTTTGCACTACATATTATTTTAATTCGGATTAAATAACAATTTATCACTTCACAATAATATCGAGAGAAAATGCACAGTTAAGACCGAGCAGCGAGTTCAGGGCACCGGTCTTACTTTTACCAACAATTAATACTCTTTCAGTCTCTCAGACTCTCAATCTCAATGATCCAACTCGATCAGTCGCTATTTCTCAATAATGTCCAATACTGTCCGCGTCCCTCCAAAAGTAAAGATGGCGCCTCGACCACGCTCAAGCTAAATGCTCTGCTCTGATTGGTCTATAACTGATAACAATATTTTTTACTTTTTATTAGACTAAGGAGGTTTTAAGCTATGGAAAAATGTAATAAATCATTATTTGCGTTATTCTTGCAAACAATAATCAAACCGACTTATAGCTTCCTGCGACATGTATAAAAGGAGAAGCTGACTGACTGAATGACTGACTGACATATCTACGCAGGGCCTAAACTATAAGGGTTAGAAACTTGAAATTTTGCACAGGGATTCCTTTTATAACGTAGGGGAGCACTAAGAAAGGAATTTTGAAAATTCACCGCCTAAGGGGGTAAAACGGGGGTGTAAGGTTAGTATGTAACTTTGCTGTTTTTGAAGTTATTCAATTGAAATTCGGTTTGAAGGTGTTTCATTGAAAGTTATGAAACACGTGTAAAATATTTTTTCAAAAATCATCCTTTAAAGGGGTAAAATGGGGGTGCAAAGTTAATATGAAATTTCTTTGATTTTCAAATTTATATAAATAAAATGTTATATTTGGGTTATAAGATCCTAATCATGATTATATCCGACATCCCTTTTTGAAATTCATCCCTTAAGAGGGTAAAACGGGGGTGTAAAGTTAGTATGAAAGTTCTGTAATTTTCAATGAAACTTGGCGAGTGTAGTCTTTGTATCAAGAAGGCATCCGATAAGAAAGGATTTTCCGAAATTTTGCCCATAAGGGGGGGGGGGATAGGGGGACCCAGTTTGTACGAGACAACGTGATTCCTTGGTCCAATCTACTTCAAATTTTGCATAAACATTCTTTAACAGAATTGATGGAAGACGTATTTCGTATTTTATCGAAATTCAATCCCTGACGGGATTAAAAAGAGATAGAGAATTATGTTGGAGGTGATATCAATACTCCTTTTGATTTAAATTACTTTTTATTTTGACATATGCTTGAAAACTCAATCCGATTTTATTCAAAAGAGGTTGAACTCACATAAAAGCTTGATGCAAAGCAAATATTTTATACTCCTTAAAATTGGAATTTCTGTTTGTAATTTCATATATAAAAGTATATATACGGTAATTACACAAAAAAATAATTTCTAAAATGTTTGTCTGTCTCTCTCTTCGTTCCTTCTAATTGCTGCAACAGCCAGACCGATTTTGTAGGGACTTTCACCATCGTTATAAGGAGTAACTTAGGCTACTTTAATTTAAGAACAAGAAACGAATTAGAGTTCCGTATGATTTAAAAACGCGGGAGCTGACCAATGCATGAATATGAACATATTTTTTTTTGTTAAATTTCACGCGGACGAAGTCGCGGGTAACAGCTAGTTTCTCTACATAATTCAAGAACCAGATATTCGCAGTAAGCGATTTTCGCAATAAGTCGAATTTTGCAACGTGGGAATGATTGTGCAGCCATATAGTCACGTGGGCATTTTTACAGAAAAATTGTAATAGAGAGTCTGGAGTGCCCTTAATTCTCTTAAAATAAATAACTACGTGTATGAAATTTGAATGCAACTTCACTACCTATGACAGATTACTCGCGCCATCAAGAAAATCTTTCAGGCAAGCATGACGTTTTCCTTGGAATGTCATTGATGCGTGTCTTAAGATCAATCTTAAAAGTTTACTTACATAAAGAATCAAAGCATTTCAGAAAAGCTTTCAAGTATTTAAATCTCTGAGTCCACCTAATCCCTACAACTGTGTTAGTTGTTTTGAAAGATGACTAATCTCTAACTTTAAACTAAAAGATTAATAATAAAAATTACTCTTGTACGTATTACCTAAGTAAACCGATCTCCATGATAAATATAATAACATGCACACTAACCAAACATATAGTGGATACCTATCTATCCACATAACTGCGTAACTAAAATGAAACAGTTACGTAATGTTTATTTGTTTTTATTTCGTGTAGGTACACGAGCTTGCTATTGCGCACTAAACGACTATTGATGAAATATTTCACATTATTGCAATAGACCGTTGACCGTACTGAACTGAGAAATAGTTATGTCTGTACAGTGAAAAAAAAACACTATACTCGGTGACTTTTTACAACGGCCATCTATCTTGACCACATCATGGTATGTACCTACATATTAGGTACCGGCGATCATAAAGCGGCTAAACACTGCCTTGTAAACGACGCCATAAGTTTAATGACTATACAATTAAAAATACTGGTTTCTGGTCAGTCGGTTATGAGATCGAATACATTAAAGATTTATTAAAAAATATTATAAATTGAAATATAATTAGGTACTTTTAAAGATTTTATCTTGGTGTAAATTCTTGACATTGGCTTAATTTCGACGTTTCGGATCCTTTACTTTATTATAGATCAGGTCAAGTATAATACCAATAATCGCGTTTGAATCTCAGTAGGGACAAATGTTTGTATGATGAGACATCAAGGGACCTGCAAGTTTGTTTCACTTACAGAGGTGTTCCAGTTACAAAGTGTCACAGATATACGGGTAAATAATAAATATATGTCTCATTTACCGAGGATTCACGTCCTACTGATAACGATTTGAGCCTTCGTTTCGGCATTTTTCAAATAAACATAGGTATACATATATATGATAGTAAAGAAAAACTAAAACTAAAGGACAAAATTACATACTTTGTTGAGTGCGAACTTTGCAGGTAGAATAAGAATAAGTAAGTAAACAAACAAAACGATTTTATCTCAGTTACAGAGGTTAATGCATATAAAATTCACTCGCTGTATCAGTTATAGAAGTAACTATGATAATAAATCGAATGAACGAATCCCAGGTATAGAGGTTTGCTTCGTCCCATTGGCAGAGGTAATTCAGTACTAAAGTGTTGGGACCTCGGCATGAGTTCCAGTTATGGAGGTGTCTCACTTATCTAGGTCCCACTTTACCAAGTTTCTTGTGTATCTAGCTAGTATCCGAATACTAGTAGGTTGATATAGGTACCTATATCAACCTACTAGTATTCGGATACTAGCTAGATACATAAGCCTCGTTGCTTAGCTCGGAACTAGATGGTGCTGTGTCATAATGTCCAAAAATATTTATAAAAGTACTAGCTGACCCAGCAAACGTTGTTTTGCCACATTATAGGGGTTAGTGGTAGAAGAGTGAAAATTTAGGGTTATAAGTATTTTTTAGTGCCAAATCATAAAAAAATACAATAAAATGCTTTGTCATAAAAAAAAAATCTGGTGAGGGACAGAGAGGGGTGTAACAATTTGCCTACGACCGATTCTCAGACCTACCAAATATACTTACAGAATTTCATAATAATCCGTCTAGCCGTTTCGAAGGAGCTCAACGATAAACACCGTGACACGAGATTTTTATATATAAGAAGAAGTTAATAGTTTTATAGCAAAAAAATCGTTTAATTGCGTAGGTACATACATGTTTTCGCATTTGTTATTCCGGATCGTTGCTGACGAAAGCGCGTGACTTCTGCAAGTCAGTATTTTTCAGTAGACTATGCTGTTGCGTTTACGTAAATATATAGCGAAGGTGTTTGGGTATGACTGGCGCGCTCCGGTCGGTCCGTGATCCGGTGATAACCCCGTTATCGCCTAACTGGGTATATCTCCGATCCCGCGCCGACGCCGACGCACGCAACTCGCCTCGCACTTTGCCTTATCGCGGTTACTTATTTTCTGCTGATGCTCCAATTTTGGCGGTATTGACCGTGACGTTGTGAGATTGTGTTATCACAGGATAATCAAGGAGAAGATGGTCAATAGCCGCTCGCATATGCAATTAATTAACGTTTTAACGTACTGCATATTACTTCGTGTCGATATACGTAAAAAGCAGTAACTGATAAGAACACGGATTAACAAGTCATATATTCCAAATTTAAATTAAAAAATACAAATCATATGCGTGATAATGAAAAAAATCCTGAAAATGTGAAGGAAAATATCGCAGATTTTCTCGAAGGCACGTGAAATATGCCAACCGGTACCTACTCTACAGCTTTGCTCTGTTAATCCAAAGGAAGACAGTCATGTGCTCAACAGTGAGGCTTTAAACAGGTTACACAAATGTTAATTATAAAAAGTGCAACAGAACATTAAAAGTATAAATCAGCATAATTGCATTGTATATTTGCACTTAAACTTAAAATTAGATTACCTTATTGCAAATCGTAATAACCTATTTTCTGTGTAACTTTAAAAAAGAAGAAATCAATGGGTCAATGGTAATACGTTAATGGCGCAGAAAGTTTAGAATATAAAAAAATATGCCGCAGTTTTTCAGCCCAGACATTATTTGGTAGCCAAATAATGAAAGCTTACTAGAACATCATTGATGCTTTAATATTAAAAGTGTCAGCCATCACGCAATATAAACTTATTGCGCCATTCTCTTCATTATATTAGTCATTATAACGCGCTATCTCAGCTTCTGCGTCAAAAATAGCAAGGGTTATTAATTACGCTTCTAAGATCAATCCGACAATCAGCGAATTTTTCATAACTAGGATATGAGGTCAATATAGATAATTATGATAGCTAAACATTCATGTCTGATTTAAAAATAATTGTAGAGTACGAAAATATGGAGTGTATTATAAAGTCAAGGCCAACTGTAAAGCTGAGCAAATGTTAGGTATGTAGAATAATTACGTCCCCCAATGTTTTTTGCCTATGCAGAAGTGCATCTGCTAAGGTAATAACACATACTGTACTTCTCGGCGTAAGCGAAGTAGGTACGTAGTCACGCTACTTGTGACAATGAATACCTATATTCATAGAACAAAGAACTACAGAGCTCCTGGAATGAAGATAGTTCAACCCGATAGGTACCAAGTAACATAGTATAAGTATGCACAGAGAAAGTACAAAGACTACGTAATGTCCTTCACTACTCATCATAAGGTAGCGCCGAAAATTAATAACAACATCCATCCTGCATGTTCTGATCATAGGATTTTCAATTTCCTGTATTGCGTCGTGTGTATTTAAAATGCAAAATATATATATATCTTAGACGGTCAAATCCTAATTCTCTACTTTAAATCCCTGGCACGCATATCTGACTTTCAAAATCATTACCACTCGCATAAAACGGTGAAGGATGACTTCGTGAGGAAACTCGCGCGAGGGATATTCTTATCGTGATGGTAATAATAATATTACCGTAGCCACAATTTTTGGTGACGAACAATAATATAATAATTAATAACAATAATTATTATTATTGTTAGTCTCACTCATCTATATTAGAATATCATTCATACCTCTATCAGAAGTCATAGCGATATAGAGCCATTTCATTTTTTTCTCTTTGTCCGTCGTAGCGCCCTTCGAATCGCCGGGAGCATAAGCCTCGGGCGCCTTTTTGGCTTCGGGAACTTCACCAGACTTAGCATCTTTAGGATCAAGAGATTTTTTCACTAGCTGTGAACTTTCGTAGAATTTCCGTGGACCGTATCCAAAAGGCCGAGCTGCTTTGAGTTCCCGTTCCGCTTTTGTAAACCTGCATAATGTGCCAGAAATATTTGTTATACATAATATTTATTATGGAACCTACATCTGCTAATGGAATAAGGCGCGGTTTTCCCACTGTAAACACCTTGGAGTCCACCATATCCTTCATGTCATACGTGATGGCATCATAAACAAATGTGAAAGTGGGTCAAGAAATAAAATATTTGTACTAGGTTAATGGTAGAGACTTAAATATATATATATATATACATATATATATACTGGCCGAGTAGGGTGCGATTCATTTCACCTCTGCTTTACCGTTTGACACCGAGACATTTCGGTGTGAATTATGTAATTAGTATTGTGATTATTTTTGAGCGATACTTCCAAAAAGTATAATTGGTTGCAATTCAGCATTTTAAGTCCATTGTAAAGATATTCTTACAATGAATATTTTACTACTATCTAATTAACTTGAGGTCGTGTTGGTAGTAGGCCCGCGGCCAGAAGAGGAACAGTATCTAATGAGCTGACTACAACTATTCCCAAACATAATATAACTATCTTAATTACTTGCTAGCTGCCACCATCTTCATTGTTTTCGTGATCTTCTGAATGTTCTTGATCGACTTAAGTCGTATCTGAACTTGCTTCAGCTGTACCATCTTGGAGTTTTGATTGATACAGTGGTAAAAATAATAATATTATCTTAACTTGGTTATTATTATTCAAATCTAATAACCATCGTTGTGATTTTTAATGTCCTGTCAAATTGCTATAGATAATATATGTATATTACGTCAACATACATTTTTTATATTTTGACATCTTATTTTAGGAAGTTGGAATAATATTATAGCTGCAGTTCATTTTATTATTTAATTTAATTTTATAAGATCGGTTTTTATTATTTAATTTTATAGGTCGTAAATGCTTCACGTGTGGCGTGAAGCATTACGACCTCTCATAGAGACCTCTCTAGAGGTATCATCTTCACATGACAATTTCTGTTAAACTATTAAATATTAAAGATATCCCGTATACATTATGTCCATAAACAAATCATATTTAATTAATTAAAATCACTTTAGTAGCAGGCAACCTTGGCACTTGAAGTAGAACAGGTTCTGCGAAAAAACAATTGCAAAAACAGCTTAAGGAAATCTTTTGAGGGACCTCATTGCGTATTCATCGGTATACGCGGAGCGGAGGCCACATTAGAACCACTTTTAACCAATATAAAATAAGCTCTATCTGAAATTATTCTGGTGTGGCTAACTTTGGGTGGACCGTGTGATAGTAGTGAAGAAAAGAAGTTATAGAAGAGCGGCACTGGCACTCAAAAGGTGCTGGACATATTTCGATGATAATAATCTGACGTGCAGTATATGTGATCCCCTTTTCTATATTTAGAGAATGTTAATACTGGAAGCCTCTTCTCTAAACTGTTGTCCCTTTTGTGTATACCAGCATCTATTATGGGAGCTCAGCTAGTGAGTCTTCTTCCAGAATAATTTAAATAAATTATAACACAGCGCCATCTATTACTTTATTAAGTAACGAGGCCCATCTTACGGAATTACGGATACTGGATGGTACAAAAAATTTATCTGCTGATCACACAAACATTTGCCTGTATGGGGATTCGAACCCTCTTGCCAAAAAAAAACAACCCTCAATACTGCTGTTAAGCAAGATACACTATATTATCAATCAAATTTACAATTTGTTCGCCGCCACTTAATCTTTCCCTTGAAAAGTTTTCGCCTTCTTTAGAACCTCACTGATCTGAGACATTCATCTTTGTAAAGAGGTACAAACCACTATTCCACTAACAAACATGCCACTACATACATTGATACACTGTTAAGAGGTCATATCAGACAAATCAAAAAGGTCCAATGAAATCCAGCTATTCCTGAATAATAAACCCTGCTGTCTAATACAATTAAGGGCCATTTTGAAATAACGTGAAATAGGTATTAATCATGTTTTTTTTTTCGATGTATGTTCACTCCGACCGCAGTTCAATGTGGTACAATATATATACATATAAATCAACCTTATTTTTATTTTGTAAGTAATGTAGAAGTACTTTTGTAGCCTTGCGGAAAAGGAAACAAGAACTGTTCCTATTGCAATATTCTGCATACCACCTGACCGTGCACAATGTGGACAATATAAATAAAACTTGTTTGCTCACTGAGTTTTAGTGCATAACAATCATACAACTGCTCAAGCAACGACGAATTTCGAAGAAACCGAGTTGCATATTGCATTAAAATGGTATGTGTACAATTAAATAATTTATCTGTTCTATATTTGTCGAAAATGTGTAATTATTCTAGTAATTGCTGCTACGCGATCAAACGTCTTCACATAAGCAGGGTGCGCTTTTAATATCTAAATATTTGTGGTACTTGTGATAATTTATGTTGGTATATGTATTCATGGTACAAAAGTATGGAATTTCGATTACTAAAGCCCTAAACCCGACTTCAGCAAACGAGAGTGAACAGGGTAGGTACTTGTGTGATAAGACTCAAAGAAACCCGACGATTTCATTCACATTTTCAACAAAAGTCCGACATACTTATTATTATTAATATCTTAAATAATAGTTATTACGTCAGTCTCGGACCGACTCTCTGTGACCTGCAGTAAATTCAATTGTTATCGTGAACCAGTAACTCGATGTTATCTGTAATGAGAGATAGATACCTACTTACTTATATGCTTTCACTTGTACTATCTCAAGAAAAACCCAATACTCAAAAAGATTTTTTTTTACTTTTTATGGTCATAAACAGGCAGGAGACTCACCTGATTTTAAGTGATCCCCGCCGCCTATAGACATTAGCAACACCAGACGCTTGCAAATGCGTTGCCAAACCCGGTAGAAACCGTTTAGGTTTCTTAAAATAGGGAATTACTAAACTGACAGCAAACGGAATTTCCATGCTGTCAGAATAGTCATTCCCCCAACGAGCTATGGTCAACTTACTCACTCGCAGCAAGACAACTATAGTTGATTCCCCCAGTTGGGCAGATCAATTTGAGCGAGAAATCTCGCTATGCCCTACCTCTCATTGTGAGACTCAAATGTTGTGACCTTGTCAAATGTCATCACAATTATCTTTTTAAAAACAAATTAGTATCTGTATAAATTATAGACATAGTACCTATTTATACCTCAGAACAATTATCCTGCGCTTATACAAAAAGTTCACAAAAAAATTCAACGTACCTACGTTTTTAATAATTTTATTTAAATTTTGTTTTGCCGTCTTGTAGCGTTGGTATCCACGGAGTGAACCTACCCATTTAAATTAACTATATATAATTCGTTAACAAAATTCAAGATCCAAATATTTTAACCTTGCTAAGTTCGGCCTACAGTTTAACGCATAACCATACCGCACCCGCAATATTAAATTAAATAAAAATACAAAAATACAAATAAAAATATAAAAATACAAATAAAAATAACATAAAATTTTCAATATTTTACTTTAATAAATAAAAAGTATACTTATAAGTGCTTATTAATAATAGTTCTATATTATAGTACCTACTATGATAAAAAATTGAATAAAGTAAATTTAAGTTATGCCTTTATTTTACTGCGGATGCTATAATGTACGTGACTGTGTTTAGTTCTAGCCCGAATTTATGTCATGATAAAACAATCAATTTATATTATATATTATACCTACATTTAATAGATAACTTATCAACAGAGAACCTCTATCTGAATCCCGCATTTGGCCTACGAAGACCTCCAATTATTTCATAGCATTGCACTTTATGAATGAACTCTCGAAAGGAAAATAATCTATACAATTCTCCACATGCATAACTTTATCATTAGGTACCTACTACAACAAAGACTCTACAGACAACAATTATCCATACGAATAAGGTGTTAGTGTTTGAAAAAATTACGTATTTTCTCGATAGCAATAGGATTTTGCACCCATACTGGTAATTAAATACCACATACCTAGTGTGAATTCTAAACCATTATAAAAACAACATGTTTGTCAAACAAGACAAGTATCACGAGTAGTTTCAATCAACAGTATCGCGAGCAATGACTACGTACCTCAAGGCCCAAGGTAAAGTTGTCAGTAAAAAAAGCCCGAAACGCAACAACGCGGCTACGTTACATGGACGAACTCTTTATCTTATTCGTTGAAGTGACAAGCGAAGCGTGCTCGAATAACATTTGAATGCGGCACTTGAGGCCCCCCTTGTTTAAATTTAAATTTCTATTTCACTTAATTTCTCCGATACCTATACTACCTATACTGGAAAACCGGATCCGGCATCAATATACACTTACCGGATCCGGATACCGGATCCGGTTATTGAATATTTTGGGAAAGTAACCGCGCTGTTGCATGAGTAAGTACATTAAATTATTGTGTTTTTTATTTCTGCAAATACATCTTTTAAAAACAATTTTACAAGTCATTATTAGATTATAATGATGTCTGCCAACCCGCAGTAGGCTAGCGTAGTGGACTATTAGCCTAATCCCTCTCAAATGAGAGGAGCCCCTGCCCAGCAGTAGGACTATAATGGGTTGATGATGATGATGAAGCCGACAAGTGTAAAAGCTGAGAGAGTCTTCTCGGCCGCAGGCTACATTAGTAGCTTTATTAGAAGTCGGTTGGCAGATAACACAATCGTCACAATTTGTTTCCTAAGATCGTTTTTTTTAATCCAAAAATAGATTATTTGTTTAAAAATTAAAGAGTATAAATATTATAAAGAATAGTTATTTTGATTTTTATGTCTTGCTGGATTGAATATGAGGCCGGATTGCAATCCCTAATCTGTTTATTCAAGGCGATTCACGATAATTAATTTATTATTATTAACTTATGTAACATTACGTATAATCAAAGATCTGATTATTAGTGCAGCTGTTTTAAAGACTGCCTTCTGTGTAAGGATCAGGATCCTTTTCCCAAAGTTCGGATACTGGTAAGGGCAAATGCTTCCCGCCGGGGTTGTGGTGCATGCTTTTGCGAATCCCATGGCCCCGGCAATCGGGTTGGTGGCGTTGACGGGTGCGGTTTTTTAGTCGGTAAACGCTCACATTGGGCGGAGTCCGACACACGCCGTCGCCTCCCCAGGTGGCGGGACGGTCTGTAAAGGTCTTTCTTTTTTTTTAAGTGCGGAAATATCCGCACTTAAAAAAAAAGAAAAAAAAAATGGGCCAATGCTTGTGTGACGAGCATGGAAATTTGACCATATATAATTTGAAGGTATTCACAAAAAAACTGGTTCGTGTATCTACCATCTTATCGAATCTATTAGTATCCATAACATAACTCTCGTTGCTTAGCTCGGAACTAGATGGCGCTGTGTCATAATGTCCGGATATATTACTATTATTAATTAATCCACGTGTATAATTAAGTAATAATTAAAATGCCACATCCACGTCGCACGCTCGTTGATGCGTGTCATGACGTCAATTGCTTCATAAAAGCTGCGCGCGCGCCGTTCGCGTTTGTTTACACACATAGCGTTCGTACCAGCTTGTTGTAGCTGCAAGATGATGAGCATACAATCAAACAAGGAGGAGGTTCGGCTCTCCTCATCACCACCCGACAAGGTTAGTGATGAAAGACATTATTTAGAAAAATGCAAACATTTTTTTCCAACATCGCACGTTTTTTTGCAAAATATCATAACATAGCTGGCGAAATGAAATTCTTGCTTGGTTTATTTACTCTATATCGTAATAGGTTTGGTCAACGTTGCGATGTAAATGCAATACAAGTATTGCATCGGCGAAATAATTTATGTTAATTACCGTCCGATCGGCTAACGTACAGCATTAGTAGCGAATTTGTGTTAGGTTTATTGTACACAAATGGTTGTTGACTAGATACAAGTGTGTTTAATTATATATGAGGGACTAGTTGACTTTATTATACAAAACAATAACGGCATTCATTCTCTTGAAAAGTTTCATTTAAATAAATAAATCCAGATGTATTATACATTCATTCATAGTTTATATGTAAACATTCAAAATTCAGTTACAAATATTCGTTCCCTTCATACAAATATTTGCCCTTACCGGATTAAACTGGGACCCTTATTACAGAACCCTTAGCTTATAATCGTGCCGTTGCTACAATTTGGATTTCAAAAATTAAAGCCTAAAGTAGTAGGTAACTAGTATTTTCTTAATATCTATGTTACAAAGCAGACATTTCCCAAACGTTTGCCCTTCATCACTGTACTGTGCTTTGTCTAGATTGCACGAGTGGCGAAACCCCCAAAAACTAAGCATAAGATCTCTGAAACTCGCTACACGAACTGTGAAATCTCTCTATTTGTCCGTTTTGCGAAGAAAATATAGAAATTACCCCTTCCACGGCTTCTATAACTTATATCCTTAAAATTAAAGCTTTTATATACAGGTAACCTAATTAATTTATTTCACAAACAGTGATTGTTTGATATATTATGCCTCTCTATCTATATAATTAAAATCATGTGTATTCTATATAATATACTTACATAAAATCATTCAAAGCCTTAACTAAATTTTTCATAATCTGTGTGTTCCGTTTTATAACTTTATTTGCTTTTAAAATGTCTTTAAATCTAAAATACTGACGTGCAAAACTTGTCATTATAAACTTTAGTACAGACAGTTAGACAAAACAAAAAGGATTTATCTGCTACTTAAGTACCTACATTGAGATTATAGTAAGTGCTAGATATTTTAATTTAATACTTAAACATTTAATCTTTAGACATTTTAATTATAGATATTACTTAGCAAGTCATACTTCTATTCTTTCCTTAACTCTAATTAATCTCTACTCAAAACGTAATTCAATTAAATAAACTTCCGAAATAGAATAATTATGAAATCAAAATTCCTTAAATATGTACAGTTTAAAGTCAAATAATAATCTATACAAACCTATTTATACAATGCATACATTTTAAATACATATATTTTAGGAAGGTTACCTGGGAACAGAAGTAAAAATAGTAGGTTTTAGATTGTTAATCACACATCAATTGTTGAAACTGTTAAAGACAAAAATGTTGGCTTACTTGTGGTTCAACTTAAAAACAAAGGTAGGTACTATGTTTTGTTACAATTATCATAAGACACCGACTATATAGGTACTTGCAGATAAACAGGAGTATCCAATGACTTTTACATGTTTTAAGATTAAAATTCCTGTGATCGCCACTTCATCTGCGTAAAGCCTAAAATCGAAACTCCTAAAATCATATCCCTCAAGTTGTCAAACTACACTGAGTTTGCAATATTTCTTAAAATTGGTTCATTATTTCAAACGTTCATCGCGGGCAAACAATGTGACACGATATCTTCTTATACATATATAAAAATCTCGTGTCACGGTGTTTGTCGCTGAACTCCTCCGAATCGACTGGACGGATTATTGTAAAATTTGTTATGTATATTTGGTAGGTCTGAGAATCGGTCGTAGGTTATTTTTTATACGCCTAGGTGTTAAGGATATGCCTCACCAGATGCCTTTTTTCTTGTTTATTGACAATTTTTTTTGTATTTTTTTTATGATTTGGCATAAAAAATACTTGTAATTCTAAATTTTCACTCTTCTACCACGAATTTCTAAAATGTGCCCAAACAACGTTTGCTGGGTCAGCTAGTTTTTGTATAAAATTTGACAGCAGGATTATTTCTCTCGTTGTCTAGCGGTACTACACTAATTCAGCCGGTATCGGGCATTAGTAGTTTATGACTAAGTAGAATGATAGTCGACATCCACAGGACCTAACTAAAGATATAATTATGTTTGTATGTTTATTACACGTTCACGGTTAAATTATTGAATCTCTGGTGTTGTTTAGAATTTACCTACAGGACATTTAAAGACTGTGTAAGTACAAGAAACAATTGCCAGCGGAAGCTAGGAATGTTATTAACTCGCTCGCTTCGTTAACCGCTTTGTTCAATCGTGTTGATGTAAAACGACTATTACTGTATTTCCACTACATTGCACCCACTAACTGAATGCTGCGCCGATGATTAGGGCTTACTAGTAGCTAAACAAAAGTCCGGCTGTACTTTGAATTACCGCGCCAATATATTATTATTTCAAAAATGCCAATCACGTCACGCCATCCATGCCAAGGCGAATTACCTACAAACTGTAACAAGTTCCAACAACTAGTTTAAAATAATATGAAGTAGTTTGGCGGGGAGATAATTACCTGTCTAACATTACACGCAATAAACATCATTTAATTTTCTATTACTATCAATTAGCAGCTGATGTGTATTAATTGCGCACAAAATTATGCAATTTTTATCTAAATATATCGCAAATTTTGAACAAAATGCTTACAAAATATATTATTTATATTGAAGATATTTTAAGAATAAACGTTCAACAAGCGTAGGAAGGGTAGTTTCATACGATAACTTCACGCTACTTCCTAACGTGAAGTTTTTGTAGCTCCAATATCATCTACCCATTACTGCCCGTCTGCTGGACACGGGTCTCCTCTCAATACGCTGTAGTCCACCACGCTTGCGAGAGATTTACTCGATGACCTGTGATCATCGAGTAAATCTCTCAGGCATAGGGTAATTTTTCCTTCAACTATTGAGCATGTGACAAACTACAAGTGAATGTAGGTGCGAAAATACGATTTTAGACTCAACTGTATGGTGTGTATTATGGTGTTATATACGAATTATTAAATTCATATTTGGGGTTTCCAGCAGGTTTCAATTACATTTTGTAAGATTTGTGGATCATATTTCATCAAACGTTATGCAATACTAGCCGACTCCCGCGACTACGTCCGCGAGCAATTTAACGAAAAAAAATCATTCGAATAACCCCCGTTATACCCCCTAAAAGGAACCCCTGTGCAAAATATCAAGATTTTAACCCTTATAGTCAGGTGACTGATTGCTTTCCAAATCTATATGGAAGTAGGTATAAAGTTAAAAGGGCTCCTCTAACAAAAAAGTAGGATGAAAAGATTAAACCAATTCATTACATATTGTTGAATATTACATAAGCAATTCAATCGTGATGTCACGACATATTTTATCAATTTGTTTTAATTTTTTACAAGTCGCCTCCAGTCGCATAAATTATGGGTTATCTCGAAACTATTATTTTTTTATACTATCGTGTATAAGCTTATGTAAATATTATTAATATTAAAGCCAGATAAGACGGCCGCAATTAAACTATTATTTCAAACAAAAATAATTATATTTTCATTTATCGTTTTACGAGTCGGTTTATTATTTGCGTTAGCGGATACTAACTTTGCAATTAAAATGAAGTTTTTATATCAAGACCGCTGAGAAACGTGTCATGAATTTATGGTACAAAGAGCGGATTGGCATAAATAATGCCATTTATGTTCACTTTATAGAGCCGTGACTCAAATACATCAACACTTTCAAAGATCACTTTTACCGCTGACGTCACTATGGCAGACACTGAACGCATGCATTTACACATTTATAGTACTAAAACCCGCACACATACAAATACGGTAATGTCACCGTAATATTGTAAGAACCGTTAGATTGATAGATTGTTAACTATCCGAATATTGTAGATATTAGGTAAATAGTGATACTCTAGTACCTACATACAATACAATAATGCATTAAAATTTAATAGTTTATGTATAATTACGTGCTGATTCGTTATGCTTGCGTCGCCATGTATCGGTTGCGATAGGGACAGTTAATAATTTAGCGGGTAACCGGGTAATAGTCTCAGATACCTACTCAGTAGGATTGGTAAACATGACAGTGATTCGTTTATCTATGACATAATAATTTATTTAAGTGCAATAAAATTATGAAATATTTAGTCTGAACTGCCCAAAACTATAACTTATTATTTTTATTCTTTAAGTCGTTTTAAGTTGTATAGTTTATGGCATTCATTGTTCATAGTTTACAAATGTTTATCTCCGGTCCTTTGGAACATAGACGAATTTCGTTTAGGTACAGTCGAATGACTTGCTGCTATTGTTTTGGGCCGTTCAGACTAGATATTTCACTTTATTTCATAATTTGACGGCCGTACACGGATAGTTCACAAAAGATAGATAGTGTACAATCTTTCTAGATTTATTATAAACTAACGGTTTATAAAATTTTACGGTTAGTATTTACTCGTATATAATTAAATCAGTAGTGTCTTCAGCTGAAGTCGATAACAGTTATCTAAAGCGCGAGGCTGGTATGTGACGAGATCGGGGCGACGACTGTCAGCGCCACCTCGAGGTTATCGCACTAATTCCTCTCGAGGTTCCGTGGAGAATGAATGGACATGCTTAACTGAGCAGCCAGTTATTATGTCGCTCTATGACGTAAAAATTAGAGATTTAACTACAACCTTTCTATTGCTTTGTTTTCCATGTAGTCTGTAAATAATAAATATAATTAAATAAATAAATATTCTGCGACATTTTACACAACACCATCTAGTCCCAAACTAAGCAGAGCTTGTACTATGGGTACTAGACAATGGATATAACATTTATATTTTTTTTTTTGTGAATACTTACTTATAATACATAGGACACACCCAGACGAACGCAAACACGTATATTCATCACATCGTGGGAATCGAATCCTCGTGATCAGCAATCCGGTACTCGAACCACTAGACCACAGAGGTCGTCGTTTTGTAGGTGCGGGAAGGTCTTAAAATGTTTTTTTGTCAAAACTTTGACCTAACTAGAACCAGCGATGCGCTTTCAGTAAACCAAGCTCTTTGAAATTGAACCATCAAATACGCTATAATATATACATATATCTCTATGATATGTGATAACAATAGAACCTTGTTCGTTACGTACCTATGGACCAATTGACACAAAAAGTTAGTTGTTAGGCACGTTAGTACGCAGTAGTTTTATAAATTGTAAGACAAATGTAAATCTTACTATGCGATACATACATGAACATAGGTAGGTATGCCCAATTACAGTATGGATTTTCCAAAATAGAATCCTTGTTGATACGAAACTGCAATCATTTGTATTTTATCTTATCATATTTTATTCTTCCAGCCAAAACTTATGGAGGGCGGCAACTACATCCGCGAGGGTCGAGACTCCAGCAAATCCACATGGCTCCTGTTCTCTCCAGCGACTCCTGACGAGGCAGGTGCCCTTGCGAAGTTTCTGAGCGTTTTCTCCTCCCATGGAGTCAACCTCATGCACATCGAGTCCCGCTCCTCAGCCAGGAGGCCAGGTTACGAGTTCATGGTGGAATGTGAGCACGGCGCTGGAGACTTTGGAGCTGCCCTCGACGAACTGAAGGACAATGTTGGATATTTAAATATCATCTCTAGGAATTATAAGGATAACAGATGTAAGTTATTGCGATAAATCTATGTTTGTTACTTATCTGAGTTATCATCAATTTATGCAGAAAATTTACTCTCATATTTCTTAGGTATGGACAAGAAACATATAACTATTATCAAATCTCTCACGCTGTCAGCAATGTTATGTAAACCGTTCAATCAATAATATCAATCACGCAAACACAACCATCCTATTTAGTTCCATTGGTACTAACAAATGTATTATCCCATTCATAATGATCTCTTCTATTTCATCAGATGCGGTGCCTTGGTTCCCTCGCCGTATTCGGGACTTGGACAGGTTTGCAAACCAGATCCTGTCGTATGGAGCGGAGCTGGACTCGGACCACCCTGGTTTCACGGACCCCGAGTACCGGGCGCGCCGCAAATACTTCGCGGACATCGCGTACAACTATAAGTATGGCCAGCCGCTGCCACACGTGGACTACACCGAGCAGGAGATCGCCACTTGGGGAGCTGTGTTCAGGAAACTCACGGACCTGTACCCGACGCATGCCTGTAAAGAACATAACCATGTGTTCCCGCTGCTTATAGAGAACTGTGGCTACAGGGAAGACAATATCCCACAGCTGGAAGACGTTTCCAACTTCCTCAAAGGTGAATAAATGACTGTAGTTTACCTGTTCTAAAAATACCGTAATTTTTTAAATAAGCAGGTATCATATCGTACTGAATCGTACATATTTAAAATAGGTGTTCTATACATTTATGTTTATAAAAAGGTTGCACAATGACATTAGGTGCTAATTTGTAATTATATAATTTAGGAGAGAGTAAATAAATAAATGTATTAACGATGCAAATAACTACATAAAGTTCAAACTTTACCATAACCTTTCGTTACAAGGACCAATGTCACAATTTTACAACCCTGAGCAATACTAACTGAACAAAACATAATTATCATTTCCAGATTGTACGGGTTTCACTCTCCGGCCGGTAGCAGGTCTTCTCTCCTCTCGTGACTTCCTGGCGGGGTTAGCCTTCCGCGTGTTCCACAGCACCCAGTACATCAGGCACCACTCCCGGCCACTGTATACTCCAGAGCCAGACGTGTGTCATGAACTGCTGGGCCACGCCCCACTGTTTGCCGACCCTGCCTTCGCTCAGTTCTCCCAGGAGATTGGACTTGCATCTCTTGGAGCACCTGACGATTATATCGAAAAACTTGCTACTGTAAGTGTGATGCATTTGAACCCTTACTTAACTGGTATCGTAAATTTAACATACGTAATTGGTATTGCGAGGGCCGCTCGGCCCCCATGAGTTCGATTCTAGCAAGTAACTTTTAATTGTGTGCTTGAATAAATCCTCAGAAATGATAAATAATAGCTTCGTTTTATCCACTAAACAGCCAGGCGTTTGAGTGGTTAGAAGAAATTAATTCGTTTTACGAGATTTCAAAATACTATTTTGAAATCCACAAATATTTGGTAATATTATTTTTACAAATCCACAAGAAATATCTGGTTGGGAAGTTATAATTCAAAATATTTTATTAGACATACTCTGTAAATATATAAACTTCGAAATCAGATACCAAAAATCCTGGATACCTATATTGACCATTTACCTATGATAGATCCCCATAGCAATGCGTTGATCCTTGTATTGTGTGATGTTAAATTTAGGCACTTATATAGCAGAAATCACATATGGTTTAATAGACTTTTGTGCTCAAGCTTGTACACAGTAAAACGCTTTTAGGCCGCTTTCACAGGTGAAGAAGCAAGTGACATTCAAATACTTAATAGCTTACTGTTGACACATACTAGGATCTCCTAGCGCTATTTGCCTCCTAATTTGTTAAGTATGTAACGAACCGCACGAATACTGACATAGCTAGCCGTGTGGTTCGTTAGATGGGATCCTCCCCTAAACGTGATTAATTTAGTTAAATTTTATAACATTTAGTAACAGTTTAATTTAATATAAGCCGTCCATTCACGACATAGAACGTAATTGAACTGCTTAATCAACTTGTGGTAGAATCACAAACATATATCTTTTGAATAACATAAGCTTTCTCTTTTCCAGTGTTTCTGGTTCACTGTAGAGTTCGGTCTGTGCCGACAAGAAGGCAAGCTGAAGGCCTTCGGCGCTGGCCTCCTGTCCTCCTTCGGTGAATTACAGTATTGCCTCTCCGACAAGCCTGAGCTGCGGGACTTCGATCCCGATACCACCGGTGATACCAAGTACCCCATCACCGAGTACCAGCCTGTATACTTCGTTGCCAACAGCTTTGAGGATGCGAAGGAGAGGATGATGTAAGTTATCGTAGATAGAAAAAGTGTCTGAACTAGTTTATGGTACGGTAGTAATGTCATACTGAGACATGGTGAACTATAGGTTTCTATCATGCCTATTTATTTATATTTATTTCACATCATATGAATGATCACAAAAATCCTTAGTGTCAATTTAAATACGTTACACATAGAACACGGTCATCTCGAAGTAACTGTCTTTCTGTTTTCTTCACGTGTTAACCGCGAAACGAATTTTGATGAATATGGTATAAATATAGATGGGACCTAGGAAAAGAAACTAGGTCATTGGGATTACTAATCCTACACTGACAAAGTCGGGGGCAGAAGCTAGTAATATAATAAACTTAAACAACACGCCATTGAGGCATTTTCTTATCAGAATCGAAACAGAAGGGAAGAATAGAAGGCGCGCTAGAGTGTACAATGACTTTTGATTTGAATAAAACTTATTCTGTGAATTTTTATATAATATTTTTGTTGATCTTAAATAACTTTGTTTTCAGAAAATTCGCACAGAAGATTCCTCGTGACTTCGGCGTGAGATATAACCCCTACACGCAGAGCGTGGACATTCTAGACTCACCGCGCCAGATGAAGGACCTCTTGCGTGAGGTGCACCAGGAGATGAACCTGCTCCTCAACGCCATGGAAAAGTTATAGGACTGGTGTAGAGATCTTCATTACACGCACACAATAACTCATAAACGGTTGACGAATTAAAACATGCAGTGGAACATTCTAGACTGATTTTCGTATGATACAGTTAATGCACTTCTTAAATAGTAGTATCTACTAAAAATAATGTGTGCCTGGAATTCTATGTTAGATATTATTATGTGACAAAACCTCAGCTAGAAATTTGAGAACGATTTCTAGATTTCGATAGTTTATCTCGACGCCGTCAACGTATTGTTTTGTGGTTTGGCTGGACCAAAATCAACAGTACCTATCGAGTTCGATAAATAGTAATTTATCAGTTAAAATACTGTAATTTTTCAATAGTATGAAAATATTAGCATAAGTGAATTAATTTTAATGCAGTGTCTTGGAAAAAGCCTATGCGCATCTTGAGAAATTAAAAAAATGTTCACCACAATGTCACTAGAAATTATAAATTGAAATACGGAAATGCAATACTTGCAATGAATATACCTAGATTTATTTGGCCACTGTTATCACTGTTATCTTAAACAGCTGCCAATATTTTTAGTTAATGTAATATAGTACCTAGGTAGATAAATTTTCAAACTTATTTTATAATAGTAATTGTTTGGTTTTAAGATAACGCTTATATTACACCCTCTCTGTAATATTAGTAATGTAAGTTAGTTACTAGGTAAATTTTAATATGCAACAGGTATTTTAATCAAGTTGATATGGATACATAATTTTAAGTACCTCTGCGCTATTTGCACTGTGTAAATATTTTTATTTGTTGTGTATTTTGTAGTAAGTTTATTGTGAGACTCTATTCACACTGACGCAGAAATCAAAGTGACACGAAGCATCAAATATTGTGTCAAACCAAAGTATCAGCAATATTTCTTTGCAAACCAGTCGCTGGACGACGCGTGCATGCATGCGGCTATGCGTGTCACTTTTGTTATTGCGCTTGATTTTATAAACAAACACTACGCATTAGAGACAATGTTATAAATATTAAAAGTATAAATATGCGTCACTTCAACTCTGTGTCATTGTCAGTGGAGCCTAATTTAAGCTTTAGAGTATTTAAATAAAAAATAATGAATAATCCTACTATTTCTTTTATTGCCAGCATTTATCCCAAAACGTTTTATGAGCAAAATGGTTGGTAAGTTTTATTGATAAGCTGGACTCTGTTTCTTAATGCAAAATATAATTCAACGTTTTTGAAAATGCAGGTTGATATTGAAACAAATAATATTAACCAACATAATATATTTAAACATTTGTACAGAATAAAATTAAGTACCTAGTACTTGCAGCAACTATACCTAATTATTTAATTAGAATAAAATGACGAGATGACGCACTACATGTCACTTAACATCTACCATCATAAATTAATATACCCTATGTTGTGAAAACATACGGGGAAGAGTGTCGGTGCGGCCCAACTGCGGCCGACCGCAAGCCAAGCAAGTTTTCACGACTTATTTACAATAATTAAGTACATAGAAATATTTTATTTACAATACTGAACGAAATCCAATAATTCTCGGTAAATACTACATACAGTACAGCAATATAATTGACATACGATACTAGAACCAGAATTGCCGAGATTTATATTGCTACTTTTTACAATACCTACGTAGAAATTATGGTAAGACTAAATTTGTTTTAAATAAGCGACCAACTTGACTTCTTAACCACTCATTTTATCAACTCTCATTTTGAAACGCAGATTTAATTTCAAAATTTAATGTTTCTCACAATCGATCAAGATTGTTTGGAGTATCCCTAGTTATATTGCTACAGTAATCTAAAATATCTGTCTGACCCAGTATAATATCTTGGCACAAACCTAAATGCGGAGTTCTACTCGTGAATTAAAATGCACTTAATTATTTCATTCGTCAAATAATGCCGCTATGAAAAAAAATATTGCTAGGTTATACTGCCACTGTGCTGGTTGAGCGATTCCTTCTTAGCGTGATGACACTATTGATTTTTTACATAAGTACATATACATTCCATTTGTTAGTTTTCAAAATATTGTATTAACCCTTATACAAATAGGATTTGGCACTAAACTAAAGTATTCTAGAGATATATAAAATTGCATTAAAGTACGTAATTATCATGTTAATTTAGTACAATTATATGGACATGTAAACAAACCGAGAACAGTTACGATAGAGAACGTATCACAGTTACTAGAAATAAATAAATAAATATAACTTTTTACAATAAATATTCCGCATAGAGATTCTTCGTTTTGTTTTGTTAGAGATTAAATAATTACAATACATTATACGTAGTATTATCATTTTATATAGGTAAATTTCATGTCATTTTTATATTTGCGGAAATGTACAAATCTTACATGAGATTTAAAAAGTCATAGGTACAGTGTAATCCATTAATAATGACATTGAAGGGAATTGACAAACACTTCATACTAAGAGGACGCCATACAAAGCATTTTTGTGAAAAAAAAACCAACCTTCTTTCTTCACTTTTCTCCTCAAAAATTTCTTCGTAAATCGTAAATGTTTTACGAAGTTGAGATGATATTTTTTTACATAGGATATCAATACACACAGTGCATGACATTTAACTGTAAAGTAGTCACTGAGATTCAAAACAAAAACAAGCCACGTGCCGAACGTCATGCGTCGTCGGGAATCAACGAACGTTGCCGGTGTAAAAGTGTCACTATAAACGGGCAAAATGTAGTAAAATGGGTCATAATAAGCGACATGTCACTGTAAGCGAAGTCGTTATATCCGACTTTGATACAAATAATTTATAGGAAAACCAAACTTCGTTTGTAATAATAAGCAGTTGGTCATAAGCGGAGTCATAATAAACGGATTCTACTGTAATTTTACAATTATTTGCTTTGTATAATAAAGCTTATCCGATATCTTCTCCTCTAAGTGAAACAATAAGTGATGCTATTTAACTAACAATATTTATAATAGGACACCTTTTTTAATTAATCTTACAATTAATGTCATCAGAAATTGTATTTCACACTGCATACTGTTAAATATAGGTATATTATCGAAATAGTAACTACTAACTACTGATGCCCTTAGAATGAATGGGCACGCCCAGTGTCAGTGTCATATGACGCAGACTAGCCTCCAGGGCTGTCATAAATTTGTTTACTAGTTCCAGGGCCCCAACAACATAGCTCTCTAAGATAAGAAGTGCAGTTATTAGTCGGTACGAGTAAGACAAATTGCTGCATCGTCAGACTCTGACGATCCACGAGCATTTTCCAAACCTTTTAAATCATATCTACGTTAATTACTTGCACGTCAAAACAGGAATTGTCCTATTTTATGTAAACCTCAAATAACTTCATAACGATAGCACGTGGTCAAATCTTCTACAAAGAGTAGGGTTACTGTATGGACTATTCTCTTCTGATTTTAGCGTTAACTTGCTCTTTAATTTTAGTATATTTCATAAATAACATCATTTATTGCCTCAACCTTTTACTGAATAACAATATATGTATGTATATGGCAAACGTACTAAGTAACTTCATACATACATGTATAGCAGAAACTGGCAATAGAAAAGATTAAAGAACATTTTAGACACCGTAAGATAATATGGCCTGTAGGTACGTTTGTGCCGAGTTCGACGCGGCTGCGGTACAACCGTAGCTTCGTGTGTTTTCTGCGTTCACACTTCACTCTGCATGCAGTGGATCGACGAATCCTCTGACAATTCATCCATTGAAGAATCCGTGAAAGATGTTCCATCTGTAACAAATATTAATTATATCGTGTTATAATTTTGTATTCGATTACTTTCAAAAGACTGTCAGCGAATTTAAACAAGAAGTTGAGGCACGCGTAGTGCTAATTAATATATTGTATTAATAAGTATTATCAATGGATCAGAATATAATAAGATAAGATAGTATCCCTGTAGAATTTTTCAAATTCATGTTTTATTTTCAATTGAATTATGTTTTAAGTACCAATCTTCGCCCAAAATCCTAAATTCTACGTCTCATTAAAATAGGTTGACAGACGCCAGAGACTGAATATCTCATGAAATCGTAATAATTGCGTAAATTAATAAAGCAACTATTATCAAACAATTTGATAGTAGGTATTTCCTTCTTCTCTGTCGTTATACTCTTGGCAGAGTGGTCGTGGTCATCATGACAGGGGTGGCGGCAAGCTTCACAATTCACAGGAGGTATTTGTTTGTAGGTATATTTTCTACAATTTCAATTTGTACTGATTCAGTATTTTCGATAAATATGCTCGAGAATTGTAAAAAAAACAACAATTTTATTATTGAACTCTAAGCGACCATATTATCACCTCAAAGTCGAGGTTAGGGGTGATTACAGACAGTTGAGTACTTCCATCATATTATCCATTAATATGTGATGCCACTATGTTTCTCATAACTTATCATATCTACTTACAAAAAGAACTTTCTTATGCCATATGCATTATAACTAAAATAATTTTAATAAGAATGTTTTATGTGTAATTTTATGCTGTTGTTCAACGGACCTTATATCCTTAGTACAAGAAACGCGGGGCAAGACAAAGTCGTGTCGATATCACGACACAACGTGTGATTACCAACCGACATGTGATTCTTATTGTTATTTATGTTTATGTAGGTAGTTGCTAAACATGGTAGCTGCACTTATAATTTGTTTTTACTGCGGCGAACTAGCAAAAAAGGAACGTTCAGCTATTGTAAATGCGGAATGAATTGGAGCGTGGCTGTAGTCTTGACGATACAGACAATGTTAACACCTTATAACCATTCGGTTTCTTGGGGTGAACACCATCAAATTAAGTTTGGATTATTTAATCTTATTGCTAATTGTAGGTCTGTTGATTAGCTATATTTTGTAATTTCAATCGATCTTAACGCTTTTTCGAGGAAGTTTTATTCCAGTCAGACATAACTCGGGATTTGTGTTCTATAAAAGAAGTTTATTATTGCTCGAGACTAGCAATTATTGTCTACTTATTTTCCATTTTATTTTTTTCTTTTCAAATTATATGTATTGCACTTTTCAACTCCAATTTTAAAATTGTGACATCGTGATGTTGTGTGACTGTGCTCTGCTAAAATATCACACAAATTGGTGCGTTTATTTATGTATCTATATCTTATGTTCCCTTATGACGGAAATAGGTTTATGTAGTATTCTCAAAATAAGCGAGTCAAGTGTCCTAGGACTTTCTTTAAATTCAACATCTATTTGTAGGAAGTTGGGAACGAAGGAACACAATGATTACACGTGATTTAGTACTTACCTATCGGCACAAAAGGTGGTTTGTTCTGGAAGGAATAGGTGAGGTGCAGGTTGATGGGGCGGCCAAACCCCGCCGGGTCTGCATCGCGGGACACCACTGCACAACACACAACACACATAAACACAAGGAAGGTAACACAGTCAGCGGTAACTTTCGCATAGCACGATGTCGCTTGGCAGGTGGTGGTGTAAATTAACTTCGCTAGTGGTACTCTTTTGTAAATTTTGTTGGAAAGGTGTGCTTCTAATCAATTTTCAAGATAAACATGGTCCTTTAGTACACAAGCATTGTAACCAACTAGTTATGGAAGAAATTGCGTACCAAAAGACCGATTTTAGCCACTTTTGGTCGCGTTATCATTATGAAGCCAACCCTTCCTCCCGAGTAGCCTCAGTATGTATACTCACATTGGTTCTGCTTGCCTTTCCCAGTGTGCTGGTGCTTCTTCTGTCTAGCCCGGCTGTTTTGAAACCAGACCTGCGTCACTCGCTTGCTTAGGCCGGTGACCTGCGCGATCCGCTCCAGGTCCTGGCCGTCAGGATTTGAATCCAACTGGAAATTAGCCTGCAACACCTGCAGCTGTTCTTCTGTGAAGGTTGTGCGCACACGCTTCGCCTTGCTCTTGTGGTAACCTTCCGAGTCGCACCCATCTGTGAACCACACCAGTTTTGCACATAATTATTAGATCTTACTAAACTATTTAAGTAAAATTAATAAATCAACTCAAATCAAATCAAAAGGTTTTTATTTCAAATAAACTTTTTCAAGCACTTTTAAAACGTTATGATTCTAGTTGCACGGTTCCAAGAAGTCGATCTTATGGAGCAGAACCGGCAAGAAACTCCATAGACACTCTTTTAAAATAATGGGTATTGAATACAATGTTAAGGCAATGCAAATAGTTTTGGTAACTAGAAGAACTAAGAACTTAACAATAATATTTTATAATTTATATGTAATAAATTGTGCACAAACGGTGAAGGTAGACTTTGTGAGGAAACTTGCAGGCTTGACTGTTTTTTTCGATGGCCTATAAAGTCCAACACCCGCACCACGCTATATAGTATATATGAACCAGGACCTATTCAGCGCAGTCGTGGGGCACACGTTGTTATAAATCGTCTGTTTTGCCTTTTATTTTATTTTGTTTTTTTTTTTGTGCACCATTTATGCCTGAATAAATGTTTTTCTTTCTTTCTTCTTATATTCTACTACAATAGGTAGTAGACTAGCCAGATCTCTTTCAAAATGAGAGTAGACCCGTACCCAGCAGTGGGACAGAAGAGTACCTACATGGGTCGATAATGATTCAACAAATTGCATCAGAGTAAATTTGACCATCCAAAACCAGCTCACCATCAGAAGAAATGGATCCTCCATCCAGGGTTTCCAGATAATGTGGCTTGCAGAGTACTCTGTCTTCGTGCAAGGCAAACTGTTCGCCTGTAGACAGTTGGCGGCCGCAGGCATCGCAGGCGAAGCAGGCGAGGTGGTAGACCTGCTCCCTCGCCTTCCGAACCCAGTCCGACGATGAGATGCCGCGGCAGCATTTGGAGCACTTGGCACCGAAACTCCTGCGCAAATACACACGTCACGCTGGCGGATAAACGCTGATCTTTGGCCAGCACGACACATTTAAATATGCGTATAAACGCTACTATGAGGTGACACCGACAAAGTTCAGAACTATCGTGTCGCGCATAAAAAATATAGTAATTGAATTGCACAAAAATCATGAATTGGACTTGTTGTCATCAGACATGCGTCAGACGGATCAAAGGACGTTATTAATTTATCGTCCGACAAACATCTTGGTGAAGATTAATATTGGAAATTATAAACTACATATTTATTATTCGCTAAAAAAGAAAAACGATAATAATTGCTAAAATATTTGAATGACCTTTTGGATGATGTGGAATCTTAATTAACATCGCCAATTAAAACTTTAGAGAAAAACCGATACGCCCTGTGTTGATAAGTTGTTTGTTAAAGTTGGGTTTTGGTTACAAAAAGAAAGTTTTTAAAGATACACAAAGAAGCAAGTAGGTAAAAATCCAACTTTTTATAATCTTATTTTGTTATTTGTTCTAAAAAAATACAAATGTTTGTTTAGCGAGTTTTTGTTAAGTGTTTGTATCATAGTGAAATAAGAGGCTTTTCAAATAGATTTGTTTTAATTTTTATAGATTTTTATAGTATTCCCTATTATCTACCCCTAAAAATAGCAAATCCCGTTTTCGTGAAAAAAAAGGTACCTAGCTTCATAAAATAATGTGGAATTTATTTACCCACCTATACAATTTTCTAGTAAACACAACGCTAAAAAAGATACAGTTTCTATGATTTTTGTTTAGAAATAGTATTAAACAGTTATTTTTTTACAACAATTATTTCAACAAGTTTATTTTAATCGTCGCTCATGCATCAAAAGTGATCCTAAACTATGTATTTTTATGTTGATTCATTCGGCACAACACGTTAGCGGGACCTTGTCGGTGTCATTGAAGTATCAACAATTAATATAATTTCGCAAAGCACACACTCAGCACGCAATACAAAAAACTGGCGTTCGCGCAGCTAACGTAATATTCCGCCGAGCGGCGCGCCCGTAGTGTTCATGAGCGCTTGGGCCCACGTCGCCGGCTGTGCATACCATAAAAAAAAATTACATATTATGTTAGCACTGCTAAAGGCCACCGCGCATGCGCATTGGGCCACTTCAATTATATTTTAGTTACTGCAATTTTATTGCTAACGATCATTTCGACGATGCGATGGCGAGACCGGACTTTGGCGAACGTTTGTGAACCTTCAACGTACTAGGTATGAGTTAGGCGGCGAGCTGCCGGCTGCCGGCTTGATGTGTGGTCGTTATAATACTGTACAAGACACGTTTAAAGGACGTCCGATTAATATTCGATACGGTTTATGGGTCATTTGTAGTGTAAAAAATTGTTTGTGCAGCAATCTTGTTAGCATTTTTTACGCGCGATCTGACATTATACCGCTATATTGGAAGGCGTCGTATCCCCCGGAGATTGCAAGCTATATCTATATAATTTCTGTTTGTCTTTAAAAAAGTCGATGGTATCTTCGTTCTATATATCTTCATCATCCCATAGACAGACAAACTCACTGAAAATATTACACTTAAAACCCTGGTCTATCATAAAATTACGCGTATTATTATGGAAAACGTTAAAAGTTGAAAAAAATTCATTAAATGTATGTCTCACTTGTCGGCAAAAGTGAAAAAAGCAATTTTTATATTGGTCCTTACATATGAAATTGGCGTTTTGTAAGGGAGGAACATAAGGTCGATTTTTTTTAATATAATATATTTATTTATTCAAAGTATGTACCATTGCTATCTATGTATGTAGTTCATTGATCCCTTTACTAAAAAAACCATTTCGACGGGAATCAATAAAATCTTTGAAGGCGCTTTGGATTGCAACATCGGAGTTGAATTTTTTCCCTTGCAAGAAGTTATCAAAATTTCTCAAAAAATGGTAATCTGTTAGAGCAAGGTCCGGGGGGTACGTGACGGTGGATGTCTTAGACATTCCAATTGAAGCTCCTCTAATTTGGTTGCAGTCTGTCGTGCAGTGTGTGGTCTACCGTTGTCCTGAAGCAGCAACGGCCTAGAGCGATTGACCAGCCTTGGTTGTTTAGCAGCTAGCTATTCCATCAAGGTTTGCAGTTGCTGACAAAAGACATCCGCCGTAATCGTCTGGCCAGATTTAAGAAAGCTGTAATGAATGACACCGGCACAAACGACCAAACGCTCACACGTAATTTTTTTTAGTAAATTTTTGCTTGGGTCACTATTTCGCTGGTTCGCTAGAGTTTAGCCATTTTGTAAACTGAGTAACTTAAAAAAAAAAAACCAAAAGAAAAAACAAAAAAAAAACCAAAAGAGGATAAAACTAATGAATAATGTTATGCCATGAATTATGCTGTATAAATTTAAAATTGGAATTCCTAACCAAAGATATTTGAGATCAAAGTGGCAAGTGCGAAAAAACGCCAATTTCATATGTAAGGACCTAATATAATAACGTCATTCTGAGTAGAACTTTACACTTCAGCCTCTGTTGTTTAGTGAAAACAGATTATTTCCTAACGACACACGAACAGAAATAAAAAATCTATAATACCTACGACAATAATTATTATCTGTTAAGGTTTGGTATTAAAGTGTTAACCCGCTATCATACCACCGTAAATTAATTCCTCGAATTATCTTAAACTGAGAATAGACGAGGAAGTTATATTTCCTCTCCACTAAGCGTTCACAGGTATGCGTACAAAAGTATGCGAAGAACAAAGATAAAGCTGCACCGCGTATATTGACACAAAATGACCTTAACACAGCAGAAATAATACTAGTAACCAACATGACGCTCAGATGTTATTAGCATGATCCCAACTCTGATTACGATCCGCAAACCCTTCATATTTAATTAATTAAATATACGCATCCAACACACCATTAACGCGCTATCATATCACTTAAACGCGAGTATTAAAATGTTCTTGTTTATTTTTATACATTTGGCGTAAGGCAGGCGCCTGCGCTGCTTTAAGCCGACTTCCGAATCGACTAATTCATTACTCCTAACGTAGTAATTAAGTTGTCACTTTATTAAAGATGTATTTTTGTAACACTTTATTTCATTAACTTACATACATTGCATGTCACAGTACAATTGATATAATCGATAGCAGAAAAAATATAAGAAAAACAGAAAAGCTGATGTAGCTTTATTTAGTATGATGATTTATTAATGTATGTAATGGGTGAACTATTAGCAAAAAACTGACTCAATACTTACGGCAAATACCTTTTATCATATGCATATTCTGACTTTACTTACTTACTTTAAGTTTATTCTTAACACTTCTCGTCTTTTTGCCCTGATATGTTCGTAAGAAAATATTTAAGTTATTTTATTTTTAGATCTCTGTAGTAATTAATATTATCCATTTCTAAGTAAGATTCCGACAAATATCAAGTAAAATATCTACAAAATTTAATCAAATACTATTAGGTATACGATCAGTGTAGGTATCTGCTAAATTATTTGGTCCTTAGAGCCCAACTTGAATATTTAGAGAATCGTTTGGAGTCACCTGTATGTTGTGTTGTAATTTTTTTCGGATTATGATTCGTCTTATAGGTACGTGTAGTTTTTCTATTCTCAGGTGCTTGGTACCTATATATTTTTTATAGCTATGATTTAAGTTTTTTTTTTATTTCAGTATATTTACTAAAATCAATACCTTCCCGTTTGTCCGACATTATAATGGTACAAAGAATATACCTATACTATCTGAAGAGTAGCTTCTTCCTATTATACGATTTAAATTACCTATTATCGCTCCTACGAGCAATAATTGTTGGGATAAAATGTGCTCCATTACCATATAAAAATATATTTGTTGCATTAAAGGCATGACGCACACTATTACAGAGGAGTATTGCCACAACACGCACACCGGCGGCGGCGGCGTGCTTACGCTCTTGATAACACAGCTGTACACAAAGTGCAAAATCGCGTGTTACACGTATATTAATTCAGTCAGTCCCGTCTCTTATCGGCGCTATCCACACCAATATTCCAAAAGCACGATTTGCATTTCAAAACGTAGCGTCTCAGGACAAGAGCACCGTTTCAACACCGCTATCACCACTTATTAACATTTTGTCGTCGGCTGAATCAATTAACTGCGGCCCTCGCATAATAATTACTTAGCTAAGTGACAGATTAACAAGTTTTAACACTCGGCGATAATGAAGATGTCGCGTACCCGAGCCTGATAAGCGCGTTCACTATTCATGTGGATCGGTGAGTCTAAATCTAAAGAACGCGCGGTCGCTATCTGATCGCGGTATTTCTGTTTATTAAACAGATGACCAAATCCGTGAGTCTTGAGGGCGTTTGACAAAATCGGGTGCGTGTAGTGCGCGGGCGCAGTGCTCCGCCCGCGGCTTGCCTCATAAATCCTCGCTCGTTGATTGCTTTCCGCGCGCGCGCCTCTCCCCTGCCACCCTCACATTTTAATATTCATTCAGACTTGCGTCCCTCTATCCTCCTCCGTCCGTCCGATGGATGATTTAACTTATTTGTTTTAGATACAACACCACGCGAGATATATCGCGGCATTATTCCATAGTTTGTTTTAACAATTTGGAGGCACTGTTAGTCGCCGTGGGCGACATTATGACCGATGGCCACTTCGCCGATACAATACGCCTCTAATAACATAACCTTTATGAATATCGACGACTGATTTGTTTCTACATTTTTAATTACTTTGCTTTTATATGGAGTTAATGCTACATATTTTATCCACGATATTACTCGAGCAGTTACAAATGTAGAGGTGCATTGATTAGGTGATTGGGTACATTTCAAAAGTCATCGGAATGACGGAGAATGTGTAAAGTATTTCTTATTACTTGGGTGGATTGTGATTTAATTTATCGGCACATTTTAACACCGTTTCCGAATCATTTCTGAATGGCAAATATTTTGTGTGTTATCAGAATTGTTTTTTTTAATACACCAATAAATGTCTAGTTAGTACTAGCAACATTGGATAATAAACGGAACATAATATGTAGGTATAATGGTAGAGAATTTCAGAAACGCGAAAGGAACCTTGCTATGTAAATAACAAAAAAGGAGACTATATTATTTTCGAGATACATATTACGGGATAACAATTATTGTTAATCCCGTAAAAATATTGCCGCTGGCGATAAGGTCAGAGAGCATTAACTCGTATAATAGTTCCGTAATATAATAATAACATTTTCCGTGTTCATACATGTTCCGTAATATAACATAATAGCACGCGGCGCTTTGAGCTTCTGTCACTGTGACGTTTTGTCGTTACTTCCATATTTTATAGTCAGTGTTATAAAAATCATCATGTGATAATGTCTTGTGACAGTAAGAATACAGTTGAGATACATTGAACGAAAAACCACCGAAAAACCGAGATGATTTAGAACCAAAAACCAGTCATTATTGTTTTATATAGCGATCGATTAATTACTATGTTTTACGATCATCAAAATATTTATATAATAATAAATCACTCTGATTATTAAACAGCTAAATATCCAGAATATTTGGCCGTTTATTAATTTTGCTAATAAAACTTAATCTGCTCTTTTCAAAATCATTTTGATTCTTCAGTTATTTTTCTAATTACAAGCCCTGGGCACTTGTGAGTTAATCCTTTAATTTTAAATGAAGTTTAAATAAAATACAATACACATTAAACATATTCAATCAACCAAGCAATCGTGTTTACGAGCGCAACTCTAGTATCGATATATATATTCGAATTATGATAACGACAGCCCGAATCGAGTTACCATTGTTTATTCTCAATGAATCGATCTAAGGCAGTGTTTATTTATGCGGCTAGAGATTAATTAAAGCCAAGAGTGGACATGGTACATTTACATAAGACACGGCGCACGCATTTGCGGCGGGCGAGGCGTAGGCGGCACATTGCGTGCGCCCGCGCACCGCGACTCTCCGCTAACACCCGTTGATATGCGACTTGCGGATATAAAACTGAGATAATTATGTGTGTGCAAAGACATTGTTGACATTTATCAGTTACTGCTGATAAAATCAACGCATGAACCGAAATACTTGTTACGGTCCTTTTATACGCGATTTTCCAAATTTATAACTTTAAAATTAGAATTGCAATTCTCGTTTATTAATCGAATTATTACTGAATAATGTATATATTTAAAATCTTTTTAACCGACTTCAAAAAGGAGGAGGTTCTCAATATGTTCACGAATTACTTAAAAACGCCTGGACCGATTTGCAAAATTCTTTTTTTGTTTAAAAGGGTAGACTTCACAGTTGGTCCCATTGTGGCCACATCATGATCTGATGATGGGATCCCAGGAAAATCGAGGGCAACCCTCAAATTTTATAGGCAATTATGACGTTTTGAATATTTTTACTGAAATTGTTCCAGTATTTGCGTCTGATAATCATCATTTGATGTTGATGAGCTGATGGTGGAAGGTAGAACTCCTCAACAGTTAAAAGTTAAAAGAAAATTCTTTCAGTTATAGGCATTTATTACATTTACATGTATTCTCCAAAGCTGTTCAAGTATTTGCATTTGAAAATCACCATCTCATGTAATGATCTGATGATGGAAGGTACAACTCCTCAACGGTTAGGAGTTGAAGGAAAAATCTTTCATAATTATAAGTATATAGGGATCGATAGTTGTATTCTTTCAGGCTGTTAGATTGACCTGATATGAAAAGTTTAATATATACAACACTAAAAAGAAAAAAAAAAATAACTTAAAAAAAAAGAAAAACCAACTTCAAAAACTAAAAAGCAAAAAATAACTTCATACAGTTTGACCTTTTTATTAGTTTTAAAGGTATGAAGTCGGTGCCGATGATGTGGTGGTTTTAACCACCCCATTCAAGGTCACTCGCGGTGAGTGTACTTACTTTGGCTTGGCACCGACTTCATGCCTTTAAAACTAATAAAAAGGTCAAACTGTATGAAGTTATTTTTTGCTTTTTAGTTTTTTTATCATTGGGTTCAACTCCAATTTGCTGGTGTAAGTGTAGTCAAAGCATTGATCCAGAAATGTATAAAGATGTTTGTAAGTGAAATGTCAACAATATCTTATTCACTGCCGAGTGAAAAGGTTGTCTCCTTTGTAGTAGTCCTACAACTGGAAACACTCAAACATCCTGGTCAGAACAAAGGTTATGGCGATGAGAACGCACTTCTCTCCCCTCCCCTCCCTGGCACAGCTACCACACAAAAAAACGCGCTAAATAAACAATAAACAGATGATACATCAACGAAGGCAATCACCGCGGTTGCCGGCGGCGAGTGCGATTTACGTTGCCAACTACGCTCGTTATACGCGCCACAACACACAAAATATTATTTAAACTGTGACACGGCTCACATTTTAACGAGCACCCGAATGTATCGTCTTTTTTACTTTTGCAACATTATCCGCTCGGCTGCGGGCTATTGGGAACCTCAAACTGGTTGTTTGTTCTATATGTTATTGACATACACACGACCATGACCATTTCTGATGCAGTTTTATTGCTCTCCCAAGGAGACACTCAGAGGACACTATCTCATCCATGTTTATAACAAACGGCTGCCTTCTTCAGGATACCCTAATAAGAAATGAAAGTATCATCATTTGATTTGATCTGCTATCGACGCGTAAAAGGACTGTTACTTTAATTCTTGTTTTTTTTGTAAATATGAAAGTGTTTATAAATGACAGTTTCACTTTTTAAATCATTTTTCTGGGACATTTTGACATTTATTGTCTCAACGACTTTCTGGACAGTAACTAATGTAAACCCTGACGTATAGGAAACGCAAGCATCAGTTATGTATTTAATTATTTATTATATCAAATATTAGAGTATTGAGTACCATACAAAATGAATATTTAGATTTATAATGTAAACTTTATGACTAGTAACCGGGAATGTTTTCTTTTCTTCTAAAACTATGAAATAAAATTTGCAAATTTTATAAAATTATTGACCTTAAATGATGTAATAAAATAGAAACAAAAACTCTAAGTGCATCGTAATTTAAGTTATTTTCTAGACGTACAGTAATTAATACCTATCAAATTCAAATTCAAATAAAACTCAAATTCAAATATTTTTATTTCAAGTAGACCAATATTTCAGGTTTTTTCGAAATGTCAACACTAGTTGCACGGTTCCAAAAAGTAGGTCTAATGATTACATTAGACCTACTTTTACGCCCTGGATGACAGAGGAATCATTACATTATTAAATGTAATGATTCCTCTGTCATCCAGGGCGTACACGTAGGCTATGATTACATCTTGTCTTTAATAGTGTCATCATCTATTTATATAGTACGCTTGCACTATTCGCTGGAGGCTAGTTCTAGCCTATTTGACAGGCGATAGCTATCAATCATACTCACAAAGAATCTAATCATACAAGGCAGTGCCAATTTATTACTCAATATATTTGTGCTGGTGCCGGCATCAACTGATGGTGTCTAATGTCAAGGCGAACTCATACTGTAATGAACGCTATCCAGCGCAGGCGCATGCCACTTAGTAAGTAATCACCGAATGTCAACAATATTCGTTCTATTGTGTTACAATGCAGCAATAAAAGTGACATTATATAAACAACTAGGGTATCAAATCCTGAACCAAGTTGGTGAAGTTTTCATTGCTACTTGAATTTATGATGATATACAAACACCCTATACTAATGCTAGGCAATAACCTACCGAGCATATCAACTGGCTGGAGAATTCTCCCCTTTTGCTCATACCGATATAATTATGATCTCTGCAGCAAAACTTTTAAAGATTGGCTTCGCTGACATGTCTATGACATCTCTCCTCACAGTACGACACAGACGAGCGAGATACAGTCAGCCAGCATCCTTCTCGACGTCTCATCGAGTTCTTAGGACAAGACAGCACAGTACCAACAAACTGTAGACATCATCGACGGAACCCTGTACTAGAATATTCGGATCAACTACAACAACCGGATCATCGACTTCTTATTTTGAGATATAGTGACGTACAAAATAATGAGTCCTGAAGTCGTACAAGCAGCACAAAAAGCCGCATTTTTGAAAGAACCGTCCGTCAGCCATAAGCCATTAGCCTAAATTCGAAGTTTGATTTTAAAAGCAGAACTTCTGTCGGATTGGCCGTGGGTTTGTAGTGTCAGTGTGTGGCCTCATATCATAGTATGATTATCGCCATGTTACGAGTTACGAGTGTACATTAGTCGACATTGTAACTTTTGCACAATGCGATAAAAATCTATTGAAATATGTGATACATTTTCAAATATCAATTGGATATATTACTTCTAAAAGCCTGAACACTGATGCTGTTAGGGGTTTTTTAAACTCCACATTATTGACTCGCGTTTAGGACGTTGATGGTCATTGGAGACCACCCTTACTCCGAGGCTTGATGAGACCTATGGCTGACAACAATCGCGTCGCCGCCTTGTGCTCGCGTCATTCGTGGCCACGGCGAGACGTCCCGATTAAAATATATGGTTCCACGTCGCACCCAGTTATCACAATCAAAATAAATGACAAATGAAAACCACAGTGTTGCAAGTCACTACCCATCCGCTGTATTTTTTCATCACTGGCAACATTCCCCGTCGCCGCTTTGTTGTTCCACACTCGTCCGTCGGATTTTCAATAAAACCACTCTTAGGGACATTGGCCTCTTTTTTTATTTTGGCTCATGAGAATAGGTTCTCACGCACCTGTTACCCTTTCCCATTTGTAAGTTCTAAGTATATTACTAGATATTTTTCTGTGACTGACATTATTGTTTTGTATACGTAAGTTTTATTAGTAAAACTATGTCATTATTGCAATACATTTCAGGAAAATTAACAAATAAGAATTTTGCGCATAGTTCTCAATACGTCTACAAATGGACTCGGTATTGAGTTCAATATTTTAAAATTATATTTTTAAAGATTTGTCCTTTTAGTCTATTAGTCCCCAATAACAATTAGAATAAAAATAAGCAAGTCAGAGGTTTCGATGCCGTGTGTCGATAGCTCGTATGTGCACGTTGATGTGGAAGGCGCATGCGTGAAGTGTGCTGGTGCGTCATCGTGCGCCCGCGCCGCACACAGCGCGCAGGTCACAGGTCGCCTGCACACCGGACCGCCTACCCTGCGCGCATTCCTCAATGCGTGCCGAACACAATCCGACCAACGCAAAACACTGCGGCGCACCACCACGCCAGCCCACAACGCTCCACATCTGCACTCGGTCGCATATAGCGCTTTACGAATGACTCGGATAATGATGACTTTGTATATTTCTAATACGTCGAAGGTTAATTGGACGTAGGCAGTGTATTGTAAAAGAATTAACTCGCGGCTCAACTAAACGTTTCTCGGTGTACATGTGATTTTTTTCCCCACCTTCAAAAAATATTTTATGGAGAAAAATATCAATTTTCGTTTCATGGCGGAATCAATTCCGCACTGTATAATTCCACAGTGTTTAATGGCTCAATTATAACTTTGTTAAGTTAGTGAGTGCCCACGTCGTCGACCTGGTGATGACTGATAAGCAACTCTTGGTTATACATATACCTATATGTAAGTCAGAACTAATTGTAAGGACCGTGCCGAATATTAGCAATATCTAGAATTTGCTAAGGATTTGAAAGCTAAGGAGTTAAAAACGTCAACGTCAACATACTATATTTGGAGTTTCAAGATAAAAAGCGAATTATTGCGTAGTATTTTGTCTGCCCGAAATTTATATTCAATGTACAATGCATCCGCCGCCAGTAAATAAATAAATATGTGGAGTCTTTACATATTCTTATTGTAATCGAAACCTTAATTTATTGTATGCGAGTTTTCAACACCGGGATGGTTGGCGCTATTTGGGGGCCTACGTTCTGCAGTGGACGGCAATAGGCTGATACATATATTATCTAAATTAAAAATTAAAACCCTAAATACAGGTGACTGGGTCTTCGTATCAAAGTTACGCCATCATCATCAGGGATTTCTCACCACTTGTAAATGATCGTTTATGCTAAAACTGCTAGTTTCGAAGATATAATTCTTTGTATAAAGAAATAAATACAAGTACCTTTTCGACTCAAAGGGCCAATGATTCATCATAGAGAATGAACTGTAAGTTCATTCGATTGCGTAGTAGTCCATCATTCATGCCTTCGCATGGATGGGTATGATACTTGTATCAGGAGGATCAGAAACCCTTAATAAAACCAAAGACTAATGAGAACTTTGCCATTTGAAAGTCATCTATTTAAATTACCTCCTGTCTATATTAAAGCCATAAATCAAAAATATGATGACCTTAAATAAATATGTGGAGTCTTTGCATATTCTTATTGTAATCGAATCCTTAATTTATTGTATGTATATAATTTAATTATTAAAAGTACAATAATATTTTATATAATATTTGTAAAGTTATATATTATTATGTACCTCCAATCATTTGCAGTTACAATAATTATCTGGACATAGTCAGCTCACTCCCTTTAAATACATTAACTGAGACAGCTTTATACTCTGTTTAATTCAAACTAAATTATATTGTATAAAATACAGCAAACGGGTTAATTAAAACCAATATCATTAACATGCGGTTCGAGCCAGGCGGCACCATAAACGTCGGCCGCCCCAGGATCGGGACGATTATTGAAATGAGAGGAGAACACGGGCAGGGGATCTGGACCCTAGACCACACACTACGAGGACAACGCATGGCAGGTATTGACTCCAGAAACAGTCTATAATCTAATACTAAACTATGGTTGAACTACACGGTAAATATACTGATTTGATCAGCGACTGATAAGTTCTCTCTCGACTGCAAATCGTATGATCGTACTTTTCACTTTTCGAAGTTCTATTGCTATTATTGTCAATTAAATAGGAAACAAAAAGCGTTAAGAGACCTACACACCTCGAGATTCAGCGAAGTCTGATCGCAATTAGGTCCCGTGAATAAATAGGCTAACATCACAAATTCAAAGATGGAAAGTTTGTCCTGCAGTGAGATGGAAAATAAAATCCCACTTATGTATGTATCTGCTTCAAATACTGCAAAATCCCTTGTAGTTTTCGCTGTCATACATATCTTACAGAACGCTTTAGGAGCGCTCTGACATTATTTCATGGGTGCGGCAAGGTGATCATAAAAAATCATAATCTACTCCCATTTGTCGTTCCAATGTCTAATCATTTCTCGTCATGTGAATCATGAAGACATTTATGGACGTGTTCATAATAAAAATGTTGATTTATAGTTTTACGTCGTCTAAATAAAGATTTCGTTGAACTTTCGTCAATCCAAACATTAATTTATTTACAGGTTAGTATTGATTTTAAATTTATTTGATAATACATAAATTTAGTAACGTTATATGGGAAATTGCAAAAGTAGAATTTATTGGCAATATATCACGTGCTCAAACGGTGGAGGAAAACATCGTAAGGAAACCTCCACGCTTCAGATTTTTTTGATGGCGTGTAAAGTCTGCCAACCCGCAGGCTAGCGTGGTAGACGATATATGTATTTTCAAATCAATCAATCGTAATATGTATTTTTTCATGAATTATTTTTATTTCTCTTATTATATTATATTATATTATTATTATAATTAGCCCATCGACTTGATAGTCAGTATGGTATGTTTTTTATTGTTGAGTTTACTGTGCTAGTAACATACACTAATAGGAAAGTGGGATGCTGTGTCTGTCTCAAGAACTCAAGAGCTCATGATTATATTGTGATATCTTAGTAAGGCTCGATTTAGGTCTGTTGAACTTGTTTTGAAGTCCCATTTTGAGACACTATGCTGAAACGGGACAGCAAAACAATTGAATGCATACTCTAGACTTTTTTATTTAGGGGTGGGTAGAAATTTCTGAGCGGCATCTAATTGGTGAATGGTTTTCACCAATTAAATACCTATATTAAAGACTAGCTGCCTCACGCGGCCTTGCTAATAAACTTTTTGTCTGCTAAATTTCATTCAAATCACATCCATCCATCCTAATATTATAAATGCGAAAGCTTGTAAGTATTACAATCTTTCGCGTTTATAATATTAGTAGGATTTAGGTATTTTTATTTTCTCCTTTCCGTACTAACCTCAATCTTAGTATTTATTATTTTATTGTGGATTATTCATTGGACTATTTAAACTATTATGTTGTATTGAAATAAAACTACTTATTATACTAACTTATCGGTCTGCTCGTGACCATGAGTACCTATTGTTAAAGATCCTAAACGTTGGGATTAATATGATATCATTTATGTGTGACCAAATCCTTAAAACATAGATTTATTTCATTGCCTCGTATTTCGCGGTGGTACAAAAAAACATAAAAAATATTACGTTGTATTATACGGTTTGGATGTTAGCTTCAAAGCTATGTACTTCGAATGAAAAAATAATAATCAAAAACCCCAAATAAAATAAAAATATCTACATTATTGATTACCTGCGTTATTATATACGTACAATATCACTTTCTTCTTTTATGTCTTTTCTTTCATTAGCAATTCCAAATTCTAAATTTACTATATTTTTGCAGTATTTGATTTTCCAGTACCTACACTGATAGCCACTCGGTCATACCCTACAGTTTACCACAGCTGTTCAGTTTAGCGAAGATCAGAATGGATCCATAACGGACACCGTCACATGAATGTAGCTGCGTCCATATGCATGCGCCTGTCGAATGCTTCGCTCTTGTATTAAGTAAATTATACACTTACAACAATTTTGTTTTTTAAAGGTCGCTGTGTTATAAATTGATTTATACTGTAAGGCCCTAGTTAAATCATATTTCAGAACATGTGGATTGTCTAAAGTAAATATACAACTAAGCGCAGATACTTCGCCAGGCCATAGGGGGTAGTTCGTAACTCACTTGGCGTAGTCCTGTTTGCAGTAGACCTGCCGATCGCGCAGGAAGCAGGAGGGGTGGCGGTCGAGTTGTACTGCGCACACGCAGCAGCGCAGGCAGCCGGTGTGCCACGCGCCACCGCCCACCTCCAGCAGGAAGCGGTCCGCGATGGGCTCGCCGCACGCGCAGCATGTGCGGTGCTCCGTCTGTAACGCATGTAACAGGAATCTGAGATTAAGAAACACATTTTTTTCTTATATTTTTGATAAGTTTACGCTACTGATAGGTCGAAAACAACTGCAATGAAACTGGTTACCTTTATTAAGTAAAAATGTTGTGGAATTTCCTAGAATATGAGCCACCTGACTTTAGTAACAACCGTAAGAATATGTGCATAGCGCAATTGAATTTTATCTAATGGGGGGCCCTATTAATTGAGTGTCAAAATATTGTTATTTAAGCGTCATAATACATGTAACTTGCAAACAATAACACTGAATAATAAAATTACATTGCCTAACATTCTTAAAGCTCCCTCGCGGACTTAACAAGTAAACAATAATCGTGACTGTGATAACAATGCAACACTTACTGCCACCCCCGCAACACCGCAACAACTAATTGAATATTTTAAAATCGAGTTATGTCGCGCCCGCGCTGCACCGCGCCGCGACATGTGCGCGGCGGCCGGCGGGGCGTGGCGCGGCGTAATCTAATAGTGCACAAACACCGCACCCCTTGCCAGGACAGCAAGCTCTAATCACATGATAACTAAATTTGGTTTCACATTGCGGCATGATTTTGAACGACCGACTTTATGCTGCACAAGCTTATGACTGCTGTACAAGTTTATCCCAACACTGGGCACCGGTCTATTCTCAGAATGAATGGGACCAAGCTTCAATAAAACCCTAATGCGGGTTAATACTTAGACATTATATTTATGTTATCTCACGATCTTATCTTTTAACAAGCAACTCTAGTCGACCAAAATACGGTCTATTTACATTACTTGCTACCGCAACTAATCTACTGTTGTCATGTTAGTTTATCTCATCCCACCCAATTATTTCCAACCACTCAGACTCCTTGACAAAATTATTATGTAACTACGGCGAGTTTCAAAATCTTAAAGTGTAGGAGAGGAGAATGCTGCTGGAACTACTTTTTCCACCATTGAACTAGCATTGACTTTGTAGTGGCAAAAGAATAAGCTCAAATACCATTACCAATCAAATACCGTAATATTCATGAATACAAATACAATTGTATGTTACGTCTTTACAGGCTTTCTAGTACCCCTTTTATCCATATTTTATATATTACCCTCGATCTACAATAGAGGGTACGTTTTAAACAAAAAATATATTACAGACACGAATAATTAGATGGAAAATTAAATAAATAATTTTAGGGCACGTTCATAAGACCGTGCTAATTAATTCATAAATCCTGTAAAAATAATTATCAAGAGAACATTGTGCGTACCTACAACAAATATAATATACGTATGTTATATCTATGCAACATGCAACATTATGCCTATTGATGACGGCTTTGAGTTAACGTGCTGTGCTTGTGAAAATACTCAGCTAGACGAGAGGTTACGTTGTTCTATAGGCTTGGTCTTAACTTTTCTAAACTAAAATTTTCGCCCTCTTTTCATAATCATCATCAACCCAACTATTGTCCAACTATTGGGCACAAGTCTCCTCTCATTTGAGAGGGTCGAGGTATATAGTCTACCACGCTAGCCTAGTGCGGGTTGGCAGACTTCACAAGCCATGGACAAAGTCTCTCAAGCATACAGGTTTCCTCATGATGTTTTCCTTTACCGTTTTGAGCATATTTATGATAAATACGCACATATGTAACATCCGAAAGACCAGTGGTGCGTGCCTTGGGTTCGAACTCGAAGCCTTTGATTTCTTGCGAACTTACGAGTGTGAATGTGGACATTGTCTAAGATGGGAAACGCGTTACAGCTAAAATGGTGTTAGTGTGTAAGGTCTATCCATGGTGAGCAGCCCCTGAGTATCTATAATGATCGATGTATTAATTCCTATGATTACACTGAAGTTAAGCTTAGTAACAAATGCAACGGGGAAGTTATTCTTATGTAGGGTGGCTGTAAGCTGGAAATGTGGTCCTCTCGTGCTTACCTCCTGTGTCGACTTTACCGCAACACACTATATATAGGTATAATATATAGTCAGTCAGATTGATAATGATCGAAGTCTTGGTTGGTATAGTAGAGCGATCAATTTCGACAATTATGCATATACGTTAACGGTTTCAACAAAGGTCTTCAAGATCGTTTCAAGATGCAAATGTAATTATTAAGCTTTTAACTCAGAAAATATTATTATTCCTCATTGTTACCCTTAAAGGGACCTATATATGCTAGACCTTTACCTTTTTTAAAGCTGTTGTTCTAATTTTTCTCTGCTATATTCATTCCAAGTAAGGTCTTTAATATATTATTTTCAAATAATAGTTACTTGTTTAATATTAATGCATACAGGGCTCATATTATGCCAAATGTGAGAACTAATACAACAATATATCCACAAGAAGAATAATGCTCAAACCATACATAATAGGCTCTATGCCTATAACCGTTTACTAAACCTCAACAACGAGAGGCAGAAACGCTCATGCAATAGCATTCATATCAAAATAAACAGCCCATTAAAATTTGTATCATAAATCTGTTCCCGCGTTAATAACACTCGACGTTACAAAAGCGTCGGATATTGACACCCCTACGGTTATGACAGACACGAAACTGTCGGTCGCCTATTGAGCGGCGGGGCTGCACCCGGCCACCGGCGTCCCAACCATCATGTAATAACAAACAATAAGCGAACAACATCGGCGTTTAGCGACGCTCTGCCACCCTTCAACAACAAGTCGTCGGCAATAAACTGCGCAGCATACGTCCCGTGTAACAACCGCACATATGTAACGCGGTTCTCCCGGCGGGTCTCCGCCGTTCCCGCCGCGTCACAATAGCCTGCCACCTATCAAAATCTTCGTAACAAATTTCTTAAGGGTCCCATTGACGACGACGTATAATAGATCCCCGGTGGCCGCATTGTCGACGCAGCGACTTCAGCTGATTGATATACACTTTTTATGACAGTTTTTCTAAGCGACCCAAAGCGAGCGAGCTACTCGTGTATAATGACGTTGTTTGATTGCATTTAACGCGTCATTTACGAGGGTTTGTTTGTTCTGCCTTTTGGTTAAAATTATGTAAATCAGTTGTACCATTTTGTCACCCAGAGCTTTAGATTGTGACGTGGCATGGTTGAGGATTAGGACCTCGAATAAATTGTTTCTGATGTTATTTAATGGTGCACATACATAACTGACATTTATACTCGACAAAGGTTGACAAAGGGGCAACAACGGTTGTGGTTGGCAAACAAAGCGGACTCATATGAACTTCATGAATTGAAAAGCGTTTGACAGCATGAGAAGCGTCCCGAACGCACATTGTTCGGTAATTTGGCGGGCGCGGATCGGGCGTGACGCGGCTGCTTACAGCCAGCGTTACAACTTAGTCAACTCGGTACGCAGATCATACAGACATCGCTATTGAAGTTTACTTTGTTAGTTTGATTTGTACTTAGTTCTTTTACAATCAATGCTTGTATTCTGTTAGGTACCCTCTCCCGACTGCCAAATAATACTAAAAATACTCATCTAGATTCTAAGATTATATTAAGTAATCGTATGTTCAACAACCTTGAAAATCACATACACAAGATTCCGAATAGCACTAGAGTTATCCTGGAAGCTTGTGTTAGCTGTTTTGATAAATAAAACTACCACTGGACTATGATATCACTTACAACCACTTACATCACTCTGAGGATCATTTATCTTTTTGTGCGAGCTCATCCAAACGCGACAATAATCGCAAACGCATGAGTGCAAATATAATAGTTTACTACAATAGTGACTTCATAATCCACAAATAAAACATAATGCACCATGCGCTCGGGTGACGGGCGTGACAGGCGTGATCGCGGACACCCGCTTTGTGCCACAACCCAAACTGCCGGACTATTGTCCCGCTTCCGACTATTATCCAGGAATGAGCGGTCTAAAGGTGGCATCACGGCGCCTGCCTACGCCATTGTTACAGGCTTACGTTTGCAAATCCGATTTATATTTGAATATAATTGACTTTCGGCCTCGTATCAGGTACGAGTGCGTGTTTCGTATTGTGTATGGCTGATCTCAATGGCATTTTTATCAGCTGAACATGATAAATGTATTTGGGAGATTAAGTGCTGTGAGTGGGTGCGCTCGGCCCGCTCTATGGGCGCGCTCAGCTATTCAAACATTTTAAGATGTGCTACGCTACGTATGGTATTTGGAAGCATAAGAGCAGGACATCCAAGGCTAAGCCTTTGTCGATGACTTTAGAACTAGGTGTCAGTCAATTATTGTTATGTAAGCTCTTTATATAAGTAGGTACCTACTATGGATAAAAACAAGTTGCGAGATACCTCGTAATTCTATTGGCAAATCCGAATTCAATACGCGACAAACGAGCTACAATCCCTTCGTAATATTTTCCATAACAGTGCTCAATCCTGACGCCTTCCGCATTGAAATTCTTTCGTTGGCTCGTTTCATATTCAAAGAGGAAACAATTTCCGAACCTCGCGGGAGAAATCATGCGGAAATTGAGGGCGATTTATTCAAAATATTTGTACCAACAACTCTTTATATAAACCAAATGTTCGACGTGTTCGAGCGATACTTTTGTTATTTGTTTTTGGTTCACGGATTGCAAAGGATCTCGATTTCCTAAACTTTTTCATCGATCATCGAGATTCAAAGCTCAAAAGTGTGTTCAAAAACCAACTGGCTAACAAAAAATCATTGAAAATAAATTATGTGTGCACGTCAGCGATGCGAGAGGTATCTCGGAGATATCTGGTGGGCGCACAAAGCGGCGGCAAGAATGGCGCAGCGGGGGCCCCCCGGCCATAATGGAGAGAGTTTCACACCATTCACGTATCGCCCTCGAGTTTTTTCACTGTGACGGGGGTCACATGGACCATCCGTCTTGCCAGACAGCCACAAGGAGTATAGGTATGCAAATGTAAACGTGTCCTGTTCGTGCGACTATCGGTATTTTTACTTGAGCAAAACCGCCATCTCTCTTCCATATCAGCCTTTAATCTAGCAGTTGGTAAGTGAAGCCATAGTTAGAGAGACATGGTACTTGACTTTACTTGGTTGCAGTTGAATACTGTTCCGGCGGATGTTTGCTCTCTCGCAAGGCGGGTCACCATAGACTCTACTCCATTATTTTAAGATACGTAGTCGTTCCGTGCGGTACCGCCGGCAAGCGCCGACAGCGGGGCGGGGCTGGGCGTGGCGCCGCGCGCTGGCTGACGTCACGGATACCACCACACGGTGGTCGCGCGTGTGCCAGTGTGAGTGCCTCCAGTGTTTGCACACGTCACCCGTACGAGCATCAACAAAGTCAAGTACTACTCACAGAATGTGACATTGCTCTTATAATACATTCATAATAGCAATGTCACATTTTGTGAGTGTTAAAACACTAGTTGGAGATTGGCTTTTTTAGGAAGGCAGGTGCTGATGTAATTTCCAAAACGTACAACATAAACAAATAAAGTTTTACAATATGACCTATTAAGTGATCTATGTTATTCCGAAGTTATGAAAACATGGACAAGTCAATGCACCTTATTACGTATGATGTTTGAAGATAAAAATACTTAAAATGTACCTAAAACAACATTATTGAGTTGTAATTCAGAAAAAGACTCATGTCATTAGCATTACTCATGTAGTACTAGTTAACTACATATATTGTAATAAATATTGGTAATCGAAATATAAAAAGTCGTTCTCGTAGCCTATAGACGATGGCAAGATCATCACGACCCGTTTAGCTCAGCGGTAGTTGACGCTGCCTGCTGGATTCGAATCCAGCCCCGGTAGGGACAAATATTTGTGTGATGAGCATTAACATTTGTATCCGAGTCATGGATGTATCTATGTATAATATATGTACAAAAAAAGTATATATGTAGTATATATCAACCATCTAGTATCCGTAACACAAGCCTCGTCGCTTAGCACGGAACTAGATGGCGCTGTGTAATAATGTCCAGAAATATTTATTTATTTATTTATAATCTTTGAAACCGCTTTTAGGTAGGTATATCCTATTAAAATTTGGGCTCATCATCATCATCAACCCATTAATGTCGCCTCTCATTTTTGAGAGGGATTAGGCCATAGTCCACCACGTTAACCAACTGCGGGTTGGCAGACTTCACATGCCATCGAGTCTTTCAAGCATGCAGGTTTCCTCACGATGTTTTCCTTAACCGTTCGAGCATGTGATAAATACGCACATTACTTCCTAAAAGTCAGTGGTGCCTGCCTTGGGTTTGAACTCGACACCTTTGACATCTTAGTCCACTGTTCGACCACTAGGCTACCACTGCTCTTGGCTGCACTGCATTTGGGTTCAATCGCTGCAAAACTTTTCGATTTTAATGCGATAACTCGACCCATCTTAGCAACAACTTTTTAAATGGATAGATATGTAGATATATGCGATATATTAACAATAAATCGCACATGTTAATGTTCAGTATTAGCGTGAGTAATCAGAAGGTGCGCTACTAAGAATTAAAGATCTCGTCGCCCGTCAATGCCTTAGGGCAGATTCCTCTTCCGTATGAACTTACAGTGGATGGCAGAGCCCTATGAGCGATACATTACTATTAAATATCTGTACAAATTTTCAGACTAAGCTATAATAATGGTCCTGTGATCTTGCAAACAAGTGGCCAAGAGCTCTCTAGGTGCAGTCAGTTCCATGTGGCTTGCCAAGTTTAATGTTTTTGATAATAAGTTATTGAATTTAACTTTATGACTGACTTTTTTGTAGTAATAAGATTTCTGAATCATGTCAGTGATGAGAAGACGATGACGTTAAATAAATACAATTTTCTTGCTTCATATTCTTACCTGAAAAAAACACAAATTCTTTTCTCAGCATGTGACTTCTGGAGTTGACCGAAAGTTACCTTCGTTAGTCAGAGTGCAGAAACATTGTTGCGAAATTACTCCGGTCAATCTTAATAGCGTTTGTAGTATAATGTGTGCCTCAAACCGTGGTAGAGTACTGTCATACATCTTAACATTGATTGTAAAATTATTTTTTACCCATGTGTAGGTTCATGTTATAGTTCTGAGTGAAGTTTCGTTGAAATGGATGGCGTGTCGTAATTCGTGCTAACAGCCGATGATGCAGCGACGTCATAATGTGTTAATGACTCGTGGAAGGCGCATAAAATCAACAGGCGCCAACCAGCCCGCCCGCGACCCGCCAGCACAGACGTGTGTCTAGTAGGTACGTGGTGCCGAACGTTCCCACATACCTCAATCAGTGTTACGAAACGTCGCGGCCTATCACAACATATTAAGTAATAAACAGTCCATAAAGGCAAGCGCGCACGGAGCAAAGCGGCGCGGGCGCACCGCGCATGGCGCTAATTACAAACAATTAGACGCCATGTTGCCGCCCCACCGCCCGTCGCGCCCCGCACCTGTCAAGTCCGCGCCCACGTTCCCTCTGGCGCGCGCGCACCTCGTTATTACCCTATTTATTGCATATTGAAAACAAAAAACAGATCTTCAAAACGGCTATTATAGTTTTTGGATATCTGACTTAATTTCCGAGGCTCGTTTGTGCGGCACACTAGTCAAACTGTTCCCTTGGCGTTACGAGCTTTACGTCGAACGTTCTATTTTATTATGATCTCATCAAGTTTTATTTATGCGCCGTTGTGATCGAATCGATTCGTCTTTTCTCTCAGCCGTATTAATTAGTTCTGTGTTACTTTGAAAACGTCGAAGCGCCCGACGACGGACATTGGCCTATTCCGCTCTGCCACACTGGTTATGTTTATGTCCTTATATGGCCGAAACTACCTAAATAATTTTTTCATCGATTAGGAATTTATGACGTTGATTACAAATTAATACCTACAAGCTAGAATTACCTATAGGACCTATAGCCTTATCCCTCTCAAATGAGAGGAGACCCATGCCCAGCAGTGGGACGTTAATGCGTTGATGATGATGAAGCTAGAATTAGGCATATGAATATTAAGAAAGTAACAGATGTTCAGGGAAAGCCTGTTTGTTATGTATAAGAATATGTTGAGAAGGTAGGTAAAGTTAAATAAATTTAGATAGATAACGAGGCATAGTTGCAATACTAATAAAGGCAAAAGGAAAAATTGATAAATCACATATATAACCCACTTCACTGTCATTTGATAACATGCCTAAAAGACGTTCAAGATTACCATAATTATTGTAAGTTAAGAAGAATGGATGTAGATGTAGGTATAGTATCTACTCCTACGAGTGTTTATAATCCTAAAAGGTTCAAAATCAGAGCTGTCACCCTAAGAGGTGACAACTAATTCCATATACTCACTAATGTTTGATGACCCTATTAGTGCAGCGGTATGAAGGCTGCCTTCTGCGGTAGAATCCTGAGTTTGGACCCCAGTAGGGGCAAATGTTTGTGTGATGAGCTTGCACATTTGAACTGAGTAATGGACGTTTATTTGTATAATAATTATAGTATTAATAATACGGAAATTAAATTCGTTGATCATCTAATATCCGTAACACAAGTCTCGTTGCTTAGCTCGGAACTAGATGTGTTGTGTAGTTGTGTGTCGGGTCTTTTTATTCCGTACATGGTTGAGTAGAGAGACGCCGATACACACGTCATGCTTGTGAACGGTGGCTGTCAGTGAGGGCTGGTCTGCTCATACATGTTATGGCAACACATCAGAGTGACCAAAAAGTGGTACATATTAAACTTCATATCTCTAACTTTAAAAAAAAACTTTCTTGGTTTGACAACTGCAAATGTTTTCATAATTTTCTAGTGTCTAAATTTACCAAATATATTTCTGAAAAACATTGCCATAATGTTATGATCAATAATAATAATAGATCAGTTAATGACTCCCTATTATATGGATCCTAAAAAGAGACATACGGATTGTGACTATAGGCCTAAACATAATCGTATATTAAATGGTATTTTTGAATGCGCTGTAAAGATCTCAAAATATTCAATAAAAGCCGTTGTTTGGTTATTTATATGTGTGTAAAGCCTTCTTGTTATTAGCTAGCGTATCAACGCATTCATCAAAATTATTCATGCTATTACACTCGTTGCAATCCTTTTACGCATTAACACTCATTTCACCTTGAGCACCCACTACAGCATCCCATTCTACGTACGGCTACAAACTGTTATTGCTATGAAGTTAGTTTAAAGCCAACAAGTATGAAATTCGTTCAAATGTTTTCCTCATATGACGTCATACGATGCAAGATGTAAGACAGTATGTTTATTGACTTAAGAGTAGGTACGTTTTTGCAATATTGATTGATGGTGCAATACTATTACCTATATGTAGGTAACTGAGAGCGAGAAATGAGTTTGGAAACAGCCAACTCATAGTGATTCGGAGAACCGGCTATAGGACGTTGTCACGTCACGGGTGTTACGTGTTATGAAGCTAATTGTTTAACTGGTTTAAAGCTTAGAGTAAAGGGCTTGAAGTTAATTTGATGATCGGTAACGCTGATGCAGAGGCAAGTGTTAGAGATGATTGAGATTTCTAAGGCAGCAGTGCGTTGCAGACTTGCAGCAGAAAGCACGAGCAACAGCACAAATGTGCGGGCGCAGCGGAGGCAGCGGGCGCGGCCCAGTCACATCGGGCGCACTCAACCCCGGCACGTTATAACTGTCATATAACTCACGAGGTAATAGGAGCGGCGAGCCTTGTGCCAACTATTAAATACTATTCACATTTTACGATAATGCCCAATGCCCAACAAACTCTTATTGACGTATAAATTCCGACTTTTTTTCTTCTCGGAACGACCGAAGGCGCCAGTTGTTTCTCGATATTAATAATGCTATGCTAGTTCAGTTTTTCGGGTTTAATTACGTCCAGGCTGGTGATAGTCGGCGATTCGACGCCGGCTCGAATGGGTGGAAAGTAGTAAATTAAACGGTCGGCGAGCCCCTTTTAATATTCATAGCGTTATCAAACAAAATTTTAAACTAATTAAAAGTTGTTTTAATAATTCCTTGGTTATGAATAAGAGTGCCCGAGGCGACAGGTTCGATTTGTTTGCATTCTGCTGCACGACAGGAAATTGCTTACGTTTTACGTGCACCGCCCGGCGCAATATATCACTGGCATGAGCATGTAGGTACACAGATGAATTTCCTTACTTGTTAACGTGACTTAGTGCCAGCCTGCCGCCAATCACAACGCCGACGCCGCGCTGGTGCTGGGTCAAAGAACTTCACTTGTTTTTAAATCCACACCAAATGTTTCGAGGTCCGTGGCGGCGCGGCGGCGCGACGGCGGCGCGTACTGAATCGGCCGCCAACGATTGTAGCGCATGAATTAGTTTTTTCTTGCATTTATACTAAAGATACCGTTTATTTTGTACACTACAAGTTTTACCGTGAATTAAAGCAAATTGATTAATCTTAAGTGATTCTCATATGAAGTTTACGACAAGAATTGCACAAGGAACAGTGCCACGATGAGTAATGCGACGGCAGGTGTTAATGCTCGTGTAATCTTGATAGCGCAGCAGAGGCGTGCGCAGTGGCCACACAGACGTACATCACACATCAGACGATCTACAGATAACAGTTCCACGTGCGATACCATAGCACAGACACTAGACACACAGTCACCAGCACATCGCAGCGCATAAATTATATTAATGCCACTTGCATCGCACCACTAATTTGCGCTTTCCCGATCGTGTTGGTTTTATAAACGGTAGGTATCAGTGATATCATTCGCGTTAAACATTTCTTTTATAATCCCGCCATCGACATTTATGATACTGTAAAGTGGTCGAGCTATCTTAATGGATATGCAGTTAAGTATTAAAAACCATTTTAATGCTAAAATGCCTGATAATGTGCGCCGTGGAATTTGATCATTTATTTGGAGTTATAGGCTGTAATGGCGTGAGTTTGTTTTGCGAGTTGGTCAAGCAGTCGGTCAGCTTACCGGTGTGCTCTGTGTCGTGGACACAGCGGGGCGCCGCAGCTCGTGCGCGTGGCGCCTGCACCTGCCCGTATTTCAGAAGTAATGCACCGACATCATTGTTTGTAACAATAACTGTAACGACCTTTATTACTATCATTAACACCATTGGAAGATTGTACATAAAGTTTTTACCAGCTGTGCATGCATGTCCCTTTTAACTTAAACCGTAAATTCAAGTGTTAATGTTCCAGATTTGTTTGGTCCTTCGAGTCAAAGTTGCTATGTTGCAACTTCGACTCGAAGGACTGTAATCTGAACGGAATTTGCACGGAACTGTCATAAGTTTCTTGTTTGTTCATATTGTCATTAATTTGAATCGTATTGGAATTAGCAACTATAGAGCATTATTACAAGTTTTAATAATCTTGGACGGCTTTATATCTTGTACCAAAACTTAGGTTAGTTAGTACCTACTGGTAACCTGATTTGTTTTTATTATTGAAGTATATTACAACCTTGCGTACTGTTTGTTTCAAGTCTTAGATTTATGTAAAACCTAAAACCTGTTTCGTCAGGTTGCCACTATCAGTTCAAACAATAACATAGTATTTTTAGTCAAGTTACAATAAAGAATATATATATTTCAACCCACTGACATAATTATAGCAAAGTTTCAATCAATAATAATTTATATTAATTTGAAAGTATCGTTTTGTACCGACAGAAGGTTGCCAGCGACGGGAGTCTTACTTAACAGAGACAAATATCAAATGTACATTGAAAATTTTTACTTCTTAAAATATATTCCTACCAACTTACGTAAAGTGGTTGTGTAAATACGCCAATAAAAATGTTTACAGCTCCTCTAGATCCATAGTACTCGCAAGATAGTTATTATTATAGTATAGTAACTCAAATAGGGGCATTAAGGGCGCACCTATGCTTATCCTATAAGGAAAAAGAATTAAAATTCGTAGAATAACTACAAACCCGTAGCAAGTCTTCTGTTCCTTAATGCAATGTCCGATAGATTGAATGATGTCAGCTAATGAGTTTTTCTCATATCACAGCTTTTTGTTCTCTGTGGTTTTCTCTGTTCTATGTTTTTTAGAAAAGATAGCTGACACTACGGCTGGGTAGGTGGTGTAGGTATGAAGACAAATCATTATCATCAACCCATTAATGTCCCAATGCGGGGCACGTGTCTTCTCTCAGTTGAGAAGGATTAGGTATAGTCCACCACGCTAGCCTACTGCGAGTTGGCAGACTTCAGATGCCATCAAGAATTCTCTCAAGCATGCAGGTTTCCTCACGGTGTTTTCCTTCACCGTTTGAGCGTGTGAAAAATACGCACATAACTTCCGAATAGTCAGTGGTGCGTGTCTTGGGTTCGAACTCGAGACCTTTAACGTCTCAGTACACTGATCACACCGCTAGGCCACCACAGCTCTTGAAGACAAATACTAATGCGTAATGTTAACTCTAGTACAATAATCTAGGACAACATCGCATATTTACCAAATAGCTCATAAATTTGCGCACGTCCTTATATACGCCTGTTACGTTGATCATTTCACACGCCTTATATAGGATACCCTCAAAGGTTAAGCACTTTTGAACTTAATGTCCATAGAAATAAAAGTGAATAGTGGTCACTGCCAAGCTTTGTAGTTAGTTGGCTACACGATTTTGTTAACACCTTGTGACCCGTTTAGTTTTTTCTCCGTCCGAACGTACTACAATATATTCTAATGCCTATCGAGCCGATGGCGCCTGGACACGCGAGGTCATTCCCAAAACATTGTGGTGTGAACAAATTCTGATAGCAAGTTGCCAGTTTGGGCGTAAAGTTTAATTTTTTTTCTAGTAATTACTTTTTCATCGACAGAAATGAGAGGTTATAAAGTCTAAATAACTACATAGGTACTACTTTTTTCAGCACACTCATTCCCTAATATTTCTGATATATTGTATGTTTTATATTTCATAGCAACATCGGAATAGGAACGCTATAGGAACGACTGATATTCCATTATGGAAAATGATAAATAATATTTATTTCACGAATAGATCTTTTATACATACTTTGATTAATCTTTTTTGTAGTTCATGTGAGGTTGTGGCACACGCAAAACGTACTACACGTTTGCGTGTGCCACTTATTATAGCAGTACCTACAAAATTATATCTCAATGGACATAATATATTGCTTTATCCCATATAAAAATCCCTCATACCAAGCCGTATATAGGCTCACATAGGTACTCTTAATTCTTATTAGTATATAAGGTACAAATAGAGTAGGTACACCGCAAAGGTAGCTTATTGAACTTTATTCCATAAATACTCATTAATAAAATGCTAAATAAAATGTAAATGTATGTACATACAAGTTCACAGTAAAGCAAAATTACGTATTAAAGAAGAAAGAATAATTCAAGATTTACGTTAAAAGTGTATTGTTATTCCCAAGATTAACATAATTGTATAAAAGCGTGAAGATGAGTGCGGTGCATAGATGGTGTGAGTGCGCGGGCGCAGGGTGGCACTAGCGCGGCCGTCGCGTACGGTACTACCGCGCAACATATTAATTGTGTTAGTTCCCATAATTAAGTCATCATCGAGACCGAACTTGGGACTTTTTTCTTTATTATTAACTTTATAAACTCTCTCGTTCTCAACAAATTCGAATCGAATAAATTGGTGAAGCTATTCCTTTTTTAATTGCTCATACGGGACTTTTATTTAGTGTGTGTACAATAAAAACCAGTGTTTATTGTGGGCGATTGGTTTATTTAGCGTTTGATGCCGCGGTGAAAACACGCCGTAACACTATTAAGACAATGTTAGGTACGCAGTACGCCAAACAAAACGACGAACTCATAGTAACATGTGCTTTATAGCCACATAAGAATAAAGTTTTAGACCATGACACTATTTGTTTGTTACTATCGCGTAGGTAAATACTATACGTAGGTATAGTCATTGGTAGGTACTAGGCCATGCTTTTTCGCAGTGCCAACTGTTTTATATTATATTTTATTTAAACTACCTAAGCAAAAGGTCACCGAGGGCGGCAGCTCGTCGCTTTTGAGAAAATACGAGCCAATGTCAAATGCATATGTACGGAGTCCGTCGTCTGTATTCTCTTTAGTAGAGTAACGTAACGATTACATAACCGTGATGTGGTCTTTGTCAAAGATGAGCTGTAGTGGAACAATGCATGACGTCACAAATAGAAAAATAACGCGAATTAATACCGAGCAGGTTTGTTTGCGCACCGCTGTTTGAGAGCCGCCATTATGCGCGCTTCACTACGCTGAAAGTAATTTACACAAGTGACTCGCGCGCTCTGTAAACAAGCGCGCGCGCACTATGTGGCAGTCATGTGCGTTACTAATCTAAATCTTATCCATGAATGCATAGAGTCCTTCATTGATTGACGGCAGTCGCGGTGTGATGTGTCGCGTCGTAATATAGATGTCACGCGGGACATTCAGGCCTAAGTTTGCATTTCACACGTGTTCCTTTACAATAACGACCTACATTCCTTTTTTTTTTCAATTTATATTATGAGTAATTCAGAGACAACAACACTTTATACTTATCTACACCTATTGATTTTAATCAAACTTCTCGGACATGTCACGTAAACACAAGTTTAACTCAGATTTTGGTCTTTGATGTCGTAATAGAATGCATCATTCATGTAGGACCAACAAAAAACATTTTTTTTTCAAGCGGTATTTTTTTTAATTGCTACTTTTTAAATAGCAATTTTTACCTAAACCAATAAAATACTAAATAAGTTTGACACATCTATGTGTTGAGATGTCATCGGGGTCTATTAATGTTAATAGGTAGCTTCAATTTGTATATTAAAAAGAAATGTCGCCGTAACTGGAATGGAGACGTTCCAACTCATTTGAAAAACTAATCTGATATTGGTTACCAATTAATATAGCGTTTTGTATCTGTTTATTACGAAAGGTTCGCTGAATATTTTAATAAATCTCGTTTTACGACGAACCGATACGTTATAACTGTATACATTAATAGTTACAAATCATTAAGACCGCAAAACAAGCATAAAGCTGAGCAGTTAAAACTAATACTTAGTCATAATGAGACTTCTAACAATGTTGTCGTTGGGTTTGATATATATCAAACATACGCCCTTATTTATGAGATCTTTGGCCAATCTTAATAAGAAATGTAAATTAATATCAAATGTTTAAATATCAATCAAATTTATGATTACCTACTGAAATATTTATAACATTTTTCTGACAGTTGCTTTTGAACAAAGCAATTTTTCGAATTAATTTTGATAACATGTTAATAAATTGAACATTTTATCAAAATGAATTCACCCCCACATACAATTGATTCTAAGATTTTCATTTGACACGATGGCATCAGAATGAAATAGCATTTTTCAAATATTTATTTCGGTCAACTAATTTATTTTATAAATATATCGCTATTAATATAAATATTTAAAAGGATACACAATAATAGGAGGTAATATAAATACTTGTGGACGTTAATAAAAGGTGCGCGAGTCGGCGTCGGATGGACACAAATTGATAAATTACACCAAGTTGAACATGGCTAATCCGAACGAAATGAGCACTTACAGCGGGATTACACCTCGGAGCACCCCAGCGATGACATTAGCCGGCACGGCGAGACGCGAGCGGACCGGAGCGGGCGCGGTGTGGCGCGGCGTGGCACGGCGCGGGCGCACGCGTGATGCATGGCGCGCATTGTGCACCGCGCCGAACGCATTTGTAACCACCGCAGTGATATACAACGCCTTTTTGTAACTCCCATAATAAGTTGATAATGAAAAATGTTACTCTGTAACTGTTAAAGCCGCCGTTATAACTCCTCTATTGGTAATGCTCTTGATAAAGTAACGCGTCCTTTTCATTCCTCATGTACGACTAATCTTTATAAGGCCCGTTTCAGTTGGGATATAAAATATTAATATGAAGCCTCTTAAGAATAATTTGTGCTTTGATACAAGCCGATACTTGGTAGGTGCTTACCGAATAATGGAGATATATTTGGTCCTAAGAGTAAATGTGATAGGTGCTTAAAAATTAATAAACTGATATGTAAACGATGCTTGAATTGAAAACGCATCAATAACCAACGCTTACAAAAGAATTCTTGCATTTTTATAATGTAAAAGTTGAGGTCCTAAAGCTTACTTTACTAGTGCCAACACATCAATGAAGAACGAAGAAAAACTGTACTCAGTAATGCAAAAAAAGCAATAATAACCTTTGTGTCAAAGTGAAAACAAAAGGTAGGTAAAGGTTTACATAATAAATGTTTAAGGTAGAAAAATGTGTTACTTTGGTAAATATCTACGGTTAATATGTAGACCACTGGGCCATTACTGTATTTGTTAGTAGATCTCTATTTAAATAATATAGACCTATTGCCTATAAATAACAAATCCTAAGTTAACTATACTTGTAATGTTCTTATTGTAAAAATAAGGATGAGCTATTTTACGTAAATACAGGCAAAATGAATGTAAGAGCTTTGACGGCAAAACAAAGTAGGTACTGCATAGAGCTCACAGAAAATGATATTTGGGTAAACTAGTTGAAATTGCTCCTTTTGGTCTTTTTTGTATTGGTGATATGTTTAAAATATCTACACTCTGTGTAGAGGTTTATTTGTTAGAAGTTATATTAAACTACGTGGTATTTTCATTTATGGTTTAGGACTCATATTGCGCAAAAAATCGCTAACACATAGGTACTTATGAATATTAGTTCATAATTTTGCTATTAGTAATATTGTTCCCACCTGTAAAGTAGAAAAGAGTCATTTTGTGTGGACTGCGTGTGAAGCACGTAGTTATAATCATATAATATAAACTTTTCAATGTCTTGTTATTGTAATGTATTCGCGCTGAGCTTCGCGTGACGGCGGGCGGCGCGGCACGGCCATCAGCTCGTGTTCGTATCAAATAATCAAAACGGTTATTATTGCCGGCAATTGCGACAACCGCACTGCAAACCCAGTTAAGATATTAAAATATTAACGACAATTTTCTTATTTCCTGCAAAGGGCCTCATAACGCGTGATTTCTTAGTAAACGGTTACATTCTAAAAGTTGATAACATTTATTTTTTTATTGTTTTGTATAAGTCATCCAATAGAGATAAAAAAAAAATAGAATTTGAAATTACTAGAAAAAATATGTTCCATGAAATTAAATTTATTGTTTCTTCGACATCGGGCGTCATAAATATAAAGATGGGATTCAATTTACGGGGAATCTTACATTTGATAAATCAAATTAAATAAACGTACGTGTAGAGAAAATAAGTTACGTTATATGTAACTTTAAGTGATTTGAGGTGTTGAGGAAAAAATGGTGATCATCGGTGAGCGCGTGCGCAAAACGGCTGCGGCTACGGGGTCAGCCGCTGGGCGCTAAATCATATCGACAAAAAGGCGCTATTGTTGCCTAAATACCGAGAACCTGGCACATGGGCCCGAACCCCACGCCCGCACTTTTTCACAATTCCACGACATTTCTATGTTTATATCTGCTTTGTGCGACTCAAGTGATAGGCAATGGTTAGATTCAGTTTTTTTATTGTATTTGACTACCAATAAAACTATTGTTTGGTCTACTAATTTACGATTACTAATTTTTATGATGATAACATTTTCAAACACACTTGGTAGGTAAAATATTTTATAATTTTTTGGCCTTTCACCCGCATGCTGATCCTTCGCATTAGACCCAAGCTCACAGGTGAAAGAAATATTTGATGTTTTCATTCAATAGACCTGGCAATCAAAACATATTCGAACCGAAATCGTTGTGGTTATGGATCGAAAGCAACTATTAACACAACAAGAGACATCATCTCGCGTCTGTTTGATGAAATATTAATAGGGTTGAATTCCTTGCAGCCGCACCATACCGCACCGCGCCGTGCCGTGCCAGCCGGTGATATTAATCATCGCAGCTCATATTGTTGTATTGATAGATCAGCCACGTGCAGGCCGCTATAACTAATGCGTCTGCCCCGCCGCCGGCCCGCGGTGAGGCGGAGGTGTTAAATGTTTACAAGGTGAGAGGTGCCGCCATCTGTAACTGTCCAAACAAACCACTTCGCGGACAAACAATAAGAACACTCTTTTGTTGGTGCCCCGTGCCATCCGCCCTCGCGTAACACTACCATTGTTGATAACATATTTAAACATTACAAGACACATGTTTTAACATTAAACCTACAGTTAGGTAGTTTACAGAGACTTTCCAACCAGGAAATGCAATAACATTAGCGTTAAGCTGCAGTTATAGCGCGACAATAAAATAGATACAGGATAAGATGCAAGACTTGTAATATTTCATATCTTTTACAACTCGCAAGTCCTTATGCACTTATCTTAAATCTCACATCAGCAGATCAATATGAAAATATTAGCTGGTGTAATCTTAAATTAAGTGAACAGTTGTAAAAGGAACTACTATAAATTGAAGGCGATCCTTCTGTCCTTAGGTTACGTAAACAAAGTTTGACCTGTATATCACGAGGTTTTTTGTTTAAACAAATGGAATAAATGTCGGTGCGAGCGCAGGCGCACGGCTCGCGGTGTGGGAGTATAAAGTAACTACGTACCTATTGCTTTGTTCTCCCTCCACACCCCAGACTATAATTGGTGCAATTAATTTTAAAAATAAAACTGTCAATGAGTGTTAGTAACCTAATAGAGTTTGCCCGGCGGCTGTTTGGATCGTGGACACGAATGACAAAGAAATACGAATCGATAAATCGTTGAACATTGTTGGTAATTACAGCGAACTAATAAGATTTTAAACATACTGCATTATTTGGGTTTTAACATGGTACCTATAGCACCCCAGTTCCCAGTGTTTCATTTAAAGTTACATATTTTGGATCAAGTATTTTCATAAAGTTTATACATGATGATGATAAGAAAGATAAACTTTGTGAAAATTAGGATATAGATGACGTTCCTTTATAACACTTTTGCCAAATATGCCTTAAAAAGTCTGACCTAATCAGATAATAAATAGAAGTGTTCTCACTTGTAAGAAAATGTCACAATATTTTGCGTACACTTCAATTTCATATAGATAATTAAAGTTAATAGAATTTGACTTAAACTTTATATTTAATTGATTATAAACAATTTTATAAACGGCTTTGTTTTGCTTTAGGTGACGTCTTGCTAAGTAAATTAAATATTGTACAATGACATAATAATAATAATAATATAATCTTTATTTCATAAACCAAGTCCGTCGTTAGTTATTTATTACTATTCATAGTTAGGTACTGTTATCCAGAATAATGCTACTATGTTTGCTTTATTAGGCTATCCTTTGACTAATACATTTTACTCATAAAACGTCGAAAAGTTATGCCGTCACAACAGAACTTATCAAGAAATAGCTTCAGATATATAAAAAAAAAGAAGAACGACGGCCGATGGGACTGGAAGGTTCTAGAGTGGCGACCACGAACTGGAAGGCCCAGTGTGGGCAGGCCCCCGGCAAGCTGGACTGACGACTGGGTAAAGGTCGCTGGATCCACAGGATGCGAGCGGCAAATGACCGGTCGTCGTGGCGATCCTTGGGGTAGACCTATGTCCAGCAGTGGACGTCTAACGGTTGAAATGATATAAAAAAAAATGATTATGTGAATAGAATGATGCGGAATATGATTTCTCAAAATATTAAGTACATTAAAATTTTATAATTTTATGTTCATACTGTTAAAAACTAACTAAGCAACAGAAATAATAAACATATCATTCACTAGCGTGTATGTGATATTATGAATGCAAATGGTATCAGAAAAACTATCGTAATACCTATAGACAACTAGATATAATAAGATCGTGGATTTCTAAATAATCTAAATCTAGTAAATCTCTCATATAAAGTGGATACTAATTTACTTTAGTGTATTAGTTGAACTAGGTGCATCTGCGCAGGAGGGCCGCCGGCCGTTGTGTTCAAAGCCAAGCTTCAACAATCACCAGTGAATGCTATCTCGAAATCTGCAAACATCATTCACACGAAAACAATTACGTAACCGCTATCTATTGGCGATACCTACACGATAAGTCATTTTGTAAGACGAACGCTTTGTGCGTTTTGTTTTGTAATGGATATTAGTATTGTATGCATGGGCGGCGCGCGATGTCCCACACTGCGCCGATGATCAGATAACAAAATTAGTTTAATTAAAACCGAAACCATACTCTTTGCAGCCTAAGTGTTGAGATTTGTTACCATTCGAACTGTAGCTTAGTATCATATCTGTACAAATACAAAGTAAACAAAAAAATAGTGTTTAGAAATTGTCTTTTATTAAATAAATTAAAATATAGTAGACAGGTTGAATCGTTGCACAAACAGCAGGTGGCTACAGACAGTCACATTAGTAGTATGCATGATTAAATTATAAAATATACAGATGTAACATAAAAAATAATGAAAACCACAACATTCAATTGGCACATCAACTGTATGGACGCTCTAAAGTATTCCAATAAAAGATCAACGACAAAAAATAATATTAATATTTTACATATCAAAGTCCAGAGTTTTTGCTTTTCTTTCAATACGTTATATTTTTTACGGCAATGTGTTTGTGACCTCTATAAGGACCATTGATTAGTGAGGTCTTAAGGTGCCCCGAGTATCAACGCGTCGAGAACCTCCTTATGAAAATAAACGTGAGCTTTGAGTTATGTGCTCCAGTTACCTTGGGTTCCGTACTGTGTGTCTCATACGATGAATCATTGCAGTACATTCCTTTACAGCTGAATTATTGCGGTTTATGAAATAAAAATTAGAAGCGAGTTCCTTTTTCTTGCGCATTCAATAGCTTTTTTGTCTTAATATTAACTTAGTTCAACTTTATTACAATCTATTCTTAGATCAATTGATATATTTGTTTTGTATAAAACGTCTGGTGAGTAACTGACTCACCGGATGCTGCATAATATATATTTTATGCATTTATAAATAAAGAGAAACTTCTAGAAGCGATATAATTCTACTTTCTACAATCGACGCGTTGGTTAATGGCGAGTGCGGCCGCGCATAAAATATGTCGTTTATTTGCCGGCGAAACGCGCGGGAGTGCTGTGTGCAGAGGTAACGTTCCCAACACCAGTGTATTTCTCACTGCCAATGAAATGCTTGGGTTTGTCCAAGTTAAAAACGACTGAGATTATAAATAGTTGTTGTGCCTACTAGCAATAACTTCACAATTTTTAAGTTATCACAACCATCTGTTTACCGAAAGACCAATATCAATTAATATTGGTCCTTCGACACGCAGCTATGATATTGTAATTGTAGGCTTCCTCTGTATTTGCACGGACCCCTGACATCAGAGGAGCAAGAATCCTTCACGTCATGACGACACAAAGCGCAGCGGCGGCGGCGGGTCGTCACTCGGCCCCTTGCACCCAACGCCTTGTTTGATCAATAAACAGCCCCGCCTCGCCCTGCACCGCGTCACCTCGCGCCTCGCCTGTCACTTATGTCTAGCGTCTCCTCACATACTGCGCTTCACGGTAGCACATCCTCGCGATACCATCTGCGCTCGCGCCGCGCCGGACTCGCCTCATTGTCTGTATCACGAAAGATCAACGCAACCGTTTTTTGTTTACACCAATTTGAATGTCACTTTCTTTTACAGCAATTTGCGTGGATTTTAGATAGCACTAAAGTGTTTTAGTAGAGATGAACGCTTAGGCGGTGCGATTGTATTTTATTTGATGATGTTGATCTTTATGGCACACTAAAAACTTAATTGGCGGTATTTTCGAAATTAAACAAATTGTGTGATGGCGCTAGAGTTTTGGTCGATGCGGATGATTTGCGTGTCACTCGGCGCGCATATCCTGACGGGTTACATGCGGCGGGGCCCATAGTGCGCAACTCGCGAACAAGACATTGGCGGTCGCGTCGAGGCGCTGATACATTCGGATCATTAATATCCGCATTGGGCCGGTGGCAGCGCCGCGGGGCTCCGCGCCCGCCTTAAATAACATATTAGTCTCCAAAGCGGCCGCCGCTATATTTCTCTAAATAACGTATAAGTTTTTCGGTAAATCGGATCGTAACGAATCGCCGACGACAGTGGATGCCGCGACGATTTATCGCGTGCACCCGATTCTACAGTAATCGGATTTGATGGTCGCGGCGGGATTACCGGCCCTTGTCTCTACATGATGCATGGCTCCTTGGCCAGAGACACCCAATGCACGCCCGCAACCAACGCAACGGTACGAAACAAACGACGATCATATTTATACTGGATTACATTTATTTTGTAAAGCTTTTAATCTTTTGTTGAGGCTCGCTTACACCGATAAGCCTGATACTTATGTGATCAACATTTGTATGGAATCAATCAACATTGAAATCCATAGAAATATGTATCGCCCTGTAATGAACAACGCGTTGTGGCTATAAAATTTGGCCTAGTCCTGATATTAGGTATACTATGTAGAAGTAAGACTAACGGAAGATACCACTACCAAAGGATAGTCAGAGTCATTAAAAGGCAGTAGTAATCATTCTCGACAGTTTGCGAATTCTTTAACGTGGACTTGCAAAAAAAGACTTCTCGGCCCAAAACTAATATATGATTTGTACACGTTACCAAAAAATTTAACTTAGTTATGAAAAAACTGTAAATGAACTGTGATTATTGGGTTAATATGGAAAAGGTGTTGCTTTTGGGGAGTTGTGGTATGTGGAATTACGATTAAATGTACGGAATGGCAGTAAAGTAAGTAGATACGTATCTAGGAGTTTATTTATAAAACATAATAAGAGCTGCGCCTAGAAGTTAAAATAAGTTGTTCGTTGATGTCTTTTGTAGGCGAGGATTCGCGGCCGAGCGTCGGCGACGGCAGCTGTAAGAATCGTTATGGTGCTACACCGCAGTTTCATCATATTTTAAAACGTATATAACATGAAATAACACTACTAACTGTTCACAAAATGTAGCAATATTAGTAAATGTTTTCGTATAAATTTAAGATTTGTACCTGCAATGTTGTAGCTCAAAAATTTAAAAAATATATACTTTGCTAATGAAATAATTTGGATACGTTAATGATAGGTAACTAAATATTTTTGGTAGATTTCCATTATGATTTTCGAGGCATACGTAGGTACTGAACGTTTCTGTACCTGGACAATTACATTAAAAAAATCGAATATGGAATTTTCTAGGAGCATGTTACTTTTTAATTTGTAAGATGCTTTTGTCTTATGAAGGACAGTTATTGGTTGACTATAATATCGTAAAACGTGAAATCTTGGTGTACCTACTGTTAAAAACCCGTAAAGAAAACATTCGGCAGAATGAGTATTTTTATTTGATAAGATGTCGACGAAACTTAAGGAAAATCGCTGACCAGAAAGCAGATGGTTGCTTCTGTTTTCTTCAAATCAAGATAGTCCAGTCAGTATAGCTTGAAAAACCATGGAGTTTGTTTGGTTGTACAGAGTGTTGGAAAATCACGATATTATGCCTAAAACTATGTTCCCCTAAAATTACTGATAATATAATTTGAAAGCCACAAATGTTGCAAATGATGCAACTGATGTAGAACAACTGGCAACTTGTCTGAGGACTGAGGTTTTTTTTTACGAAAATTAAAGATACCTAAGCTTAGAAATGAACGACATATAAACACGGCAGAGGGAGTCGATATTTTGTATGAAGCCATTGAACAAGTAGCAATTGAAGACTACACAGAACCTCTACTTAACACACGAACGAATGTCAAAATATGATATCTGTTCTTCACAAAAACTTGGTAACAACAGAGTGCACGAAGTAGGTATCTAGTGTCTTCATCATCATTATCATCCGCCTGTATCAACCAATGCTGAGCATAGGTCTCCTCCTCACTATTCTGCCAAACTACTCTGTTTTCTTGCACTTTCGCAATTTCACTAGACCTTGAAAAACACACAAAAATAAAAGAAAATATTATCGTTTTAAAAATTATATTTTTCTATGGATTATGTCGCGCTACTGGTATTATTCCATGGTTTTGGATGCTGTAAATGGATCTGAAAAACTATCTATTAACTCTATTTCAATAAATATAATCTCTTTATATTAGATGATAGCATAGTACAAAAAGACAATTTAATAGGTACAACAGATTTTTTTCTATACTTATTAATTTTTTGAATAATTGTGTTATTCATTTAACTGTACAATTAACTTAAGTTGTAGTTTCCATGACCCACTGATAACATAAAAAGATGTTTCTTAGTTAATAATATTTTTTTGGAAATAAAGTTGAAATAAATAAAAGGAAACGAAATAATAATTCGTCGTGGTTTTAGAAACCTTGTACAAAACTCACATGTTTTGAATCAATTATCCTACTGGTGATTTATAGGAATCTATACATAAAATAAAATTGAGGTGTGTGTTTGTAATGTCAATATAGGTACAGATATACATACGGTGCTTAAAAAAATGCTATTTCTACTAAACTCAAACCAATACTAGATTTCGAATCATCTAGAGTACCCCTGGTCAGAAGGAGACCAAGGATGCTGCAAAGGATCTAATGAAAAATTATCTAATGAGTCATGACTACGAGATTAAATCATATCAAAATACTAAGTAATAAGTAGGTTTTTCAAAATGATAACATTATTTATTGATTGTGTTTATACCTGTGCATATTTTTGACAATTACTTATAAATAAGCTTTTTTAAATAATAATTTAAGATTCCGCAAAAATGTGTTAAATTCCACGCAGACGAAGACATTTTAATACCTTTTTAGGAAAAAATATAATAAAATTATTAATACTTTCCATAAGAATAATTAGGTTATACCTAGTAAGTATCATATTCACCTGCATGCTACATTTAATAATTGCACTAGAATTCAAACCCTTAAGCAAGTTACAACCGACTCAAAGCCCTGATATAGTCAGGGCTTTGAGTTCAAATTATGAGACAAAAAAAATCTCACTATAGTTCCTGAGCCAAAAAACCGACCAAAGGGACCGAAGTTATCTGAATTTATTACAAATCATAATCATCAAACAAAAAGAGCATGTAATTATAATATTGACAGAAAAATAAAATAAAAATCTCCAGAGTGCCAATAACTAAGACTATAAAGTGAATCGTTTATTGTTATTTGTCCTGCCCTCAGGAGGAAGTCCAAGCATTCATCTGCCGCCCGTCGCCACTCGCCGCGTTCCGTTACACTATATTACGCTAATAAATAAACTATAAACATTTTTCTATTAGCTATAATTTCAATTCACGACTCGTGGATTGGATATTGATTATAATTTTTCTTTAACTGCGTCTTTGTTCGAATGATTGTGGGTGCAGGTGCAAAGCGTGAGTCCAGTTCGATTCTCGAGGCGAATTATTATTTATTTGTGACGACTGATATTTCTAGTTTGTTTCTAATTAGCTTCATTAGGTGAGACGTTGAAAAAAATAGAGAATGGCGCAATAATAGTGCTCGGTGCAGATCCACATACGTAATAGGAACCGTTAGAATATATTAGGAACCGTCCCCTAGTTTTCTTTCATCAGTTCAAATAAAGCTTGGGTTAAATTTTGGTGAGATTATATTTTAAATGTCTATTTGATAAATATACATTTATTAACTCTAATGGACGAGTTAATCTTTTGTAATGTAGAATGGTGAATATCGTTACTGCTTGTCTTCTACCTAGCAAGGCTGTCAGTCAAATACTGACCTAAACCTGTAGGTAGAAAAGCTTTGTCTTCTTCGCATCATTCATTAAGCATGTGGACTACCTACTAGTCTGACTGTCAACGAGCTCGCTTGCCCAATGCGTTTTGACGGATCGTGAGGAACATGCGTACTGGCTCGCCACAAGAACTCACCCTGGAAGGGTCTACTATGTGCTGTATCATACACGTAATAAAGACGCTCAAGCGTTGTCTACAAATGACGCCTATTTCTCTAACTCTAATCTGCATCAGCTGAAATGGCACCATGGCGCCATTTCAGATTGGCATCCATAGTGAATTTCACCGCTACTATTACGGCATCCTTAAGAATGAAGTATGGCCAGTATATCTCGGTCCTAACACAATCAAAAAGTACTATAGGCCAATGTATGTATGTATTAATGAAAATGTATACGTGAGGTAATGTAATAAATAAATAATAATTAATGAAAATCACTTCATCTACATACTAGTAATATTATAAATGCGAAAGTGTCTCCGTCTATCAGTTACCTCTTCACGCTATAACCGCAGAACCGATTTAGTTGAAATTTGGTATAGAGATAATTTGAGTCCGAGCTTTTATCCCGGAAATCATCCCTTAAAAGGGAGAAAAGGGGGTGGAAACAAATTACAAATTTTCCGCAGGCGAAGTCGCGAGCAAAGACTCTAGAAATGCCGGCCGGCGCGCCTCGCAGGGTATCTAAGTTAGCCGTCGGTAAGGTAAGAAAATCATTAAGTAAAAGAAACTCGAGATAACTTCTACCACTAGGTAGGTACTTCCAAGTTAACAACAAAGCAATCAGTTAAAACAGTTAAGTTACAACTCACTAATTAGGTATTATAACATATAGAGCAGGTATCGATACGTTTTAATCGTTTCTTCTCCACAAATCCTATTCAAATTCAGTTTGTGATGACTTTTGTAAACATTGTTTTGTTAAATAAAACTACATATGTTGTTGGATTGGATGAAACATCTCGAAATTTTAATTCGGCGAATTTAATATCAATATATCTACCGCTATGATATCCGTTAAAAGTAGTTACAAGTTAAGCTGGTTAAAAAAAACAGTAACTACATAATATATGATTGAAAAATTGACGTTAAATTGTATTTACAGGTTATATCTAATTAGTATGAGAGATCTCTGACTGAATTTGACATTTTTAGTACCTCTTGTATATTTCGGAAGTACCTATAACAAGATATTTAATTTTAAACCTAAACAATATTTTAGAGTTTTTTCAACCTTATTTTATTTCAACACTATTTTTATATTAATGTTTTTAAGGTTTCACGATTTTTATATTAGTTTATTATTGTTTATTAAGAAGGAAAGACAAAGGCAAGCACAGAAGATTTATGAATTTTACTTTATATGTTATGTTACTTTTTTTTAATTATTTTGAGTATGTATATTTTATGCTTAAACATATACATTTTGAGTAGGTGGCTAAGGTTCTAAAATTACCTATGCACATACAATCACGCCTTTTTCCCACGGAGATAGGTAGAAATTATAGAACACTGCAGTATCCAATTACATGTAAATTTAATTTACTTTGTCCTAATTTATTATATTAAATGAGCACTGGATTCGAGTATAGCATTTCTAACTTTTTTAAGTTTTAAAAGAAACATTCAAATTTGTTGAAAGTAATGCTTTATTTATGGCTGATATACAGAGAAAAATCCACCTGAGTTACAAAATAAACATATACGAAGGATTTTCAGTGAGCTTTTGCCTTTTGCAATGTAGAGCATGGAGTTTTTGATACCATATGGAAAAACTCTGATAGGTATAGTGTCCGTTTTATAGTTATAGAACTAGAGTTGGTTGAAAATTATTAGATAACTTAGGTAGGTTTTATATACCTATATATACAAGATACAAAGAATGGCTATAGATATTTTTCTATAGGGTACAAAAAATATTAGCGATTTACCATTAATGCATTTAGTCACTTCATGCTATTAACTGATACTATTGGTAGAACTTCTAAGAGCATGACTGGCAATGTGTTGGGAAGAATATCCTAAAGAAAATAGTAAAAAACATTCATGGTACATTTATAAAATCACTAGTTATATTTGTAGGTACACATAGTTGCGGGAACCTGTATCGTTATAGTGGTTGTGTCTGTAGTTGTACTTAGTACAGGATTACGGGCACCTTACCTTCATTTCCAGCTTAACGCCCAACACTTTGATAGATAGTTTCTGGTGCAGTTCACAAAACAAATCATAAGCATGTGCACACCGTCATTCAACTGTCAGCACATGTCACCGCACTTAACATGTCGAGCGGCAGCGGGTGCGCGCGCGCCCGGACCTCGCGAGACTAGCGGCGGCCGCGCGGCCCGCGGGAGGCGGCCCGGCCGCTGCGCGCCGCCGCTCGCCATTGGCGCAGCAGGCCGCCCGCCGCGCCCTGCGCGCACCGCCAGCCCACGCCCAACACGCCCCGCCCCCCCTCTCCCCCCTTTCACTATGTAAAGGTGTTCGATATCTGGATGGATGGGCGCTTAAAAATGCTCCCCACTGAATTAATAGTAGGTCCGCGTTTGCTCAATAAAATATTGTAAACCGGCTTTTTGCGTGACGTATCGGATTTCAATCACGAGTTCCTGATTGAAAACCGCGGCCATCAATATTTCCTACTTTTTATCACTTTTTATGTGAACTTAAGGCGAATATTATAAATTGACCTTAATCGCTGTGGTAGACAAGGATGCTGTGAGCTCGGATTCGTCTGACTTGAGACATCGTTATTAACATTTATGGCCATTTTATGGCGGCTCTACACAAAGAACCATCTACCAATATGAAATTGTAAATTGTGTATAATTTAAGTAAACTTTATTGAAAGAATGTATATAATAACTTGTACATCAAAACTGAACGGATATTTTACCAGAACGATCCAGTAGGTAGGTAATAATAAATATTCAAATTTACCTCCACTCGAAATCTCATTTGTTTTACCTAAGGGGAATAGGTTGGTATTGGAATGAATAAATAAATAAATACTCCATATGGATTAAATCTCTACGTAATTCTTGTACCGACGAAAAAGGAGTAATTAGATAATATTTTTATTTATAAAATACTACTATCAGTATCAAGTAGGTAAGACCATAAACTAGACAGCGTTATGTCGGAGTTTGGGAGAGGCCTATGTCCAGCATTATTGAAGGTCATAAACGACGGCAACAACTAGGAGTTACAGACTGGCAGTAAAAAATCAAACACTGTTAAAAACCCAAAAATTTGAGATTTCCATTTCAAATTCAAACATGCAATGAGGTTGGTACCTAAATAGGTACCCTACATTCAAGAGCAACAACAATATGTAGGTATAATTTTGAGCCTACAATGTTTTAGTAGGTATAACGTACTTTATTATTTATTATCTATTACTTAAGCTTTAAGTGCTATGGGTCCCGGGTTCGAATCCCGGTAGGGACAAATGTTTGTGTGATGAGTACATTTGTATCCGAGTCATGGATGTATCTTATATGTAAAATACCTATGCATGTATTTGCAAAAAAAGTAGGTATATAAATATGTAGTATATCAACCAAATAGTATCCGTAACATAAGCCTCGTTGCTTAGCTTGGTACTAGATCGCGCTGTCTCATAATGTCCAGAAATATTAAAGAAATATATAAATATAGATATGACGACCCAATTAGTCGAGCGGTAGTTAGCGCTGCCTTCTGTTCTATGGGTCCTGGGTTCGAATCCCGGTAGGGACAAATGTTTGTGTGATGAGCATAAACATTTGTTTCCGAGTCATGGATGTATTTATGTATAATATGTATGTATTTACAAAAAAAAAAAGTATATATGTAGTATATCAACCTACTAGAATCCGTAACACAAGCCTCTTTGCTTACCACGGAACTAGATGGCGCTGTGTCATAATGTCCAGGAATATTTATTATTATTATTATTATTATTATTATATATATTAAATATATGCTAGTTGCGTTATTATCGAGGTCGTCGTAAATAGTTTTAAGTGTATGAATCCTGATTTTATGAAAATAATCAGTCTCTTGGTCTATTCATTGTCTCGTCAACAGGTAAAAGATAACAGAATGTAGGTATGAGATTTGTTTTAGAGAATGTTTTTTTTTTTCGGACATTATTACCCAGCGCCATCTAGTTCCGTGGTAAGCAACGAAGCTTGTGTTACGTATACTAGATGGTTGATATACTACATATATCCTTTTTTTTGTAAATCCATGACTCGGATACAAATGTTGATGCTCATCACACAAACATTTGTCCTTACCGGAATTCGAACCCGGGGCCCATAGCACAGCAGGCAGCGATAACTACCGCTAAGTAACCGTAAGTTAACTACCGCTAAGCTAAACGGGTTGTCATACCTACAAGCAGTATAAATTGATAATCTATTTTTTTTGTTAAAACTTGTCATACATACATACCGATTGTTACAACACTAATACAATAATTACGAACAGTATTGATGATTTTTCTTATTGGGAAGGATTAATAGTAGTTGGTTTCTTATGTATCTTGGTTGGATACATTATGTCTCACGTAAATAAATGAAGTTCACGATTCCACTGTAGGATTTTCATGCAAACAATTTTGATGTTCTCATTACTTATAGTAAAAACCTTTCAATTCTATTGCATTACGTAGTCGGCAGAGAAATAAGACCAAACGTGGATGGATTTTAATAATTGTGTAATTGCACCACCTTCAATTAACTCAGTCTAATCAACACCAGTTATTAAAATTCTGATCCAATTAGATATATCCTGCAATAGACCAATTAGATTAATCAGAAAATTCTAGTTCAGTAAAAGTTACATTTTGTATGTGTATTAGGGGCAACACCTGTAGGTACCTACATTAAAAATTAATAATAAGATTTATAAAAAATATATCAAATGATTTTATTCTTTTGTTTATACCTAAATAAATAACTTCTGATCAAGCCACCTCTAGACTATACCTTCTTCATAAGTTTTCATTTGATAAGATATTCAAAATCAGTGTACGCTGACAGACACTACGCCGACAAGGCATTATATAATATACATCCATAAGCAAAAAATAGTACGTCAAGTACGACAACGAGCGAAGCCAGGAGGAGTGTTAGGTTGTATTTTGACCCTAGAGCGCAAGCCGAGCGAGCAAAGCGAGCGTGCCGCGATAGCGGCTGGCGAAACGCCAGATCCGATTTTTTTAGTGTCCTGTCGACGTAACGTCTTGTCGGTGTTCAGTCGGTCGGCGCAGTGTCTGTCGGCATTTAGTTGTACACTTATTCAAAATAAGGTCCTCTGGAAGACTGACTAGGTTCATTAATTACTGCTGTCTTCTAAGCTTGCTATTATACAAAGGTTTTTTTGTTGTTGGTATTCTATAGATAATAATAAAAAAAATAGCGGTGACTTTTATCTTTAAATTCAACAACAAAATAAAAGGTAGCTAGCAACAAAATAATACCTAGAGGGGTCAAAATTAATAGCAGAGTAGTTGACGTGGTCCCCGTATGTCGTCACCTCACTGAGTATGTGCTAAGTAGATAATGAGTGAGATCAGTACGAGTCGCGCAGTCACAGCGCAATCAGCGCTCTTCAGTCGCGAGGCGCTCCACGCGTAATTTGGATGCGCGACACTTGCCCGACCATTAAGAAGAACCACTCGCAACAACACATCTACGAGACAACAGCAAGCTACTACGACCAGCTTAGAAATCTAAATCTAGGCTATAAAACCGCAAGACGATAAAGGATACGATGAGCTCGTTCTATATAAATCGGCTGGTCAATAATTAACAAAAATGAAGGATAGCTGTTAGTAATGGAAGAAAGAAAGAAAGAAAATAAAAATTATCTTCTTCTATAATGTAGCGTCGAATAAAATGCAATTAATTACAAGTATTTGTATGGCAGATAGCTGGACCAGGTTTGAGCCCTGATGCTCTCAGTTTGTTAGAATTAGGAACTCATTTATTGCACCCGCAAACTACGCCAGACAATCAGAAGTAAGATTTCTGCAAACGTCTACTCTCTGCCACCTTCGCTTTTCATCTGGCTGCGAGCCCATCATTAAACGATTATCGAGTCTGTAACGATTCAAGTATCCTCCGAATGTAGCGATGTCGCCCCAACACTAGATTTAATACTAAAATTATGTAACTCACCACTCTTTTTACTAGGGCTGTTGAGTGCTCGCTATAGCCAAGTGTCATCGAAGGTAGTTAAAATACCTTTACACCCTTTGTTGGTTGGTGAGTCAGATTAGTATTTTTTAAATAGGATATCTGAAGAGAGTATCTATGGAGTTTCTTGTCATCACTTCTCCATAAGACCTGCTTTTATTTACCGTGCAACTAGTTTTTATAAATGAAAAGTACCATTACCGTCCCACTGCATGGGACTGCCACGACTCACCTCTTTTTAAGATTTGAGAGGGAATAGACTATAGTCTACCGTGATAGCCTACTACGGATTGGCAGATATAATCTGTCAAGCATGTAGGTTTCCTTAAGATATTTTGTTCCTATAAAAAGCTTTGGTAGCCAAGTGGTGTGCCCAGTGGCCTGACATTTCAAAGATCTCGAGTTCAAACCCGGGCACACGCCACTTACTTTTCGGAAGTTATGTGCGTATTTATCACATGCTCTAACGTGAAGTCTATGTGAAGCCTACCAACCCGCAGTAGGCTAGTGTGGTGGATTATAGCCTAATCCTTCTCAAATGAGAGGAGACCCATGTCCAGCAGTGGGACAATATTGGGTTGATAATGACGATGATGATGATGAATATTGGTCTCATTGAAATGGTGGACATTTGATTTCTCATAATAAATAAAAAGATGATGAAACATCTTGTTTTTAGAAACACGATTCGGTTGATTCGCATATACCAATACAATCGCTAATATTTGCAAGTAAACCCTTTAACTGCTATTATTAAGGGTATAGAGTTGACAATTGTACAGAAGGTACAATATGCACCAGCCGCCGACGGACGTATTGACGTCGCGTCAAGTACACTCGAACTACGCGCTACACACTACGCTACTATCTACGACACTACGCGCGTAGTGCTACGAGGGCTACGATCGTAGTACTGAGATATTTGCACATTCTATTGTTACATTGCCTTATTGATTTTAAGACTAAATACGGAAGCTTAGTTGCAATCTCAATATTCAACACAGTCGCCTAGGACTGTAAATTGAAATTGCAACTAAGTTTTTATTGGTTTATGAGAACTGGTTCCGACTGCTTAACATGCTCTTCAAGGCACTATAGGTAAAAAATAGTCACCATCTAAATTCTGACTTCGGTGTGTGCATCTTAAACTTACAGAACAATTGACAAGCGTTACATCAAGAGCTTTTCATTCTGGACAGTATACTACTACTGCTCATATAATAGTTAAAAAACAATTCATCATAATGAACGCCACCGTTTTATAGACGCGAACGAAGCACGCGGAATACTGAGCAGGAATTATCCGGGTAAAATATTCTGTCGACTTGTTACTATTCCGTATTCCACCCGGGGCCGGCCGGCAATTATCCGGCTTTCAGCGCGATATCCGAGGGCTGGTTCCGGCTAACGGTACACTTTTAATTCGACACTTGCGTTTTTTTATTTCGCGTCAGCGGAAGGATCCATTCGGATGCGAGAATTATTGCCAATGAGATTGAATATAATTTGAATATAATTTGGCTACATTTATTAACAAAGATTTGTTAGTCTTACCGAGAACCTTATTGATTTTATGTTTTTACTTAGTCAGAGGTTTTTCTTGCACTTTGAAAATTCATTTATATTTTACTTTATTTTATATCACTGACAAGCTTTAGACCCGTCTGATGATGGATCACTAGAAATGTTTCTCGCATGTTATAAAAAATGAAAAAATCTTTTCATCATCAACCCATTATTGACTCACCGCTGGGCACGGGTCGCTCTCATTTGACAGAGATTCAGGTTTAGTCTACCACCTACTGCGGGTTGCAATACTGCCGGTTTTGGTAGAATTAAATTAGACTCTAAGAAACAAGACATCATTAAAATAGTAACAGCTAAATAAGTTCCTATTTCAAATGAACAGTATTATCAATTGTTATGACGTCACACGTCATCACACATCTCTGAAACGTACACCTGCAAGATGTACCAGCTGCGAGATGTAATCTACCCCCATCTCTGCCATACTACAATGATAAGCAACGCTATCATGCCAATTACTTACAATGCTGCAGTCAACCGCAGGTGCATGGAAATAAAAAATGGCGATATGGATCTGGACGGTAATGACAAATTACGAATGCTTAGCTACCGTTAGTCATTTTTAATTAGAATATCTACTAAATTATTATTGTAAGTACACAAAGATCGATAGTGTGCTATTTGTAACACATTAATAAGCTAATTAGTTCTTACTGAAACTAAATCTTCATCTAAGATTTGCATCTCTGACTTCATTATCATATATCTACTGGACATATATTGCTGAACAAAGGAATTTTTGAATTTTATAGATTTTCACAAGGACCAGCTTTATACCGCCTTCGTCCATTCACTTCAACGACTATCATTCATTACTTATAAGTAAAAGAAAATATCAAAGAAAACGTGAAGAGTTTTCTACGTCTGTAGTCTGCCTACCTGCCCTAAGCTTGTAACAGAACCTCGAACCCGGAGACAAATGCCCAATATCGTGACAGTAAATAGGTTAAAGATAAAGAAAGAAAGAGAAAATACTTTTTATGTAAGATGTGCTCTTCTATCAGTTCGTTAATACGATAGCCCGACTATTATTTCGCATTGACATTTCAGAACTTCTAAATCTATTAATTTAAAAAAGGGTGTATTATAATGTTTACCAACAACATTTAGAATCGTGGGCGCAAACAATGGTACAGTTTGCTTCCCAGCTTAGTCCCCCACTACGCGCAGCTTCTGTCACGAATGTATCGAAACAAAACTGGATTTAATTATAACTCTTGCGCGTCAATATTTGTGTATCGCAAGTAATGCTCTCCCCGGGGACGCGGCAGCAGCGGCGCCGCAATCAGAAAGGCGACTACTTTGTCTAGGAGCAGACGAGAAAGTATATTTAGACCTCAACGCAATGGTGCGTAACAATTAATTCCTATAAGATCTAGTTTAGATATTTCAACCAATATAATATTGGTCTAAATGTACTTTAATTGAAACTTTAACTTGAAATATAAACTTTGGCTTTATAAAATGTCTAATCTTGAAGAAAATTTCATGATAAGTAAAAGAATTTTCTTTAAGGCGTCTCATATTTGTCTACCTGCACTGGACTAATTAGTTCGACTATCTTCTTCTGAAATACCTATATGTAAGAATCCGAAGGTTTGGTGGTAGAACTCGACAGACGCAGTTATCAAAAATATATCCCCGGTATTTTATTTCTAGATAATGAAGTCTATTTCAATCAGGTTCCAAAATACCATCCAATACCGGTGTTTCGAAAACTTCTTTTGCGAGAGATATGTGTGAGTAAAGAGAATCTGTTCATGTTTATTATTTATTATGTGGCTACAAACTAATAACTAATAAAAACTCTTTGGCGTTTTTTAGCAACAACGATTACCACAGCAGTTCCTTGATGTTTCCACTGTTAGGGTAGAACTTTGAGGGACCATGCTGTACGTAGAATCATACTTACGACGTATGTCTGGTTATGGCTAACCAAACGACAGCCGGGTACACGAAACGGGAGCGGCGGACGCATTAACGACGCTTAGTGTCACAGTAGGGGTCAGCAAAGTTGTTCATCGCCCCATTTTATTCATATAACCGTATTTCGTCATCTCTGCCCCCAAAAAGAGAGTTGTTTGTAGTGTGGTAGCCACTTGTACCTACTCCTCATTTCGTCTAGAAATTTTACACCTAGTTTAAAACCAAACTAGATTGCAATACGACTAAATTGAACATATGCCTATGTATGTTAAATCCTATAGTGACATTAATAGATCTTGCGTTCATATGAGCGTGTAAAAAATATCTGTACCAATGCTGTTTTTCTTACTAGAATATTGTCTGTTTCTATTGTACGCATCTAAATAATTAATATTACTCCATTTGATATAGAGACACAGAAGCCAGTGCACGTCTTCACAGCGACTGAGGCGACATTTGGCGTGTCAAATTGCACCGTTTGATCAGCCCTTTGTGCGCCTTAAGACTATTAGGACAACGAGATTACACGGGAGGCGCGCGCGCACCCGACCGAAGCAATGCGATTACATCGCACCATCCCCCGCCCCGCAGCCCGCGCAACCCCGCACTCACCCAGACTCAACCACCCCTATTTTTTGATATGTAACTGGATTTCGTCCAACTGTTTGTGGGCCGCTAAAATGTGTGAAAGCCGTGACCATCCCTGATTTGGATTTTTTTTCTACTGATCCTACAGATTTAACAAGAAACATTTTAGACCAATAGAAACGAGTACATTATTTAGCAGCATACCTTTACATACACCCTTTTTTTACCATTGTGATCTAATGTCTATTAATATGAGCTCTACTTGGAATCTAATCCACCACCGTAGATATAACTGATGCAGGAAACAAACATTGACTGTATAATCTGTAGGTACATGCTAAATCTACGTGTTTTTACGCAAGAGATACGCGTGAGGCAACTTTTAAAAAACTGTATATGTAACTGTATAACATTTTAGCACCCATATTAAAATTGTTCAAAAATGAAAGCTACGTTATTCTTTATTGTGTCAATAGGATCTGTTTTCGCGTGACACTGGCGTGTTATCTTACTAGGGGTGTGAATGTGATAGTCCCGCGGGACCTGTTAGTGTGTTACTAGCAGTTTGCAACAATCGTGCGTGTTTATTGTTTCTAATATGATCTCCCACAGGATTGGTCCTGGTCCAGAGAGGTCTCAGAATCACTTGTAAAACATTATTAGGGTACTTTGTTTTTGGAGTTTATAAAATTTGCACGACAATTTTACCTTCGACGAATTATTATAATTTGAGAATCAGTCTGGACAAATGCGATGATGAAATAAAATTGACATATATGATGTATTCCAACTGACCGGCTCATTGCTCCAGTAGTCGCAGGCATGAGAGCAGAGCATGTCAGCTCTTCGGACTTCGGATTGCCAGATCCAGTAAAGTTTTATTAATGCAGTTACGAAATACCAGTGCCATCTATTTACTACAATAACCTTATAAATTACTTATAAAAGTGTCTTCAAAAGATACAAATTTTAATATAATTTCATTTCTCTTGTGAGAATTTGTGCCCGGTTTAAGGACTACAATCCAGCTTTCTGTAAACAAAGTGAGCGCATCAGACCATCAGAGCTATGAAGCCTGATGAAAGGTATTTCAATATGACGTAGTTGCACTAGTTTTGCTCTATGCAACAGATATATAAAATAAATCTTGTCAAATAGGTATGTTTTGTTTTATTTCGTAATCCTACTTGGCCTAATATAAAAAATACATTATTAAAATTAGTTAAATACAAAACGTTATTCATATTGTGGGAAAAAATATCCAAAGAAAATAACGACGCTTTCAACAAAAATCAGTCAGATACTTCGAAGATTATTTCTAATCTATTAAACATTACGACAAAAGCCACAAAGCGCTGAATGATTTTAATAGTAGTGCGAAGAATCCATTTTTCCCCCAGGCCAGCGCCATCAAAGAGTGACAAAATAGTTATCTTTTCGAGCCAACAAACCGTCACACACAAATTAGCGGCACACGCCTCTCAATTTGCGCATTACGTCACAGCTTGCCCTGCGGCTGCGCCCGCTAACCCGCGTGAGAGCAGCACGCGACAACCCTACACACTTCACTGACCATCAATAATTGTAGGACAATCTAACCATTGTACACAATATTGAACGTTATGTCAAAGCACTTAACGCCGCTACGAGGTAACGTTGTACTGTAAATCTAGGCGCCAAGCCACTCACAAGGGCGTCTAAAGCTCACTGATTCGTTGTAAATACCGCGTGAGAAATAACTTTAATTCATATAATGTTGCCCTCAGTGTAAGTAATATAGCCACGGACTGCTAAGTCACTAGTCTCGAGGTCAAATGAAATTAATGGCTTAATGATTTTGAAACGATATGACGTCTTGGGAATCTAAGACTTCTAACTTTTCGAAATCATGTGCGTATTTAAATAAAAAAAAATTAACATACTTATTTAATTTATTTGGCCTTTATTTGTCCATTAAAAATAGATATAACTGAGTACCTAACACCCGTTCAAACTATATCATAAATTCTATCATATCTAAATCAATCCATAAAGTTGCAACATTCGTTCTGAATTCTGCGTAAATCGGATTTTAAGTAATTAACAAAATGGATGTTCCTAATTGTAACATCAAAACACCTAACACTTGTCTGCCCGTGAATATGGATGCTGTTAACAAACTGAAACATCGGAATTAATATAATATTAATATGCCTCGATAAAATGTGGAAAATTAGTTCTATTTCAATTTCAATGTGGACAAAATCAGTACACATGCATATTATCATAACTCGCTGAAACGTTGAAGGGAAATTGTATTTTGTATTTGACGAAGAATTAAAATTTAGTTACGGCCAATAATTACAGAAAACCGTATTGTCGGTTTCCACCGATAAATGCATAGAAACATATACAGAATAAACTTGAAAACGTAATTTTAGCATGATTATTTATCTTATTGAAATAAGGTGTAGTGCATGCAGCAAATAAAACGTATCAGTTGGTAAATAAAAAGCATTATTCGTTTAATTTTTAATTTATGCCCTTCCGCCCCACACATTAACAAATTCTGGGTACGCCCACGATGTAGTTACATGTTATTTCAGTCTAGTATAATAAAATTATTCTACTAATTACTTTAATTGAAATTTCATTTAAGTGTACGACTATATATCATAAATAATACGTTCCGTGTAAAATTAAATTAAGTTCTTGTATAAATACTAAAGTTAATATAATAACTTGAATTATGAAATTTTATTTTACATATCAGTTAATTTATGAACTTGCCTACATTGGAAATAAATTATTATTATTGGCTTGTAAATAGATTTATTATTTATATTAACTATCGATTTTTCGTATGTCAGAATGAGTAAAAGTATTATCAAGTTAAACACATATTTTCAAATTCCTAGTTAAGACCGTCCCTTAAAAAACCAGTCAATAACATTTTTAGTAGAATGGATCAATCATTTTAAGCAATAACAATCTCATCAACCATTGTAAATTGAATTTGCAATGTCCAAACCAAACTCTTCCTCGGTATTCCATCTCGTGTATCGACCATGCGAACTTATTCATCTCACGTGCTGCCCGTCTGTGATACTGGAATAAACATTGGGAAAAACGCTACAGTTTCAGTAGCGGGAACGGAGGAGAGGGAGGGGGGAAGAGGAGGTTCGACGAGGGAGGCTCGAGATTAGATTACCTGCCCCCGTGGGCTGCAAACACTTCGTTACCGGCGCGCCGCGTAACGAACTCGCCGCCAAGCAACTTGCACACCCGGCCGGAATTTATTATACGGGACTAGTTTTGATTCCGGGTCGGTGCTTCTGCCCACCGCCAGAGTTGGCCAAGCTGGGAATAGTGGCATACTATCGTAGCATGGCAGCTATACTACTACTCCTTAATATGTACCTACTTATATTATTATGAGAATATCTCTCAGGCATTAGGTTTCCATTTTTATCGCTTTATGTGTGTGATACCTAATAATTACAAACAAGATTTGAAAGAAGTCTTAATTTTACGAGATTTTGTAGCTAAGTATATGAAAAGCATCATCGCATTAGCTAAAGAAGGTCCACACGTAGGTAGGAACGTATGAAATAGCTGCTGTGATTACTTTTAATATACAACAGATTCAGTAATTATTATAATATCACTAGCTTACGCCCGCGGCTCCGCCAACGCGGTAGATTGATAAAAAGCCTATATCCTTCTCCAAGGTTCCGTGTTTATCAACACTAAAATTGATCAAAATCGGTTCAGTCGTTCACGCGTGATCCCGTGACCACGGGAAATAGGGATTCATTTTTATATATAAAGATAACTAAGTAATGCTACATTATATAAATAATAAAATGAAAAGAGTTCCTAAAACAAAAGTTGTACAATTCAGATGAATATGCGATATTATCGGCTAACTTGAAGCTCTAAGTTATAAAGTATATAGCACATTGATTGAGCCCACTAACTTACTGCTGAAGGTTTAATAAAACGTAAAGCTACATGCCGCGTAATGATGACAAATAAACGGACGTCGCCGGGAGGCAGAATAGTATGCGGCCTATGAGCGGCTTCAATAAATATATTGTACCGCGGCAGCTCCCCCGGCCACAGCTAAACTGAATAAATTTGAATAACACAGCGCGTAATGAGGCGCCATCGCGCCACCGTCGAGCGCTGATGAGCGGGAATCGAACCCCGGACCTAACTAAACAATTGTCATTCATTCAGCCGTGAGCCAATTCTGTAATCCTTTTGAATAATAATTCCTTTTGGTATTCTGTGTGTGCGCCAGTCGCTGCCGAACTCTATCAGATGCGGAGGCAGAGGCTGATGAATATTAACATAAAACCTTTATCAAACAGGTCATTATTTTTCACTTCTTTTAAACTTTTATACCTAACTCCAAAACTAGAAATGCTGGTTTTATGAGTAAATTTATATCGATAAAGAGACCCCCACAGTTCATTGTTCATACTTATAGTTTACCTCGTAAATAAGCATAGGTACTATGATTCACGCATTCATTACCTCAGGTAAATTAAATACTTTTTGACGACTTTGAATGATTTTGACGACCTAATTAGTCCAGCCGTAGTTAACACTGCCTTCTGTGTCCCGGGTTCGAATCACGGTAGGGACAAATGTTTGTGAGCATAAACATTTGTATCCGAGTCATGGATGTATCTATGTATAATATGTATCTATTTACAGAAAAAAATTATATATGTAGTATATCAACCAACTAGTATGGTCCGTAACACAAGCGACGTTGCTTAGCTCGGAACTAAATGGCGCTGTGTCATAATGTCCAGAAATATTTATTACATTTTATTTAGGTAATAAATCCTAGCCTTATGGTCTTACTCATTTCTTACACTTAAGCGAATATGAAGGTCATGAGTGATCACGTCAGTCTGCCAAAAAAAAGGAACTAAATCGTCAGGATTAAAAAAAACAACGATGAAATCAACTTTGAGTGCTGTTATCCCAATGTACTTGTGGGTTAGAGTAAGTAAATGGAACATGGAGCTATGGAGCTTCTAAACTGTTTTAGCGAACGACTAAGCAATATGAAATAAGTACCTAAACAATACTTTAGAACACCTGACCAGATATAAGTGTGTTCTGGCTAATTGTATCTAACGTTTCATGTCCAAAAAACGCTAGGACGCCGTTTACGGTAAACATCCTTGGAATTAAAACCTAGCAACTTTAAAGGCATTGATGATGAAAGTGGTCAGAGGGTGAGACGTCCAGCCTCCTATTGGACGTAATCAGCTGTCGTCGACGGTGTGGGCACGGGGGAGGAGGGGGGATGCTGGTGTTTACACACGGTGCGATTTATTCGTCTGACGTCGTAAATAACGCGGCCAGCGCCGACAGATATATGGAGCCTCGTATTTATTGCTATTTGTTCGCGAATACGGTCTGCAGGCTACATGTATGACTCGAATAAAATCCTTGAGCGCAAGACAAAAAGTAGCTAAATATTCACAGATTATTTAGCTTTTATCCTTTACCTCTTTATCCCCGAGTACCGGCAGGCTTAATGGTACCAAAATGTATCCTCTTATTTCTATTCTTTATCCTGGTAAGAAATTGGATGACATAGTTTCCCTCGAGTTTTAATGGGTTTTATGAAATATATTCCTGCCCGGATAATGGCTCTTATTACATTTGATCAACTGTCAGACCTATAAATCTTACCATTTCAGGTACTTCATTCCTTTTTATAACAGTTCGGCAGGTGTGAAACAATTATCTTATCAACAGGTTTAATTCAAGGGCGATTACAATTTATTCTTTTGTTTTTCGTTTGACGTTAATAGTCAAACAATAAACAAAATACTAAATCGCTTTGACTTATCAACTAGGGATTCAAATATATCTGTGTTGCAGTCTGTACACCGCAGCCTACACACATCGTTTCTGAATGAAAGGGTTTTTTCGCCCGGCAGCTCCGTCCGCCCGCATTAAACCACTTCATTGTAATACTTAGATATTTAGTAGTTGTACAGCAAATAAATTAACCTCATAATGGAAGCCAGTTTTTTTAACAACATCCGACAACATTTTAAACTGTTATCAACGCCCTGTCGGCTGAGTTATGGCCACGGAACGGAACGCAGCCCGCCGTCGCGCTTTTTGCAGTATTCTCATAATCAAAATTTTGATTTACTGCGGTCTGAGTTATTAAAATCCTTTTGGTTCTGCCTGAGGTCTGGTTGGCGAGGGACTTCGCATTCGGAACTCTATATACGGTGTCACAATGTAACGTAATTGAAAAACAGTTCTGGATACGCGGTGCTATCGAAGATGTAAATCAAGGTGGGCTTACGTTCCTAAAATCGGTATGCGGTTGTAAATCGTGCGCGGGAGTGGAGTGGCGCGGCGGCAGTAAGTCGCAGGCGGCGCGGGCGCGGCGTGTCAGATCGCGATCAGCTAAATCATGCTTATTGGTAACGAAGCGTAGAGAGCGCGTGCGCATGCACCGGACAACGTGCAGATACGCCGATGCCATGCTGCATACCGTAAATTGTCACTTGTCACCTACATAGTACTTGTCACATACTATAGGGGGCTGAACACTATCCACAACTTGTAGTGTGTGACTTATGTCTGTGTGCTCATGTATTCATGTTAAGAATCAATATGCTATACCTAAATGATGGTAGTCTTTACTGAAAGAGCAGTAATAAACAATCCCACCAAAAACATGTTCATATAACATAATGCTAAGACAAGACCATATGACTCGCACTGTCAAAAAGTAGAGCCAAGTTTCTGACGCTACGCGCCCTATTCCTACAAGGCCTAACTTCACAAACTCTAAATCCTATTCAAAATATGTGACTTGGCCATTTCGCTACATTCAAATAGACGTAAGGTAAAACAATTCTTCACTGATTATTACTTTTCTGTTATACAATATTTCTTATAGTAACGTTCTCCGTAACATCCCTACTCCAAACGTTTTTACTCTGCGTATCGAATATTAATATTATTGAATTGTCAAAATCTTAATTAATAACTGACTGCATCCAGTATTGAAGTACTTATTGATAATTACCAAGAGATATTGCCAAATCAATTGTAAGCCCACCCGCAATGTACATACTTCTTCATGAAACAAACTACCAACAAAACAAGCAATAGGAGTATAGCCGAATGAACACACAGACAATTATATTATATATACATATATGTTCTTACTTATACAATACATGCACAATTCACCTGTACACGATTAAGCATTATGTACTTGTCACGCAGGTCTGTTTACATTAATTAGAAAACTTTTAATAGAAACATTTTATACGCATTGTGGAACAGGGAATCCAGGTGCTATTACAGGCCATTTGCAGATTTACTAACACTTAGGTTCTTATAATAAACACTTACCTCTAGCCCCGTAGCTTCTCATAGCTTCTCTACTGAACTGACTGCCTGACTAAGGAGACAAACGGTCGTCAAGTCTACCGTCAGTATTGTTATGCATTGACATCGTCAGTGATGATCAACATGAGGCAGTAGACTGCGACAAAGACCCATCCACTAACATTCCTCGCAATATTACCAACAACAATGCAATAACAATAAATACTAGCGAGCTCGGGTTTGAGCAATGTCTATGAGTTATCTATTATAGCGCCATTACAGCCCACTGTGATAGCATTTCTGAAGTAAATAAAATATAACCAATTCAACGTAAACCTTGCTACTACCTCTTTCTACTAGACATTTCTTACATAATAACACTCGCATATTAGATAATAATATGTCTGTCTGGACTTCAAAAGGGACCATGATGATTCTCTGAGTATGTTTCGGTGTTCCTTCCAAAAGGTCATCAGCTAGAAAACACCGGTGCTATCTAGTAATTAAAACATCGATTTGTTAAAATGTTTTTATGGTTATAAGTTGGCAAAAGGGCAGGAGGCTCATCTGATGGTAAGTGATCACCGCCGCTCATGGATTGCAACACCAGAGGCTTGCAAATGCGTTGCCAAACCCCGTAGAAACAATATAGGTTTCTTAAAATAGGGAGTTACTAAACTGATAGCAAACGGTATTCTCATGAACAGTCACTCCTCCAACGAGCTCTGGTAACCTTACTCACTCGCAAAAAGACAACTATAGTTGATTCAATGCGGTATTCTGTAAGGCGGAGGCAGGAGCGGAGGCGGAGGCGTGTGGTTTGTGCGAGAAATCTCGCTATACCCGACCTCTCGAATAGTGTCCTTAAAACGGTCTATTTACAAAAATAAAATATAATTTCATCGTTTCTACAGAAACTAAAATGTTCAACAAATAATGTTAGATTTTAATATTATATATATATTACCTATCAAATATAAACATAGAAAAAATAATTCTGAGAAAAAAAATGATGCTTGCTTCACCATAGATAATTTGGTTCCTCGTCCAATAACAAGGTGCATTTGAAAACAAACGTCGCAATCAAGTAATAAATTACGTTAGAAGTTACCGGCCGAAACGCGGGGCCGAGCGCCGAGAGCCGAGGCCGAAAACTGAGCGCGAGGGGACCAAGGAGGCCTATTTATCGAATTAGGACTGTGTAATCACCGCTCATAGTACTGCGCAGCAATTGTGTGGGGTGATAGAAGTCGACTTGATACTTGGATTTATTACTTTTTTCTATGAAATATCATTCAGATTCCTAATCTTGTAACAGTGAGACAAATAAGTTTGCCCTACTTATAATAAGTTAATTTGTAATTAGCTTCAAAACTAAGCAAATCATTCTCCGCGTTTCTACGTCAGACGGTTGGTAGCAAGACTGTACACTAATCTAGATCCCGAGATCACTACTAAACACCTTCATTGTTGCCTTATACTGTACTAAGAGAGCTATCAATTTGGCCCAGTGCCGATATTCCAATGGACTGACATGATCCTATCCCACTAGTGCTTGAGAAAACAGCTTAAATGTAAAATTAGGAAGAAACAAAAGTTGTAAGTTGTAATATAAACAATTTTAACAGTTTAACAGATAATAATGACCGTACAGTGATAAAACCACAATTCATGATATTTCAAAACTATTCATAACTCATAAAATAATACGGAAAAGAACTATCAACAGTTAAAATCAAACCAAAACAATCAAAACCAAGTGATCCACCGCGATCATTTAATTGCAAGGGGTGAACATAACAGAATGAAGTGACGCGTGCTACATGTAATAACAAGCGAACGGAGACAGGAAAAGCGGCAGCCCTGAATTGTGCGGTAATGATCTCCCGCTGTCGCCACTGCGAGACACCAGGGACGTCCACGAACAGTGATCTCTGACTGACTAGGGAGGGTTTCTGCCGACGTAGCTAGCGCTAATAAACGCCCAATGATTAGGGTTCACGGGTCATAATAATATTTAAAATAAAACTGTACGAATTGATATAGTTAATTAATATTAATGCAATGTGCCCTGAAAGCCGATGGGGCTTGAACATTCTAAAGTGGCTACGTACTGGAAGTCGCAGCGTGGGTAGGCTAGGTTTTCTTGTGACAACCGGTGGTGATAGCTTAATGTGCTCTCGGCATAAAGGCGTCTAGGTCCTAGGTGTTTTATAAATTGGTCACTGACCAACCTCAGCTGAAGCAGATAAACATTACCTACATTTCAATTGATCAGCATGAATATTGTATAATTCTTGCCCACGATCCTCACTTCTATAATAAATAATAAAAATATTATAGTATTATGTTCAATTATGTATTTTGACTAATAATAACTAACTAACACATGACATGACGAGATGCATGAATGTGGACTAGGCAAAAGTGGTATGCAGGGACCGTAGCGCGTGGCATTCTGTAGTTTCTGCCTACCCCCATGGGAAAAAGGCGTGAGTGTATGTATGATGTAAATAATACACCTGCAACTGTATCGAAACCAGAGCGTAGCGATCAGCAACCGCGCTAGTAATCACTTGTCCAGTGTGGCAATAAATAAACTTAATAAATAAAAAACCTAAACTCTATCTTGAGATGCCATAAAGGGTTTAATAGTCAATGGGAATAATTAACTACAAAAGCATATGTATTTTATAATAGAAAATTAAAAATATTATACCTACTTTGATCATAAATCGGGTACCGTTCAATCAAGGTGTATCCCGTACGAGCACCATAAAAACTAATAAACATTGATTAACATATTTATCATTACAAAACGATAATCAAAAACTATAAAAGTATTTAAAAAACTTATAAAACTCCTTTTAACGGATTTTATAGCGACATATCGATATCATTTTATCCCATTTTATATGTTTTGGATCTTTTGCAGCATCCATTCTCACTTAGATACATAACCTCAGATTGCCCCTAAATTATGGATGGTATAAATAAACTATAGTACTAGTACAACAATAGCACAAATTCGTGAAAGTATAAGAAATCAAACCATCTGGAACAAAAACATTTTCCATCATTTTATTTCGATATATTTCCCAATAAATAAATCAGTAACTGGAATTAGATAAATGAAAGGTCCGTTCGATATATTCTTTATATCTTATACATATCTAATACTTTATATCTATCTTAACCTACATATAAAATAAATAAATATTCTGCGACATTTTACACATCACCATCTAGTCCCAAACTAAGCAGAGCTTGTACTATGGGTACTAGACAATGGATATAAATACTTATATACTTTTTTTTTGTAAATACATACTTATAATACATAGGAAATACCCAGACAAACACAAACACTTATATTCATCACATAAATATTTGTGTCCCGTGGGAATCGAACCCACGACCTCGTGATCAGCAGTCCGGTACTCGAACCACTAGACCACAGAGGTCGTCAAAATATCTATCTGATCTTGTATTTACCAGCCTCTGTAGTGCTAATTTGAGAAAAGTTAAATACCTTTTTTCTTGTTTTTAATGTGGGAGTACATTTAAGAACTTGTTGTTACTCGGGAAGACGATAGGCGTGTGTCTAAACCCACACGGGGCCTTTCGCCTTGCCACTGAGTTCCGGGGCCACGGATACACTCTAACAAGCTAATTGGTTTACATCCACTCATGGATCGGTCGATAGTTGCATGTATACCAATTAGGTTGTTAGACTGTACGTGTTGACATTCTTCCGCGACCCCGGCGGAAGGTGTTAAATACCTACATAATCCTAGGGAACGGAACGAAGAATGCTCTTTTGATGTCTGTTACCGTAAGTTCAGTACGATGCGGGGTTAATTCGCAACGAAGGAAGGTCCCGCCTTGCAGCGTTGTATCCGCAAACATTGACATGCGGGCACAGGACTAGCAGACGGGGATGAAAACACTAAATCCATCATCCCCTCACATCGAACGCTTTGAATTCGGTAACAGTGCATATTTTATGCTAATGTCGTGTTTATGTTTATTGAACGAATTTGTAACTCATGTACCTACTCAATAAAATGTTACTTTACAAATCAATAACAAGTACAGAAAATAAGTGAATAAAGCGAATTGATAAAATACTTTTCTATTGATAACTTACTTTTCGTTTGACGACTCAATTAGTCCAGCGGTAGTTAACACTGCCTTCTGTGCTATGAGTCCCGGGTTCAAATCCCAGCAGGGACAAATGATTGTGTGATGAGCATAAACATTTGTATCCCAGTCATGGATGTTTCTATGTATAATATATATGTACTTACAACAAGAATCGAATGTCGAATCTGGACGAGATTGGCTCAGGACCGAAGCGAATGGCATGCATGGAAAGAGGCCTATACCCAGCAGTGGGATCAGAAAGGCTGTGGATGATGATGATGATGACTTACAACAAAAAAAGTACACATATATGTAGTATATCAACCAACTTGTATCCGTAACACAAGCCTCATTGCTTAACTCGGAACTAGATGGCGCTTTGTAATAATGACCAGAGAAAATTTAAGAAAATATTTAAATACTTTTGACTAACCTCATTGGTCTAAATAAATGTAAATGCATCATTTCAGCGTGAGCTACCTACATATACAACACAAAATCAAGTATTCATTAGTTCTCCTGTAAATTCCTTATTAGTAGCTAGGAGTTCGAATTTGTGTCAGATTAACGGTCAGTGTACAACAGTAGAACTCTGCCATACCTTTTTGGGATAAAGGATAATTTTTACGTGCGATTTTTTTGGAAATATAATACAAAAGTCAACAATTGTCAACGTTTTCTGAATTAAAAAACATATTTTAAATATTTCAAATATATATATTCCGTAAAAATAATATTAAAATAAAATGTGTAAATATATATCCCACCAAAAACATTCTGTAAAAAACTAGCCAAGTCTCGATGGAGCTGCTTGTTTATCTCTAAAAAGTAATGAAATCTAGTCAAAGTCGTGCCAAGTATATGGTTCCTTACTGCGATTTCTTTATTATTATAGTTAATGTTGTGTGACTTGGCCGTTGAACATTCTTTATACGTTAGTAAGTACAAGTTAATTTTGTTGACACGTAATGTTATATCTGTTGTAACTACCTATATTTGTTAAGCAAGATAATAGCCCATATATTGGTAATTGGACGCTAGTGTCTCATTTTAGGCTGTTGTTGATTGTGCAAAACATGCATTCAGCATTGACAATGCTGACTTCTGCTCTCTTCTTTTTGGAGCGTCAAATCGACCACCGATCTAACATAAAATAGACGGACTTCTATCAATGATTAGAAGTCCGTCTGTACTGGAAATATTTTTTATACTGTTTGTTTCTGGATCGCCTATACATAAGTATTATTGAAATACGCAGCTTTATCAAGAAGGTGCAATGGTGTCATGGAGCACCTGGTTTTGTACCCTTGTCTACCCTTCAACGGCCAAGTCACACAACATTAACTATAATAATAAAGAAATCGCAGTAAGGAACCATATACTTGGCACGACTTTGACTAGATTTCATTACTTTTTAGAGATAAACAAGCAGCTCCATCGAGACTTGGCTAGTTTTTTACAGAATGTTTTTGGTGGGATTTCACTTCTTTTTGTAGAAAATGGCATATTTATTTATTTTATTAGATTTTCTTATTTGACACATTTTTTTTCTTTTTAGGTGTAGTTTTTTTATTATAACAAATGTTTCTTTTCTTTTTTTCCGGTTCTGATTCTTGTTCAGTAGCAACAGTTTTTCGTATTGCCCATTCGCGTTGCCCTTGTACCCTGTGAGTTAAACCTCCTTGTGTAACGGACACTTAGTTTTTAAAATGAATGTCATGTCTTAACTCAACATGTCATCCGGTGTCAGTGGCGACGTCAATGGCGATTGCAATTTATCTGTCAGCAACGACAATGACAAAATACTCAACAATCCGAATTTTGCAGATATATGTTGTCGACTCGAAATCTTTATTTTTTTATGCTTTATTATTCAGGTAAGGTTTTGATCGAGTCTACCGTACCCCTTGACGAAATTATTAATATAGATAGTAGAAGGGGGCATTACCTTATCTCCAATACAGCTGAGACCAGCTGAGAGTTCTTCATCAGATACTTCAGACCTTACATTTTTGACATCAAATGAAGCCGCTGTAAAGGCGGTATGTCGATGTCTAATAGTTTAGTTGGGGTCTTGTGTTTTCTAATCAGGGTCACCAGGTACTCCAGATCTTCGATTATCCTAGTTTTTATAGTTTTCTCTTTATGTGGCCATTAAACCCTAACTCTGTACCAAATTTCAGCTCTCTGAGTTTATGGGAAGTACGAGTTCTATTTTGATGATCATGAGTGAGTGAGTGTCGTAAATGCGAAACTTTGCTTTCGCTTAACTTCGGAACTAAATGACCTACAGACTTGAAATTTTGGATTTTAAGTATGTGATTATAGCTTACTGGATGACGAAAATTTCTGCGTTCTGGTCTTATCCAAAGATTCTCAAATAGGGGCCTGAAAATGCGGCGAAATGGTTCCAGTAAAGGATGGTACGGCAGTGTTTGCTTCGCGCTCGAATTGGCGGGGGCACTGCCGTGCCCCCCGATATTAAATTAGTTTTCAATTTAATATTATTGCCAAATTGTCATCGATTAGTTAGCCTTACTATAAAAATGTAAAGGGAAGCATGGCCAAGCTCTCCAACATTATTTCTAAGTACCTATCAATACCAATTTACTTGTACAATAACAATTTATTCTGTACATTTACACCAAGTACTTACAACCTGGTTAGTAGGCTATATACTTTCTTTGCTATTATTTTATCGCTATTAGCTATTTCGAGTTTTGGTTGATGAAGGACGATGAATCCACGGAGATGATCTTCCCTCCCCGAAGCTAGACTTAGAAGGTATGTATAGGATCTCAGAGACGGCGCCACGTAGAACTATCGAGTTTGGACTCATACAAAAGGGCTGCTGAAGATCTAGGTAATTCTAAAGATCTTCCCGTCCTGAAGGTAGACTTTGAAGGTGTGTAAATGATCTCAGTAACTATTGCCGTTAGTCAAAACCTTTAAGGATTTACCTACTAGGTCATCATCAGACCTTCAGAATTTGTCAATTGGAACACCCATTCTCAATCAGACCCACACATTTACTGACCCATTCAATTTCATCATTCATTGTCGTACGAGTTTTACTATACCCATTATAACTTACTGTTTCTCTAAGACAAACATACACTATCACAACACACTCAAACATACACGAACAAATTTTTATACACTATTTCAACCTTACTCCTACGACTCCCTACTTCACATACCATCGAGAAAATCTCTCAAGCATACAGGTTTCCTCATAATGTTCCCTTCACCGTTTGAGCATGTGATAAATACGCACATAACTTCCGAAAAGTCCGTGGTGCGTGCCTTGGGTTTGAATTCGAGACCTTTGACATCTCATTCCACTGTTCACACCACTAGGCTATCACAGCTCTATACTCGTGACGTACTTGACAATAGTTGTACCTGGATGCCTATTTGGTTGGGTCGGAAAACAATATGGGTCCGCTACTTGTACGGTATTACTTTCCTGTTATTGTTTGTTTTTCTTTGCTTTGGCGAAATAAAAATATATCATTTTTTATTTTTTCTTCATCATTAGACCTTCAGAATATGTCACATGAAGTACGCATACTCAATCACATAAAAACTTAAAAGCTCGATCATCATGGCTATTTCCGATAGCCAGAACATATAATTACCTAATTACCTGGTCATCATCAGACCTAACTATATAAATGTTAGTTGTATAAATGATAGTTATATAAATGGACTTTTTGAAGTAGGTACATACTCTTTCTTTCAAGACATTAATGTGTGAAGTATCTCAGAGAGCGAATAAAATAGGCAAAAACGATGACAACAATACCTACGACCAGGGGCGTATTTACCATAGCCCGGGGCGTCAGACTGTGAGGGGCGGCTTTTCCAACTTTACCCACAATATTTTTATTATTATTTTAAAATTAAAACAATCGAACGCTTCTAACGCAATCTTTTCTTTTTTCTTTACAATACCGTGAACCAACACATAATATATAATTTATTTTTGGTTTAAGATTTATATGACTATTCATTGATTTTAAGTTCCACTCTATGCGAAGAACGCCTCAATAACTTAACTGTTCTGATTTTTGTTTAGATCATATAGGTTAGCGTTTGACCAAAATCTCACCTGATGGTAGGTGACGACGTGTCAAGTCAAAGTCAAATGTTTTATTTCAATTAGACCAATATTGCAGGTACTTTTGAATTTTCAAACTAGTTGCACGGTTCTAAGAAGTAGGTCATATGGAGAAGAACCGGCAAGAAACTCCATAGATAATTCCTCCATAGATCTTTTAATAAAAAGAAAATTACAAAATGGTTTTTTTTACAATGATTTATGTATATAATATGAATATGAGAATAATGCAGTTTGATGTGAAACGCATGGTTAAAAAATATATAGAATAAAAATAAGAAAAACCACTTTAGGTTGCCATAACATGTCTGAGCCGACCAGCCCCAACTGACAGCACCCGTTCACGAGCATGACGTGTGTATCGGCGTCGCTCTACTCAACCATATTGTAGGGAATAAAAAGACCCGACACACAACGTCACCATCAGCAGGACATTTGAGTGAGCATGACAAGTTCAGACTGCCTGGCAACCGGTAGAAATTTGTACATTTTATATAAACAACATAAAAACCAACATCAATCTCATATTTTACAGGCTACTTTCTTTACTTAGTCTATTTCCGCAATAGTTATCAAGTAGGTACTATTGCGTCAATAGTTACATGCATATCTGTTGTAAAAGTAGTAAGTATCGAATATTTCTCACCACAAATAAAAATAACAAAATAGATATGACATAAAACTTAAAAAGTGTTTTAAACATTGTTACTGATCGTAGCTATTGGAACTAAAACGCGCTGGTATAAGTAACCACAGTTTATTTTACAAAAATTCACCAAATCGTGCAAAACCAAAAGTCACCAGTATCGCTTCCTGTCAGTCATATTAGAATTTAGAATACAATTAAATGTTCCGAAAAGGTTATGCTAATAAGTTCGGTTCGTAACATACTCCACATTTTTATTAAAGTCTAGCCTAGAGCTCCTGGGGCACTAACTTCTTAAGCGGTCTCCTGAGAGGGCCAGCACCTGTTAGTATGTCCGCCACTCTTGCTACTCCGTCTGGGCCTGTGTATATCTTAGTCACTCTACCTCTCGGCCAAGTTCCTCTGGGTAACTGTCCATCTGCCACAATAACCAAGTCACCCTCCTTTATATTTGGGGATGATCCACCGCCGCGTCGAGGTACCAAAGTCGGAAGATATTGCCGAATCCATCGAGACCAGAAATGATCCGTGAGTCTTACGGCTCTGCGCCAACCGTCTCATCCGATGATATCCCGATCTGTCAACGTAGCTGGGATAGGTCTCCCTGAAGACGATCCTAGTATAAAATGCATTGGTGTCAAGGCTTCCTCACAGTCTGGATCAACGGGAACGTGTGTCAGAGGACGCGTATTCACTAAATTCTCTGACTCTAGTAGAAAGGTCTGCAGAACTTCATCTGAGGGGGAGCGTTCTCTTAGGGTGGTCTTGAGTGCTGTTTTGATTGATCTTACCATCCGCTCCCACGCTCTACCCATGAATGGGGCTGAAGGGGGAATGAATCGCCATGAGATCTTCTCATCTGCTACAAATCGGTTAATTTCCGCTCCGTACAGCTCTCTTAGCGTTCTGTTGGCACCCACAAAAGCTGTTCCGTTATCGGACCATATCTCACTTGGCGTTCCACGGCGCGCAATGAAACGGCGCAAACTCATGATCGCCGCGTCGGTTAACAAACTATGTACAACCTCCAGATGAACTGCTCGTATAACAAGGCAGGTATACAGTGCTACATAGCATTTCTCTTTCCTTCTGCCAACTGTGACCTGAACTGGGCCGAAGTAGTCCAAGCCAACAAAAGTGAACGGTCTACGATGATGGGCTAGGCGGGCTGGTGGGAGGTCTCCGGTGGACGGTGTAAAGGGTTGAGCGCGCTTCAGCCGGCACAGTTGACAACCATGGGCGACTTTTCGAACAGCACTTCGCAAATTGATTATCCAATAGGTTTGCCGCATTTCGTTAACTACTGTCTCGGAATAAGCATGGGCAGACTTCACGTGATGATGGGCAATCAAAAGTTGGACAGCAGGGTGTTTGGGATCTAAAATTATAGGACTTTTCACGCCATCGCCAATATCTTGCATTCGGTTGATTCTTCCGCCCAATCTCAGTAAATTATCTTTATCTATGTAGGGGGATAGATTGAATAATCGACTTTTTCGATGTAATGACCTTTTCTCAGAGAGGTAAACGATTTCATCTGGGAAGGAGTCGAGTTGGCTTTTCTTCAGAATATGTGATTCAGCCACGCGCAGATCTTCGGCGGTTATTTCTTTAGGACTGCCTTTGTTTTTTAATAGGTGCAAAAATTTATGGGCTCTCGCCGTAGCTCTCAATAGTCTTCCCCATGAGCTCAGTCTTTCTGGGTCAACAGTCAATGGTGTCGGGAAATTATGAGAGGTAATGAGATGACAATGATTCTTAATGGATGGTTTTATTTCTAAACTACTGGCCGTGTCTATGTATGGTGATGTTGGCCATTGTTGTTCTGATTCGAGTAAAAATGGTGGACCTGTAATCCAGCGAGATTCTTGATTGAATACTGCGCGCTTATGGCGTGTCGCATCGTCTGCCACATTTTCCGCGGTTGGAATCCATCTCCATTCCGTTACAGCTGTAGTTTCGAGAATCTCGCCGATTCGATGTGCTACAAATGGTTTGAATGACCGCGCATCACTACGCAACCAACTCAAAACGTTAAGCGAATCGCACCAAAATATACGCTTACTTGGTTTATGCTGATGCGATTCGTGAATGAATGATGCAAACCGAGCGGCTACTAAAGCTGCCTGCAACTCGAGGCGTGGGATGGAGGCGGGTTTCAATGGTGTGACTCTACTTTTGCTACCGATAAGAGCGAGCTTCACTGTTCCATCTGCATAGATATATCGCCAGTACGCCACTGCAGCGTATGCCAACTCACTGGCATCGCAAAACAGATGAAGTTCGCGGTGAATGATATTAGATGATGATCTAAGACCATAATATCGCGGCAGATGCAATTGAGAAGCAAGTTGTACATCTCGAAGCCATTCAATCCAAAATTTTTGATCTCCTTGATCGAGTTCATCGTCCCAAGTTAGACCTTTTCGCCAAATTGATTGGAACATGATGCGTCCTCCAGAAACAAGTGGGCCTAGAATACCCAAGGGATCATAAATTCGCATTAAGTGAGACAACGCGTCACGTTTACTTAGCCTAGCCGGCGATTTAGAATCCAAGTTGAGACTGAAACCTATGACGTCGTTCCTAGGTTGCCAGTTCAGACCGAGCACCCTAGAAACGTAGTCATCGTTACCTAGCACTACATCGTTAAATTTCTGAGATATCGATTCAGGTACTAATAAAGAAAGAGCTCTTGGGTCGTTCGAGACCCAGTCGCGCATCTCAAAACCCGCCTGACGGTTGAGATGTACAATGTCACGGGCCAGGCGCGCAGCTTGGTCTACAGTCTGTAGTGAGCCAATATAGTCATCCATGTACACATCATGTATAGTTGCGTGCGCAGCATCAGGGTACTCAAGTTTGCATTCTTTCGCATTAAGGTTCTTTACATATAGGGCGGTACACGGACTCGAGCACGCACCAAACATCATTGATGACATACGATACAGCTTTAATTTGTGTGCGGGGTCATCGCGCCACAGAAAACGCTGCGCATCGTGATCTGCTGGACGGATTCGAACCTGTGGGAACATTTCGCGTATGTCCGCCGTAAGTGCTATAGCGTTTTCCCTAAACTTCATCAAGATCGCAAGTAATGGCTGTAATAAGTCAGGACCTGGCAAGAGGAGAGAATTAAGACTGATTCCTTTAAACTTCGCGGCTGCGTCGTGTACGACTCTCAACTTACCAGGTTTATGGGCATGAGTAACGCTAAAATGTGGGAGATACCAAGTGATACCAATTGGGGGGGCCATGCATTCTTCAGCGTATTTCTTATCTAACATTGCTTTAATGTTATGCCTATACATGTTGGCATATTGCACATCTGACTGCATTTTCTTTTCGAGAGATAAAAATCTAGAAAGGGCTAATTTAAAATTGTTCGGTACATCTTTAATATCGGGTCGCCAGAGAAGACCGGCTTCAAAATGACCATCGGATAGTCTATGTACAGTCTCGTGCAAAGTTTTTAATGCGTGTTGATCAGAAATGCCGCGGTCGTCTTTCTTTATTATGCCAATAGCGTCTAATTTGTAGTAGTCTTTGATTGCGGTTTCAATAGAAAAAATACTATCTGGCGTTTCGGATATGTTGGTATGATGAAGAAAGTCAACTTTGGATGTTCTACTTGACACGAAGCCATATAAAACCCAACCAAGAGCAGTGTGGATTGCAACTGGTTGGTGGTCCTTGCCTGCACGAATAGAATCTGCCACAGTCAACTTCCAGTTATCTACTCCAATAATTAGCATCGCTTGTACTTCTTCATAACATAAAATATCTCCTAAATCAGATAAATGCGAATATTTACAAATATCTTCCCTATTTACAGAAGCTCGATAATTTATACCTATATTTTTGACCGAACGAGCATTATGTATCTGGTAAGAGTCGGTACAGTTACGCCCTTTAATTGTAAAATCAACGTACTGAATATCGCAATCGCGTGACAAGCCTCCTACACAATCTATTCGTACTCGTTTACTCGGGCCTTCGATACCTACATGCTTTGCAATCTCGGAGTCTATGAAAGTAGTTGTACAGCCATCATCTAAAAGTGCGTGAGTCTCCACAGTCCCCTGGGGACCAGTTACTTGAACTGCGACAACTTTAAGAAGTGGTCGAGATTTAGGTCTACTTACGCTCATCGAAGGGCGAATAGCCGTAACATGAGCCGATACTTCGATATCACAGTTGTCTGGTTCAGATTTCTCTTCTTCGATATCAGTAGACGGCTTTGGCGCTGCCTCAAGTTCAGAGTCTGAGGTGTCGTCTAGATCGGCGTGAGCTAGCACATTCTGATCATTATCTAAGTTATGTAGTAGGCTATGATGTTTGTAGGTACAGCCCCCAACACTGCACGGAGATTTTACTTTACAAAGGTTAAACCTATGCGACCTATTTTCCAAACATCTATGACATACTTTATTCTTTTTTATAAATTGCCATCTTTCATTCACTGACAATGCCACAAATTTGTCACATTTGTTGACGTTATGCGATTTCGAACAAAAAATGCATTTATTTCCAGTTTTATTTATAACGGAATGGGAAGGTTTTTCGTCGGGTAGGCTTTGATCAGAATGCGTGCCCCTTTCTATAGGTAGTTGAACTGAAGCCATCGAGGAATAGAAATCATGAATTCCAAACTTAGTTTGAAGTATACTCTCACGAGATAGGAAATCAGAGAGCATCTCCAACTTGCTTATGCGTTCGCCAGTATGACTAGCCGCAAACTCGTACCACTTTACGCGAGTGATTGGGGATAGTTTGGTCATTAATGAATTGAAAATTTCGGGAGAATGCAGATAGTCAAACTGATCCAATAGTTTTATTATGCCAATGCAGTTTTTGACACGGCAAGTAAAATTAACTAAATCTTTACCTTCTGCGCCAACTTTAAATAAAGCACGCACAGCATTGATTTCCTGCATCACAATTTTTTCTGGACGACCAAAACGCAGCTCGAGGGCGTCTATGACCTCCATAGGGTCGTTCGCTGATACTAGTAGAATGTAAACGGCTTCACGAGCGGCGCCACGTAAGGATGAACTGATGCGGGCTAAGTTTTCTACTGTAGTAAATGATGCCTGTGTATCGATAAAAATACGCTTGAAACCAAGCCAATCCGTAGCAGATTTTCCGTCAAACACTGGCAGTTTGATGTCCGACTTCTTGAGTTTATTAGATATTGCATCAAAAATGCAGATACGATCGTTATGTCCGCAGCTGACGGCAGCTCCATCGGGTGGCTGTAAATTATTATAAATTTTAGTTGAGAAAACGTTACTTGGATTTTGGTTAGGCGTGTAGGTCTGACGGTGTGTAGAATTTAATATTACTGAGTGTACATTTCGACCTGGGCCTGAACCAGAAGGAACATTGAGCATTTCGTTGTATGCCGTTGTGTGTACTGTTGCAGCGGGAGGTATTTTACCTCCTGGGATGATGTTTGGTTGTACATCGTTAAGCCATCGATTGATGTTGTCCGCTTGCGTACTAGTGCAATGGCTACCATGATCATTGTCTCTTAAACTGCCTCTTACGCTTTCTACGTCGATAGCGGCCAGTTCGGCCTGAAGATTTAGGTCAGCTGCTTTACGTTCGAGTTCGGTTTGTCGGGCTGTGATTTCACAGAGCTGACGTGCATGTAATGCTTCAGCGGCGAGTTTTTTTGCTTTTATAGTGTTCGAGGATCGTGTAGACCCTAGCGATCGTGTGGTGACCGACTTAAGAGTGTTGTGTGTGTGTTGTGGAGGGGAGTCACGGCTACCTGAGGGCACACTGCTGTCGTCATGGACATGCGGTGCTTGGTGGGCCTTTAATAGGTGGGGAAAGTATACAGACTTTGAGTTTAGTTCATCAGCTATCGGGGGCGCGCTACTATTAATATTGGCGGGCGGCGCTTGGTGGGCCTCCGACGGGTGGGCTGTGCATCCATTGTCATTTCCGCTAGGGGTGGCGACTCCCTTTGAAGCTCCTTGTGGTGGTTCACTATTTTGATGTTTAGATCGAGTATTATAAACCATGGCTCCTTTTCACGTGGGAGAAGGACCAAAATGTTACTGATCGTAGCTATTGGAACTAAAACGCGCTGGTATAAGTAACCACAGTTTATTTTACAAATATTCACCAAATCGTGCAAAACCAAAAGTCACCAGTATCGCTTCCTGTCAGTCATATTAGAATTTAGAATACAATTAAATGTTCCGAAAAGGTTATGCTAATAAGTTCGGTTCGTAACAAACATTGTTTTAAATTAAATATGTCAAACTGTAAATGTGTCAAACATGTCAAACTGTCAATAAGTATTCCTTTGGTAAATCAAAAAAATCAATGTCAATATATATATAAGAAAAACATAATAATAAAACATTATGTATAATTATAAATATACTTTCAAAGATGGTCAAAGATGTACCCCGCTGACCTAATAACCTCGTGACTTGAAGACTCTTAAATTGTACAAGTCAGAAAATACAATCAGGTTTCATTCCCTCGAAGCGAAGTTCTTAGGCCGCGTGCTTCAAGGATTTCCATCATGAAACGATGTCAATTTATCAGTTTACCTAGTTGTCCGTCAGTACCTATAAGAAAGTTGGCAAAACGAATTTGTGGAGGACTGATGCATACTCTCCGAAATTTTTAGGGTAAAATTAAGATAATGTTGAAGTCTTTTAGAGCTATTTGTTGGCCAACTCATCGTCGGACACCTTAGCCTTAATCCCACGGACGCGTCCAATATGAGCCCCGTAATAACTATAGAAGTTTAGTTGTCCAATTTGTATACAGAAAAAAATAACCCAGCCGTGACCTATTTATATTATTTTTTTCATTTATTATTTCACATCACATAGGTAACTCCCTATTGAAGGTATTCTTGCTATAAAAAACACTATATCGTTACCTAATGGGGCGGCAGAACTTATTGGCCCGGGGCGCCAAATCTGTAAATACGCCTCTGCCTACGACACATCTGTTTTGTTTAATCGCCAGTTCCTTTTATTGTAGTACGGCTTTCTACCGGTACTTAGCGCCAAAAAAACAAATACTAGTACCTACATCGGTCAAATTTTCAAGGTCGATGGCAATGTAATACCCTTAATATTTTATTTAAAACCCGTGTAAATCAAATAAAAAAAAAACAAGCTGACCAAGTAAATTGAAAGTATTGAGGTTTTGAATTTAAAATTATATGGTTTGTTTTTGTATTTAATTAAACCTTTAAGACAAATTAGATAAATAGTCGATGCGAAAAATTCTGAACTTTTATTTCAAAAAATTATAATTATAAAATTATGTAAAGGACCACGTGACTACGAACGCGTAACAAATGCTCCCCATGACTGTGACGTCAACTTGTCAAAGGTAACAGGTAACAGCTGCCATACTACTTACTATGAGGAAAAAATATCATTGTTACGTCACACGTTTGATTACCGTCGGCGTATTTTCGGTACATGGTTCAATCATAAATTTTTAATTTGATATTACTTTTTAATTGAGCAAAAAAAAATTGTTTTCTTGTAAAACATATATACGGTCAATTCATATATCACAAAAAAAAATTCATTCAAAAAAGACACGCAATCATACACACAAGTAGCATATCGGGACATACAGACACATACCCCTTGGCGCAGCCCTGTCATTTGTATCAACACTTCACTTCACTTCGACAACTAACTAATTCATGTCCAAATGAGTCATAGGCACATCAACCACTTTATTCTTCTGACATACGACGATTGTAACAACATTGATCTCCAAAGTTCAATTAGAGCGTAGCTATAATACTGTTAAAAATGGATTGCGTGGAGGAAGGAAGCTGTCGACGGCCGGCACGTGCCGCCATTGTCTTGGTGCGGGGGGCTTGCACGTGTCCAGGCTCCCTCACTCTGCTTGCTCAATTAGCTCAATATAGCCCACTGTAACCGCTACTTACGTAAGGAACCCAAGTTGTCTTGAATACAAAAACTTAATCCACTGCTTAAGCCGCCAAGCCTATGTTCCACTTTGTAATCAAGGTTTCGTTAAGCATGGTGCAGGGTTGAGTCAAAACAGCAGTACCTATGTATAATTTAGTTTTTGTTTAGCCTACAGCAACTTATTCCGGCTCGAGCTAAAGTTTCTTCTCTATCGTGAGTTTCTAAACGTACGTATACTTATAAGGCCTCTGCCTCGAATTATGCGAGCAGCGAGAGGGCGCGCGGTGGCACGGCGGTGGCGACGCGGCGGCGGCGCGGGAGCTACAGGATTTTATACGTTATTTTTAGCGCGCTACTACCGTAGTAAGACGAGGATAGCGACTGTCAGCTGTAGGTACGTGTTTTTAAAGCTATTGCGCACGCGTCAACAGCTGTAGTCACATTCTTTTTCATTGGGTTAGAATCCCGATAGGGACAAATGTTTGTGTGATGAGCATAAACATTTTTATCCGAGTCATGGATGTTCTATGAATAATATTTATGGCTTTACAAAAAAAAGTATATATGTAGTGTATCAACCAACTAGTATCCGTAACACAAGCCTCGCCATCAGAATAATACATAGGCTAACAATTTATAAAGATATTGTGTGAATTGTCCAAAATATGACGTTAAGTGTCAAGTAAGTAGGAAAAAATCTACCATGTGCGAGCTATTCTGGCGTCCGCTGCGAAAACCGCTAGAGTTACCAATATTTAAAGTATGGTGGAAATGTTTATCTTAAATAGTCTTACAAAAAAGCCCGCCACAATATATATCTTATATGTAAGCCGCTATAACCAAAATAGTAAAAAAAATATAATTATAATCCTGAAAGACATGACCTGTAGGATCAACGCACAGCCTAAACTACTGATCGCAGAGACCTCAAACTTGGAGGGTGTGTTCTTTGCATGACGTAGGTATCCGAAAATAGGTATCCGAATTTTCTAAAATTTTATCCCTAAGGGGGTGAAAAAGGGGAGCAAAGTTTGTAAGGGACAACGTGATTCCTTGGTTCAATCTACATCAAATTTTCCATAAACATTATTTAACAGAATTGATGAAATACGTGTTTCCTATTTTACCGAAATTCATCCCCTAACGGGGTTAAAAAAGGATAGAAAATTATTGTTGTGGTGATTTTGCTTAGAAATTAATTGCAATACTCTTTAGTGCTTTTGATTGAAATTACTTTTTATTTTTTGATTTTATTAAAAATAGGTTGAACAAAAGAGGTTTAAAATCTAGCGCAAATCAAATACTTTTTAAAATTGGATAAGAACTCTCAATCAAATAAAACTATATTAATCATACAAATAAAAATGTAGTGTTTGTTTGTAATTTAAAATTAATCGCTTTTCACTAAATGCATATAAAAATATATGCGGTACTTATGACACCAAAAATTTATTTTAAAATTTTTTGTCTGTTTATTCCAGCTCATTTCTGAAACGGGTGGACCGATTTTATCGGGATTTTCACTCGCAGATGTTATAAGGAGTATAGCTTACTTTAATAAAAGATAAAGATTGGGGGCGGATTGGGGTTCCGCGGGACTAAAACCGCCTGACTTAAGAACGCAGGAGCGGGCGAAGTGAATGAATATGAACATTTTTTTTTTCGTAGCCAATATCCATATCCATACTTTACTTTACTTTACTATTACTATCCTTACTTAATATTATAAATGCGAAAGTGTGTTTGACTGTTTGTTACTATACTACATAGGATTAAGATTGGTTTTTCTCCCGGAAATCAACCCCTAAAAGAGCGAAACTGGGGTGTAAGTTTGTATGCAGTATCGATAATTTCTTAAAAGTCTGATTAGTTACAATTACTAGTTCCACGCAGACGTAGTCGCGGGCAAATGCTAGTATACAATATAAGTTGTTTATATATCATTTGAATAAGCATATCATTTTTGAATAACCCTGGGATCACACACATCTGAACGTAGTTTATATTTATTCACGCCAAAATCTTGAGTCGGACGAATGAGTCGTCTGACAAAGGCAGCATTGTTATTGGTGAAGAGGTTCCAGAGGTGAAGCCTCCCAGCAGAGGAATGCCGACCTCTGGCCCGACCAGTGATGCTCGACGACCAGTACCACATTCAACTAACAATAAAGAACCAATTTTCGATGCGGCATTCTGACCAATAGTATATCGGTGGTACGTACAGGAATAAATATGAAAAATTAGATTTCATATTTTTTGATAGAGTACATTGTAACATTTAAAAGATCTTATTATTTTAAATGTTACAATGTACACATTGGTTTGTTTCTTTTATTTCCATAATGTTTTTTTTTTTAAATGTTTTAATTGCTAAGTAAGAATTACATTTATATATTATTTATTATTATTATTATTATGTTTTTTGTATCGGCGAAAAAATGCATAGGTTGATTTAAAAACCTTCACGGTGCGATTTGCGCAAAACCGTATGACTACTTTAACATAATTAACTCATACGGTCTCATGAAAAGTGTAAGAGAATTGCAGGACACAGCTATTAGAATAAACTATTATTTACGTATCAACATTATCATGCCTACAATTAATACAAGGTTAGGTGGGCAAGTTTGCCGTATCCAAATACAATGTGGTGTTGTATAGGTGCGATGCGCTGGCGGCGAGCGGTGTCCACTCGACCCACTAACAGATATTGACGGGCATCAAAGCAGCGCGTCACAGCCTCTCCATATATCATTCTCGGTTGCGCCGATACCGTCCTTTTCATGTCGCCAGAGACAACGATACGAGCACAGGTAAATTACTAACAGAGACTGCATTACTGTTACCAATGAATTGAAATTGAATTTTGTCTCTAATTTCAAATTTTGTTTTTTTATTTAAATTATGAAACATACCACAAGACTGTTGTTAAGGGTGTATTCTGACCATCCTTGCTATCATACAGGTGACAGGATAATGTTTCATTATGCACATCCACTCTATCCACATAGAGGCAATATTTTGATCTGAAATTTAGATTTAAAGTGTATCTATGATTTGGTTACTGGAAAAAATCTACATACGTTGAAAGAAACGTCCCTTCCCTTTATCTAAAACAAAACGACAATAAGTTGGACGTGGCATTACATTAGTAATAGATACGAAAACTCTGTAAAATTATAGGGCGCAGTGGTCTCTAAATCAGGCATTAGGTACTCTACACATTTTGATCGTAGCTTGTGATCGGCGATTGTTATGAAGACCACCGCGCCTCTGCAAGTCACTCCACCTCGCAACGCTAAACTCACGCCATTCCCGCGCTTATAAACTATTGTATAGAGACTAGAATTGTAGTGTATAGTTGTGATCCGATTGTGTATTACGTAGGTTTCAACAAAACAACAAGTCAGTATCGATATCTGTCGATTTTGATTTCGGTAATCAAGCGGCGTAGAAGTGAGCACTTTGAGCAAACCTGACTCGTATTATGTGGACTTATAAATATTATAAAACTACATACAAGAAACTGATAAATTGATTTCGTCAATAACTATGATTAAACTGTTTTCATATCATAATATACTATGGGTACTTTGAACTGATAGAATATTATTTTAGGTATACTAAGTTGATGACGAGTGCATTACTCTACAAATGGAAATTTACGAACCTAGGTTATGTGTCCACTCGATGTGATTTTTTGCCTCACACGACGACTCTGTGGAACCAGCTACCGCCGGCGGTCTTTCCGTACCGTTATGACCTTCAAGACGAGAGCATATTCATTCCTGAAAGGCGCGCAGGCCTCCTGCTGTTGCTGCTGTTGCAGATGTCCATAGGCGGTGGTGATTACTTACTATCAGGTGGGTCTTCTGCCCGATTCAGATAGCCTGATTATAACCAATAAAAAAATTGTTAATAGTTCGAAAAACAAATATTATTCTTTTGATCGTGATTATTCTGAGACATATAAAAATACATCATGTAAATGGTGATATAATTAGTATTAATGTACATTAAAATACGTAAATATTTATAAATTGATTTTATCGCTATAAGTGAATTACAAATAAGTGATTTACTAGCGGTACCATTAGTTGAAAACTAATGTTATTTTGTTACAAGATATCTATACAGATTCACCTACAAATGAGGAGGTACATTATACTGCTATTATGTACTTATTTGAGACGGATTTGATATTTATACTGTGCCACCACTTTATCCTAGTGAGTGTTAGCAGATTTCACATTTCACATACCATAAAGAAATCTCTAAGGCAGCAGGTTTCCTCACGATGTACTGTCTGCAGTTTGAGCATGTGATTAATGCGCATGTAGGTGACTTCGAAAAATTAGCCTTAGGTGATACCCTGAAGCTTGTGTAGTACCTAGGTAAAAAATTCAGAGATATAAACCCTCTGATTCTTAACTAGTTAGCCATGGCAATAAATTGCAGAGTTCGTTGTAGGTACCTATACTATGCACTAGCAGGTTTCATTTATGCTTCCCTATTTCCTGGGTTCTCTACGAGTCCCAGAAAACACTAGGATTGAAGCCTCCAAATGTTTTAAACCTTATTGTAGGTATTTAAAGATGTCCTTTAATAATAGTGTCTGTGACCGAAATCGGCCAGGAAACATTATCATCAAGATATTAATATTATACGAGCCTTCTGTTAATGAGCTCATCGCTTCTAAAATATTATTAGGCTAAGAATTTGCCTACGTACCCCGTCGCAAAGCGGTGAACACTGAGAGGTGAGAGCCGCTACTATTTGCATTCGATACCCCCTCCCCGCCCCGGAATTGTTAACATCGCTCAATGAGTATGAGAACAGACGGTACAAAGCTAATTTCAATGATAACCATACGGTCGAATTACTTCTAACAAGCTTTTTCCCAGCTATGTTGAGGCTAGATATGTACAGTCTTTCAGGTTTATACGACTGAAAATAAGTATTTCATGAAGCGACTGCTATCGCCATCAAACTTCCGTAATCTTTATCTTTTTTATTGGGATATTGGTGGTGGAGTAGGTTGAGCATATTCGAGAGGTATACCGAGATTCCTCTATCAAATTGAGCTGCTGCTAAAGTGAAACAACAATAAAATTGTGTTTCTGCAAATGCGTAAGGTAACCAGACTTCGTCGGCAGTCCTGTATTACCCCATGCGCTTATCAAACAATTGTTCAGGGCATCCCGACTAGGGGGGGGGGCACATAATCGAGAATTAATATGGACGATCAAGGGAGCTGGGGCTAAAAAAACGGTCAGCCCTCTATTTGTCACATTGGCTGTGTTGTAATGTTTTGGTAATTTATATGGGATGAGCGGGAGACCATTCTGATAGCATGGTAATCCCGTTTGCTATCAGTTTAGTAACTCAGAGAGCAACACCTCTCGTCCTGCTAGTGCTGGGTTTAAGGTATACTCACAATTCCATAGAATTTATATCAAGATCGTTTTTTATCAAGTTTTATGTAATTATTAAATGCTTAATGCACTGGTAATTACCATTATCGTTAATATTTTGTTGAAGCCTTTGTATACATATATCAGTTTATATAATATATATTTATAGTCTATGGCCGTAATATCGTGAAGTAATTATATTAATAAGCCTGCCAAGAAGTAGGTGGCCTCACTGAGGTTCCGGAAGCTTCAGTTCCATCATGCTCATGAGGTGCCTCATCATTGGCAGGGGGCGTGGTTGTCGATCACATTGCGAGCTCCCGCGCCCGCTATTTGCATAGTTAACGAGCATCCCCTCACCCCCCCCCCCCTCCGCCTTCCCCTCAACTACTAGCCTCGGGTGCTCGTGGTGACTATCTCCATGTAGGTATTCTTACTTTTGTCAATTTAAATGCTTTTAAAATACAGTACTTAGTTACAATAAGTAGTTTTTTATTTACTGGTAACATACCAATCAAAACCTTACCTAATATAAATCCCATTCATTTCGATTAACACACAGACACATACTACACCACAAATACATAATACTTACCACAAATACTCTTATATTAACTTACCAAACTAAAGTATAAACAGCGACAAACAGTCTTAGTGCGATAGAAGACTGCGTCGCAAGATACAGGCTAAGATACTGAACTAAGTACCTAGTATTTAAAGTAGGCACAATCATTGAATATTTGTTACAATATATTATACTGACACTGATACTATTTTGTATCAGTGTCAGTAACAAATAGTGTAACAAGTGTATATTGTGCCTACTTTAAATACTAGGTACTTAGTTCAGTAATTTATGTGTCATCATCATCATCATCACCCCTGCTATTTAACGAGAGATAATCTCTCGTGCATTTTCACTTCACCGTTTGAGTTAATGCTCAAAAGTCAGTGGTTCAACCTTGAATTCGAACTTGAGACTTTAGACATCGCAGTCCACTGCGTTCACACCATTAGGCTACCACAACTTATACAATAAATAGCTATAATTATAATTTAGTATTATGTAACAATACTAAATTATAATATATAATAATGCTAGGTAGTTATAATTTAGTATTATGTAATTGTGAGTGGACTGAGATGTAAGAGGTCTCGAGCTCAAACCCAAGGTACCTAGTGGTACCTTGAAAAGTTAATACTTTTCGGAAGTTACGTGCGAATCTATCACAAGACATGCTCAAACGGCAAAGGTAAACATCGTGAGGAAACCTGCATGCTTGATAGATTTTCTCGATAGCATGTAATGTCTGTCAACCCGCAGTAGGCTAGCGTGGTGGACTTTAGATCCGTGCCCAGCAGTGGGACAATAATGGGTTAATGATAAATAAGTAATTAGGTACTATATTATTTTATAACCAAGTAAAAATTTACCCATTAGTTTGCCTGTCAAGTCAAGCCCAAGATAAGTAATCTTGGGCTTGACTTAACAGACACCACATGCTTGGCTATAGCCGTCTTATTCGCTCATTAGTTACTGTTTGTTGTACGCTGCTATCGCTCCCCCACTGCTGAAAAATGTTTCAAGGCACGTATTTTATATAGGTAATAATGCAAGTACATTCTACCCAAAAAAAAACAAGAATAACTATTCCGACTACTAACGAAACTTTTTATTCGAGTGGGCGTAAAATATTCAAATGAATTAACGCGCACCATAATGTTAATAATATTACTCATTGGCGCATTATTTTATCTATTGATATTGATGACTTGTATAGTAATTACTTAATTTTTTGTGGCGTATTAATTTGAGACATTGATGATAAAAATATTAAATATTCTGAAAATATGCTTATTCAATAAAGCACAAGTCATTTAGAATATATGAACTTATTTAACTAAATTCTCTATGTTATTTATGCAACAGTATAAAAGACATTCAATTATAAATAAGAGAATTTAGTTAAATAAGTCCATGTATTTGTACGATAACAGTTTGCCACGCGACTGTCCCAGCACAAACGGTTCAAATGTTACATAACTACTTTTTCTGTAGTTTTGTTTATACACTGGTAACATTTTTGCCATTGCTTGTCACTTGTAAACCAAGAAGCTTGTAGATAACACTGGAGGTCTCATTTTTTTTTGTAAATGTCTATCAATAATGTACCTAGAAATACGCCTCAGATCCATGAAAATGTCCATGCTCTATGTGACAATGCCAATACCATGAGCCTACCGGGATTCGAACCCAGGACTCATATCAAAGAAAGCAGCCTTTAATAACTTTACGCTAATCGGGCCGACCAATGAACGTAACGAATTATTTAAACAACGATAGTCAAGAGCACGGAAAAAAGAGTGGAAGTGCAAAGTGGGCGTGTCGCGTGTTCAAATTTTAAGCGATGTTCCGCGCACATCATTCAAATCCTACCCTAGTCGTATACTGACGTCATCACGTTGTGTAGGTAATTTGACAGAAAACAAGATAAAACCCAACTTATGTCTTTAATATAAAGTCCACTTGTTCTGACTGTCTTGACAAGTGCTTCCCGAAAGTTCTTTGCTTTGCTACACACAGTTAGTGACATACTTATTTAAACTATCGGAAATAGACTGGCAACTTGAACATTTTTGGCGACCGTACCTGTGGAACAAAAAGGCACTAGCTCTGTAATTATATTTCGTTTCATTGACGACAGATGGCGCTGATTGTAGTATTTCGCGGTGCCATTTAATGTATTTGTTATTTATGTAATAATCAAGGTATATTTGGTAAAAACAAATAAAACCACAGAAAATAATATAATCACGTAAAATTTATTATTTACACAACAAAAGAAACATAGAACACAGTCGATTAAAATAAAAAAAATGAAATTTAGACCTGATAACTTTTGAAACAAAAAAAAAACATAGTAGGATGAAACCCATTGAAAAAACAAGAGAATATAACAAAAATAATAAGAAAATCATAGGAAAACTTGACGTGTACACTGAAACAACGCAAATTACACCGAAACACTAAAATAATTATACACGATTATGTAAACAAACCAGCAGCCATTAATTTTGTGAGTTGACATTACTGAAACGTATATTACTACCATAAGGTTACAATAATTCGAATAAAACGCAAACAGAACATACCTTTTTACGGGAGAAATTTATAATACTTATAAATAACAAATGAAAGTGCTTATAACTAATGTAAAATAAAAGTAATGTCCTCTTTGTCTCATAATATTTTTTTCCAGTGTCGGTTCGAAAAATGTATGTCTCATTCTTTCTTCTCTTCTCTTCTTTTAATATCCAAAAAAGGATGTAGATGCACAAAACCTACAGCGTTGCAAAAAACGTTATAGGCATTTATTTTTTCAAGGGTTTCCATACCCCTTCAAAATGATCATAAGTTTGAGAACACCTTTTTCAATTAAATGTTTTCCTCTTTCGATTTCAATAGCAATTTAAACTGTTTTTTTTAAGTAATTCAATATGTAAATTAAAAGATCCAAGAACATGATCCCTAATTCAAGTGGATCTTTAAAACATAAAAAAATAAATAATATTTTAAATTATATTATTTATTCAAATGATTAAACCCCAGTGTTTTTATACCCATTATAGTCTTAGCAGAGTACAAAATTATTGTAGCCTTTATTTTTTAGCCTCTAAAAATATAATGAACAACATAATATCTAGAGGATATTATACAAAATGTCAATCGCCCTTCAAAAATAATAAATAATAAAAAAAAAAAAAATAATAAATAATAAAATAATAATAAATAATAATAAATAAATATATGAATATTAATAAATTAAATGAATATAAATCTACACTTAAATAATACCTACCTACTTAAATATCTAAATATCAGATCTTCCTTTATTTCAATATATTATGTTTTTAAAAAGCGCTCTTCATCCTCTCCTCTAAAAACTAACTTGCTGTGCCCGACAGGGTCCATAATTGTTTCTCTTTAATTTTACCCACCAGCTTTTGTATACATTATGGGATGCAATAAAGTTATTGAGTATTGAGTAAAATTAACTGATAGGTAAATATTTATTGTTACGTAACCACGCTTTTGCTAAATCTCATTTAACTCAGCTCTCAAATTTTAAAAATCGGCAATATGTTCTATGATTCTGTGAATATATTTAGCCAATTAACAATAATTTCATCTTTTTACATCCAGACCCAAATTTCTATAAAAGCATAACCATCCGTCTACTTTTAGACGCAAAACCTACTCGGAAACTAAATTGATAACCCACAATAAGAAACAATAGGTGGTAAGCAATAAACTTATTTTAATGATAATATTACTGATTTTGTAGATCGATGTGTCAATATCGATTTTGATCAATGCGTCGCGCCCCGATTGTCGTATGACATTGGTGTATACGCTATTAGTTGCTTCAATAGATAACAACGCCATCTTTGGTAAAGTTGCAAAATTATCTCAACAATCGTATATATTTTGACCTTAAATACAGATACAAATTGAATCTAATTTTTTTATAGTAAAGGTATATTGTCTAATGTAGCTTAGTACAGAATATGATTATTGGCATATTTGTATTAGTTTGGCAAAAGCGGTTCCATATTAATTTTGTCACATACCACTTCCACTCTTCCTCTTCTGTTCCGTGGTGCCTAACCCATTCGTAAGTGTTCGGTAGTCTCAGTCTGTGCGCACCATAATAATATTTTTCCACCACAAGATTTGGCTGTATGAACTAAATTCCTTTGCTATAAGCTTAAAGAGAAAACATAATAATGGCTTAGACTTCCATAGACTATAGAAGAGCCTGTCAACCAATCCACCAATCTCATTGGACTACATTGTCTATTCTATTATTTCTATTATTGTAATTTGTTCATTCACTGCGAATTGCCGTTTATGGCTTTTAGTTCTTCTTGTACAACGAAACGACCGTACACGCCCAGTGAAGTGAATAACAAAGTAAATAATAAACAACAACTATGAGAATATTCTGATAATTTATCATTCCTTTTATTTAGTTTATCTTTTTGTTGATAATTTAATACGGATGATGTCTGTGAGTGCCAGCGCTGAGAACCTATCAACAGACGCACAAGTAAGTGTCGGGTATAATTGTATTACTAATATTAGCCTATTTATCGTAACTCTAATTTGTTCATTTAATACGGTGATATATTTCACGCCGTGTCTACACAATATCATCTTAGTGGTTTGTTTTTCCGTTAATTAACTTAGCAGTGACTCATTACGCAGGGGAACCTAATACGGAAGCTGTGACCTATAAGAGTGGACATCCGCATGCGATGTAGTATTCCCGCCTCTAGACACAGAGACCATGAACAGGCCTTCTTAATTTGATAAAATCTACACGAAACATGCTCACAACACAAAGGAAACTAACTTGCAAACTTTTCAAAAACTTTAGTAAACAACTTTTAATTTATTTGATGAGTATATTTACCTACAACAGTTGTCACTCGTTCTGTTTCATAGCTACAATGGCTCAAATGAAAATTAAATTATTTTTTATCAGGGATTTAGGATTTAGTGTATTTAGCATTTCAAAAGATGTCAGATGCCTATATTTACCTATATCTGATATTTACCAAGAATTAAGACCAAATTATGTTTATGTTTTGAAAATATGTAAAATAGACACAAAAGTATAAAAAATCCTGTCTTCTTAGATAAATATTTCTGTCAGTAAAGATAATTTTAGAGATATATTCAGAATAAAGCATGAACTTTCTTTTTGTATAATAAGAAATGAAATAAATATAATTGCATAAAAAAAACATATAATCATAGGAGGCAGTTTACTGTCAACTGCCACAACAGATATCTATTTTTGCTTGACGACTTTACTGATTGAGGGGAACATATAAGTACTTATGTAATATGCATGTACAGTGTACATTCAAAACAAGTGGCATACAATCCATTTAAATCCTCATAGTGAATCCAAAAAGTATTAATAACAGTAGTACTTATAAAACACAATAAATTATATTCTTTATGTTCTTTGAATTAAAATAAATTAAATCATAAGTTCATAATATAAGTATATAGCTGTAGTAGCCTAGCGGTGTAACCAGTAGACTGAGAAGTCAGAGTTCTTGAGTTCAAACCCAAGGCACATACCACTGACTTTTCAGAAGTTATGCGTGTATTTATCACATGCTCAAATGGTAAAGGAAAAAATTGTGAGGAAACCTGATGCTTGAGAGATGGCATGTGAAGTTGGATAACCCGTAGTAGGCTAGCGTGGTGGACTATAGCCTTATCCTTCTTAAATGAAAGAGACCTGTGCCCAGCAGTTGGACAATAATAGGTTAGACATTTAGCTCCTTCTGAGAATTTCATTTTAAAATTAAATTTCACTGAGATCTTGAATCCAACCCATGAATTTAAAATCTTGAACCAACCAGTTCAGTACATTTAGCCATCATGTCTATACAAGTGAAAGGTCTCTGTCACTCTCTGTCACAACACTACATTTCGAAAAAGACTTGTCCCAAACCGATGACATTTAGAAGGTAAGCAATTTATATAGTAGGACACATCAAGCCTATACCCAATTTGAGCATATTTCAACTATAAATGAAACACCCACACCATTCAATATGTTATTTCGTTATCTTTCCATATTTCTACATATTATGTGATTTTAAGTATCTTTGTTTTATTCATTGCTTGGTAACAGTGTCTTTGTTGTAAAATAGAAGTATTTACATTGATATTTTATTGATGCTGACAGTGGTGTTAAGAGCCAGTTCTGACTAGCGTTTCCTCAGTGTAGGCGAGTGATAAACATGTGCGCAACGACGCAAGGTCGCAATATCATTTTATTATTATTTATGAACTTTGTTGTACATATTATTGCCATACACCAATGCTGCTGGAAATAGAGTGTTAGATCTGTATGAGACTTTTGATATAATCTGCTAAATTAGGAGTAAAATACCACAACAACCCAAAAACCTAACTTACCACATTTGGGTTTACAATACTTAAAAAGCAATAATTCCAATAGCCAATGGCCCTGATCACAGACTGGTCATTTTAATTGACTGCAATCACCAAGGCATATTGGATTGAATCATTTTCCTTCTTATTGTTGAGTTATATAACATATTGAACATTGATATTATTACTGACTGAGTCACTAAATTGAAATGTGTCTTATGTAGGGTTGCCAACCATACTGTTATAAACAGTCAGGTATATACTTTATCCGCTTATTTAATGTTTTTATTGTTCATTGAGAAAAAAGTACACAAAATACTGTTTGATAACCACTCATATGCTAAGTAAGCTATAATAAAACCTAAATAAGCAAAGGCGCGAGCTATAATAAATAGGTAGGTACAATCACTATTTCTAGTTTAGGTATTCAAATGACAATGACGCATAAATCTTCTTTGTTTTATGACATAGAACTAGTCCATATATGACATAAATCTAAAACTAGTAACTTTTAACAAATAAAACCAAATTAACTATACTCAAATCGCGTTAGATTGGCAATACAGGATAATGACCCCGACCTGTACCAAAAGTCGCAATTGAAAACGATAATTATCGTTTGCGTATCGCCCCCCATACTAACTGTTGCTGAAGGTCATATCGCAAGCGTTTCATAATACATCGCCGTGCAACAAACGAGGGACACACTAACAATTTACGAAATGGAGTTTGTGACTGAGTGAAATTTATTGATGAAATACACGTATAATATTATAACAAAAAATTATACTGCACTCTAATTACTGTTTCATTATTGATACATGACTATTATAATTATATTATAGCTTTACGTCAATATTTCCCAAATAAAAATGATCGTAGTGTTTAAAAAATGCTCTCAACGTAATAATAATCGTAATAGTAAAAATAATAATGAATTAAAAACCATAATCAATAATTGTAAAACAAGTTTGGCTCAGCTCAAGAATATAATATATTTGTGTGCATGTAAAATAAAAAATGGAACGTAGCCCATTCGAAATGAGTGGGGCGACGCGCCATTTTTTTGTCAGGAGTGCGCAACCTAACGACACATTTATGATGCCGGGCCGATTTTATTATATTTATTTATAATACGCGAAAGAGAACCTACTTTATTCGATTTTTATTTATTTATATTTATATAGTACAGCTACTATACCTATTGTCGGCTAAAATGTTTAAACTATTAAGTCAATTAATATGCTAAAATCATTAGCAAATAATATACTAAACAGTTTCAAGTACTGTAGTATATATAGTTATGTTTATTATTTTAGTTTTAGTCACTTGGCGTGTTTGTCCAAATATTCGCGTTATTTGAGCAATTAGCAATTTAGCACTAAAGGTACATACACAAACTTACTCTTACTCCGTCAAAACCTTGCCAAGTTACGTGCCAGCAACTACGTGTAAAACTTGTTACGTTAATATATGTACCTATCTACCTAGTAGATATAGTAGTATAGTAATAGTATTTAACGGTTATTAAAAATACACACATACCTATTTTCTACCCTGTTAGTATTTCTCTTTTACAAAATATGTATGTTAACATCAAGAAATAAAAAACAAATAAGTTCGAAAAAGCAATTAGGTTTAGCCTCCCTGCGACGACCTTGACGACGAACGTGTCGTTTATCCCCGCCTACCACGATATAATAATAATAATAATAAGAGTTTATTTCAGATCAAAAAATACAGGATCCATAATTTGTTAGTAAAAAACATACTTAAACCTAGTGTTAGTAGAAACAATACCTATGTAACATGTAAATGTATCCAGTGAGCCAGCATGGGGCTGTCCCACCTATCACACAATACATTCAGGATGCCGTGGGAGCTAGCGCGTATTCTATTCAGGATTGATGCGCACCTCTTGCGTACTATAGCTTGAAAACTATCAACCCTAGCCTCCGCAAACATTCCTGACGCGCTACAATAACGTGGTAGGCCCATCAACATCCTGAATGCATTATTGTACTGGACACGCAGGGCGTTGTATGCCCTCTGCGTGTATCTAACCCACAGACTGCACGTGTAAAAAGATTGGCAATATGCTCTGAAAAGAGTTATTTTGACATGCTTAGTACAACGGGCAAATCTGCGGATCAGCATATTACATCGGACTGCCATCGCCCTGCGTTCCCTCTCTATATCCAGGTCATCATTAAGATCGTCAGTCACCCAGTGACCCAAGTATTTAAATTTTGTTACCCGGGCTAGAGGAGTGTTGTTAATACACACTTCAGGTATATTACTGTAACACTTGTTGCCCGCCTTAAAAACCAACAATTCGCATTTTTTCGAATTATACCTGAGTTCCTGTGCGACCGCATAATTCTCACATAGTTTAACAAGCCGCCTGAGGGCGCTAATTGATGGACTCAGCAACACCATATCGTCAGCGTAACTGATATTATTAATACAGACTCCGTCAATGTGGCAGCCAATTTTGGTGTTGCTGAGCTCAACAATCAGCTGATTAATGTATAAGTTAAAGAGTCGAGGCGAGGTAATCCCCCCCTGTCTCACCCCGCACTTCAACCCATACACATCCGACAAAGCACTAGCCCACCTGACGTGATTAGTCTGATTATTATACCAGTATTTAAATAACGATATTACATTATAATCCACGCTACTCTCCCTTCGCAACTTATCCCACAGGATGTCGTATGATACTAGGTCAAATGCCTTTGACAAATCGAGAAAACATGCATTGACCGGCGTATTTCTATCAGCATAGTACTGAACTGTCTGCTTGAGACTCATGATGGCAGTTTCTGTTGATAGTTTAGGGCTAAATCCGAATTGAGCATCATGGAGAGCTATACGATTCGCCATATGTGAATCGATCAGACAGTCCAGAACCTTCGCTGTAATCGTGGCTAGGGAAATAGGCCTGTAATTAGCAGGGTCTGTAACATCACCAGTTTTATTCTTCACTATCGGCACAACTATAGTCTTCATGAGATCCTTTGGTAAGTACGAATGACTAAGACACAAGGAATAAAACATTGCCAACACCCGCGGTAAATGAATACCCGCGCATCGCAAGTGCTCAACGCTGAGGTGGTCGTGGCCGGGAGATTTACCTTTAACCATTGTTTTAAGGACGTCATCCACCTCCTTAGCTGAAAACCTTAAACACGAAGAACCACTTTCAGCGTCCGTCACCAACGAATGCGCGGGCTTCGATGGCTTTGACATGGGTTCAACCTTAAAATGCTCAACAAACTGGTTAGCAATATCTTTTGGATCACAGTTTCCCGCAATGCTTACCGGCAGACTCTGCTTGGGATTCAATTTACCAGTATTTTTCCAAAACTGTCCAAAGTGTTTAGATTTGTGATTTTCTGCAAGTATATCCATTTTTATTTGTGTTTGATGATTATGACACCACTTTAATCTAGATTTAAAAATCTTGCGTGTATCTCGCATAGATTCATAAATTTCTCCTGACGTAGGATTTCCGTGTAATTGCCACATCTGAAACGCAAGCCGAGCCTGTCTGTGAGCACCACTTACATGCCTATTCCATCCTATTATGGGCCTATAATTATTATTATCCCTAAGTACAGCCGTCTGCTCAGCAGATTTCGAAAGTATATCAATAATATCATAATACATTTTATCCAACACATTTCTGTGTATTTCATTAGTACAAACTTTGTCGGCACAAGTAATAAATTCTAGGGGGAAGTCTAATTTACTCAAACGTGAATTACATAATTGCTTATATACATTAATCTGTTGCATGTCACGGTCTCCCCATTTTACTTTGCTAGTTGACACGTTACGTATAATAACATTTGATTCAGTCAAACTAATATTACATTTAAGTTGAACGGGAAAGTGATCCGAGCAATATGTGCCATACAACACTTCTACACTAGATACCGTTTGCAGAGCGGACTTAGTAACAACGCAGTGATCGAGCCACCTCTTGCACCCGTGCGCTTCACTCACATATGTATAGGTGTCACGCGATAGAAGGTCTACATCCGCACACGCCCAATACTGTTCATCACAAAATTTCAAAAGTTCATTATAAAACAATTCATTTGTGTGCGCATTATAATCTCCCAACATAAAAACTACTTGAATATCATTGCTTTCTATAATAGCGTTCATTTCGCTTAAACAATCGGTGAACTCAATTAAATTATCAGTACAATTAATAGGCATGTAGACTGAAAAAATAAGCATCTTTTTGTTAGACAGTTCAACTTCTATTGCTGTAAGACGAGCGCTGTTGCACTGAACAATTGTAACCGACGAGAATAAACTTTTCCTCCAGAGGATTGCTACTCCTCCGTAAGGCCTACCTCGCATTAGTCCAGCAGAGGTATCCACCGCTGAAGTTCCAGTGAAAGCAAAGTCATCGTGAATAGTACCAAGGAACGTCAAGTCATGGGGCAACAACCATGTTTCTTGCAGAGCTATTATATCCGCTGATACACACAGTCGCCTGATACAGTCAACCGATGTTTTCACACACTTACAGTTAAAACTGATAATTCTTACTGTCTTAGCCATTATGTTATTAATTCCTGGTTATTTTCTGTGCCTTTATTTTGCCTCCAACGTCTAAAATGTATATATCGACGGTATGATACTCCGTCCGGCCAAACATCGTCTCGCATTAACAGCTCCTCTTTATTTTTAGGAATAATAATTTTATAACTATCGTACTCCTTTTCTGTCTTCATAGTAATTTTTTCCACCTTTACGACTAAATTACATTTATTCTTAATGTAATTAGATACATCTTCACTAGAAAGTCCTTTCGTAACGTTAGAGATATATAGTGATACAATTATCTCGGCCGCCTTAAACTTATCATCAGGTTTAATTACTGCTTTCCCCTTATTTCCGGCAAACCTCTGGTTTTTATATTTCCTCTGTACTAAAGTCCAACCATCATTGTCTGAAGAAATAGCATCTCTTTCTTTTCTTACTACATTTGCGAATGTCAATTGTTGCCTAACAAGATCGCCATTTGACACAGCAGTGTGTCCCATTGTGGTAACACGGACCGGCGTAAGCGCATCAGCTGATAACGCACAGTCGTCGGCGCGATGCGTCATAGATTTCTCGCCGCTCGTCATATTGTTTACAACCGGTACGCTGCGGCCGTTGCCGGTCGGCTCACTTCTACCCTCCACATCTTTTTCCGCCTTACCCTCCACTCGAGAAGAATGCAATAACGGACTAGTGGGTGCCGATATAATAGTATTAAAACTATCCGATTCCTCCAGCTCATTACTGAGCACGCAGCCCCCACACTTCGATTCAATTTGGGCTGAGCTTTTGAGGTATTCAATATCATTCCTGACAGATTCCAGTTGTTCTATAGTCACATATTGTTCCTTCGCCTCTTTTAGTTCCTTAATTTCGTTTTTCATTAGATGCAACTCTTTTAAAAGTCTAGTGCAATCCAAATGATCGAACAGGACAGGGGGAAGTTTTTGAAGATCTCTTGATACAAACACAGGAATCAGTTCTGGATCAGTTTCTTTTAGCAGACAGATTATATCATCTATATCTCTTTTCGCCTTCCCATCGCGTTTTCTTTGGATTTTACGTTTTGTTGTAGGAACTGAATCAAACAACAGACTTTTAGCCGTAGTTATGTCCTCTTCAGTAAAAGAACTAACGCATATACGACACAAACTGTCCTCATCTAGCACATCGATTTTATTACAAACAAAAGAAAGTATCTCGTTTATAACAATGTTGCAATTTGCACACTTCAACACTTGCGTATCCGCCATCGTTTAGGCTCGCGGTAAACACGACCATCAGCATTGCATGCGCGCGCAAGACTGACTGATATAGCGAGCGACAGTAAATTTGGTCGATATGTAGAACAATGTTAGGTATCGCTTCCGCAAACACGACTAACATGGTACGGAGGGTTCAATAATTTGTATTGCCAATCTAACGCGATTTGAGTATAGCCTATTTGGTGCAAACCCAATTTTTTTGTAATCACTTGAAAGTTATAAAGCCACTAGTACTATCGGTAGGATGTTGGTACCTGCATCGTTCTCCGTACGAATGCATCCTTGCAGATGTGTGAGCATACTTGTTTTGGTATAATTTGTAACGCTACTTTGTTGTGTAACTATCATGTCTATGACTATGTATGTGTGTATGCTTAAGTAGCCCTAAGACTATATATTAGATCGTTACCTAATAAACGAGAGCATTATACATCAACTCGTGTGTTTGATTACACATATCCCTACAACTTTACATTCATCATCAACCCATTCATGTCCCAGAGCGGGATTAGGTTTAGCCTAGTGCACCACGCTAGCCTACTGCGGGTTCGCAGACTTCACATACCATCGAGAAAATCACCCAAGTATGCAGGTTTCCTCACGATGTATTCCTTCACCGTTTGAGCATGTGATAAATACGCACATAACTGCCGAAAGTTAGTGGTGCATGCCTTGGCTTCGAACTCGAGACCTTTGACATATCAGGTCACTGGTCACGCCACTAGGCTACCATAGCTTTTATGACGTTACGTTTTGACTTTACATTACCAAAAAAATTGGCTATTACTTGTACTTATATGGTACGTTGATCTGTTTCCAGAGTTGCGATGGCGGCTCGATGTGTCTGGAACTGGCGCTGGAGGGAGAGCGGCTGTGCAAGGCCGGTGACTGCCGCGCCGGCGTGGCCTTCTTCCAGGCAGCCATACAGGCAGGCACCGACGACCTGCGGACCCTCAGCGCCATATACAGTCAGCTCGGCAACGCATACTTCTATCTAGGAGACTACAATATGGCGATGCAGTATCATAAACATGACTTAACTTTAGCTAGGTAAAATGTTTTATATAATAAACCATATTTTTATAATTATCTGCAAATACAGTTTCATAGACACTTGAAGGTGTGACATTTTTTAGTAATAGACGGCACAAAACAGGTAGACAACAGGTAGGTACAGAATTCAATCTTATACACCGTGAAATTGTAGTCGTTGTGGAACCGAAAGGTGGGAAACTTATGATAATTAGTAGAACAAAAAAAAGTCTTAGATTAACTCTACTGTTTATAATAAAAAAGTTGGCAAGTGAAAAGAATATTTTCACTTGATCGAGTTTGCTAGTAGTAGTGCACCAATATTTCATTCAAAATCGGCCGCAGTCGCTAGCTCGCTACTCTGAAGCCGCCTCGTGAGGGCGGCGCGGGCGGCGGGTTCAATGACCCGAACGCCCGCCAGTCAGCTGGTACTAAACGGATAGCGGCTGTCCGAGCGAATAAGTAAAGTACTAATAAGTACTTACGCGTTATTTAAAAGTAGTAGGTCAGTACTTTATTGATGTCATTTTATTATTGAAATAAATTGTATTTAGCAATACGATGCAGATGGCGACGAAATTGATGGTAAGTACTATTACTTTACACCTATCTACGTATTACCTCCAATTAAATAAAAGGGATTAAAAATTAAGTAGGTACCTAGGTTAAGTAGGTACATAGTTTTAAAAAAACCTTTTTTTTTTTAACTTTGCCCCAAGCAAAGATTTAACACACACACACACACAGACCTAGAACAATTACCTGCAGATCATACATTTTTTTCCGAGCAAGGATCGAACTCGCGACGCCTTGCGCAGCAGTCGCTCGTACAGCCGCTGCGCCAATCATTGCGGCAACATTTTCACGGAATAAATTGTACTCCAATTTCTCCTTCATACATTCCACGAGCTTAGGACCGCCCGAAATACTTTACTTGAACATAGTTTTAGGTATTTACTGTATCAATATTAAAAACAGATAGCTGAAACAGTCAAGAGACTGGGTAGGTATTTCAGGCGTATTTAAAAAATTGGAGCTTGTTACAAAATAATCAACTTTACATACAAGTTACCTGCTAAAAGTTTATTTACGACGACGAAGTGGAGTCCGCCGCGTTCAAAACACAAACGTGTCCGTTTTATACTATTGTCTTTTAGCTTTCTTAACGTGTCTCTGTCACTTTTCATTTTATCAAAGGCGTCCACTATCGCACTGCGTAACTCGTCACGATTTTCATGTTCACGGGTATAAACAAGTCTTTTGATTTCCGACAACAAGAAAAAGTCCAAAGGCGTTCAGTCCGGGCTCCTAGGCGGCCGAGCCACGGGACCGCCGCCGCGGCCTATCCACCTATCACTGAACTGAGTGTTTAGGTAGGCACGCACTACACTTGAATAATGAGCGGGGCAGCCATCATGCTGATAGTAAATCCCTGTTAGTACGCTACAGGGATATCATCTAACAGCCAGCCCCGATATTATCGTTTATAACATGTCTAAAAACGAGCTGTTAGATAGCGTTCAATGAAAATAGTCACTATTAATTGGCCGTTATAATAACTGCCTACACATTAGCACTAAACTGAACTTGGTGATGGTCTTCCCGTATTAAGTATGGATTCACGAGAGTCCATTAATGTGCACAGTACAGCTGAACAATTGCTAAGTACTTCGCGTTCGTATATTCGTACTGACGACACATTTTCGCGTGACAACGTAAATCTTACCGCGCGCGAGTTGCAGTAGAACTAGCGCCCGGCCCGCACGCCGCCGGCGGCGACACTGCGGCGGGCGCGACACTGCGGCGCCGCCGCCACTCAGCGTGGTAGGTAATAATAGGTAGTGCGTCCGAGTGGATTGTCGGCAAATGTGTAGGTAAGTTAGCGGCAGCGCGCGGGCGGCTTTTATGTCTTTGTCGGCATGCTTTACTGCTTAGTTGTGTTAGTTGTGTACCTATGTGTGAGTAACATTGAATGATATCGATCGTAGTAATCGTAGTACGTTAAATTTAGTGGCGTTACCATGTATCCTGGTTTCGTTCTAGTTTTTTGTATGTCTGTCACATTTTTTATAAAAAAAAATATCTTTATTTCATTTAAATTTCACATAAATGGATTCCATTATTGATATAGAGTCCAAAATTTTCGTCCCAGCAATAGTTATAATTTCACGGTGTATATGTACTTTATTTTTCATACCTACATTTCGATAGCGCTTTCTATCGTGGTAGGGGCATTCGTATTTAGATGTATGATTTATTGTTGAGAATGAGACAAGAAGAGAAGACCATTTCGACATTAACGAAATGCACGTTTATTATATTTTTATGTGTAATAAATTCGCATTCTTATGTCCAATTATTGTTTAAAGGTTACATTATTGAAAACAAGGCAGCTTACGAGCATACTACAATAAATACCCAATATATATTGTAAAAATATTACAAAGCCATAAAGTGTATGCTGGGTGAGTTCTGTACCCATCTGTTTCGTGCAAATGGTGTCAATAGCCTTCTGTGACTTCCTCATTGGTTGTGAGAAGATACTCCAAATTAATCTAAGTAGAGCATGGGTCTCATTTAATTTTAGATATCATCATCATTCAGTTCTATAACTCCTTACGATATTGCTGTTTGCTTACATAGTTTCAGTTATCTTCTCATAACCATGGTTGGTATACTGTTTGATTGAATTATAGTAGTCGAATTGACTTCCATCTCTACTTGTCTTTAGTTCGAGACGTGTTATAATGTTGCTACTAAATTAATTATTCCTCTATTTTAGGATATTTTTAATATTTCTCTGTGCCCCGGAACAAATGGGTAAAATATGTTCTTTTATTTACCTACATATTTGTTTTGAGACAACTAACTATACGCCGGTTAGCGCTGAAGACCAGTGCCGTGGATTTCGCGCAAAGGCAATGGCTCTATGCTGAGCATTTAGCCGTTTATGTGAGGTCGTGACGCATATTTACTAATTCTTATATTGAATAAACTGTTTTTCTTTCTTTAGTCGTTCATCGTTATCATATCAACCGATAAACGTCCACTGACAGAGTAATGGATAGTTTATAATATTTATAAGTATTTTAGTAGTTAGTAGTAGTTTATAAGTATTTTATTTAAGATTTGTTTGGTCATGTAAAGAAAATAGCAGCAGCATTAAATTAACATATTTTCTGTAATTAATTAAACTAACAGAGCCTTTCGTATTATGTAGTTAGCGATTGGTAACGACGAACATTTGGGACTAAAGGCGGTAGTGTGTATAAATTAACTTATTTATGCAGTATTTACTTACATGCATATTTTGTACATTACTTAGATATTTTTAAATCTGTTTTGTTTAACTGTCCCGTCTCACTCTTCTCCACACATCTTCCTCTCTGATCTACGTGCATGTGAACCTTCTGTGGCAATATATAGTTATCGCGAAATGAATCAACTCACATTGTTTATTTTACTTTACTGTGATTTCAGGACAATGAATGACAAATTAGGAGAAGCAAAGGCATCAGGGAACTTAGGTAACACATTAAAAGTGATGGGCAAGTTTGCAGAAGCGATACAGTGCTGCAAGCGTCACCTAGAGATATCCCGGGCTCTCGGGGATAAACTGAGCGAGGGACGTGCCTTGTACAACCTGGGCAACGTGTACCACGCCCAGGGCAAGCAGCTGGGCCGCGTGGGGCAAAATGACCCCGGACACTTCCCGCAAGAAGTGCGGGAATGTCTCCTGCAAGCCGTCGCTTATTACGAGTAAGTGAAATCGTTGTATACTTTGTCATATACTCTATACAATTTTATAAAACTTATTACTGTCAGAGATTTATCTTTAATATCAACTTTACTCCGCAGAGAGAATCTCGAGCTTATGCGGAACCTCGGTGATCGTCAGGCAATGGGACGCGCGTGTGGGAACCTGGGCAACACGTGTTACCTACTCGGTGACTTCGCGAGAGCCATCCGCTACCACACGGAGCGGCTGCAGATCGCGCGCGAATTCGGCGACAAGGCGGCTGAGAGGCGCGCGAACAGCAATCTTGGCAACTCACACATATTCCTCGGACAATTCGAAAACGCCGCTGAACATTACAAGTATGTACACACCGAATTACTCCGGCGAAGTTCTAATTTTGCATAGGTAAAATTACTTTTTGAATTTAAAAACTTGACCCGATATATTTTGCTGATATTTAAAATGTAACATAGTGATTTATGTGCATTGATATAGTTCTTAGATTATTTTTACGTAAGCAGTGTTAGAACTTTTCCGTTAGTTTTTCATTGCATTAATGATTCGTGAATTAGGTTAATGCACGACGGTTTATAGCCATTCTGTCAAGAAAATAATAATAAATATTCACAAGTAACTGATTCTAAACCAGAAATATTGGTCATGTCATGCACAAGATGGCTATGAAATACGAAATAAAACGCACGCGTTCTTTGCCTAATGCGACAATAATTAGAGAGTATGCTAGAGAATTAGAAATTGCGTTAGAATAATATTAATAGGCACAGCAAATTATGTAGATGTGTTGCTATAGTAATAGAAAGGAATGAAGGCTTATGTAAACGCTACTAAGTACTACTAGTATATAATCTACGCTACGTCGCGAGAGCTGTGCGCAAAATTTGAATTCATGATTTGTTCATATTGTGCGGCAGTGGGTTACCAACGTACGTCTGTTGTTATGCACATATATATACGACCATGTCGCCGTGCGATAAACAGCGAATGACGTGTATTCGCCACGCAAACCACTGAATTCCGCAAATTTCATATGTCTATTACGTGTGTTGTTATGCATTCTTGTGATTTACATTTCAAATATGCTGCTCACTCGAGCAAAAAACTTGGATTTACATGTAGAATATAATCCATAATCCAGCAAACATTTGCTATGCAGGAGCGAATATGTATTTTCATCCGATCTTTCTAGAAAATAATGTTGGTTGTAGTTGTTGAATTTCGACTTTATTTGTGTTGTGGCTGAGCGGTCGGTTTGTGTGTTACGGGGTGCGGGTTCGATCCCCACAGCAAATGTTTGTAGATACGATCTACAGGTAGTTGTTCCGGGTGGGATGTTTGTGTATGTGAAAATTTGTGTAAACGCACCAAAAAAAACTAATATAAATCGTACATATTAGTTTTATTTATTTTAGTTTTATTATAAAAGTTGTTTACTAAATACTACTACGTACGTTTCATAAACTGCCTCGTTGGTCTCGTGGTCGTACAGAGCGACTGTCGAGCCAGAGGTCTGGGGTTTGATTCCAAGGTCGAGCAAAGTGTTATTGGGTTTTTCTATGAAATTCTCAGTAGCAGCTCGGAGTTTGGATTCATGCCTGGTTAATGGCAATAGACTCGCCCCCTATTACATGGGACCTAAACCTACCAGTGAAACGTAGATGTACATTAGTACACCTCTGCCTAACCTTTCGGGGACGACAGGCGTGATGGTATGTTATGTTGTTTACTAAATAAGACAGGTACAAACAACTGGACTGTATCATCAACCCACTCTCCCACTGGGCACAATTCTCCTCTTATTTGATAAGAGGATTGTGGTATTAGGTTACCACTCTACTTACTGCGGATTAGCAGAGTTCAATGCCATCGAGAATAATACTTTAAATCGCATTCACGATATTTTCCTTCACCCTTTGATTGCACAGTACCCGGCTCCTGGGTCGATATTATATTAGGGCTCTGGCCACTGAATTTAATTACTTTATTATATTTATGAAGACGTTTTGTCATTCTTTTCATTTATGTCAAGAGTCTTCATAAGTATATTATATACCTTAAATATTGAATGCCCAGCCCAGCCTCGCTGTAATATCGACCCAAAATCTGGTGCTGGGCACTGAATGGGTTCTCACTGTGATGGCATGGTAAATTATACGTCATTTAAACTAATCACTAGCCGATAATTGCTAGTATATCAGACATATTCCATTGAATTTTAGTATTTCAATAGCATAACAAGATGGTCATAAATAGCGAATGAATATTTAAGTTAATTGATTCATTTGACTACAGGTTTAACTAAAATGTGCGCGGGGCATGACGATCTAAAACATGCGCGGTTGTAACACTGCCCCAGCGCACGCGCACATTTTGCGTATACTGTGATGTCCCGATTAGCGCAGCGGTAGTTAACGCTGCCTTCCGTGCTATGGACCTGGGTTCGAATCCCGGTAAGATTACCTCTGTATCTGAGTCATGGATGTGTATAATGTGTATGTATTAACAAAATTAAAGTATGTATGTTGTATATCAAACTTCTTGTATCCGTAACTCCAGTCTCGTTGCTTAGCTCGGAACTAGATGGCGCTGTGTCCAGATAATATTAATTATATAACTGGTGTAAAATTATAATCGGATACAGGATAATTATGGTATTTTGTGTCCTTAATTCTCGAATACATTTCCTGCAGAAGATAACAGCTTAATGCCCTGAATTCAACTTGGTAGGTACTTCGTTTGATGTAGTAGTAAATGGTTGTGAATATGTAATGTTGATGTTTATACTTGTATTTTTGTATTGTGCGTGTTGCTTTTGCGATATTTTAAAGCTGTGCTGTTAATCCATTTGTTGGTTTCTATTATTATATGAATTAGCAATTTGCAACTCTAATCACTTCTCATAGATATTTATTAACTGTAAACCATCTAATAACGAATATAAGAGCTTAGTAAATGCTGTTTAATTAATATTGGAGATTCACTTGAAGCGAAATCTTCAATACTTTTGAATTGATTGCGTCCGTAATTCTAAATTGTTTGACGGTAATATAAATCTATGAGGCTTGAGATAAAATTTTCAAAATTATATTCAAAACAGTGCACGAAACTAGAGTAGAAATATGTCAATTCGCATGCCCGAAAATGTGTCTCGCATATAAATACGATTCCGGAGCCGAGTGCCCACAACAGGTCCGAATATTATCGTTCGACCCCGGCACCCGGATGTTGATATGGAGTTCTATGGAGATTCTTGCTACCTTTTTTCCATAAGTTTTTGGAACCGTGCAACTAAAGCACCTGTAATATTGGTCTAATTAAGTTAGACACATCAGGCTTAAGTTGCGTCGTTTAAATTCCAGACGCACGCTATCGCTGGCGGAGGAGCTGGGCGATGCGGCGGTGGAGGCGCAGGCGTGCTACTCGCTCGGCAACACGTACACGCTGCTGCGCGAGTACCGCGTGGCCGAGGAGTACCACGCGCGCCACCTGTCCGCAGCCCGTAAGCTGCAGGACCGCGTCGGCGAGGGCCGCGCCTGCTGGTCGCTAGGCAACGCGCACGCCGCCCTCGGCAATCACGAGAAAGCACTCTACTTCGCCAACGAACATTATAACATATCCAAAGAAGTGAGTTTCAACGAAATGACACTAACAACTCTGTGGTGGCGGTCTCATTTTTTTTATTGATCACATAATTGCCTGTACTAATATATCTCTCATCATTAATCCATGCATTGTAAATTATAACATTTTTTTTATGAAACTATAGTTATTAACTAAAAATATAGTTTGATTTAATATTTCTATAACAAGACTAGGAGAAAGAATAGAGTATTACACACATTAGAAAAAAAATACTTGAACTGTTTTTTCAATAATCGTTGAATGTAGGTGTTATTCGTGAATTAGAAGATCGATTTAAATAGTGCACATTAATATCTACTGCTTTTTACCTGTTCTTCCCGCACATTAAACGCTTACCATAATTTTGATTGTGACGACACTATTGCACGAAACAAAGTGGTAACTTAGTGAATAATATACCTATATTGATAATAAGTATAATTTCTTAACATAACAACACCCATTTTTTATATGTCACCGTATCATTGTAAAGACCGTTAATTTACATAATAAACCTAAACAGATTGTGATTACGTGAACTTTCCACACGTACAATATAACGATGTACAACGTACATTAATATACCACGGTTCAACATATGAGGCGATTTATATGTTGCTAGCCGTCAAATTATTTCTTAACGTGCACGTATTACAATGTTACAATCTCCAAATTTTGAGACATTATCGTCCGCAAAATAGGACGATGCAGGTATACGTGAATCAGCTATTCAACGCCCGTTTTGCCTGCCATACTGCATTCACAAGTACTTGATTTAACGGATAGGTTCTTATTTATATTCCATTTAGGTCCTCGAATTTAAAATTTCACAAAGAAGAACCTTTCTTAGCGAATTTTACCAAACAATTTAATATATCGTCCCCGCGGTTATGAACGCTCCCGCTTCTATTTACCCCTTAAAGTTGAAATTTCCGTTCTAAGGTAATGTCTAGTTAAATGTCATTGTCCCACGGTCATGCATTAATATTGATTTTTCCTTTATTTCCTTAAACTTTATTATACCTTTTAATGTGGCTGTCAGTTATAGCCGACAAATAAAACGTGGGCACGACCCTTGTCCTTTCTCGGCGACGACGGCAGTGTCATCGTGCTTTGTTTTTTCTATTTTGTCGGCTATACCCGACAATGGCGTTGAAAGGATTATCTAACGTCGGCAGGCATATTTTTGAGGTAAAAACTACTAAAATAGATTTTTAGACGACCAAAAATTTCGGCTTTATACGCCGAGATTTCGTATTTAATCATGTGATTGATAGAGTCCGCTTTTAGATGTGTTACTGTCGTATTCACAAACTTTCTTGTTACAATCCGTCTTTATTTAATTTAAAATAACGGTTTGTGCTATTTTACGTGGACATATATATTTTTGGGGCTAAGCTTGGCCATTTTTTTGATAAAAACGTACCCTATTGTAATTTCTATGGCATACGAGCTCACGAAATCCATCCCTAGTTACTGATTTTAGGAGGTGTACACCATTCAATTCTCGCTTCATTTCAAATTGAGCTCCCGACGCAATCTCATTCCCTTTGGTAAATATATATGTATATAAGTCACGGGTATTATCATCAAACACATTACTGTCCCACTACTGGGCGTGGGAATCTCTTCTAATGTATAAAGCAGGGTTACGTAGACTATAGTCCACATGATGGCACACGTTGGTAGACTTCACACGCCATGGCAAAAAATCTCTTAGGCATACCTTCCAAATTCCTCACAATGTTGACCTTTACCATTTGAGCATGTGCTAAATACGCACATAACATCGAAAGGTCACTACTGGTATACAAGTTATCACAACCCTATATATGGTACTAATATTATATATCTATATATCAATACGTAAAGCAAAAACGATGTACACCTTTTTCGAAAATTGTGCGGACGGGAGAGTATGAAATTTCTCACACTTATTAATTACTAGCTGCCTTCCGCGGCTTTGTCCGCATGGTATATAGATAAAAGGTAACCTATGTGTTAATCCATATGTATGCTAAATTTCATTCAAATCTGTTAAGCGGTTTTTGCGTGAAAGAGTAACAAACATCCATCCATACATCCATACTTACAAACTTTCGCGTTTATAATATTAGTAGGTAATTTTTTATTTTGCTTGATAAAACTTATAAATTAAATTAATTATGGTCGAATTTCGACCAGTGCGCGACCACTAGTATGCGTAAATACAACTACTTACCCCTGAACAATAATTTGATTTGATTTGAACATAAAATGCTTTATTTATGCAAATTACACACTCTTCCATGTTTGATTTTGTACAAAATTTAACCGCTTGCATCTATAGCCATAAAAATATTCTAAGGTAGCAAATAACCTTTGTGAGAAGTAACTAATATTTACTAATGCATGTTACATATGTTAATAGAAACAATTCCTACTTGCTTCCCTTTCTTTCCATAGTGTAGTTAGTCTACAAAATGTACCACATAAGATATAAATTAAATCACTGAACTATATTTCTATGTAATATGATAGAATATTAGAACTGTAACAAAATATGTGGCTATTGAATACTTATCAACATTTTTAACGCTATTTAGTATTATGTGGCATTGAAGGCTCAGTCGCAGTGTCTGCTCGTTGCAAATGTTTCTTATGTTATGCTATATTTGGTGCAAATTTGCTTGGCATCGGTAAATTTTATATATTGTATAGAACATTGATTCATTTTAAATCCATCTTCAGTAAAATGTACTTGTTTGCGTAGTGTAAATTTAGCAGTAGTAAGTATTGAAAGAATATATTTATTTATCATTAGTTTTTAAGAAATGGACCAAATGTGAACATTTTTATCCTTATTCTGCATGATTATTTTTACTTTAATATTATTAAAATTCACTGCACTATTCGAAGCCAGTAAACCTATAGCTACTGCAAATTTGGAAAATTAGGGACTATTCATCTTATGTCCATAAAAGACAACGATTTTGTATGGAGACGCGTACGCGTCGGTTCAGCTTACCGCTGCTGAACGGATGCGTCTCTATACAAAATCTAAGACATAAGCTGAATAAGTGTGATTAGTCCCTTAATGAGGTTGTTGACGCGATTAGCGCAGCCCTCCGCTGCAATCCCGGTAGAGCCAAATGTTTGTGTGATGAGCATGAACTATGAACCTTTTTTATTTACATAAAAACTAGCTGACCCAGCAAACGTTGTTTTGCAACATTATAGGGGTTGGTGGACAACCCTTATCACTAAGGGGTATGAAAAATAGATGTTGGACGATTCTCAGACCTACTCAATATGCTCACAAAATTTCATGAGAATCGGTCAAGCCGTTTCGGAGGAGTACGGGAACGAACATTGTGACACGAGAATTTTATATATAAGACTAGCTGAGCCAGCAAACGTTGTTTTGCCACATTATAGGGGTTGGTGGACTACCCCTAACTTTTAGGGGGATGAAAAATAGATGTTGGCCGATTCTCATAGATACCGGATAAGCACAAAAAATTTCATCAAAATCGGTCAAGCCGTTTAGGAGGAGTATGGCAACAAAAACTGTGACACGAGAATTTTATATATTAGATAGTATATAATGTGTAGCGTATTAACCACTTAGTAGTACCTACCCGTAACACATGCTTCGTGGCGTCGTTCGGAACTAGATAGTACAGCCATCTCGCCTGTGTCCCTGAAGGGTTAGGCAGAAGTGTACTAATGTACACCCACATTTCGCCGGTATGTTTTATATCCCATGTAATATGGGGCGAGCCTATTGCCATTAACTGGGCACAAATCCCAACTCCGAGCTGCTACTGAGAAAGCCAATAACGGGTGCCTGCCGGTTTGCCGAAAAGATTTTGACAAAATTTCATTACCCAAACAAATTTTAGCAACCTTTTTTTATACCATTGCAATATTTCGAATGATTTTAGTACGCATATTTTTATTTGGTAAAATTTTTACTTGGCAAAATATTACCAAGTATAATGTCATTATGGCATTTGGTCTTTAATCGAATGATTTATTACAGCAAAGAATCTTCAGACAATAAACGTTTGGTGAAATAATTCTTAATACAAAAAATATTAAGGCAAAACTAAGATTTTTTAAGAATTATCTAATTAAAGAATGCAATTTTATTTTAATATACTCATTTGTTTAATGCATATTTTTTTTAATGATACAATTTTAAATACAATCAACGTGCCGAGCGATCGCAGTGCGTGGTGCCGCGACAGCGGCCGGTGAGTGCCAGCCACGACTTGTATTAATAGAAAAAAGATATTGTTTTTAGTACTAAGGTTACCTGAAACTCAACTATTCAGAATAGGTTAATTTCTTCTTTAAAAAAATGGGTAGTTTAGGTTAAGTTGAAACTGACCTCCTACGCACGAGCCGAGCGAGCGAAACTAGCGGTGCTGCGGCAGCGGCCGGCGAGTGCCAGACACGACTTGCATTAATAGAAAAAAGATATTGTTTTTAGTAGGTTACCCGGAACTCAACAATTTAGATTTGGTTAATTTCTTCTTTAAAAAAAATGGGTAGGCTAGGTTAGGTTGAAACTATGACCTCTTACGCCAGGAACGACAACATTATATATAAAAAAAATATGGAATAAAACGCTGCTAATGAAAAAAAAAGAATAGTTAATACCTATTCATATTATTATTACCTCTTTAGAAATTGTCTCAAGTAGTAGAAACACCCTTGTAATCTTTAAAGTTAGATTTTATGCTTGAAATGGCTGCCTTGAAAACTAACGATACTAAATATTTGGGTAATTTGATTTTGCGTAAAAACTGTTATTCCGATTGACATATTTGACTAAATAAAAAATTTTAAAAGTACTAGTTGGTAAATAAGTTAAAGTTTAAACGTCCATTTCCCAAACATCGGGTTTGGGTCACAATTTTTTGTGAATAGATTTTTTGCTAAGTAATAATTCGGCAAATGAAATTATGCGAAAAATTTATTGGGAAGTGAAAATTTGTCACATTCCTTTCGGTCAAACAACCCCCGTCACCCGCCAACAACACTTCAATCGACCTGGGAATCGAACCCAAGACCTCTTGCTCGGCAGTCGCACTGTACGACCGCTAGACCAAAGAGGCAGTTAAACTAGATAGTAATAGTTTCCAGATATTTATTTATGTTACGTTAACACCGCAGTCACCACAGGCTTCCTATGCCAGGCCCCAAAACTGTTGTCTCTCAGATAATATACCATGAAACAACTGGAAATTACGAAATTATATGACAAATGTTAACATTTTTATTAAGAAAGAAAAATTCAACCTCAGGCGGGACTCGAACCCGCGTCTTCTGGATAAGTACTCCAGACGCTCTACCAACTGAGCCACCGAGGTTTTTAAATGTTAACATGTTATTCTCCCTAGCTCTGATATAACAACAACGTGCAGAATATTATTATTTAGGTATTGTATGCATGTCAAATTTTGTGTGCACGTCCCTGTATATATAACGACACGACTTACGTAATATGTCTGTATGTGGATTTGTTACATCGAAGAAAAAAGGATTTACCGAGTAAATTTGGTAATAACTCATTTTCCAACTTTATTATTACACCCAAACGGTATAAAAACTGATGTATGACTTCAAATGTCAGAACTGGATAAATTGAAATGGAACCGACAGAGTAGCACCAGCTTTCAAATATAAAAGATCAAAATCTGTTCACCCAGTCGAAAGTTATGAGGTAACAAACATAAAAAAATCCAGTCATACAATTGATAACCTCCTTTTTGAAGTCGGTTAAAAAGTGATAGATCAGTTCGCATCTGAAAGCCGATTCCAATATATTCCGCTATATGCTCCTCAGAACGCTTACCTTATATGTAAACAAAGGAATTTACAGTGTGGAATATGAACGTAACAATGTGAGAGACTGGTGCCCAGCCATACATATATTTTGTTAAATCCTTAGAAGATGAATAAATCATTCTCTCAGTTATATGATCAACACACGTCAGAGTCAAAAATCATTTATTCAAAGTAGGCTAATTTAACTGGCCCATTTTGAACGTCGGCAATAAAGACAACTCCAAAAAACGCCCGCCCATCACCGCTTCTTAGTGCTTTTGCTGGGAAGCGGCGCAATTGACTCCCCAGAAATCCTCGTCAATCTACGCCACTATTTGATTACCATTGTAAAATATTTACAGTAGTATTTATAAGGCTTAGTTTTAGCTAGAAGTATGAACTAAACATAGAACTATCCACATGACCGCATAAACAACATTAATATAATATCGGCGACATCAGGCACGTCGTTTAGATGGAGGAGAACACACGTACGGAATTCTAGAAGATAATTATATTTAGTTTAGTGAAGATAATATTTATATGTGCTTAAGCTGTTCATCGAACTGCACCAGTCTCATATTTATATTACATACATAACGCATTGTAAAACAAAACCAACAATTTTGTATTTAATTTAAAAAGAGTATCTATGGAGTTTCTTGTCGGTTCTTCTCCATAAGACCTACCTTTTGGAACCGTGCAACTAAATTCAATTTAATTCGACAATTCAAAAGTACCTGTATTGGTCTAATTTAAATAAATGATTTGATTTGATTTGTTGTTGAGCGGGAGGTGTCCCAAGTCTAGCAAACTGTTATCGCGTTTTTTCTATGAAATTCTCGGTAACAGTTTTGATTTGACTCCGGTTTATGGGCAATATGTTCGACAACTATGACCTAATACACGCGTGTTGTAGTGTGGGTGTTGAAAATTGCATCTCTGCCAATTCCTTTGGAAATGCTGTCGTGATGGTATGTATATATTTTATATCTAGCAGTTTTGGTGTATTAAGCTGAGATTCCTAATATATTTTGGAAATGTTTGGTCTTTCGTGACAAAACTATATATCATCATATATTGTTGACGACATTTTAGACTACATTAATCTGAATTAAAAAACCAAGTATTTCCCCACACTTAGACTTTTTTCCGTGTCAATAATTTTATATTGACTTAAATTAACCTTATTTTGCTGAAAAGTCACCAGTACTTCGGTTTCCATTGGATAACTTTAAACATTATGTGTACTAAATACGTTTATCTTACTACTGTATGTTGCTATCACTTCTAATTTTAGCTAACTAAACTGTAGTTACATGTTTTAGCACAACAAATAGCGCTATCAACACTAGTAGGTAGTATTTTCATTGGCTGAAAACTTTTAGAAAGGACCCATTCCTGGTGCTTTCATTGGTTGCAGTACCTGAATACACAATGCGTGTAAAGTTGCAAGTTTCTACTACTAAAAAAACGACATATGCTAAATTTCAAAGCAATAAATTTGTGATTTTGGAAGCAAGAAGTACGTTTTCTATTGATATTTATTAACTAATACTATTTAAATAACTACTATATATAGTTTGCATGTAATACCTATATAAAATTACAATATACATATTATACCCCATATCAATCCCATAGGGGTAGGCAGAAACTACAGAATGCCATGCGCTATGATCCCTAAACAATGTAAAATGTACAACCTAAATAATAAATATATTACTATAATACCGCCCGCATCGGGCATCGAATCTAGACCCTACTCTATGAGATCTATACATATAGGTATTCAAGGCGGTCGAGTTGAAAGCATATAATGTAGGTCCATAATTTGATCAAAACAAATAATAATTATTCATATTGATTTTGTTACAACAAAATTAGACCTACGACAAAGGTACATCCACAGTAAAAACAAAGATTTATATGCTTTGTTTTAGTGCCCCATCGGGTCAAGTTTCAACAATGACAGGGGTAACTTGTTAGGGCTAACCTAGTGACGTTCGCAGGCGAATTCATCCGAAATATCACGAACCCTTCGCGCCAAATTGCAATACACACATCTGATTGGTAACCTCAGAGAAACTCGGGCATGCGCACTGTGTCAGTTTAGAAAATCGCGCGTTTCGTGTCTTTGTTATGGTACCATTACTCAATTAGTAAATTTCCCGCTCGGTCCAAAAACGAAATTGATAAACTTATCCTGTGAAATAATATAGTTTTGAGTTGCGATTAATATTCATCCGATAGTTTCGTAAAATAAATACATTTGGTGTTTGTAAATTCACAAATATGAAATAGCCCGTACAAAATCTATAATGCACCTGTAGCCGGCGTCTGGTGCTCAGCTCGGCTATTGGTGCATCTCCGCGTGTTACTGGAATTGGCTGCGGGCCCTAGTTAGAGTCCGAACTTCATTTTAATTTGTAACGATGTATCGTACATCTCTGCTGTGAAAACAAGTTGATGAGTGAGTATCTTGATAGTATTTATTTACTTATACGGTATTAAGATAGATAGATAGATTTATAAATATTTGATTTTGTGTTCAAAAAGTATTCCCAATTCACGTAATGTTCGACATTTAAATTTACTTTAATATTTGTTGTTTAAAGTATTAGCGAAAGATAATTTTATTTGTATCTGTTATTGAATGTGATTTATTATACCCTAGCACATAATATAATATAGTGGATATATGTACATATATGGGAAAGGAAACCCTTTATTCGGCTGATATGAATGATTATAATGATGAATATCATCAATAATACGTGTTTTTAATTCCTCACACAATTACAATATCGCTCATTTGCGACGATAGTGTGATATTTCCAAAAATTCTATTTTTTTTAATGTAAATTCAAAATCACGAAGTTGCGAACTTTTATCTGCAAAAACGTGGGAATTTTTACTCTAAAAATTACAGAGAAATAAAAGAAAGAGACAAAACTATCACAGTGTAGCATTGTCTCACTCGGACATCTAGTTGACGTCGACAAAAGAAATACAATATATACCCTTAAATACGCACACCCATCCGCTTTCCAACCTCAGATCGCCCGTAATTATTTTTTCCTGTAATTTTTGTTATATTCTCTTGCTTTTCGTGTGGGTTTCATCCTACTTTAATTTATTTTGGTTTAAAAAAATATCGACACTGGTATAATAGTGGGTACATGGGTACATGGGAATGGAAACCCTTTGTTCGGCTATGTGATGAATATCATCAATAATACGTGTTTTTAATTCCTAAAACAATTACATAAATGTAAAAAAGCAATATAATATAATATTATTGATTAAAAAAAATAATTGAGCGTTACAGACCCTAAGCTTTTGAGCGGAAATTTTGATGCACTTAAAACCAATATTCCATATAAAGGTTGACATTCCGTTTGATCTAAAAATATAACCATATATCGGCATTGACTGACCGGTCACTTACTATATTTTTGTCTTTATTGATTTCGATATTGGTATTTTTATCGGGGTCATGTGTGGCCTAAATCTCGGTGACCTAGAACTAGTTTTATTTGAAAGACCTTACCTAGTTTTTATTTATTTTTGACTTTGGTATACCTAGTTGTTAGGAATTCTCATTATTTTATTGCATTCCACGGTAATTATACAGATGGCCGAAATTGCCTCGACTAAATTGTCGCGCCCAAGGGTAGGTACATATATATACACCTACGTGCATCTGGATATCAATTTGCTCATTAGGACGTGCTGAGTTCAATGATTTTATGCGTTTCTAACGGAAAGCGCGTTATTGTATATATACCTGCATATACATTATGTATAATATTATGTAAGGTGGATATAATCAATGCATTTGTAATTACAATAACAATAGTGCAGAAGAAAAAATGGTATCATAGCAACCGAGATTTGAGCCAGGGGAAGGGAAACACATTGTGCGCCACTGGCGCGGTTAATAAGCCAATTAATTATTCTTATAGATTTAAGTGTACCGTTGTGTTTAAGCCACGGTCAATAATAGGCCCGAACGGACGGCTTTCATGCGATTATTCGCAAGAAAGTGGCCTCCATACTACATCGTGTGAGAGGTAGTAGTAACAGTATCCTGCAGATGATTGTTACTCGTGCGGATTGTCCTTTCCAATACAAATGGATGCGCGGGATGGGTGTTCATTAGAATATATTTTAGTACATAATTACAATTATTATAATGTTATCTATTTTTTAATATATTAAGTATGATTGTAATAATATGTGTTAATATGAATTTAAAATTCGAAATAAATAAATAATAATTATTAATAATAAACTGTTGTCCGTTTATTACGTGTGTACGTAGCTTACACATGAAAAAGAAACTTTTTTGTAATCTAGTTTAAAAATTACTTATTTATTAGTTGATCCTTACATTAAGACCTCGAATGATCCTAACAGATTGGAATAATTTTTTTTGGGTACGTACCTACCTACTTATTTGGTAACTTTGTGGTAACTCATAGTTTTTTTTTATTTGTTTAGTATTGTATGTACAGTCTAACAACCTAATTGGTATTCCTGCAACTATCGGCCGATCTATGTGTGGATGTAAACCAATTAGCTTGTTAGACTGTACGTAGGTTAGCTTAGACATTTGACAAAAAGACAAAAGATGAAACAGCATAATCCTTTAAATATACGTTCAAATAAATACCTACCGTCTAGTACCATCCGTTCTAACTTAAGAACGATCAGATTTATGATCTTCTATCATTTATGTCTGAAACGGAAACGGACATCGTTAAATCGATGGCTCCTAAGTAGGTATACTGAGTCAATAGTCTAGTAAACTAGTAACTATTAGTTTCTATATTCGTTTGAAAGTTTGTCAACTGGTTATTTATGTAAAATCCTAAACAAATTCCGATCGTCGTTCTCGAGCAGTGTAACAACTATTGTTCTTATTAGAATGTTCACAACGGTGCGCTTCTAATCCGTAGGTACAACAATCGCGAAAATGATACAGTACACATAGTGTATATTAATTATAATTACAGTACTACATACAGTTTATTTATTATCTGTATTAACACTTAGGCTACTTTTTATCTATATACAAAGTGGGCAAAGCCGCGGAAGGCAGCTAATATTAACATATGTATGTAATCACAGGATATACAAAAGTTCTACGTATAGGGCTACTACGCCCCAGGCTAACATTAGATGCTTCAGTGCCCCCGCAGGTCGTTGTATACCTACCCACGTGGATGTACCTACATGTTTAGACACGTATCTAGCTTATTCCCTTAGAGTAGGCGTGTATGCCTATGTATACAGGGTGTTTGGCGCATGGACCGACAAAATTTTTTGGGGGTTAGGTTTGGCCGTGTACTAGTTTTCAACCATACACCCCATGTCCATATGTAGTATACACTGTATTCGAGATACGATTTTTTTTGTTTGTTTTTAAAAATTACCTGAATTATCAACTTTAAAACGTTATAACTTTTAGTCTGTGGTCGTATTTACACCAAATCACTTTTATTGCGTTCTCTGATGTATTATTATTTTAAATAAAACATAAATTCATAGCACATGTAAACAAAGTACTTGTTGAGCTTCCAAACTCCTAAAAATAAAATAATGTTTGAAAATGTCCAATTCAAAATCAATTATAAAAAAAAGTTTTTTAAAACTTCATTTGATTTAAAAAAAATCTCTACTGAATACCCTTTCCAATGATATGCCGCATGGCCTTGAAATCATTAATAATGTGGTCACAAAACCTAAAGGTACACTTAACCAGTGTCAGGATAATGAAAACTCAAAAATGTTTTAATTAAATTTAAGTTACCAATTAGGTTCGAAATGATCTGCCTCTTTTATAATACATCAGAGAACGTAATTAATTTGGTGTAAATACGACCACAGACTAAAAAGTTATAACGTTTTAAAGTTGATAATTCAGGTAATTTTTAAAAAGAAACAAAAAAAATCGTATCTCGAATACAGTGACATATAGGACATGGGGTGTATGGTTGAAAACTAGTACATGGCCACACCTAACCCCCAAATTTTTTTGTCGGTCCATGCGCTAAACACCCTGTATAGCCTTAGAGTATAAGTTGTTACCATTCCATTATTTGAAATAAACTATTTAAAATTAACTATAAAAATAGATAGATAATATCTACGGCCGAAATCTACCCACACAACTAACACACTGACTTCTCTCAATAATTCAAGCACCAGATATATTCTATCACAGAGTCAATAACACCTTATATTTGTCGGCAAATATATCTCAACCTACACTGTCTTCCAAGAAAGCGTTGATCGAGCGCACTGCCGTGCACTGTTATAGATATATTTATGTCGTTAACGAGTTAATTTTCTTGTTGTCCTCAGCTGGGTGACGTGTTGGGCATGGCGACAGCACAGATGAACATCAGTGACCTTCGTAAGGTGCTCGGATTGCCCGTCGAGGCGGACTCTCCGCCGGCGCTGCCCTCCGACGACGATAGCGCCCCGCGGACGCCCTTCAACGCGCTAAGAGTTCGCAGACAGAGCATGGAGCAACTGTCACTCATACAGGTCTTACATAAAAAAAAAATATTTATAAAAAAAATATTTTAAATTTAAATTACGATCCTTCCTTTGATCCATATTTGAATATGTTTAAACAGGAATACATTTAATTTTTATTATCATCATAGAAAGGGAAATTTGATATAATAATAATTACATGATAAATACATAAATATATACCAAAGTCCGTTTTGAACACGTAAGCGGGATGACATCTGTACACGCGCTATATATAGGTAGGCTTAAAGTAAACATAGCAGGCAGGTTTCGGTGAACCGATAATGATGGTGACATACATTCGAATATGGGACGATATAGCGCACTGCAATTATTTCAGAATCCTGCGTGTGTTTGCTATTGACGTAGTAAACGTAGTTCAGTAAATTATTCTGTCAACCGTACCTCGAGAGACCCATATTTGTTTTCGCTTCGTCTATGAGGTAACAGACACCTTTCACAAAATAATTAAAAATGTTTTTTAATTTAAAGCTCACGTATTATGATCCTTAATTAATTTATTATGAAAGATTACGCATTTTCTCTAATTATTTAATTCCATTTTAAAAATAAGGATTAAAATTTTACACAAGATAAAGCGGTTGTAACAAAAAATATTTTATATTTTATTAATATTCAATATATTTCTATACTGTATAACTTATGTTGTTATCAATTATGTACTATGAAGGTGTGCTAAAATAATTGAAGCAAAAAATACACATATATAAAAAATATAATGTTGTCAATAAACATGTACTCATGTGTATTTTTGTTTAAAATACTTTTGGTTCATATACTTTTTGGATTGAATATAATAAAATAGACATCATTCTCAATCCAATTATTGTCCCACTGCTGGGCACGGGTCTCCTCTAATTTGTGAGGTACTAGGCTTTAGTCCACCACGCCAGCCTACTGCGGGTTAGCAGACTTCATATACCATCGAGGAAACTTTTCAAGCATGCAGGTTTCCTCACGATGTTTTCCTTCACCGTTTGAGCATGTGATTAATACGCACATAACTTCAGTGGTGCGTGCCTTTAGTTCAATTTCGACACCTTTGACTCTCAAAGTCTACTTGTAACAACTAGGCTATCACAGCTATAAAAAGTAATGGATATTTGTAAAACAGTACATCCCTAGAGACGTGAAGACGTATTTTCCTCCCTCTGACAGAGTAGTTATAGTTAATTTTCTATCTGATCCCAAAAATTGAAGTGAAAAGACTTTTCTGTGAACAACTAGCATTCATTGCTTGCTATTGTGTATTAAAAAATAAATTGTAAAGTAGGTCAATGACCACAGCTCACAATACGCGCATTGCATTTGTGTGGACGCAACGGAAACGCATTAGTAGTCCAAGTCATCCTTGTATGTACTGAGATTTGCTTAAAAGTGAACTCCTTCCAGGCGATCCTGAAAATTGCCTTCAAGTGGAAGGAAATTTTCAGGGTGGCAGTTTAGAAATGAATTATATCAACCAACCACTTTTGTAGCTGTAAAAGAAATACTTAAATGCAAATACATCAAGTTTTGCAACAGCAACACAAAGAAACTGCCTCGTTGGTCTAGTGGTCGTAAGTGAGACTGCTTAGCAAGAGGTCTAAGGTTTGATTCCCAAGTCGACCGATTTTTCTATTAAATTGTGAGTAGTTGTAGTTTGGATTTGATGACGGTCGATACATGCACACCCACATAACACCAGAGGTGAACTAATGTTAGTACAGCTCCGCCTAACCCTTCGGAAACGACGGGCGTGATGTTACATGAAGGTTTTACTAAACGGGGTTACTTCAATGTGCCGTTTATTAACTATGCATATCAGTTGACGTCACAGAAGCCCGAAGTGAATTTCCGTATTCATGGAAAACAAATGTTTTTATTCGTTTTTGAGAGCCGCAGCGTCACCATGGGCGTAGCCAGGTACGGGCAGGGGACCCCCCCTATAAGAGCAGTCTGTGGCTGGTATATTAATAGTGAATAGTGATATATTTACTTTCCACAACTAAATATAAAAATTCCAGAGTTGTGGTCATTATAAGATACATCTACGTGTAATTATACTTTATTGTTAACCAATGATTGTCTCTACTGCATCCTATATTCCTTCAGCTGACCTGGCAAGCACCAGTGAGCCTTTTCCTGGAAAATCTATTAACCCTTTAATTTTTCTTTTTCATTTTTAAATATTTTAGTGTCTATTAATATTTTCCATGTATACATGATTATATATGCGAATTGAATAAACATATCGGATAACTCTGACTAAGGCGGTTAAAGGCTAAATAAATATCGATCGATCGATAGTCCTGTTGCGTAGCAACCAGGTACTGAGATTTCCTTCGTTTTAAAGAAAAGTTGCTACTTGCGTGCATTATTTGCAATTTGAGCCTTATTTCAGTACTACAGGACCCATTCGCTAGTGACGATAATTCTAGAGCTAAGGGCGTAGGAAGGGTGGAGGGGAAGAGGGATGGGGGCATCTAGACCTACCTTGAGTGTATCGCGCCCATTCGTCTCATTGCATCCCCTGACTCCAACCGGATTGGGTCTGTACAAAACAGTCGTAAAGGACATATTTCCTGGTATTGGAAGCGCTATTATATTTTAGCAATGGGTTGCCTCTTCACTAAGGTGAGCCAGTGAAGTGATATTATATTGGATAGGAACAGTGAACGTGTGCATTAACATCATACATTTAACACAGATTACCCCTGATGCGAAGAAACGCGAAGAAGAATCGGCAGCAGTGGAGACGAAGCCCACTATCGAGCGTAGCGAGTCGGAGGACAATCCGGAGATGTTCTTCGACCTGGTACTGAGGTGCCAGTCGGGCAGGATGGATGAGCAGCGAGCCACGCTGAACAGCAACAAGGAGAACAGGCCCAAGCCTAAGCCAGCTGCCACCAAAATGCAGTGGGCTGTGAACGCCGCTCCGGGCAAAACCGTGGGGTGAGTGCTCTTTATGTATTATTTGGGCCATTTACAGGGGACATAGTCATTCTCATCATCATCATCATCTCGTCATTCAAACTCCTTTGACCTTTCATTAATGTTATTAGCCTATTTCTCGAAATAGCCTTTCGTTATTTTTTATGGCTTCCGATAACTTTCTTCAAGTAGGGAGGGTTTTTTTAAACCACACCCAACTTAGTTTACCTACATTTTATTTTCTATTGAAAGCCTGTGACCTCTGATGACCCGGGTGAAACATTAAAGCGTTTTTTATCGAGCAGAAATTGCGTCACATTTATTAATTACTAGCTGACCCAGCAAACGTTGTTTTGCCACATTATAGGGGTTGGTGGACTACCCCTAACTTTTAGGGGGATGAAAAATAGATGTTGGCTGATTCTCATAGATACCGGATAAGCACAAAAAATTTCATCAAAATCGGTCAAGCCGTTTCGGAGGAGTATGGCAACGAAAACTGTGACACGAGAATTTTATATATTAGATATTGATCTTTGAAGCGACATAGATAAATTTCTGTGAAATCTATGCTTATACTGCACTATAGGTTTTACATGTGGTGACCAGACCAGACCAGATCAAATGACTTTAGACCAAGAATATACAGACCTATATAGGTCATAACTAGGCGTCCATCCGTATTTGTGGATGCATCGGGCAAACAGATTTCTCTGAAATACAGTTCAAACACAAACAACCGTCTGAGTTTGATACAGATAAGAAGAAATTACGAATACACATACCGATCGGGTCCATTGAGGGTAAAAGTTTTTTTTTTAAATATATTTATACATGTATACCTACATATATTCTTTAAAACAAAGCCCGCAATTGATCGGCTGCCTTTGGATTTTGAACCTTAGGTGCGTTTACAAAACACACATTATGACTTAGACAACTTTTGCTGTGTTTTTGTTTTGGTTAGGTTTTATGTGGGGATAGTGAACCTGCGACCTACTTTGTGGTCTAATTATTTATTAGAGATTTTATGAGATAGTTTCTTATTTCTATTTGATTTTATTTACTTTTAGTATTTTTATTTATTTATTTGATGATGTCTTCGTCATTAAATGATAATCCCGTTAGATCTTTCTTAACATGACATTAAGACATGAATAGATTTTAGTCTATTATTGAGGAATATTATATGACATTAATATATACAAGTCTGATTATACTTACTTAGAATTAGTTACTAGAAGGTTCTCGTTCCGAGGTAATACTATAACACATCATGCCTGTTTCATACATAAGCAGAGAAGTACAGATATACATTTATAGTTTGACATATTTTTACAGATTTCATGTAATAAGTGTCAATAATAGTTTGCATAAAAACACTCCTTGCTGGTGCTCAGAATTGTATTTAATAACGCAATAACTTTACTGCTTTCGAGAATCAAACTCAGGACTCTGAGACCACTAGTCCAATGTAACTAACTATACATAAGAGTATCTTCCCATAATTCGAGAACAATCTTATAATAGAATTGAGCGGAAATCTATTTCCTATAGGAACTGCCATAGTAATAAAAGAAAGATTCATTTATAACTGTATAATATATTGAGAAATCATTTTCTCAGCGACACAGAGCTAATTGGGAATTAGCGGAAAATAAAAACAATTTCTGCGAATAGACGTTGTTATTCCGCTTATCACAACATACTGTAATATGATATATTACTAAACTATAATATTATAGTACACTCGCAATCAATATGACACGCGCTCTCTTTGTAGACGAAACAGAGTCTCGACTCTGTTTATTTATAGTAATACTCGGAAAGAAAAATCTCATTCATTCGAAATAACTTACAAAATGACGTACTTAGTATTATATGCCATACTAGACCAGTGTAGATAACTTTTGAAAGAAAAAAAATAAAGGTATAGTAGGATGAATGACCCATTGGAATAAGAGAATATAACAAAAATTATAGAAAAAAATATTTACGGGCGATCCGAGGTTGGGAAGTGGATGTGGGTGCGTTTTTAAGGGTAAAAAACGGTTTATCTCGATTTTCGGCAAAACTGCAAGTCCTATGGAAAAAAGTTAAATAGCAAACATGTAGGTAATAAAAACATCTACAACTTTTGTATTTACTTCTTTGTTTAGAAAACATACCGTTTTCTATCCCAAATACAGTATAATTTCTTTGATTTCAACATTTTAATTTTTTCTTCTTATTTTGGCCAAAAAGACACCCTAATTTTCAATTGAAAATTCTCGCGTCAAAATATTAGCTTTTTTAAAGAAGTCGGTAGGTCTTGCTAGGTAGTTCGTTGAAATCTCTACTTTCTGATGGTAGTAAATTTACCAAAAAAAATTTTATCAAAAAATTTTGGTAACATAAAATGAGACCACAGAAAAGCATGAAATTACTATAGTGTCCGACCGAAAGTTCGGTTTCGGTTTCGGTCGAGTTTCGGCAAAAAAACGAGTTTCGGTTTAGTTTCGGTTTCGACGGCAAATTTGCCGAAACTACGACCGAAACTGAAACTGCGTCCGGGAGTAATCGCGCTCTGCTCGGTCATGTTCGGCGCGTTAAATTCCATCCAAGCGAAGTAGATTAGTAAACATTTCATGTTGTGACTGGTTTGTGATTGCGGTTTGTTTTGTTTGTTGTGAGTTTTTGTGTGATTTATTTTGAAATTCTATGTTTAATAGGTATTATATAAAGAAAAGCATGAATAATCTTCAAAAGAAAAATGAGTCTAGTCTACTTACTCAAATAAACATCTCACCTATTTTAAGTATTTTTAGGGTTCCATTTTTGCCATTTGGCTAGGGAACCCTAAAAATTGTCTTTTTGAAATGGCAGTACCTGTACTAGAGAGGTTCCAAGTAAGAAATCCTTTTATCCAATTACAAACCAAACCGTCGAAGCAGTCTGGCCGAGGCCTGCCTTTTCCGTATAAAACACCACCAGGCGATCCGTAAGCTTGTTTTCCACCCCTGTGGTATAAAAAAACAGATTGCATAAATGCTATTGCCATTCGCAAGGTGAATTTCCATACCAAGACTTTCGAACTAGCGTACCATTCAAAAAGTTTTTCGAAATTGCGAGCGTCGCAATAACTTCCCTCGATATAGCGGTTTTCTATATAACGTGATTTCGAACTGGTGTACCACTCGCAAATATTTTCGAAATAGCGTGCGTCGCATTAACGTTTTTCGAATTTGAAATTTCATATCACTCCTAGTACATATAGGTACCTGAAGCGTGCAAGTTTCGATGTCTTTCTTCACCGTTTGAGGATTTGATAAATACGCACATAATTTCCGACGACAGTCAGCCTTGGGTCTGAACTCAAGACCTTTGTCATTCTCAGTCCGCTGGTCCCACCACTTGGCTATCATCATCAGCCTATATTCGTCCACTGCTGGACGTAGGCCTCCCCTAGTGAACGCCACAGAGCTCGATCTTCGGCTCTTTTCCTCCAGTCACTGCCAGCTATCTTGCGCAAGTCGTCGCTCCACCTGGCCGGCGGCCGTCCTACACTACGTTTGCCGAGACGCGGTCTCCACTCAAGAACTCGTTTGCTCCAACGGTTGTCGGTTCTCCGGTTCGGTTCCACTTGGCTATAACAGCTCTAATTATGAAAGGAATCAATTTATTACTTTAAATTCAAAGTATCGATCGAAATATAATCACTAGCTAATTACTAACTAATATAATTACTAGCCTTAGCTAGTTTTTATTATTAAACTAATTATAGTTTAATAACAAATACAACATCGTAAATCCTATCGTAGGGTAGATGTGCCACCACCACGAACACTTTCAAAATATAAAGTATAATTTATCGACATCTTATATAGGTACTAGCTGACCCAGCAAACGTTATTTTGCCACATTATAACGATTGGTGGTAGAAGAGTGAAAATTTAGGGTTATAAGTTTTTTTTGAAGCTGATTCATAAAAATATCCAAAAAAATAATTCGTACAAAAAAATGTCTGGTGAGGGACTTCCTTATCACCTAGGGGTGTAAAAATTCATAATAATCCGTCTAGCCGTTTCGGAGGTGTTCAGCGATAGAAACCGAGACACGAGATTTGTATATATAACATATAATGTTATTACGGATTCTGTGCATTATAGAAATATCGAGCATAACGTTTTACCATAGCATGCATTACTACCTACTGCAAACTTTCAGATCGTTATTATGAAGCACGTAACATACACGGTAACTATATACCTAGTGCTGTTGAACCCAGTCCAATTTTTTAGTGGGTTTCTCTCCATTTTTATCCAATACTAAAAACCATACTTAAGGAACTTCTATATATACAACGTTTCTGACACTCGATCTAGTCAAAGTAGGTTCAGCTACCTGAATTTATTATTTAGCCACCCTATTTGACGTAGGTCTATATTTTATTAATTTAATTGAATTACCAATGACGGCTCTTCCGCAATTTTATAATACAGTAATTGGCACGATTAACCAATAATATGAAAGAGCTTCCCAGTTCCCAGGCTTATTTATTAATCACAAATAAGATTACCTAGTTTGAACCCTATGTGGACCACGTAAGATTTCCAACATTATTGTTGTAAAGCAGCATTATAAATTCAAAGAAACTAGGCGGTACTGGAATGCCTGCCCTACAATTCCGATAATAACATTGCGTGGATTAGATTGTCGTCGTTGGGACTACCGCTTAATTTGCTGAAATTACATTGATGGTGGAAGACTGGTATATTTCACGTAATATAGACTAAGTGGTGGCGATGGCCTGAGGTTGTCTATTAATGTTTCAATGGAGACTGGCTACCTAGCTATTATAACACCAGTTATTATTGACGAAAATCGTAAATGTGCCTTTTTGCTTGTACCTAACTAGCGGATGGTGTGTTAATATGATATTACCACTGTTGTAATGCAATTTAACAGCAGGTAAGAGGTTTTATTTTGGACATCTCATCATCATCAACTATCATCATCGACCCATTATTGTCTCACTGCTAAGCACGAGTCTCCTCTCATTTGAGAGAGATTAGGTTATAGTCCACCACGCTAGCTTAGTGTGGGTCAGCAGTAGGAATGTTACGGAGGTTCGATTCTATTCCCGAAAAGTCGAAACGTTTCCTACTTCGACTTCGACTTCCGGCATTTTTCCGGATTCCGACACTTTTGAATCAGAGGTTGTATCGGCGGTTATACATATAACGCTGTGAAGCTTTTGTTCATTAAATACAACTTGTGTCTTTTATCATTTGATTTAATTTATTACCAGTATTGTTTGGCATTTTTAACGCCTTGTTACTAACTAACGTGTATATTTTTTTTACTGAAATTAACCACCACCTCCGATTCCGCTTCCGATAACTCAAATTGTGAAAACTTGCGACTCCGACTTCGGTTCCGATAAAACCGTTTCCGTAACATCCTAACGTAAGACTTCACATGCTATCGTCATAATCTCAAACATGCAGGTTTCCTCACGATATTTGTTTCATCCTTCATCGTTTGAGAATGTTATAAATACGAACTTAAGTTCCGAAAAGTCAGTGGTGTGTGCCTTGGGTTTGACCTTTTTCATCCCACTTCCCAGTTCACTTATTACACCCCTAGGCTACCACAGATCATCTAGACATCTAGAAGAATGTAATTTCTTCCCAAAAAATGTTGTTAGACCAGTCATTCATCATTAGCATTATGTAGTCAAAATGTTAGTTTTGCATTATGTCACGAGATCCAAACAGGTGGGTAACTAAAACTGGCTCTGTCACACACGCGGAATACGGTTAATTATGTTTTAGAGCTGTGGTAGCCTAGCGGTGTGACCAGTGAACTTAGACGTCAAAGGTCTCGAGTTCGAACCCAAGGCACGCACCACTGACTTTTCGGAAGTTAAGTGCGTATTTATCACAAGCTCAATCGGTGAAGGAAAACATCGTGAGGAAACTTGCATGCTTGAGAGATTTGACTTGATGGCATGTGAAGTCTGCCAACCCGCAGTAGGCTAGCGTGGTAGACTGTAGCCTAATCCCTCTCAAATGAGAGGAGACCCGTGCCCAGCAGTGGGACGTTAATGGGTTGATGATGATGATGATGATGATGATGATGATGTTTTATAGCACAAGTGTGGTAAACAAACCGACGGGCCGCCTCATGGTAAGCGGTTAACAAAGCTCGCGCGTTTCCGTAGAAACCGTCTAGGTTTATTAAAATAAAGGAGTAACTAAACTGATAGCAAACGGAATTCTTATGCTCTTAGAACAGTCACTCCTGTAACGAGCTCTGGTAACCTTACTTACTAGCAGATAAACAACTATCATTATTTCACTGCGGTCTTTTGTAAGGCGGAGGTATTTCCCGAGTCGGGCATTTGCTTTTGATTTTGGATCATTAAATGTACAATGTGTAACAACCTTCGATTACTTTATTACGATTTTCCTTCATCGTTTGAGCACGTGATAAATACGCAAAAAAGTCAGTGGTGCGTGGTTTCGAGACCTTTGACATATCATTCCACTGGTCGCAAGTTTATTACTTCTCTTACAATGTTGCTGGAATACTATACCTTCTATAGTTACGCGCCAATGTACTCTACGAATGACTATTCGTGCAGAAAGACAGCTGCAATGTAATTAATAGATTCTGATTTTGACTTGATGGTTCACGGAAATTCTACCCATGGGGTCAGAGTTCAGACAGAAACTACAGTAAGCCACGCGCTACCGTACAATCTCTGCATACCTCTTTTGCCCCATCCACTCATGCTTGCGCGCCGGTTCCGAGTACTAGGATATTACGCAACTATCGTAATGATTTAACACTTAAAACGGTAAAAATAAAAAAAATATTTGCTGTTTTCATACATCTGAACTGCAGTTGATCTAATAAGTATAAACTAAACTACACTTTACAGAAGACCGAAATGAAACAACAATAGTTGTGTTTCTGCGAGTGAGTAATGTTACCAGAGGTCGTTGGGGGACTGACTATTCTGACAGTATGGGAATCAAGTTCCTGTCAGCTTATTTACTCCTATTTTAAGAAACCTTGACGGTTTCTAAAGGGACGGCAACGCGCGGACGGCACCTCTGGTGTTGCAAACGTCTATAGGCTACGGGCTAAATATTTGTTTGCTACCCTTGTGACCTAGTATATAGGCGTGCTCTTGATTGGCACTTAGGTAAACTTCCTTGGGTTCTACATAAAGTTATTACGAGTACTCGGAGCTGAAGGAAAAAAGTGATAAAATATAATTTACCATTAAATTTTTTATACCTATAAAATCCAGATTCAAGATATGTGAAACACGAGGAACCCCCAAAATATTGCGAGGTGCTCTATGCTCTTGACTGATTTTATTATCTAACGCGAATGGACTGTCTCTTATCTCGTTACGATCTCCCTATCTGCACGAAATATCACCGCTTTCCAACTAGGCATCACACTAGGTCACTGTTTCTACTACCAATAGACACAGTGTTCATTGGTGCTACTCATCGAGATACAATATATTTTCCACATTTTCATACTCTATGTCTCACATTTATATCGGTTGAGGTGTCAGTGGTGGCTAATATTAGCTTTGTGAATTTTATAATAAGTCTAATGCGAAATGAAGGCTGACGACGAAGCATTAGCGGGGTGTGTATTTCAGTCTTATTTTTTACGGAAACCAGTTTCGCGTGGCCGTTTATGAGTACTACGCTAAAAAATGAATTCGTAGTTATATTACTAATAATTATGTAGAGATAACGAGACTTAAAATAAAATAAACTGCAACAGCATAAATTGTATCTCCGTAAAAAAATAATTTTAGAGATTTCGGAGTTCATGCGAATTTAACGTAGTTTAAACGATTGTTTGCGATACCTGTGTCTGTTACGTCACGATATTTTAACACTAGACGACAATGGAACAAGAAGCGACGCTAATTACACACACACGTATCTCCTTAGTTTGACATCAGCGCAGGTTGGATGTGGTGTGCTTGTGTTATCAGTGTTTTTGTAGTATTTTCTGTCGGAAAAAAAATAAATGTGTAACAAACTGGACTTTAGACTAATTATTGTCCAGAGCGGTTTCTTCGTCTACGCTACAAGTACCTGGCGTACCTGGCGCTGGACTTAGTGACTGCGACTCAGCTACGCGTACATAGAGACTATATAATGACTATGTATAGCATTACTCCACCAGTCCGCATAGATGGACTACCTCAGCTAGTTAAGGGTTGAACAGTACGCTGCAACCACGTACCACGCACACTCGTCTTGTGCCACTTAGCGCAATACTTGGTACCGACATTTTTTACTTTATATTTTTAACTGTTATACGAAATCAAGTGGAACATATCCTGATATCTTTAACAAGTTTTTTATCTATCATTATTATGTCGTCGTATAGTGTACTAGATAAAGTGTAATAAGTGCTTTGTTTAATGATGTTGTTGTTACGTCAGGTCGAATGAGTCTATGCTAGATATGATCAACGATCTGCAATCTGAGAGAATGGACTCGCAGCGTGCTGAGCTGCGCCCTGCGGCCAAGAAACCGGTCCGGGAGACTGCCCCGGGAACTTCGCTGCCGGGACTGCGCCCCCAGCACACTACTCGCACCAAGCCGGAAGATGACTTCCTGGAGATGATCGCCCGCGTGCAGGTATTTACGTAATTTATTTCAGTTACAGTAGGATTTAACGGTTCAGACGTGTTTATTTTTAAACTGTAAACTATATACTTATTTTATATTTAATGTAGTTTAAAAAAATACACTTAATAGGATTTTTTTATTTTAATATATTTTTAATACCAAGAATTTTTATCACTGATGGGAGATGAACGGATTTACTATCGGGCAATCTTATAGTAGAGACTTAGCAATTAACTACAAATTAAGACTGTTATAGTTAGGGTATCTGACTTATGAGACATGATAGGAATTATGTGAAATATTAAATTAAGTGATTAATAAAAATAGTGGTAAATGTCAAGCAGTTGCTAAAACTGTTATTTATATTGAAAGCTAGCCGACCCGGCGACTCCGTACTGCCTGCCATATTTATTTTCGTTGGATTTAATAAATATTTTACACAAACCTTGTCCTGACAATAACGAAAACCAAAGAAAGAATTATCCGCATTTGGTGCAGTCGTTCGGAAATTACGCGCGTACATACATTTTGGCGATTCATTTATATTTTTATAGATAGATTTTAGTTTGGATGGGTATAGTGTAAGTCAGCCATAATTTACCTTTGCAGGGTTCTCGTTTGGAAGATCAACGTACGGAGTTGCCGCGTATGCGTCCCGAGCCGCAGCAGCCGCCGCCGGCACAGCAGCAGCGCCCCAGGGCCACTGTCCCTGATGACGACTTCTTCTCTCTGCTCATGAGGGCCCAAGGAGGCCGTATGGAAGATCAAAGGGCTGCTGTAAGTAATATTACACTAGGTCGTTCTGAAGCCGCCGCTATGCTCCTTTACATTTTGTTGAACATAATACACTGCGAATGTGAAGTCATTATATGTATACTAGTGCGTTATAATACGTTGAAAATATTCTTCATTAAAATCTGAACTTTTGTTTTATTATAGGATGTGTGTGACTTATGATGACTTTAATATGATGTGTAAAATAGCGATGTGTGGTTCAAATTGGTATGTTCTATATATGATATCTCCGATTTGGTATATTTCAGATCCCGAAACCCGGTCGTAAAGTGCCCCCGTCCAAGAAGTAAATGCCTTCTTTGGACCTGCTTTGTTCCGCTAACTGACGGACAGCTACGCGCCCCCGACAATGGCTCCGATACGATATTTATTATATTAATTAAATATTCACGCACAATATATATATAACTGTCGATTATTTTGCAAGTGTGATTTATTTGCGGCCTAATGATAAGACGAACCCCAAGTACAGTAATATAAGAAGACAATAGGTACAGGTAACATGCTTTCGAGATCAACTTACGAAATTTGTCTGTACGATAATGTCTCGTTTAGGTTGTATTACACATATCAACATTAAGTTAGGTTTATTAAAGGAAATAACATATTTACATTTTTATCGGTTTATTACTTTGAAATTAAACTTTTTTTTAAAGCATCATGATTTTTTTGTATTATTTCTGGTGAATGGTGCATACAACCGGTAAATATACTCAAATGTTGCTAAATATATATAATTTAGTTTGCTAAGTTATGCCAGACCTAACATTTTTTTCATGTCAACCGTTTAAGTCTGTTATTTTCTGACATCTTGTCATGTTAGGTACGCCTTATGATTTAATTTAAGTAAATAATATTTTAGTTTAAATGAATTTGTGCTGATAACTAAGTCTAATGTTTTATTTAAATAATTTTACCTGTTTAGATTTTTGTATACAATTTGGTAATGTTTTAATACTATTGCACTTTTTACGTTGATACCTAACCCGATTTTACACTGACTGTTTACTTTATACTTGGATGTTTTTGACTATTCGACCTATGAGATATATGTTAAAATTTTGGCAATAATTTTATTTATCAGTGTCTACTTTAGTTGTAAGTATTAATTTTAAGTGACAATTATCAATTAATTGTATTTAAGCCGTCTATTATTTAAAATGAGGTAAATTTATAGTTTCAAATCGTATCGACGTCGCCCGCTTCTGCCACGCAAAATCAAAACCAAAATTCACCACTTTGTACCACTTTCTACTACGTTACCTGACTAATTTGAAAATGATTTTCTAAATAATAAAACTGAATGTGATTTATTATTTTCTATTCCATTCAGTTATTCATCCAAATTTAATAACTATTATAAAATTTGTCCAAAAATATTTTATTTATACTTAGGATTATTTAATGTTTAACTAAATTTTCATTCCAAATGCATTTATTATTCGCAAATAATGTTATATTTGTGACATAAATAAATCATTGTTTAATGTTTATTTTTTGTCAATCAATTGATGATATCGATTCGTTGATAATACAATACTATCCACCGAAGCTGTGTGTTTGTTTGTTTATATATATCTCCAGCTTAATACATGTTTCACTGTTGCAAAAATATCAATTTAGCATTCCCACGCCACCTCATAAGAAATATTCCAGTGTTATATTGTCGTGCTTTACATGTCATAAATAACATCACTGTTTTGGAAACTGATATTGAAACTATGAATGGAAAAATCTATCGCTAAGTCTATAAAATTAATGACTAAATACTGTCCAGGCTTTGAAATTTTTAATATACGTATTATGTGTGACGTGATCTCTGTGTCAAATTTTATACAAGAATAGTTGGAAAAAGATACGAAAAATGATGTTCATTGGTTTATGTAAACTTATACCTTCTGACAAATTTAAAATTAAAATATCTAAGTGATGTTTATAGTAGATCAATAAATGCAAAATTACACATTGAACAGAAATTCTTGTTTTATTTTAACCCCTCTGCTACTGAATTGACCAACTATGAGAGTTCCTTATCTTACTTGCGTGATTAGCAATGATTGGCCGGTTCTGAGATAAACACTAAGCTGTAACACTTAGACTAATTGCAGTAGCGTAGCGTGAGGTTGGGGGGGGGCAAAGGGGGCCATGGCCCCGGGCGGCATATGAAAGGGGGCGGCATCAAGTGCCACGTCATTTTTATACTACTAGTAAACGGGGCGGCAAATTTCCAGACGGCCCCGGGCGGCAAATACCCAGGCTACGCCACTGACTAATTGCTAAATGCTTATGGCAAGTATTGTATAAGCTAAATAGCATGCCTCGTTGGTCTATTGATTGTATGTGCGACTGCTGAGCAGATTTCTGACAAGTCTTGGGCTCGATTGCTAGGTCGAGAAAAGTGCTATTGGATTATTCTATGAAATTCTCAGCTGCAGCTTGGAGTTCGGATTCGTGCCCGGTTGATGGCAATAGGCTCGTTCTATATCGCTCAGTGAAATGTGGGTGTAGGTACATTAATACACCTCTGCTGAACCTTTTTTATATATAAAGAACTTACGTGCCCAAATATACTTTAACCCATTCAGTGCCCAGTACCCGGTTCGGGGTCTATATTATATTATAGCAAAACTCTGGGTCTTTCACTGGGCAGTGAAAGGGTTCAAGGGTAAAAACCGGCAACAAAGTATGCTATATCTACTATGTTAATACACGGGTTACGGTACGGTTACTGTTGATGAACCATCCACCTCCCCATTCCACACAAAACTGCTTAGCAACATATGGGTTTTGCAGTCGGATAATAAATAATACTGAAATTATTTACCAAGAACCAAGTGTCTATCACTTAATACTCATAAACTTCTATACAACCAAAAGTGTTTTAGAGTTCTTGTCTGTTCCGTGTTAGCGCGCTATTAAATATCTTGGAGGTAATATATAATAGAGTGTATATATACCATCATCAGAACTACTAGGTACTATTTGGTTCTTTAACTAAATAATACAAAATTGTTAGAACCACAGCGGCTCAGCTGTTCGGCTCATTCATCATAGGTTAGGGTCAACATTGTGTTTTCTGTAAGCATGCTTCATGTCAACTCCAAGGAGTGCAATGCAGCCACTGCGTTCAAATATCTGAGAGTCCATCATCATTAATCACGAAAACGATATCCCCAATAATTTCATACACTTTTCCAGACCTGGCCAACTCATATAAAGGTATGCGATGGAGAATGGTGGAATTAACGATGATTTTTTGATCAACGATCAATAGTTCTTTGCCAAATTGAAACTTTTAGGACAAGCCCGCCCTGCTGAGTCCCTGCAAAGCCACTAAGCCAAGATCAACAATAATTACCATCTAGAAAATCGTCAAGTCAATGAAACCCGATGCGTCTCAAGGGATTGATTTAAACTATCATGAACCCGCTACGAAATTGAACAAGTTGATTACAACTGGGTTAAATCCAGTTGCCGAGCGGATGACCAATTAATAAGTAATAATCCCTTACTAAGTTACTACCTACTTATGTGAGGTATGGCAAAAATGCTTATACGCAGGTAACTCATTGACGCAAGGTCCGAGTAAACCACGTGGCACGTGGCTAAACCACGTAAACTTTAAACTTATAACTAGTACCTACCTGAGTGATTAATAATTAATCACTCAGGTAGGTACTAGCTATAAGTACTTGTACTGTAAGTTATTATAGTACCTATATATAAGTATTTGTACTGTAGGTTATTAATTAAATTATTTAATTAATAACCTACAGTATAAAAGCTACAGTATACTATCTGCTAGAAATAATAATGTTTAAGATATAGTAATCCAGTCGTAGTGTCATCTGGTATCGGATTATTGGAAGGTTTCATGATTTTAATTAAATTATATGGATGTAAAAGAATTGAAACGAATGAAGCTACAATACCTTGATACGGAGGTTTTAAAGATTTACATGTAGCTACCCATCTAAGTACATAAAATACGGTACAAAAATTAAATACTTTTGTATTGCTTTTAAACCAGCGCCGCCGCGTGCCGTGGGAATGCGCCTACTGGGCAATGCGTTATTTATTATTCTACAAACGATTTGCAAAGACTTGACACTATTTTAGTAAGCGGTGGTAAAAATTAAAATAAATAGATATATATCAAGTGCATAAAAAACATAGTAAGTAGGTAGGTAACGGTTTAAACATGTATACGATTTTATTAAATTAGTCTAGATATTAAACAGTCAGTAAGTATATAAACAGCTCCACATGTTCCGATTGCTCAATAATAGTGACCAGATGGTGTCTCGCAAGAGTGATGGGATCAAAAAGAGCATACCTATAGGATATATTCTCACGCTACTAAAGAGACCGATACTGACGACTTGCAGACACAAGCCCACTGCCGTCACTTTCGACCACATCTATTTAACGAACCGGTGCTTCTGAACGGCCGTCTCGTGGATGTGCAGAACAAGTCAGATGCATCCCAAAATGCCGTCACCGGTTTGCATCAATCGGTAGCGGTAACTGGGTCTTCGGCGGGTGCATCGAAGTCAATATGGGTTGTGGAGTGACTTATCTGGGACAAATTTCGTGTCAGCAGACTTGCCGTCACCGACACTAAATGCTGAGCACGCAAAGTTCGCCCCACGTGTGCTCTGCTGCCCCGACCCTGCCCCTGCGGATTATCCTATAAATTGCCGCCGCAAAACGCACTGAACTGCTGACCGTTTTTCAAGCGTCATTCAGTCAGTCTAATATCTTTCTCAGATTTTAATCTTCACGTACTTATTCGTGGAGATTTTGCTAGCTTCGTAGCAAGCATACATAGTGCTACCACAAAGAAGCCTGTGCCTGAAAAGACACCGATCCGGGCTGATGATGATTGCTTTGTGGCGGTGCAAAGGAAGAAGCGTCGGCAACGGACTAACAAGAACCGCTATGTCACAGCTCCGTAGACTTACGTAACTAGTAACTATTCGTTCCGTGAAGCCAAACAGTCCGGTGTACCTTACCTATCCCTATTTCTCGCCTACACGCCATCACTAAATACGAGGACATCGTGGAGTACGTGGGCCAAAAACTCAAGTGGGTACGCGCCGAGAGTGCAGTAGAAGTAGTACTAGAGTAGTTCTAGAGTAGTACAGTTAGTGTTGTGCGAATGCCAACATGTCTGCTGCACAGTACTTTTAGCCGCTAGATACGGCGTCCGTCGTTTCCGCGGGCAAGGGCACAAGAGCGCACAGTACCTACTAGCTACTACTTTATATACTAATACGATTTTTATATATATACCTATATAATTTACGGACATCGCAACGTACAGATGTTTCATATTGTTAAAGTGCAATTAAATAAAATATGGAGCACGCCGCGATCGAGCTGTCCGTATTTTGTTAGGAGAAATATGAGATCATAAACTATATATTCAAACTGCGGGCGGGACTATGGCAAAACCCTACTAAGTGCAAATGTCATTTTCATAGTACACACACTACGCAAGCGCCTCTAGCGGCAATGTCAGAATGAATGAATGAATACTTATTTGCTTTATAAGTATACCAACCATTTATAATGTACATTATAAATGGTTGGTATACATAATAATAGTCTCACTTAAACTGCGTCGGGAAAGATAATACTATATGCCCGATATGCATAAACTTATAATTAAATTGTTAATATCTATAACATCAATTTGATACATTATAAAATATAAAGTTTCAATTTTTATTTCTTATTATTTAAATACAACTAAGTATATTATTTATATATTATTATAATATGTATATATATATACGTATATATATTATTACAACCATATTATTATATATAACTATTATTGCAATAAAATCACGGATAAAATTAATAAGAAATGAAAAAAATATTCCATTATTATTTTATATATGCTATAAATGTGTCAAAGATGTACGTTATTAAATCGTTGAATTATAAATTACAGCAGTTACGGAACGCGGCCGGTTTGACAACTTTGACGTTGGTCCGAAACTTGTGCGATAGCAAGTTTTAGTAGTGTTTTTTCTATAATTTTGTGTCAAGTTTTAATTACATAAAAAAAATATTCGTACTTTTTATTAGCAAGTTTAGCTTTCCATCACTTTATTGGAAACTTTAGTGTTGTCACTTGGTGGAACTTTCAAGAAGTTTTACAGTGTTTTGTGTTGAGAATTCGACAAATTAACAAGTTCTTGAAGTTTCCATGCTTTTTATCAAGGAATGGCAGATTTTCCCAACGAGCCTAATACTTTGCAGTGTGACCAGTAAGTATAATCTTTATTTCACCTTGACCAGCACTTTAAATCCTTCAACTACAACAAACAACCTTTTCAATAACTTTTTACGTATTGTTAAGACGTGTTTTTGTCTCAGTTATGTTTTTATTTTGTTTGAGAGTTGTCAAAATGATTAAATAAACTAACTTTCTAGGAGTCATAATCATAATCATAAATCATGGTATTGACAAAAATAACCCTGGTTTAGTTCTGTCTACAGTCCTTGTCATTGTTGATAAGCCAAATGTTGTCATTCATGAACGTAACATGTTCTTAATCAAAACCTTTTTCAAATTAAAAAACAAAAAACAAACGCTCAAGTTTCATGAAAATAATTTAGTTTTTTTTTATGAATTATTCTTAAGTAATTTTGAATTCAGAGTGTGTAAGACTTAGTTTATAAATGTTTATCTAACAGGTTATATATTTTTTAATTAAGTGAAGTTATTTGAAGTGAGTATAAAAAGTAAACTTTACTGGTGTAGTGCTCAAACTTATACTAGGTACTCTGAAGGTTTGTTATACTTTTTTAGGGTTCTTGATTTTAATTTTTATGTCTTCATAAAATAGTTATAAAAGTAGGTTATATTTAGAAGCACCATAAAAGTCTTTATAAAAGTTATAAATTTGTTTTGTAGAGTAATTTTATTTTATTGGGTTGGTGTGAGTGTAATAGCTCCCATGAAGGAAAACTATTGTTACTTGTAAACTATTGTTTTGTGTTGGGGGTGGCCTTGAACCATCATATTGGTCTGGTTGGTCACAATGAGTCTTAAAATAATGCTGTAAACAAGATGATATATCTTGTTTATAGTATTATTTTAAGACTGCTTGTAAGCAACCAAATTTTTTTCACACTTTAGTCTATAGCAAACCTATGTTTTATCTGTCTAGCTGCTAATATGACATTTTATGTTTATTAAATGTTTGTTTTTGGGTGAATATAAACTTTTCTACTATGAGAGTGGTGAGTAAGATGTTTATTTATGTAAAACCTAGGCAGTTGCTGGGCTTCTTAATTATTTTAATTATAATGACAGTTGTCAGATAACATACTAAGTAGAATCTTGATATTTCAAATGTCAAGGGTAATGCACAAAACTTCGACTTACTGAGTCTGCGACTTAACAAGAAATGTTTGTAAGGTTTCACGATTTTTATACATTTGAATTATTAAAGACAACGGGTCTAGATCGTGTAATTTTATTGAGGTATAAATACCTTTTTAACCCGACGTTTCGGCTGACTTGCATCAAGTGCACCGTGGTCACGGGAAGACTGTTGACTGACTTGATGCAAGTCAGCCGAAACGCCGGGTTAAATAGGTATTTATACCTCAATAAAATTACAAGATCTAGACTTAACAAGAAGTTCGCGATATGAAAATTTTGATTTGAGAAGGCGCAATTTTTGGTTGAAAAATCTAATTTAGGTTTGTTCATTACCTTATGGGACACCGCTGTGTGACTTAGAAAGTTTAATGAATAGATTCATTAATTGCACATGTACTAGGCACAAACAATATAATAAATATACCGGACATTTTTTTTTAATTTTGTTGCTTCGAGTATAGTGAATTGCAAGTAAGATGTCATTATGTTTTACTACTTAACTTCAACTTATATAGTCTGATTTTTTATAAATATGGATTATTGTGTATAATTATAATTATGTACTAAAATGCCTATGCAGGGAAATAACATTTTGTTTGAGTTACAAAGCTTAAATATATGCGAGTTTAGCAGAAGGGAATGAATGAATGAATGAATGAATTTTTTTTTCGAATTACTGAGGATTTCGACTTAAGAAGATTCTATTATCTAGATTCCACTGTAGTAAGAGTGATAACACTCACTAGTGATGTCTTAGCATAGGAAATATCATTCAAATCAGGTTGTTAATGTTACTAATAAAATCCTTTTATTAAAAGGCAATAAATTGTCGTAAATCAAGCTTTAAAAGTTCATACAACTTCAAAGTTAGTTAAGTAACCCTAATTTACTTTTCAATAAAAAAGTTTGCCACATGACATAACCTTTTAAGGACTTTGTATCCTCACAAATTTAGTTATTTACCTACTTCACTGGCTCAACAACTCAAAGTGGACCTTGACCTCCAACAACCTCTTACAAAAGTATGTCGAACTAAATTTTATACAGATGTGACAAATAATAAAACTGGCCAAGTGCGAGTCGGACTCACGCACATACAAAATTAGCCAAAAACATGGCGTTTTTTGTATGGGAATTATTAATTATTTATTTTATTATTAAACTAAAAATACAACTGAGTATTTTGTGAATATTTCAAGTGCCTATCTGTTGCCATATTGATATCGAGCAAAAATATCGGGTTTGTTGTATGGGAGCCGCCTTAAACATTAATTTTATTGTGTATTTAGTATTTGTTGTTATAGCGGCAATAGAAATACATAATTTGTCAAAATTTCAACTGTCTAGCTATCGCGGTTCTTGAGATACAGCCTGGTGGCAGACAGACGGACGTACAGACAGCGAAGTCTACTAAAAATAGGGTTGATCTATTTTTTCTAAATTTAAATGGGACCGACATCAGAGTATACTGTTTCCAATATATTTTTTATCAAAATCGGGCTACTCTAAAAATTATGCGCAAAAAAAAAATATACGCGTCGACTTGAGAACGTCTTTCTGTAGTTTCTGCCTTCGTCTACGGAAAAAAGGAGTGAATGTATAGACGTAAAACAAAGTTGAATTGACTATGATAAGTAAAACTTCACAGTGACAAGCGTTTCAGGCCTGGCCTAGTAACGCCGCCGCCGCCTCCCGTACGACCAGCGGTCGACCAGAGGTCGTTAGTGTTTGGTAATTTTGAATTCATTGGTTAGACTTCAAAAACATGAAGGATAATCGCAATCTTATCGTTCTGTTTTACAGAAGTCATAAAATAACAAATAAATAAATATATCTGAACATTATGACACAGCCCCATCTTGTTCTGAGCTAAGCAATGAGGCTTTGTGTTACGAGTATGTACTAGAAGACGTATAAGGATATTACGTGCCAGGTGAATTTTCGAATTCAACTTGAAAACACTATTTTCGTACTAGAATTTTTGGATATGATCATTTCGCTTTTTTATATATTTTTTAGTAGATTATGTAGTATAATTACTGTACAACACTCACACAACAACAATACAATCTCCGCAAAATGGTAGCTTTCGTTATTCTTCTAAATGGCCACTTCAAATAAGCTATTAACAAAAATTCTAATAGCTACCTAGCTAGCTAAACCTTAGGAAAAAGAATCGCATAAATAAATTACTGACTCCTATTGTGAATCGACTAATAAGACATATCAGATGCGGTTAGCCTAACTACCTACATACACTATCGCCTTTTTCCCATGGGGGTAGGCAGAAACTACAGAATGCCACGCGCTACGGTCCCCGCATATTACTTTTGCCTCGTCCACATTCATACATCTCGTCATGCACGCGCGGCTAACTATGACTTATTAAGAGCTCAAAATGTTCTATACTGTACGTGCCTCGAAGCTAAAAGCTTCGATGCTTTACTATTTACATGCATGCTTGCTTTACAGTGTCCTTCGCCTGGATGACATTGACATTGTATAGCAAGAGCCAAAAACCAAGTAACTCCTGCAATGTGAGTTTCAACGACAAGCAGTGGCGTAGGGCCATCTAGGTGACCGAGGGTTTTTATGAGTTGCCATGATTAAAGTCATATTGCAATCTATTTTATTTAGATTCCGATAACGGGATATTTTTTGCTTATTCCATACAAAATACTAATCAGGTTTTGGGGGCCCCGGGGCGCTGCCCCGCCTAGTCCTTCGGTAGCTACGTCAGTGACTTCGAAGCGTTCGTGCATTTATCAGTGTTTAGTTGAATCTCTTAGAAGAGAACTTTATAGCAGCATGGGGTTCCGTGGCTTCCCAGCACCAGTCTTTATCGCACGAACGTACCTCACATGCTTAACACGAATTGTATGAATATAATATAGGTACATTCAAAGGTTAAAATGGCCTGAAAGCGAAGAAAAAGACATAGTGCTACATTTTTGTAATCATTTTTCAAGATTTTACTTAGTGCGGACCAAGACGACAATACAATAAATTAAGAATATTACTTCGAAGCCAACTGACCCTGCGTGCGAAGGTGGTTAATTAGGACATTAATTGTAGCTATTTGCTATTTTCGGTTATTTCTCTTGATAAATCACAGGCGGTTTCTATCAAAATTAATTAGGTAAGTACCTGAAACAAGGTGACAAGAGCAGATGAAACTGTAATCAAACGCTTGCCTATACTGGATAAAAAAATATTTCTTACAAAATCCGTGAAAGGTATATAAGTCGCAAATGTAGTATATAAATAAACTATTCGCTAATCCTCATAAACACAACTGCAGTTCCCTAACTACCCAGAGCGTAATAATGGTATTATTAAATTCAGTGTTGTATTTCAGAATAGCAAACGATGAGCCGTACTGCATCCGAGCCAGTCTGTTTGCTTGAACGATATTATTGTTAATTACACTAGCACAATTACTTGCTTGCGTTTAGTTAGATTGGGACCTAATACAGTGCAGCTGTCTATATCGATCGGAATGAGGATGATGCCTGTTAGTTGATTAAATGAAATGAAATACAACACCGAAGCGCCGACTACTGAATAGAGACGGTCATTGATAAAGCAATATGAAAATAATTAGTACGTCTGGTTGCAACCACAAAATAACTAATAGTATTGTTGAAGTAAACCTATTTTGTTCGAATTTCATCAAGGATTATTGATATTTTTCTAATCTCGACGTTTCGGGTCCTCTACACCGTCCCCGGGCAGACTATAATGCCTAAAGGATCCTAAACAATAAACATTATCTATATATGGCTATAAAGTCCGCAAAGTGTAGTTTTAATTGACGACCCGTTTAGCTCAGCCGTGGGTAACGCTGCCTCCTGTGCTATGGGTCCCGGGGTCGAATCCCGGTAGGGACAAATGTTTGTGTGATGAGCATCAACATTTGTATCCGAGTCATGGATGTATCTGTGTATAATATTTATGTATTTACAAAATAAGTATAAATGTAGTATATCAAGTAATATCAACCATCTAGTATCCGTAACATAAGCCTCGTTGCCTACCACGGAACGGTGTAATAATGTCCGGAAATATTTATTTATTTATTATTTCAGTGTCTAATATTCGTATAAGTATATGAAATCAGTATAATAATATTGTTATTTCAGTACCTATGTAATAAACCATTCGATTCTTCAGCGATCGGCTTCTATTCGATCCACGTAACGAACAGACATTTGTATGGCGTACCTACCTACATATAGTTGTTCTGGGTGTAGGTGTTGAAACACTACGATAAAAGAAAATCCTAATAATGGCAACGTGATTTTAATAAACAGCATGTAAACAGCGAATACAGAATTTAATGAAGTCGGTTAAAAATAGAGTGAACACACACAGTATCAACGCGCGAGCGAGCCTTTTCTTTCAACTTCATGAGCTACGGTTACTGTTTACCATCAGGCGTGCCGTAAACAAAATTTGCCACCGTCGTGGTCTAAATTAAAATATCCGAATAACCCTTAGGTACTTGGGTTTCCGTTTTAGCGTTTTAGTTTTATAAAACATCAGCGTCTTACCCAAATAATGAGATGCAAAGAGGCATGTTTTAGTCAGGTTTTAATACCATCAGGCCTGATTTATCAGGTTTTTCATCGTCAGATAATACAGTGGTGTGAGGTGTGAGGTGTGACGTTTTGTCGCGACGTGGTCGTCAGCTTCGTCATTGTCTATAGATAAATGTCGGGTTACGAGGGGTTTCCTGTACGGGTTATATACTTGTAGCAGTCTTTCACTAACACAATATGTTACTCCGCGAACAGCTCCCGCTTACGTTTACGTGACGAAAGTACTTATCAAGCATTTAGGTTATAGTAAAACTGTTTTTACTGAATCTTTCACTATTAGGTCACTTGTTAATCGTTCAATTTCTTTAATAGCAGGTTTTTAAGGTGGTTAACCTGTTTTTGAAAAAAGCTTTTGTTTTGCGTTAAGAATGTCAAAAAACGTTGAATCAACTCTATTATCCAAGTTTGGATTTTAGTTAAGCAATAGATTATAGTTAACAATTCAGAGCAAAGAATTAATACTTAATAATTACTAACTTATCGTTTGTTTCCCAAATAAAAATAAAACAATCGTTTATTAAGGTATACAAGATCTAACATTAATAATCGTTAATGACAGAAATATTTTGTTCTTAAAATTATATAAAAAACATCAGTTATTTCTTTATCGAAATCTCGATAATAGGCAGCTACAACATTAATAGAGCCAACCACTAAAATATAAGCCATGATTTATGGAAGCTCATGTAAAAATACAATATTAGGTATTTACCAACAAGATTATATGTACATGTTATGAAATTATCCTAAAAAATCACCTATCCACAGATGTTTTTACTGTTACACTACGTTTTTGAATTACAAAAAATTCTCCTAATGATATAAATGTATCATCATCATCATCCCATTAATGTCCCACTGCTGGGCACGGGTCTCCTCTCGATTGAAAAGGATTAGGCTATAGCTATACCTACCTATATTATTGACGATATACGTGTATAACCATCAAAAGCTTATTATACTTTCTATTTGTAACATTATATCTTCTTATATTAAGGTAATGTTTAAAACAAATTAAGTAACAAACTAAAATTACACAGCGCAATCTAGTTCTGAGCTAAACAACGAGGCTCTTGTTACGGATACAAGATAAAGAAATAATAACTTATTATAGGTACAATAAATACAAAAGTCCGTCATCACACAAACATTTGCCTATCACGACTGGCAGCGTCGATTCCGCAGCGCTAATAGGCTCGTCATCAGACTCCTTCACGTTGTCACTCTACCGATCGCTGACACTTTGGATCCATGAGACGTCACGTCTTGTTGCCAAGTCGTCACGGAATCGTTCGTGCTAGGTCTGCAGGTCAGACAACACACTATCGTATCGTCAGTATCGTTATCTTTACATACGACACTGGGATGTGACTTGCATGACGTCCGCGATTCCTAAGTAGATACCTACATAAGTAATACCGCATATTTGTTTAAGTCGCGTCGTTTGCACGTTATCGCGGAATAAATACGACGCGTCTATCACCATGCAACAATTTTTTTATGAGGACGTCTATAAAAATAGGGTGATTTTATACTGACTTTTGCGAAAGTGTCCTTCAATTGATCCTAAAATGTCACTAATTATTATGTCCAATTTATTATATTGGTGAATGTATAAAAAGTGTATCTAAAATTACCAATTTGAGGTGATGTAATAGAAAACATTATGATTTTTTATTCTTTTACACATCCTTTTACATTATTATTCGTTTTTTTAGAACAGATAACTAGATTTTCATGTAGAATTAAAAAATCCATCTTCTAATTTTACGAACAGAAAATAATATTTCTATGTCAGTTATTGGAAACTCTACATAACAGAGCTGTGGGTTTATATCCCAAGCATTCCTGATATTATAGGTAAGAATGTAGGCAGCCTCCCTACAACATACCTACTGTTCAATGTCCGCTCTAGGCCTCTAGGTCCTATGTGATTGCTTATTGCCATTTACTTTAAAATGAGGCGTACTCACGCGTGCTTAAATATCATGAATTATATTATAACACCTACAAGCACACGCGGTCAATTCAAAGGATTGATATGTCGTATTGTTGCAGTATCTAATGCACACACACAGGTTAGGAATGCAACTATTTTAAAATATGTAATAAAATAAGCTACTCCTGCTGAGCTACATGATGATTAATATCAGATGAGACTGACAGCTACGGTTCTTACCTCACAAACAATACAGAGGTCGCTCAATATAGTACACCTAAATAATGTACGAAATGTGAAGCCATAATTCTGTAAAGTTAGTCTCGCTGATTATTCTTAGAGGTCAGGTTGATATGTAAAATAGCCAGAAAAAAACTGTGTAAAAGAAAATTAAATCAATATCAATATAATTATGTACTGTAAGTACAAGAGAAAAATAAAATAATATTATTGGCACACATGACAAGACCAAGCTGATAAAAAACAAGTATACGAAATAATAATAATACAAAACAAGTACTAAATCTGTGCTAAAGGGTCCGATATACTGTACCCCGATAGAATCTGTAAAAAGAAGCATATAAATAAAATAAATGTAATAAACTAAAAGAAATAAGCACCTACGCAAAAAAAGAGTCTTCAAAAGATATAGATAGAACGATAGAAGATAGAATATTCTTTATTGTACAAAATATACCACAATATGGAATATAAACAGGAAAAAGTACAATCGGCGTTCTTATCGCTAAAAGAAATATAGTTACAGAAATACACTATCATTAACCCTATTTCAGAGGACAGTTCGCTCGCTATAATCTTTTTAAACATGCATAATGTCCACAATGTCACTCATGTCTGTCCTGTCATATTGGTTCACTTAAACGGCCAGGAATAGAATATTGCAAAAGTTTTAAGCACCTACACTTAAACCTTCCATTGGTCGCTTTTACTTATTCGTAGGACACGGCGACACATAGGAAGTACAAGACAAGCCACAAGGCACATTTTCTGGAATAATGACATCTGTATGTGCTTTTAATAAATATATTTGTTGTTTGGGTTTACTGATATTGTTACTTTTGATTGATTGTTGATAATTGATTATTCACATGCTGAATGTTGAGGTGTCGTGTCAACTCGATGTCGAAAATCCTTTGTGTTTTACTGATGTGTTACTAAAAATAAAAGTAATCACAATCGTCAAGGCAAACGTAAAACAGATGCTCGCAATGTGGTCCCGTTCTTGAACCAAAATCTTGAAGGTCACATTTTTACAGAGATATGAAAGAAATAGAGAGATCCAGTGCTCTAAAATCACACTTATAGCAACACCAGATAAGAAAAAACAACAGAAATACCTGATATGTTAAACACAAGGGTCCGTTCAAGGACAGATTTGGCAAAATTATTCCAATCAAATATTTATTCTTAAATATAGTTTTTTTCTACTAGAACGATTCCAGTCGCGTCGCTGTTAAACAAAAACATTTGAAGTTAGTCATTTCTTTAGAAGGGTTTCTTGTACTTTTATACATTTAAAATTCCGTTTACTTTCGTGTATGGTGTGACGTGACATAACCTGACAGGCCACTTATACGATGAATTAATGAGTGCCACTGCTATTTCCAACGAAAGATAAACTCTTCGTGAGAAGCTAGTGTTGTTTGGAAGAACCAAACAAGAAGGACAACCCCAAGAATATAAATAGAAATAATCGCGATACAATTACTTCCAAGACACTCGTAGCTTATATAGGTTTGGTTGGTTGGATATTCAAGGTACACTGTAAGGATGAATATTGCAATTCGGATTGAAGACCACCAAATATATCTGCAATCGCGAAGTTTTAGGCATCCAAACCACCAATACCAACGATAAAATTACGCGCTATAGAATTGATAATCTGGAATCGAATCGTTATTGGTACAAATTATTAAAATATGTTGACTGTGTAGTAAATGAAAACGACGCCACCAACTACAGCTCAATTTTGTAACTCCTTGATGTGACTGACTTACCACTGCTCAATTTACGACTGAAGGTTCGCTCAATAGTCATCGTTATTAAATATAAACCACCAAAAACGATGCAATCGCACGCATTTGTTAACGAAACGAGAAATATCGTTTAAACAAGGTACTTCACTGAAGAGAATTAACCTGAAAGCAAGCCATCCAGAAAAATAGATAGTTTTGATAAAGAAAATGTCTTGCTGACATACCATAAAAATACCATTGAAATACTTGATGTTTGTACTTTTATTAAATTGCTTTTATCCTAATAAACTATTGATGAATTTTTACTAATTATGCATTTTATCGCGTTAACAAAATCTAACTTCAAGTCTAGCTTAAGTTTACATGACATTTATTGACTGTTAGGCGGTACGAAGTTCGCCAGGTCAGCTATTATATTATTACTTACAATAATAATTAACTTAAAGACAGAGCTATAGCAGTTCCGGTGTCTTGTTATTTTTAGCTGATTCAAGGTTATTCTCATCTCGTTGAAGTCCATGTTAGGGATATCTTCGGTATAATGGTGGACTAATTTGACATGTGGCTTTAAAAAAAAAACTTTATAGGCCTAACCCAATTTCGATATAATATAATCTACCATTTAACCATTACCATTCTAAGCCCTTAGAGCTATTAAATACATTACCTAAGTAACATTTCGATGGCGAAGCACTTGACTGCGTTTAACAGATTATGGTCGCCAGTGCCATGCTTATAACGAAAAACGTCGAAATTAATTCAATAAACTAATGCAATAGGTAATTTTTTAATAAGTATCTCACCTCTGGCAAAAATACACGCTAATTAGTGATTCAATGAAAATACTTTACATTAAACAACGAGTGCATATAATACTTGACACGTAGTCATATATTCCCTGGAGTCATATTGACAGTGCCCAGTGGAAGTAGGCGCAAAATTTTAATTTGCTCTCATATGCCTAGTACCAGTAACCGGGAATTTTGTCCAGTATTCAACATTGCTGGCTCCGTCCAACGAAGTTGAATACTGAACTAAATGCCCTAAGCTAAGAGGACTGGCTTGTGTGTACGCGCTCGTGGGATCATTCCAGAGCTTTTATATTTATTGCTAAACGGGCTCGTTATTCCACGAGGGGCTGTTCCAGCTAACGAGCTTAATCGCCTGTTAACGAACGTCATGGATCGGGATTAACCTGACCCATAGTGAAAAAGTCATTAGCAGCTACAATCAGGTAACATTCAAGTTCATTGAGTGATGTTCGAAATACATCTTATGTTGACTATGAGGTTGGCGCGCGTACAACAGTCTTTGGAATATACGTAGGTAGGTAATTAAATATTTGTTATTCATTTGTTGTTCATAATTCACGATCTTATAGTTCTTCCAACTGCCCAATCTTACATTATAATAATTATGATTAAACACTTAAAGTTATTATCTAATATATAAAATTCTTGTGTCACAGTTTTCGTTGCTATACTCCTCCGAAACGGCTTGACCGATTTTGATGAAATTTTTTGTGCTTATCCGGTATCTATGAGAATCGGCCAACATCTATTTTTCATCCCCCTAAATGTTAGGGATAGTCCACCAACCCCTATAAAGTGGCAAAACAACGTTTGCTGGCTCAGCTAGTCACTCTATATGATTCTATCTGTTAGTAAGTAATTTTGTGAAACAATAATTATTGTCATAATCCATCCACTAAAACGAAGAAATAAATATATATATATATAAAAACAAAAACACGCACTATATTCCAAAAGCAGAAACTGCAAAACAATACGGGATACAATCTCTGCTTCGTATTTCATGTATCTTGTCATAATTATGTATATGTATATGTATACATGCGCGCCGGATGCGAATAGGTACTCCGCAGTTGAGCTTTTTGAAGGAGTTTACCAACTGGGTCGTTGGATGTCCTTCTAGGGGATACATATGTACATCGACGTAGTTTCAACTCAATGTTTCCACTGGCATTCGCCATATAAACCCTATTCGGGTATTCGTTTTTCCTCATGCCTTAACTGTGGTAGTACATTGCGTACTGAGATGGTTTACCCATTTATTTACACTTGTTAAATGTATCGAGTATCGAGAGGTTATATTTACATATTCTGATCTCGGTAGATGCTTAGCCTTACTGATCGATTAATCGGTTGGGTTATTATAAGAATAAAGAAACGAATCCCACTTACTGCTTTGATTCATCACCATCATGATCAACCTATTATCATCCCATTACTGGGCACGAGTCTCCACTCATTTCAAAAGGGACTAGACAATAACGGGTTGATGGTCAACTGTCATGGTCACAGTATTCTTATAAATTCCGACTTTCCGAATAAAACGTTCATAAGAATGTGATCTAAATATGCTTTTGAAAACATTGACTATTCTAGAATAATATGATTCGTTGTTTGGATCACGCTACGGTGTAACCTATTGTCATAAACAACGTTTTGTGATTCATTCTGGAACATTGCACACTTGTAAAGCAATGAGCATACATAATGCATTGATGTGTCGCAATTAATCAATGTGTTGTGGAATTGCTTGATCCTGCATCGTGGTTTGTCTAGTGGGAAGTGGCTGCAGAGGTCCTGGGTACGATCATCAGGTTCGCGTGATTATGCAGCAAGCAGCAAAGCATCATTATGGAATTATTAGTAGCAGTTCAGATTTGCCTGGCAACTAGCCACTTAATTATGGGACTTGAAAACTTACCGGTGTAAACTGTAGATATATAATGAGTAAATCTCTGCCTAACCCCTTGGAATACATTAAATGTAAATACGGTCCGTTAATAGTATTTTTTTAAACTTCGCTGTCCTAGCAATTTCTCCTGTGTTGTGTGCAACACACAATTATTCACAATGCATAAACACCCAGATCCGATATTTTTTATACCTAACCGGGACCTAACTTGCAACACGCGACCACTATCCTAACCGTACCTACCGTCATTCTGTTGTCATATTTCTGTAATCTTAGTCAAGATTACAGAATAATAATAAGATAAAGTTTCTTAACCAACACCGTCGACCTTTCATATGAAACGGGGCTGAACCCAACCTCAACTACTTACTGCAAATATTTTATCGGCATTGTTTTACTTTTTTAAAGCGATACGTTGTTGGCATTGCAAAATACATATTATTCTAACTGCATGATTATTTTAGTAGTACCTACTCATGACCTTCAAGAGGCGAGCATATTCTTTTCTGAAAGGCCGGCAACGCAATTTGCACGTCCTCTGGTGTTGCAGATGTCCATGGGCGGCGGTGATCACTTACCATCAGGTGAGCCTCCTGCCCGTTTGCCCGTTATTTCAATAAAAATAAATAAAAAATAAAATATTCCTTAAAGTGAAGTCATACCGGTTTATTGAACGTCCGAGTTATGGTCTGAATAGTTAATCATTTAGATACATAGAATATGATTTTATTTTCTTAGGGGCAAAAAGCAGTTACATGCCAAACTTAACTTAAGATTTTTAAATTAGCACCAGACTTATACATATAATACACAAATAATTATGTAACCCACACCATTGTCCACAAATTACAAAAGAATATAAAAAAAAATAGACATACTGTGTGCATACAGTGTCTAAATTGAAATATAAAAAAAAATTGTACTTAAGAAGTTAGTAACTATTGCTCTCTCTCCCCTGAAACGATGTTTGGAAAAAGCAAATATGTCAAGCTCCACAATGTGAATGCATGCATGATTAAGATTAAAATGAACGATTTACATATGTACAACACAGGAAAATAATTTTAATTCATTAAATTATATTATTAATGGCACAATGAAAGTAGGTTTTATTTCAATTAACGACTTACATTTACTTCAATTTTAATTTACATGAATATATTAATGAAATAAGGGTAAGTACAGGGGTAATTCTATAAATAAGTAGAACTATGAAGAAGAGAAGGACCAATGAATTTTGTCATAAAAGCACTCTTGACATCAATCAACGCTTATCGCAACACACTCAACGTGTTTAGTGATGCGACTTGTAATGTCGTTTGACAAAGGCAAGTCTCTAATTCGCCAGCTATGTTTGAGCCACCGGTCTATTTGCAGGTAAACCCGGCGCCCGCGGCGGTGACCGCGTCCCGGTCTCATGACGCGATACAGACACATCAGGTACCTACTCACCACTATACATAACATAAGGCACTTAAGCATTACCACGAGCTATTCGACAGATATTGTACAACTTCACTAATTTAACTAAAACTGCTAATCATGAACGACAATAATAATATGTAGAACTGTTTCATCTCACACAAATATGAACATGTTACGCTATTTATACATTGCTAATGTTGGAATAAAAATCACGTATTCAACTCATTGTTTTGTGAGAACGAAAGAAAAACCTGGGCTAAAATACATATAATCTGCGTGTTTTGTACGAATATTTATATAATTACTAGCTGCCTAGAAACCTGCATGCTTGAGGGACTTTCTCGATGGCATGTGAAGTCTGCCAACCCTCCGTAGGCTAGCGTGGTGGACTATAGCCTAATCTCTCTCAAATGAGAGGAGACCCGTGCTCAGCAGTGGGACAATAATGGGTTGATGATGATGATGATTGTAACAATAAGGCTAACATGCTCACGCAACTTCCAAAAGTCAGTGAGGCAGGCCTCTGGTTTGTGACTCGCGACCTTTGACTTCACAGCTTATATGTAATCGGGTTGCGGAGGTCTGATTGCAGTCGCTTCGCGTAAAACATTGAGTAAGATTTCGTCGATGTCCGCAATACAGTGTTAACCGTCATTAAAAATTCCGATCACTAAATTCTGCGATTGGTTGCGATTATTTGATTCGTTGTCACTCCTTAAGTTTTATCGTGTGGCTCCACCTTTTAGGCGGTTCTAGAACGCGGTAGTTTGTGTTGTTGTCTCCTAAAGTGCATGAGATTTGGTGGATTTGAACCGGCGCGGCGCACAGTGTCGCGAGTCTTTATCATAAATGCTTATTTGCGACCCTTTTACAGGTGATTTTCTGATATGGTAACATAATTTAGAATACTTTGTTCACCTTATATGTATATAGGTAGTAATTAAATAACTGTCTAAGTATAATATTATAGTAAACTAGCTGATGCCCGCGACTTTTCCGCGAAAGTTTCATACTAACTTTGCACCCCCGTTTTACCCCCTTAGGTGGTAATTGTGGGGCCTGCGTTGATATGTCGGTCAGTCAATCATAAAGTCAGTCAGCCATTTTCTCCTTTTATATATATAAGATAGATATGGGTAAGTAAACATTAATGATTTGTGAAACAGTTGTGAGCGCACGAATACATTTCTTACTTCAATTTCAAGTGATATTCATATTTTATTGGTGTTATATTATATTAGTCATCTTAAATAGATACAAAGAATTGTGAATTTTTAAAAATAGTTTTTTTTTGTATGAGAGTGATAACGTATTGAAGATCCAGTATCAGTACCAGTATTTCTAATACTGAACATAAAATATAAAACTTGGCTTGATAACTATTTAGCTACAGATAAAATATGACATCAGCTAATATTCCATCAAAGCGCGGTATTCCTAGAAGCGACTTTACAGATATTAATTTAGCTTCTATATAACGTTGAGTTTTGTTTTGGACTTGACTGAAAGAGACAACCAATTTATATTTTTTATATCCATGGTACAATATACAATGTACCAACATCCGCATGATTGAATGATTGTTTAATTCTGTAAATATATCTTTTTAAAGACACTTTTACAAGTCATGTAATTTTTTTTTGTATCTAGTTGACATCGGCATTTCTTAACTGACGACCTCTGAGAAGAAATGCCGAAACAAACTCAGAGAATCATGGTCTCTTTTAAAGTCCAAACATTTTGGTTACAATATGTGAGCCTGACTATGTAGGTTAGTCTGAGATGGCTTGACGTCCACCTTCTGAATCCTCTTACCCAAGTACGAAATAAGAAGATTGAGAGAAGTTTTCAGTGTACATAATATATTAGGTCATTCGACCGAATTAATAGTCTTTTCCAATACCAATTGGCCAGCTTTCTGAAGATGCGTTTGAAGGAAAACTATTAAGATAGGTACTAGAAATTTTAGAAAACACAATAAACTCAAACCTCAAGACCGGGTACATATTAATCCCGATCTAATTGCTGTTGTTTACTTCCGACCGTTTAATATTTATAATTTTACGGCGGAGTCGGGTCGCACGTTATGACGTTACACTTAGTATTTTATGTATTGTATGCGACCTCTTTTAAGTTTAGAATTGGGGAACTATATATTTAAAATAAAAAAGAAGAGGAAGAAAAACAAAAGGCGGAGACGGCGGACGTCAAGCGAAAAAATTAATAAAAATATAATTAATAATAAATAAAATAGTGAAATCAACAGCGTCGACCAGGGGGTAAGTGCGTAGTATATTTAAGATTTTATTAGTTTTTTTTATTTTACAAAAGTTTTCACCACTGGCACGGGAACCGTGCTGTCGTAGATTTCCTAAATTGATCTTAAGATCAATCATAATATACATAAGATATTATACTATTAGATCACACACACATTTAAAAAACATTTTAGATACTGATTTAAGGCATATCAGTTAAATTTCTTTGTTTTGGTTACATTTCTATATATTTTAATTTAAACATGTAATTTACCCAAAGTTAGATTTATGATAAAATGTTCTATGAAGTCAATCACTGTGCGGCGCGGTGCTTATCGCAATGTCACTTACCAGTGCTACGACCTGCTCCCCTATACGATCTCACTACAATTGGCCTATTCGCTACGCCGCGCACAAGAAACCTCGCCCAAGAATTTCCTACAAGATACGCTTACGAATTCTGTTGCGAGTTCCTATATCAATATTTTACTGAGGAATCTCGAAAGCATATGACTATGTTATTTTGTCCCCTTGCTCATAACATAGCCTTGCTTATCTTATGTTTATGTGCTACGGGGCGCCTGTTTTTGCTGATAGGTCCACCACTAGCATTGATATTTTTATGTAAACCGTATAGGACTGTTAGTACCTACTGCACTACCAGTACTCGCAGAATCGCTGCCGCCCTGCCGGTCGGTCTCGAGGCACAACTACGTGCATTAAAATATTTCTCATTGAGAGTGCACTAGAAAATTGATTTTCTTGTAGATTCGGGCTAAGATTCGTAGATTCGTGCGTTTAAGCGTTTTTGTCATACCTGTTATAGGAACCAGATAGCTTTATATGTATATAGGACTCATAATTTATTAATTTCTTATCCGTGATAATTGGCAACTGGGAAACTTACCTTCACCCAGCTGTAAGAGTATGTTCTTATCTCAATGACATTTTAAATTATTAAGACATTTAAGAATCAGATTTTCTGGATAGTTGATTTTGGCTTACAGGAATTGCAGTTACCTACTAGGGACTTAATGTGGTCGGCATGTCCCCAAGAAATACACCCAGCAGCAATATTTTAACTGTTTCATGTAGGCGGGTTGCCAATGTACACGCCGGAGCTCTAATCCACTCAAAAGTGGACACTGTGTGTGTAGGTAGCTAATAAGCACCATATGCGTGTGTGATCTGTTAAGCACGCACACACTTTGGTGTGTGTGTAGTAGGGATTCGGGTGGTGGGCAAGTCCCATATAAAAAAATAAGACACTGTTATGAATTTATCGCGATTTCATTCCGACGAAACGGAAAAAAATTGCGCCTTTTAGAATGTTGCCATGCATTGAACAAATAGTACAAATGCATTTAGGTAATTCTCCCGCTTTTTAAAAAAAAATTGTATGTGCTTAGTGGTGTGATCAATGGGCTGTGATGTGAAAAGTCCTCCTGTCTCACCCAAGGTTAAATCCAACCCGCACCACGGTCTTTCAGAAGTTACGTGCGTATTTATTACATGCTCAAACCGTGAAGAAAAACATCGCGAGGAACATACTATAGATAGTCTAATCGAGATTCAGACAAGCAGTGGGACAATAATTGATGATGATAGATACTGAAATGGAAAACACTTTTGATGTGAAACATCTATAGCCGCACGTAAAACCGATTTCTGGCGTGGCGAAAGCGTCGCCACGAAATTTAAATTTGATTTTAGTTCTATTTTCAAGTTTACCTTTTTTTTTCGAATTGTGAATTGTATTAAACCTCTTTGAGTTTGTGTTAATATGTTTCTTTTAACACTATATTTTTGATGTGGAACAAAATTGTAATATTTTATTTTATGATTATGACATATTAAGTTAGTTCCTATCACAATATGTTCTTTTCTGCATATTACTTTTACAAAATAATGTCGATGTTTCACATCTGCCAGGCGTCCCGTGACGGCTCACTGTTTTTTTTTTTTAAATATATTTTTAGTGCCTTTTTAAAAGTATACCTGGACTTCTGGTGTTTTACATTTCTACGTAATTTGTTGTAAAGATGTGCTCCTTCATACAGGATAGTACTTTCCCGGTTGTTTGTGCGAGGGGCCCGAAGGGCTATATTATTGGCTTGTCTAGTTCTGTACCTTATTTGAGTGCTTGGTTTATTTGAAAAAGTTTTCTGTGTACCATGTACCGATCACTAATAGAAAAGCAATAAGACCTGGCCTCTAGCTTTTAAACGGATTTATCAGATATAGTTCAGTCATTTTTGTTTGAAAACTTGATCTAGATTGTTCTTAGCTGTGATTCAACATATTTTTAGTCGTTCGAAGATTTATTAATTGAAAAATAAAACTTTTTTTCACGCTAGCAGTTGCATATCCATTTCATGCCAATTTTGAACTATAAAAAACCCTTTCGAGCAGGAGACATAAAAGAATAATTATTATTGTTAAAGAGTTGTGAACAAGTGGGCCGTTTTCTGGTCCCTTTGCCTTTGAAGTTAATTGTTTTGTATTGAGTTAAGAAGGGGCCACGCTAAGGGCAAGGTTGTAGTTTTAAGGTTTCATTTAACATTAGGAACCCTTCGCTTTTACTCGGCCGGTCCATCTGTACGTCGTACGAGCTGACTCAGTTGTGAGATCCAAAATATAAATATTTCAAAGCATTATACTAATTTATGAAGCCTTTAAGTTTTTTTGGGTACCTTTCCATATCTTTACAATATGATAAGACATTTTCGGGAAATAATTTTTTTGTGTTGTGAAGTGTTTGTAGGTGCGGTTGTTATCCGTGAGTGTATAATACGTTTTAAACAGCTGTTATGCTGCTGCTGTAGGACCTTGTACTTTGAATTAGTGTCCGAATCAGTGCTTACGAGATTATTCTTGTACCTCATTCCTCTATGCACATGTATATTCTCTAATTTCGTAGCGATAAAGAGTCATTTGATTAATAAAAATTATAACGCTATAGCAGATTTTACGGATACTGCTACTTTTTACGGATTTTATCGCGGTATATTGATATTATTACTATATAGTGTATGTTGTAAAAAACTCGTCTTCATGATGCGGTATGAACAGCTAGGTTGATGAACTGCCTTTCGGTCTTACTTTAGGTCGTCCATCTACTTGATTTCTTTCCAACCTATTTACGCTGGTCTAATATCATTTGAGAGACATTAGGCTATAGTTTTATTACAACCAAGCGTCATGCGGGTTAGTCGATATCACGCTATAGAAACAAATCACTGAGACATTTCACGTCATGTAAGATTCCTTAATCCTTTTGACATGTAAAAAATACGCACATACACACACACTAGGACACACGCAACTTCTGTGCTTGAATCCCAGACCATTCATTTTACGGCTCGGCTATGACAGCTACATAAAGTCAAACAATGAGTCTTTTACTTCACTACCTGTAACAATCCTCTATTGAGCAGCAATAATAATGTCAGCGGGGGTCAGCGTGCATACGACATTGCTCATGCTTATGATATGTGTAATTTGCATCAAATACTACCTGAGCCTAAACCAATCGTACTCGTCGGACCTTGCGACCCCTACCTCGGGACGCAACTCGAAAGTTTTACGCTTTGAAAGTACTTGCAAACGTTCAACGTCGTTACGTAAGTAGGTACGCCACATTCGTCTGCATAGAATTAGTAGTATTGCTAATTCCAAACTATATATATATAGTTAATTCCAAACTGCTTATTTATTTCTTCCCTCTTATAGGAAATTATTGATTCCGCATACAAACTTAACCCCTTTTCGCCTTCGATGATTTCTGGGACAATGTTCTTTCCAAATGTCATCTAAATCGGTTCAGCGGTTAAAACGTGAGGAGATAACAGACAGACAGCCACACTTTTGCATTTATAATGTTAGTATGGATATGGATTTATGTGGTGTGTAAACGATTGCGTTGAAATAAATAAATCCGGCCAAGTGCGGGTCGGACTCGCGCACAAAGGGTTCCGTACAAAATTAGGCAAAAAACACTTTTTTGTATGGGAAGGTCCCCTTAAATATTACTTTTATTTTGTTTTTAGTATTTGTTGTTATAGCGGCCACAGAAATACATAATTTGTGAAAATTTCAACTGTCTAGCTATCGCGGTTCTTGAGATACAGCCTGGTGACAGACAGACAGACGGATGGACAGACAGCGACGTCTTAGTAATAGGGATCCCGTTTTTACCATTTTGGTACGGAGCCCTAAAACAAACAAACAACTATTGAAACTCTATGTTAGACCAAGCCGAACTACGTATCAATTATCTGACAACCTAAACCTCAGCTCCAAAGTAGGTTGTCAGTTTAAATTAACGGTTGATATGTATTTCATTCGATGTTACTGAGATATTTGACTTTAAGATTAGTATGTTAATTGTACTATGTTAAGGGCGCCATATTGCATTTATCAAGGAGAGCATTCAGTAGGCAAATAATTTTCGTACATAGAGCAAAGATATTTATTTTATACATATTCTATAGCATTAATATATTTAGTATAGAACATGTGTAGTGGGTTTTTAGCGTCGGTGATCAATCCAGTCGGCCATTTGGCAGATGATCGCCTAGTTAAATTCGTTGATGCCCACAACTCTCACCAGTGGCTCCTCGTAGCTGTTTGCACGCAGCGGCCACACCCCGGTAACCACGTCGACTCGTGGGCCAAACCTGGTCGAGGGGGCTTGAATGTTCCGACAACCAAGCTTTGCGGTTACTCCCCGCATAGTGCACAGGGTCTGTCTCGGTTGTAATAGCAGTCCACCATCGGTGGCGAGATAGCTAGGCAAAGTGGATGGCCTGAAGGGTGGCGATAGGGGTCTTGCTATCGTCAACCAGACACTGCGACTTGTTTCTCTCCGATTGTAGCGGCTATCCGTTCCATTGGGAAAAGGGGGATTAGGTGGAGAGGGTGCGTCTATGTTTGCGCAAGCATTTACGCACCGTAATATATCTCGCGTAACGGACTATTTCTGGATACTGGTTCTTGAGACTTGTATAAAGCCCTGTGGCGATAGACTAAGGTAGAGAGGTTTGGCTTTGCACGCCGAGCTTTGTCTGAGGTCTGCACACAGGCGGCATGGGGAGATGGGTCGTTTTTGTGTTGCACTGGAACAACAGCACAAACTGGGCAGCACCCCATGTGACAAAGCAGCCCTTTTTAGGGTGGCACTGCTTTCCTTGCTCAGTCTTGGAGGGAGCTAGAAAAGGTGCTCCAAAAATTGCTTGTTCCTATTTTAACGGGAGGGTAGTAACCACGGCTGCCTTTGCATCCCACACTGCGTGGTCGAAATACTGCAAAATCAATTTTCAAAAAACCAAAAACGTCTGATCTGATCTTTGGTGCGTGGAATGTACGCACACTTATAGACCGCGACGCTAATACTTGCCCAGAACGTAAAACAGCTATAGTGGCAGGAGAACTACGCCGCTACAATGTAGATATTGCTGCTATCAGCGAAACTCATCTTGCTGACGAAGGAGAAATCGTGGAACATGGCGCTGGGTATACATTCTTCTGGAAAGGTACCGCTGCGCATGAACCAAGACGCTCGGGTGTAGGATTTGCTATCAAAACTGAAATTGCCAAGCGCCTAGAGGAATGCCCCATTTACATCTCGGATCGTGTTATTACACTGAGACTACACCTACAACACAATAACTTTTTGAACATCATTAGCGTGTACGCGCCGACCTTGGACAAGTCAGATGACATTAAAGACCAGTTTTATGAAGACCTGACACAAACGTTGTCAAAAATTCGACCTCGCGAGCAGATATTACTGTTAGGTGATTTTAACGCCAGAGTTGGACATGACTTTGACGCTTGGCCAAACATTCTTGGTAGACATGGAATTGGAAATATGAATAGCAATGGGCAGCTCTTACTCAGTTTCTGTGCCCAATTTGATTTATCAATAACGAACACATTTTTTCGACTCCCAACCAAACATAAGGCAACCTGGATGCATCCACGGTCTAAGCACTGGCATCTTATCGATTACGCTATCGTGCGGCGCAGGGATATTGCCCAAGTGCATGTAACGCGTGTTATGCGAGGTGCCAATTGCTGGACTGATCACCGACTTGTATTAACAAAGCTCAACATTAGCCTTCGTCGTCCTCGTAGGCGCCAGTTTGTCAAACCGTTGCGCATCAACCTACAAAAACTGCAAAACATTCCATCCAGGGAAGCGTATGTGCAGGCTTTAGATAGTGCTCTGTCATCTATTGATGTTGTGAATAAGGATCTAGGAACATCTTGGCAAACGCTTTCAACACATATCACCGAATTAAGTGCTCAGGTTTTGGGCGTAACATCTCACAAAAGCGAAGATTGGTTTGATGAGAACGCCGCGAACTTTGCTGATGCCTTCCGTATACACAGAGACCTCCTCAAACAGGAAACTAATCGTAACCATCAGGGTGGTGTGTTATATCGCATAAAAAAGAGCAGTGCACATATCAGGAAGCTCACTAGAGAAGCTAAGAATAAATGGTGGCAAGATAAGTCTCAATATTTGCAATGGCTGTCAGACACCAAACAACTAGGAGCTTTTTACGACGAGCTAAGGAAGCTTGTAAATTCATCAAAGCGTAGCTCTGTACCAATCAAGTCACAAGATGGTGTATTTCTGACTAATAAAGATGATGTCATGAAACGTTGGGTACAACATTTCAGTAACTTGCTCAACGTAGATCGTACAGCAAATCTACATTTCATAGAGTCTCTTTCAGAATCACCACAAAAAATAGAGCTGGTGGAACCTCCGACGCTACAAGAGACTATTTTTGCCATCAAACAACAGAAAAACAACAAGGCTGTTGGTGTTGACAGTATTTGCGGGGAGATGATTAAGTACGGAGGAGATTTTCTACACGACACCTTGTGGAAGCTTTTTGTACGTATGTGGAATGAAGAACTTGTACCAGAATGTTTTAAAACTTCTCGGATCTGCTCGCTGTACAAAAATAAAGGAGACCGTTCCGATTGTAATTCGTATAGAGGTATATCGCTTTTATCTACTCCGGGAAAAATATTCGCCAGGATCCTGCTGAATCGCTTACTGCCTTTATCAGAAACGATTTTGCCTGAAACCCAGTTTGGCTTCAGACCAGACAGAGGAACATGTGAGGCCATCTTCTCAGTTCGCCAACTACTAGAGAAGAGCAGAGAACAACGTCAACCAATGTTTCTTTGCTTTGTTGATCTGGAAAAAGCATTTGACAGTGTACCTCGCGATGCTCTTTGGGTTATTCTGGGCAAACTTGGGTGTCCGGACAGGTTCGTGAGTCTCCTCCGACTATTACACGATGACATGAAGTGCTGCGTCTCCGTCAATGGGGAACAGTCCGAGTTTTTCCCCGTTACCTGTGGGGTCAAACAAGGCTGCGTCTTAGCGCCTACATTATTTGCCCTTTATTTTAGTGTAGTTGTCAGAGAAACCTTGAAGGACCTGTCTGAAGGTATCCATATTCGTTTCCGCATGGATAGTGGCCTTTTTAATATCTCCAAGCTCAAGTCCCGTACAAGAGTTTCTCACGCTGTTGTGACCGAAATAATGTATGCTGACGACCTGTGTTTTGTAACGGACTCTGTAGTTGGTTTACAAAACTTAATAACTAGTCTCGATAAAGCCTGCTCTAAATTTGGTCTCAGGATAAATGTTAGGAAAACTGAAGTGATGATTAATATAGAAGCTAATAACATCTTAGCTTCTAATATTTGCATTGGTGGAGATGTTTTGAAGCAGGTGGATAAGTTTAAATACCTTGGCAGTACAATAACATCAAAATGCGACCTGGACGCGGAAGTTAACAGCAGAATAGGCGCTGCTGCTGCAACATATGGTAAACTGAGATCAAGGGTGTTTCACTCACATGATTTAAAGCTCTCCACAAAAATCAACGTGTATATGGCTGCAGTGCTACCGAGTCTCTTATACTCCTCAGAAACATGGGTTCCATATCGGAAGCATATTCGCACACTGGATAGATTTCATCTCAAATGTCTTCGAGACATCATGAACATCAAATGGTCAGACCACGTCAGGAACACAAATGTCCTGAGGCTCGCAAAGGTCGGAGGTATAGAGATGTATCTGTTAAGGCGACAGCTGCGGTGGTGTGGACATGTGTCGCGTATGGCGGAGAGTAGGGTAGCTAAGCGTATCTTCTTTTCAGAACTCCAGTACGGTAAGCGTAAGCGCGGTGGCCAGTACCTGAGATACAAGGATGTTCTGAAAAGACATATGAAAAGATGCAAAATAGAGCCCTCACAGTGGGAGGCCAAAGCAGCAACGCGCCCTGAATGGAGACGTCTCATCCATCAACAGGTTAATGCCTTTGAAATTGACCGCCTCAAGGAGCTCGACCAGAAAAGAGACGAACTTAAAGCCCGACCACCAGTGGCATACAGTTATAACTATGTGAATGGGGTGCTGACGTGCTCCAACTGCGCTCGAACCTTTTCCAACAAGATTGGATATGCGAGTCACCAAAGAGCGCATAAAAGGGTAGAACGACTACACCCAGGAACTCAGGATCCGGTCCTTTAATAATAGTCGCTGTGGCCGAAATCGGTCAGGATGACATCATCATAGAACAGATCCCAAATGGGCGTAGAGTATTCCATTAGTTAGGTTAGCAACTAGACTTGGGGCTTATGTATACCTACTTGTCTGTATAACTTGTTACAGCCTGATGTAGCAAAATTTCTGTTCCGTCAAATTATTCTCTTTAATTGTTCATGCAAATCACACACGAACGCGTAGGGTTCCATTAATGCTTTCACATCCAGATTAAAAAAAATATTGATAAAATTGTTTTCTAAATGTCAGTATTATTAAGGACAACCTATTATGTTGTTTCACAACATGGCATGACAAGCAATAATAGTGATATCGCAATTGAAAATAAGTCACATTTTCTTCTGTTATCTTCCCTTCGAAGTGCAATGGTACTAAATTTTACAAGAGTATCGAAGTTGTGGGGTAGTTTGTCATCACAGCGACGTGGTATTGTGGGGGGTGAAGGGTCGCAGGACAAGGAGGATGGGAATGGGTGGTGTCACCGACAGACGCAACAGGTATTTTGTTTTCGTTCGCAAAGTACCGGCGGGACGCCGCCCCGCCACTGTGACACGCAACTAATAAAATACGTAGTTTGTATTGAGTCTGATCTGTTACAGACAGATTTTATCAAGAGCACACGTGGTGAAATTCTGACTTCGCTGATAAATCAATTTGAAGCTTAATGTTGCGATCAATTGATTTAAGGATAAATAAGCTGCCTGTGTCTGGCGAATTCAATCTATGTACCACTCCGTGCCTCGGAGAGCGCATTAAGCCATCTGTCTCGGTTGTCTGACATGAGAATTGGTAAAACTGAATATCAGTATTGAAGCTGGGTACCCTAAACCTTGTCCTCATAATTTTGTGTAAAATTAATAAATTAAGGCATAAATACAGGCCTATCTACATTGAATTATTTAGAAGTAAGGTTACTAAATATATAAAGTGTATTATAATTAAAATTTTAGTGGTATTTTCAGTGTAAAAACCGTGTGTGAATTAGTGACTGACGGTTACCGGTACAAGTTTTGTAAATTGTCATCTCGAAATCAGGTACAAACTTTTAATTTAGTAAATTTGCGTAGTGCTTTGTATTATTAAGAAACATTAATAAGTATAACTTTGGAGTATTTAAGCAAGTACGCCTTGTAGACTTGTGTTGATATAAACATAACCTTATTTTAGTTTGGTGACACAACTTCTCTTATTACTGTACCCTTTTAAACTCCTTACTTAATCTTAAACTTATTATTCTATTCCAAATCTTACTTTTCTTTGTTATTTCATATCTTTCTATTCATATATCATGCTTACTCGCAAAGCCTCTGCTCGCCAGGAGGAGTCCAAACTCCAATTGGCTTTGACTGAACTGAAGGCTTCAAAGGAGTTGTGTGGCCAACTGAATAGGGAGAGGGATGACAATGAGAGGGAACTATTGGATATATTAGATAAAAATAGAGTTTTAAAATCAGAGATGGCTCAACTACATTTGCGGTATGTAGAAGCCGTAGACTCCAGGGACCGGCTCCAACTTGTTGTGGATGGGTTCAACCAATGTAGCATTGAGTACGAACAAGCTCTTAGTCGTGCACATTTATTAGAACAACTGCTACATGAGGCAAATAATAAGATCACACTTTTAGAATTGAACACCACAGCCTCGTTGAACCAAAGTCTATTCAACGAGTTGGTAGTCAGTGCCCCTGACATGGTTTCTGCTGCAATTAACAGACCTATTGTAACTATTGATCTAACATGCACCGAAGACCACAATGACACAGTGCAGGTAGTTAAATGCAGCAAAAACAAATTAAAAAAGTATATAAAAATTAATAAGTACATTAGAAAAACCCAAAGACTAGTTAAAAGACAAAAGTATTTCATCAAAAATGTCAAATTAAACAGAGAGCGGCTCCATTTACTCGGTAAACTAGATGCTTATTATTTAAAACTAAAAAATAATACTTTGAAACATAAAAATGAGACTGAGCAATTAAATTGTGAACTTAATAAACTTAATGAAAAATTAAAATCAATGACTAATAAATATAAAAGTTCACAGATGCAAATGAAGGAGTACATGTTAGCCATGAATGAGCTTGTGAGTGCAGGTTCATGTAACCATGAGCGGAGACAATCAATGCCAAAGTCAAAGTCATTGAATCCTCTGGACACCTCCCCATCTCATTCACTGTTGACATGTAACCCTAATACTTTGTTTAGTTTAGAGTCTAATAGTTCCCTAAAGACAAAAAATTGTGTAAAAATACCTAAAGAAAACTACACACCCAATAGTAAATATGTAATGTTTAGTGATGAGATTGGACAAGGAATGGGTCAGTTATTGTCAAATCATATGGGACAAATAACTACCAATTTTTGTATGCCTGGGTTGGATTATAATAATATTGTTAACAAAATAATTGACTCAAATTTTAATCCAGACACCACTATCCTTATATTTGTAGGTAATAGAGGTAATGTAAACAAAAAAAAAATGATTGAACTTTTGACCAAGTTGTCTAGTCTAAATGTACACAACATTGTTTTGTTTACATTTCCCTATTCAAAAAGTTTGCCAAAGGAAGAAAATGACATACGATTTAGGCTTAACCTATCTCTGCATACATTATGTACAAATAATTCTAAATTTAATTTGATTGACAGTAATAACTATGTGTGCAATTATTTTTATTTGACGAAAGATAAGTATTATCTTTCAAAGTACTGTAAGAGGCAGTTAGCTGTGTCTCTGTCATACTATTTTGATATTTTAGCCAAAAATATGGCTATTCAACATATTGGTTCTATTGAGCCTGTTTCTGACATTGTAAGTGATTTTAGTTTGTAAGACAACAGAGGTATCCTCTTGCATTAATTCATCTACCAATGATTGCGCCTCGAGTGATTGTATGGTAGACATAGGTCAGTCGGCGTGCAGCATTATGGATGGTAATAGGCATTGTATCAGCCTGGTGCACCAAAATATACAAGGAATAATGAATAAAGAACTAGAAATTGAATTATTTTTAAATTGTAACAATATAGATATTCTTTGTATCACAGAACATTGGCTGAAAAACCATCAGTTAATTTTTAATTTTGGTAATCACCAGGTTGGTAGTTCATTCAGCAGAGAGAATGCCATTCATGGTGGCTCCTTAATCCTATTAAATAATCAAATTAAATTTAAAGAGCGAAAGGACATAGTGAGCCTCTCTGTTGAGCGAACAATTGAGATAGCCTGTGTGGAATTAGAACGGTTCATTATAATAAGTGTATATAGGCCACCATCTGGGCTGTATGACTGTTTTGAAGCGGTGATGGATGAAGTGCTTTATAAAGCCTGTCATAGTACAAATAAATCGATTATTACATGTGGCGACTTCAATGTTAATTTATTAGAAAAATCAGGTTCCAGCATTAAAATCATCAACCTTTTTCAGTCATACAATCTAAGTAACATATTCTTGGAGCCTACTAGAATTACTGCTACTTCAGCTACATGTTTGGATAATATTTACACCAATATTATACCAGATCAAAAGAAAATTATAAACCTACTGGACTCCGATCACTGTGGACAGCTGATCTGTTTTCATAGTGAAAAGAGAAAAGTAGCAAAAAAGGATATCACAGTTAATCCAAAAACACATGGTCGCTTGGAGGCATTTAAAAATAAACTTAGTCATAAGTTACCTTTATTACCCTATAATAGTGACCCTAATAAGCTTTATGATTCTTTTTTTAATATTTATTGCAAAGATTTTAATTCTACTTTTACACCCAAGACGATCAGAGTTAATGGAACTGCATCTTTCAGTGAATGGGCCACTGTTGGTATTCATAAAAGTAGGAAGAGACTTTATGAGCTGTACAATGAAAGAACTTATATCACTACCCCGGAGTTTAATTCTTATGTTAAAAGCTACTCCAAACTATTTAAGAAGGTTTGTTGTATAGCAAAGTCTCTTTATATTAGCTCGAAAATAAGAAATAGTAATAATGTTATTAAAATGACCTGGAATATTATCAACAGTGAAACAGGGAGATCTGTTGGCCGTAACAGTGAATATAGTCTTATTATTGATGAACAAATAATTAAATCAGACTTAGAAGTTGCCACCGCATTTGAAAATTTCTTTACGGGTATTCCTGTTCTGGTCACTAGATCCTTAAATTCATCACCTACTGTTGCAGAGAACCTACTTAGGGAAAACGTAAAAGCTAGCTTTATTGAATTTAATTTTAAACATGTTAACAGTAGCGATATTATTAAAACTTTCAATACACTAAATGTAAAAAAAACTGCAGACCTGTGGGGAAATTCTGTTGACGTTGCCAAATTTATTATTCACATTGTAGCACCCACTTTATCCTTTATATTTAATCAATGTATTGATAGTGGTAAATTCCCTGATCTTATGAAAAATAGTAAGATTATACCTTTGTTTAAGTCAGGTAGCACATCAGACCCTACTAATTTTAGACCGATATCAGTGCTACCAACATTCAGTAAAATTTTTGAAAAAATAATTTTAGATCAATTACAAAGTTTCTTTTACGCCAACAACCTAATTAATAGAAAACAGTTTGGCTTTACCAAGGGTCGTTCAACAACCGATGCCGGTGTTGAACTTCTAGGTCACATTTTTGATGCATGGGAAGAGTCACACGATGCCTTGGGTATCTTTTGCGATTTGTCTAAGGCATTCGATTGCGTTCTTCACGATACATTGATCAGGAAGTTACACCACTATGGCGTGAGGAACACTTCTCTGAATCTTCTTATTTCGTACCTGGGTAAGAGGATTCAGAAAGTGGACGTCAATGGAAAGAGATCCCCGGGGTCGGTTGTTACTATGGGAGTTCCGCAAGGTTCAATTCTTGGCCCTTTTTTATTTCTAATTTATATTAATGATTTACCCTATCTGATGGGAGATAATCAAGAGATAGTGTTGTTTGCAGACGATACCTCGCTTTTATTTAAACTAAAACGTCAGCAAAGAACTACATACGATGTGGACACTGCTATCTCGAAAGTGGTACATTGGTTCAATGCAAATAATTTAGTTTTGAATGAAAACAAAACTAAATGTATTAAGTTTACAACGCCTAACGTCAGACAAGTTAAAACCAGTGTACTAGTTAACGGTGGAGAGTTGGATCTTGTAGATACCACTGTATTTCTAGGCATTACCTTAGATGCTAAGCTTCAGTGGGGCCCACATATAGAGAAATTGTCGAAGAAGCTTAGTTCTGCAGCTTATGCCGTTAAAAAAATTCGTAATTTAACGAATATAGATACAGCTCGGTTAGTTTATTTTAGTTATTTCCATAGCGTGATGTCATACGGCATTCTACTGTGGGGGAATGCTGCTGACATCCAAACTATTTTTGTGTTGCAGAAAAGGGCTATTCGATCAATTTATAACTTAAGTCCCAGATATTCACTGAGGGAGAAATTTAAAGAAATTGATATTATGACTGTTCCATCACAGTATATTTACGAAAATCTTTTATATGCTTACAAGAATATCAATCTCTTTGAAAAGCATTGTGATATCCATAATATTAATACTAGGAATAAGAATAAATTTGTTGTTCCTGCAACTAGGCTCCAGAAAATCAGTAAATCCTTTAGATGTCAATGCATACGCTTTTATAACAAAATTCCAACCCATGTACAGACATTAAGTCTCAGCAGATTTAAATCCTTTATCAAACAGAGACTTTGTGCTAAAGGCTACTATACGTTAAAAGATTACATGGATGATAAAACTGCTTGGGATTGAATAGTTCTAATGAACCGGGCTATCGAACGTCTTTTACTGTAATTTATTATGATTTGGACATTATTTTTTCATGACATTGATGTTAATTATTATTATTTTTTTTTAATTTTTTTTTGTTGACATTAATTTATATCTTGACATGAATTGTATAGGTATACCTATAGATTTTTAATTATTATTATTATTTGACTTTATTTATTTTATATTTTTGACATTATGTTAATGTTATGTTTTGACATAATTATTTTATATTTGACATTATGTTGATTTTTATGCATTGGGATTATTTATAATATACATATCTATGTGAATGTGAGCACTTTGTAGGTAGATAAACATACGCTTACAAACTAATGTCTGGCGGCTTTGGGTTTTTGAAATGGCCTACGCAAATGTCCCGCTGATCTTGCATAGACGTGCGTCGGGTCGTTAAGCTCCCACAATAATGGTTTGAGCTAAACGATGGCTGACGTATGCGTGCTGTCAGTATGGACAGGTCAACTCAAAGCTGCACTGGTGCTTTCTTCAAAAGGCCATCCCAGACTTTAACTTACATCGTCAGGCTCACATATTGTAACCAAAATGTTTGGACTTTAAAAGAGACCATGATTCTCTGAGTTTGTTTCGGCATTTCTTCTCAGAGGTCGTCAGTTAGGAAATGCCGATGTCAACTAGATACTAAAAAAAAAAAATGTACATGACTTGTAAAAGTGTCTTTAAAAAGATCTATTTACAGAAATAAACAATCATTCAATCAATCATTCAATCATTCATTTAAAGATAAACTGGTTGTCAGGTTCTTCGGTTTTCTGACTACTATAGTCAGAAAACCGAAGAACCTGACAACCAGTTTTATATATTATATAATATGTTGTTGATATGGATCTATTTAAGCTGTCGTTCACCCGTGACCTGAAGACAAATTGTACTCATACACCTGATTTCATTCCTTCGCTGTACGAATGAAAACGACGAAGTGAAACGCTTTGTGCGGGTTTCGGGAATTTCCAGCATAAAACGGTGCCGCTTATTAAATATGTAGTTTGCCTGAAAGTCCAACGGTAAAAGGGTAACTTTCACACCCCCTTTTGTAAACAATAATTACTGGTACTATTATGAGTTCCTTTCTTCGAGCGCATTGTTGCACAAAATTTCAATAAGTAAAACATCGTTGTACCTATTTAATAGTTGAAAGGATTCTTTACTGTCAGTCAGTCAAATTAAGCGGCTATGCTACTTGTCTAAAGCCCTGTCCCTGTATGCTACTTGTCTGAATTGTGTCGGTGGGGTTAACGTCTCCGAATACTTGTATAGGTACATAGTATTGGTCATTTGTTAGTCGAGTGATGTGTGAAGTGTTAGATTTCATATGGGACATGACAATATTATTTTATAAATCCAAAAAATAATAAGAAGCCTAGCCCTTCGGAATATAGATGATATTGTTTAGTTAAAATCTTGCATAGTATATGTATTTGTAAATCAAAATAGATACAGATTAAACAAACCTTGCAAACTTGAGCCGGATGTTGTCCCACGACGATCCTTCAACAATGGGGTTACCATAAACGCCTCTAGCGAAATGTGGCCAGCTTTACTTATTATAATTATATCAAGCCAAAAAGTGTCAGTTTAATTTATTATGTATGGGCTTATAGTTATTATATTATTATGACACAGTGCTATCTAGTTCCGAGCTACCCGACGAGGCTTGTGTTACAGATACTAAAAGATTTATATACTACAAAGATACTATAACTTATTTTTTGTAAATACGTACTTATTATACATTCATGACTCCAATACAAATGATGATGCTCATCACACATTTATTTGTCCCTAACGGGATTATTCCCGGTACCCGAAGCACAGAAGGCGGCGTTAACTGGGCGAATCGGATATCAATACATAAACAGGTTAGAATATGACTTTTAAATCAATTTATGCATCAATGATCATCAGATGCATCCGTTGTTTATACAACGGTGTATCAGTTGATGAACTCAAGTTCGAGTATTATTATTCGAAGTGTAAACGTAAAACTACGTTAGGTCAGCCCACGTATAAGTGCATATCTACATAACTCTACTTTAAAGCTAATATTTAATTATTCACCTATTCTTTCACTGTGTGGGAGTGGTGTCATGTAAGTTAATTACCCAAATCCCATAGAAGTATACCGTTGACTCGTGTTTTTATCAATTTTCTTTTTATTATATTATCGGCTTCAATTCAGTAATGTATTACCTACTATCAAATGAACATTGTATGTTGACGTCTGGCGGCCCTGAGAACATGAACCATAAGCACATAGTTGAAACCAAGACCTCAAGTTTAGTTGTTTGTACACTTTGCAGTAAGATTGATATCGGCTTGCGTGACCGCAAAACGCCCAGCTGAGTTTTAATTAAAAGCTTCCGAAACCACAGACTGTTAGATTGGGGCATGCTGTCCTTCACTTAGTGCACAGCGTGGGTTAAGACCGCTTTATATTGTCCCCAGGCCATTTAAACACGGGTATTCTTACCGTTCTTTATGTTCCGATGACAGTAAACGGACCTATCCTTTCTGTCAACATACAATGTTCATTTGATAGTAGGTAATACATTACTGAATTGAAGCCGATGATATAATAAAATGAAAATTGATAAAAACACGAGTCAACGGTATACTTCTATGGGATTTGGGTAATTAACTTACATGACACCACTCCCACACAGTGAAAGAATAGGTGAATAATTAAATATTAGCTTTAAAGTAGAGTTATGTAGATAGGCACTTATACGTGGGCTGACCTAACGTAGTTTTACGTTTACACTTCGAATTATAATACTCGAACTTGAGTTCATCAACTGATACACCGTTGTTTATACAACGGTGTATCAGTTGATGAACTTTTCGGACGAAGCAAATGTGGATGATTGAGTAGTACTACCTTGCTTAGACGGCCAATTTCCAGGTATTAGGTAATCAAGGTACATAAAAATATTACTTACCTCACGTAAATTCTTCAAGCTGATTTTTACGTATATTTTAAATGCAATGTCCTTTAAAATAAGTCGCCAATACTCCCAGACACTTTCCGTCGGCCGTATTGCTTTGCAGACTCCGTATTGCTATAGAGCTCCCAAAATAATCACTTAACTTCATGTAAATTCTGATGCTCCATTTTTTATATGTCCACCAGGCATGTATTTTAAACCTTTTACGAAAAGACAGACTAATCCAAGTGACCAATCATGACCTAGGTCTTTTTAAGTGTAAGTCTGATTGTATCAGTAGGTATTTCACACCTAGAGATTGCTGTCAGAGTTCCGTATCTGTATCTTCTATATCGAGTAACGGCGATAATCCGACATCCCAAACTAATTTATATCGACGTCAATTTATAGGAACTATTTAGCCCAGATTATAAGATTCCTTCGCATACCTAATAAAAAAAAATTAGCAGTCTGCACTCCTCTATATAAACTATAAGTGTGGGGAATTCATACTCCTCGGTCCGCGCAATTTTCATAAAAAGGGGTACAAAGTTTATGATTCACGATGTTATTTATATAGATAAATATATCATTAATTTGTATAAAAATACAGTTATTATAATATACACGTTTTAATTGTTCAATTATAAAAGTAATATCACTTATATCACAAAAAAATGATGCAGCTATAACTGACACCAAGGGCCGGTGTCGTGTGACTAATTGCATGAGTGTCGGATACTAACCTGGAGGGTGTTCCCATTGATTACCAGTGTCGTGTATCAGTGACCGTGGGCTGATAATGAGACATTTTCCTGTTTTGAGACCAACTAACTTAGTTCCGAACACAATGGGTACCGGAAAATTTGGTTCGTAAATCTAGATGATGTAAGATGTCTATATTGTTATTTGTAGGTTATTGTTAGTTCTCACATATAACATTGATAATTTGATATGTGTCTAATAGAATAAATGGTTGATTTAAACATATTTTTTTGAAGAAAATGTAAGTCATCATTTCAATCAATAAATATAAATCACATGAGCCCGAATAACATTTGAGAAATTGATCCTTGATTGCATTATTATCTACATACGTTTGTAAGAGCTCTTTGTGGTTTCGCGATAATATGAGTAGAGCTACATATGTAATAAAATAAACCTTAGGTGATGCGACCGCCTGCGCATGAGTTTTGATTTGTTGTGTATTTATATAACTGTGTATTAGTGATACATTTACAACTTAATAGATATTAAAATAAGCATTTGGTTAGCTAGCGGGTACTAAGTTGCTATCAGAACATTTATTTGGCCGAAAAGTTAAATCTGTCTAAAACACCATGTAAAAAAACAGAATGTTAACATTTATCTTTTTTTTTCTTGTGTAATTTGTATTTATTGAAAAAAAATAAAAACAAAGTTGATATAATTATGTCTTAACAACGATATACAGGGTCCGGTAATGAATGGATAACCTTGAAATGGGTCGTAGTAGAACTAATGGCCATCCAGAAAAAAATAAACAAATGCTACCAAATATACATACAACTACAGAATGCCATGCACTACGATCCCTGTATACCACTTTTATTCCGTCCACGTACATATACATATCTAGTCACGTATGCGCGTCGGTTACGAGTACTGGGCACCTGATCTTTTTGAAGGAGTTCACCAATTAGGTCGGTGTGTGTCCTATTAGAGCGCCCCTTTCCGGTGTATCCATTGACTTTCGCCTTAAATTCCTTTAGTCAATCGTCTATCATTCATTATTTAGTGCAATATTAGAACAATAAATGTATATTATTACAATAATAAGAATATAAATATCGCACAAGAAAACCAATATTATATACGCGTTCTGATGCTTTGATATGTATATACTAGCTGACCCAGCAAACCTTGTTTTGCCATATTTTAGGAGTTGGTGGTAGAAGGGTGAAAATTTTGAATTATTACTTTTTTGCCAAATCATAAATTTGTCAAAAAGAAAACAGAATCTGGTGAGGGGCATCCTTATCACCTAGGAGTGTAAAAAAAGCCTACGACCGATTCTCAGACCTACCAAATATACATTCAAAGTTTCATCATAATCCGTCCAGCCGTTTCAGAGGAGTTCAGCGATAAACACCGTGACACGAGGTTTTTTATGCTAATAGTTATTATACTATTAGGTTATTCCGTTATCACGTGCGTGCGACACTGAAATCCAAATATTTTTGTTTTGTTTTGATGTAGTAGGTAATTATTAGGTATGCGCGTGCCAGATATCGGAAGGAAATATTTTGCAGGAATCTGTCATACAAGATGAGGGTCAAATATATTAATGTTTATATTAAAAAAGGCTCTTAGCGTGAGGAGGTCATCTACCAAGACACGTGAAGTAGATATAAGCCGTCTTGATGCGTGGGATGTGTAACAAAAAAAATATAATTGAAAAGTAAAATGTCCCATCGCATGAATAATATGTATAATGTAGTACCTACTAATGCCGCAGGGAAGCGGCACATGAGACGCCTCCCTGCGCCCGCACATGTGACAACTCGTGACGATGTTTTTAAACGTATACAAACAAATATTGGAATACGTTACCTTGGATGCTTACAAGAAAAAGTGCCTTATAAGAGGATGTATTCCCACAGACAGGCGATATGACTCATCATTTCCATTATCTGGATTAATATTCAGACTAAAATAAAATCAATAACTAACCTTTTAAATGAAATCCATGATCGCTCGCTGAACTGTGTTGTCCTCTAGACCGAGAGACAATCGAAGAAGTGAGGTCTGAATTTATTTAACATCGGGATCGACGGCCGTAGTCAGACATGTATTGGGGGCTGGTAATTATGTGGGTAAATTTTACCGTTGTTGCTTCGCTTATTATACAAAATTATTATGTACATAATATGTGGCATCATGGGAGAATGACGTTGTTCGCCGCTACCGCGCCTCTCCGAACGTAGGTAGACTATCAATGTAATGATCCTTTTTTTTTAAGTACGTTAAAATCCTTTACGGACCGTCCCATCGCCTGGGGAGGCGACGGGTGTGGCGGACGCCGACTAAAAACCGCACCCATCAACGCCACCAACCCTATTACCGGGGACATGGGATTCGCAAAAGCATGCACCTCAACCCCGGTGGGCTTCGGTCCAGCTCTTATCGCTGGACCCCGGCTAGAAGCGAGGCATCACTCACCTCGCCTCCTCCGCGCAGGCGCACGTTTGACGAAAACGAGCATCCTCTTTTGCGCGCATAACTTGCTCGCAGTAAGAGGCGGTGGCATCCCACGCGTTCTCAATCCCGACCATGGATAGGATCACGGCCGGAAGCGAGAGGTCACCGCCTACTGTCGCTATGAGTATGAGTTCAAGGCGCTGCTCTGCCCAGGCCGGACAGGCCTGGAGGGTGCACTGCGCCGTGTCCTCGGGGCAACCCACGCAGTGGTGACAACCGGGCGATGGCTCCCGGCCTATGCGACCCAGGTACTTGCCGAAGCACCCATGCCCAGACAAGACCTGGGTCAGCCAGAAGCTGAGGGCGCCATGGCGCCTCTCAAGCCAATCCTCTATGAAGGGTCTTACCGCCACTATCGTGGCGTGCCCATCAATGTTATGATCCTAAGACCTAATGTCGGTAAATTGTGTATGGTAACCATGCGACGGAATAAGAATGGAAAACTTTTAGACCACGTCCCTTTAGTAATAAAGGCCTATATAATAATACAAGTGGTCTACCGTAAATGACTGAACTTAATAATATGATCCTGGGGTACCTACATACTATATATTATTGTAAGCGCAGTAGTAATAGCATTCTGTTGCCCTTATAGAACTGCTAGTGAGGTTGCCCAATTCCTCAACTATATTAGACCTTTCCGTTGCCTGTTGGTGACTGCTGAGCGATCTCCAGTAGATCCAAAGCTTGCAAGGATGCGCAGGCGTGTAGGGCAGTCCACCGCTCTATCAGGGAAATTTAGATGGAGCAACCAGCGGTGTTGTGGTGAATACTCACCCCAACACCGCTGCACACCCATATTATGTTATGGGAGTCAGGACTTTGAATAACCATACGACTGAATACAACACCCTTACTAGGTAAAACGAATCATTAATATAAAATTTTACATCAAGTTTTTCGGGCCGGGTTTGTTCGGCCGATGGTTATTTGTTTGACCAGGAATAAGAAAACCAGGTATATCAAACGCATGTTCATTAAACTATATTAAATCGATTCAGATATCTTTCCGGGTGTAAAGAGTAAAGCGTGACTATCAAAGATCCGATTGAAAATACCATGTGCTATCTTACAAAAGAAAAATTATGTTTCAAGTCAAATTTCGTCTTGCTTGAACTAATACTAATTAAATTAGACAGCAATGTTGCTTAAGTTGCGTTGGAGTATCATTTATTTGATTATATATTGTCATTCTTCGAGATACAAAAAAATATATATATTCCTGGACATTATGGCACACAGCGCCATCTAGTTCCGTGCTAAGCAACGAGGCTTGTGTTACGGATACTAGCTGGTTGATATACTACATATATACATTTTTTTTGTAAATACATTCATATTATAGATAGATACATCCATGACTCGGATACAAATGTTCATGCTCATCACACAAACATTTGTCCCTACCGGGATTCGAACCCGCGACCCATAGTACAGAAGGCAGTGTTAACTACTGTTGGACTGTATTGTACAAAATACCCTGTTAATATTATATTTTTCAAAGACACTTTTACAAGTCTTCTGTTTGTCATTTTTAGATCGAATCATCTAAGGTTTGTCGTCTGCTGACTTGTGATGAGCTGACTATGCAACATAGCAAAGTTGACTGCTCCATTTCTGACCCTAAAGACAACAACTTCTAACTTCTGCGGCTACTGAACCGACAAACGGAATCTTTTTATTCGGTGCGCCAGACAATTTGCGGCATACATCAGTAAATAGATTAATTTTAGTTGAGTATCTAAATACAGAAGCCGATTTATTCGTACCGCAGATTATAGTAGATAGATGTCGCCAAAGCGGTGAGCCACGTGGTGAGTTGTGGTCGAAACGTGAGGTATTGGGAAAGTGGGGAACTTCCGCGCGCTCCGCCGAGTGTGGAGTCCTGACCCCTCGTACGTATGTTAATACCATGATCACTATGTGATGATCTAATACAACTCGTTATACTTTATAATGTTGTAGGTATTGTAACCTATAAGTAGCCTCAATATTATTCAAATATCACAGTTTATTGCAAAATTGTCTTTATTTTGAAAGTCAACAAATCAAAACTCAGTCCAGTGCGCGTACACGTACGGTTTGTAGTTCCGCCGTCTCATCACGCGCTTATCGTGATAGGTTAAAGAGTAGAAAACTGATGTATGAGGATGATACCTGTTGTTCGCCGGTATATTTCTAGGTACCCAAAAATCCAATCTGAGTTGCTGCTAAAATTTCCATAGCATTTATTAGAACCAAGTTTTTCCTACGTTTAAATTCTTATAAGGTATAAATAGAGTTCAGAAGGGGTATAAATCCACCCACAAATGATGGCACGAGTAGTACCAAGGCTAAGCGAACGGCATCAGCGCTTGTAATCGTGGATTGGATTGAATTTTGAAGTCCGAGGTATCCAAGAGTTCCATGACGCATCTCTTATTTGAGCACTGTACTGATACCACTGCACTAAATTACATCATGATAGAGTTATATCTGTGTAACAATAACATTTAGAAAATGCTCGTATCACTTCCCACATCGCAAGTATAGTCGATTGGAATTGATTAATTACCACTTTCGAGTCGATAAGAAACCTGTTTAAAGTATTGATCGGGTTATGTGGCGCATATTACACACAAGCACCGTAATTAGTTACCTACGTGAACATAATTATGCACTTTGTTTGTGTGCGAACCTAATACATCAAAACGTATGGAGCAATATGGGAACATTGGGAACTGGGAATCTGTATTTGTACGATTTCTTCGATTAATTATTACTTCAACAAACTTGTTACGTTATTGTTACTTAAAGATATTATTTTCTGAAGGTTAATATACATCGTTTACACAAACATTGTTTAGCGTGGGCATGATATAAGGTTTTAATCGGATTACCTATTCGTCTAGAGTCTAGACATAACAATTCCACCTTACCTACACATCTGTATCTATGCTTCGAACTACATAAATATGTATGTATTGAAGCCTCGAGCCTGAATCATTCGTTATGATAGATTTTATGTGGCTGTATTATTACGAAACAATATGTTTATCCTCCACTAGCTGATGCTCGCAGCTTCGCCCGCGCAATATAATACTAATTATTCCTACTCATATCGCACGTTTCCAAAAAGAAGAAACACGTAAGTATGCATTTATGTTTGGTGAGGAGCTTGAATATTAAATTGCATTCTTGTTACTTTAAAAATGATGGACTTTCCATATAAACTTGTCAACCCGTTTCACCCTCTTAGAGGATCGATTAAAAAAAATCCCGATATACGTGTTTAATTATTTCTAACCAAAAACTGATATATTAAATTTCATATCACTAACTTTGAAAATAAAGGATTTCCATACAACCATTTAGCCCATATTAATAATTCATAATCCCTTAGGGGTCGATTTTCCAAAATTCCTTTCTTAGCGGATGTTTTCGTCATAAAATGCATCATCTGTCTAAATTTGAAGTTTGTAACCCCTGTGGTTTAGGCTCTGCGTTGATGAATCAGTCAGGACCAACGATTATATATAGACTAGCGTATGCCCGCGACTTCGTCCGCGTAGAATCAGTAATTTTATTAAATCTATTTATTTATTTCCCACTTCTCTTTTAAGAAATGATCTATTCCGCATACAAAGTGTGGATGCACTTTGTATGCGGAATAGATAATTTTGCCCATTTACGATTTCTGGGACATCTAAATATATTCGGCGTGAAGACCTAACAAACAAATAGAGAATCACAGATTGGATTAATCTTAATAACTTTATTATATCTTTATACGAAGGTATATACTGGATTCGATGTTTCCCGCCACTTCGTCCGCGTGTAATTTAACGGCAAAAAAATGATCATATTAATTATTCCCTTCGCCCGCTCCCGCGTTCTTAAGTTACGCGGTTATAGTCCCGCGGAGCCCTAATTCGTTTTATTTCTTAAGTTACAGTTAATAGCTAAGTTACTCCTTACAACATCAGCTGTCTGCGAGTGAAAGTCACGACAAAATCGGTCCAACCGTTTCAGAGATTAGCCGAAACAAACAAACAGATAACAAATATAAAAAAAATAATTAAATGTCAGCTGTACCGTATATACTTTCATATTATGCATTTAGTTAACAGAAATTACAAAAACAATCCATTTTTAAATAATAATTGTATGGCACCAAGCTTAAAGTCAGTTGAGACCTTTTGATAATCGGAGTCAGTTTGAAAACGTGTCAAAATAAAATTTAATTTAAATTAAAAGCACAAAAGCGTATCGATATCAACTAATATAACTAAACTAAAGGGTAGATTCCTTTTTACCCGTTAAGGGATGAATGTCAATAAAATACTAAACACGTCTTCCATAAAATATGTTAAAGAATGTTTCTGCAAAATTTGAAGTAGATTGGACCAAGGAATCACGTTGTCCCATACAAACGTTGCCCCCCTTTATCACCCTGTTGTGTGCTGTAAAATCTTTCTGATGAAACCGATCTAGGTTGTAATGAGTAAATAGACCATCAAATTTTTGAGACTGCTTTTTAAGACAGTTCAATAAATTTGTTTAAAAAAATTGCTTAAACTCTCTTCTTAAATAACAAAATTTAATGAAAGAATAGTCCACATGACCATGGAGGCTGTATAGTCTGAAAGGTCGAGGTTAAATAATATCAATCTACCGCGATAAAATCCGTAACTAGGTTAGTTTTTAATTTTGTTATTATACTGACATACTGAGGCCGATTCATTCAATATACCTAATGAGGATAGGGAAAATTATAAACAATCGCCAACTTCCTCGCCGGTCCTAAATGTGCCTCCCAGCTCGTAGTACCGTTGCTGAGCTCTTGATTAGCTTTCTCAGATTCTTGACGTCTCGGGTTCGATTCTTATGTCGAACAAAGTGTTATTAGATTTTTTCTATGAAATTCTAAGTACCAGCTCGGAGTTTGGATTGTATGACATGGCTCGAACCCTTTTATATCGGACCTAAACGATACCAGCAAAATATGGATGCACACAGGTACACTTCTACTTAACCTTTCGGGGACGACAAGCATGATGGTATAGTAATCAATGGTATATAACCGTTGCTAGAATAGAATAGAAGCAGCCCTGTCTCTGTAGATAAGTAACATTCTTTCTATTGACGTTGATTATATGGATACCGACGTAATTCGAATAATATGAATGAATGAATGTATGGAATTGACATTAACAAGTACTTACGTTCTATACAATCTTCTGTACCGTGGTAAATGTCACATTTTTTTCTTATAGTTTTTTTAATGCGTGCCACAGATATTCAAGTCTGAATGTCCGCTGCCGTTGACACTTAGTGTCAACATGACTTGTGTGAATATATTTCAGATGTTTTTTACGGATATATTTAAATAGGCACAAACAGAATGGTTCAGTTCTTTTTCTCTTCTTTTAATCACTGGATATTCTTTTTATAACGAATTTTAGTTGACTGAATAGTGGTCGATGTTTGTTCCCGTTTCGATTTCGACCGTCTGGCAACAGCACAATGCAATTTCGCAATATCACTTTAAAAATGACACGGAAGTACAGTAGATGTCTGTCCACATCCTGCGATCCTCTCATAAGGACAGACATTGCACAAGTTTAAAAAAAATGATTTAGTTTATCGTTATAATTATAATATTCAGTTACAAATATTTCGGTCTCAATTATTTCGGTTTAGCGCAGCAAGTCTTTTTTTTTGTCTTTATCCGAATTAAGTAGTCATCACCCCATCAGTTACTGTATTTTCAATCATATCTTCCTTCAAACAATAAATCTATATTTTCTTTGGTCCTTTATTTCTCCATCCATCAACACTGATTTATCATTCTGTTAGTCTCTTGCATTTTCTTTCATCCCTCCAACCTAAGGCCATATAAAAGACTTTTAAACTTCTCCTTCCTTTTCTTGTCATTCTAATCACTCCACATCCAAGTCAACTCCTCAACTCCGTTGCTTATAATTTTCTTTCTACGAGAATCCAGCACATTGGTCCATACAATATGACAAGCCAAATTACGTACATATTTGTAAAAAATTCCGTACTTGCTCTGTCGCACTCAATTATGACGTGGTGCACGAGCAACACAATGTACCGAAAGTCGGGGTACCTAAGGGGATGTCACCCGTAGTTAGCACAATTGACTGGAAATATACAGTGACATTGACTGTATATTTCCAGTCAATTGTGCACAAAGATATAAACTTTGTTGTGGTTCCCGCCCACTCCCACCATTATTTTCTAGCGCACCATCTGCTGACCCTCCAGCGGTGATCCTGTGGTAACCAAGACTGCGATATTAGCATACAATCAGATCTAAAAAAAGAAAACTATACATAAATATTGAATTACAATAATATTTTATTGTAATGAAATTAGGTTTAATTATAACGCTTGTATAAAATTAAAAAGTACAGCCCGTTAAAATGATGTCACCGAAATATGTAAATAATATTATGTAGTTAGCATATTATCAGCCGATCTAAGTCATTCGTTCGCGCTGTATGCAGCACTCATGCATTTTGTTCAGTTGCATAATATTACGTTATGTTTACTAGCTGCACCGACGCAACGGCACGTGTAACTCGGCTATTGACATCTTGAGAATGCGGTGTCAACGCGTTAGCTATCCATTACCAGCTTGGTGTTAGCTTCGAGGGAACATTTCTAGTGTCAGCGAGCGCTGTATTAGTTGCGATAGAAATCTATCGCGTTACCGTCGTATCAACCGGCGGTCGTTGGTGACGGGCAGGTTCAGGGGCAGTCCTGCGTCATCGCGGTGCACTTTTAGCTGTTCGTGATTGCGCTAGAGTGCAACATATTATTGCCTGCCAGTGAATAGGAAGTGAATTCGCGCGCGTCTCTCATTCTAACTAATAGACAATAGAACGCTATTTTGTGAATCGGTTAAGCTGGTGGCTGTGTTTAGTGCATGTCGTCGTAGTGTTGAAACTCTCTGGTGGAACGCGTATTAAAAGGGCGGTGCTATCGCGTGTACTAAACAAACGTTTAAAAGAACTGTGAACAAACAATATAGGATTAATAAAAAGCCTCTAGAGATGCTAGTCTATATAACGACTGTTCTATGGAAACCATACTTTATATGGGACTAAATAATAAATAATTAGCCAACTGCTGTTATTACCTAAAGCAGTAAGTACGTAGGAAGCGCGCGGTTGGATGGATGTAATCGAATCAGTGCAACCCTGCACCTGAAGGCCGCATGCGCTGTACACACGTACATCTACCTATAGTTGAACGCACAGTGTTTACTGTCCGCACCAAATAGAGGCCACCCGGTAGCCCTTGCCGCGGCTAGCTAGCGCAGGTCATACCAACAAAATACTGGCCAGTCATCACTAAGGAGTTCTCACACACGCTCCCAAGTTCTAAATATCGATTAGCACTATATGATTACAACCCACTCATTTGTTAATTTTGCCTACCTACTTATCAAGGCGGGAGGGGATACCCTGGATTTCAAACTATTCGTGTGATGTGTGTATGCTATCGAGTGCAGTTTTAATACGTGACAATGCTGTTAATATATTAAATCAATATCGTACATTGACAGGTTGTTTCCTCATCTAATCTACACCGGAATGACAAACTTCCTTAACTTTTAAAGTCAGTTATGTCAACAGTAATGAACAGTTGTTGTTGTGTTTTGTAAAATGTGAGGACAAGGGGTTACTAAAAGGGTTGTCGGGGACTGGCGCGACGCGTTCATACAGCCTCTTTGTGATCTCGACTGTCGGCAGACGCGTGCTGTGCGCGTTGTGTACTGTAGTGCCGGCGTGCCGGGCAGTAGGGAGTGACATAGCCGTGCGGTGCGGTCGTGTGTGTCGCGCGTCACGCGTATCGCGGCATGGCGCGCGAGTACGCGCGAGTGCACGAGTTCTTCATGCCGCTGCATGAGTTGCAGCCTCCCATACAACATTACCATCAATATGAACTGCACCAGTGAGTACATACACATCCTTACCGCATATTTGCCCCTAAACAATTCAACAAGTAAAAAAATTGTGTTAATATTTATTTAAAATGTAATATTAGCGTGTAATTTCTATTAGTTAATTTCAACTAATAAATATCGTAAATTTAAAAATGAATTTTCCAACATGTAATACATGTGAAAATTTAAAACTTCAAACTACTTTTTATGACAGTTTATTTAAAACAGACAATAAAAAAATAAGATAAAACCAGTGCGGATGCGTAACGAAATACCTATTATAGTTGATCTTACATCACAGTAATTACTCATAAAAACATTATTAAATCATAATAGGTTTGAATGAATAGTAAAAAAGCTAGACATTTATTTTCTTTGCTTACCTACCTAAAGGTATTTATGTATTGTACTGATAGATAATAGTACCTAGGTACTTACTTTTAATTGCTTGCTACTTTATTTAATGTTGAGATAATTACAATGATGTTGCGTTAAGTTTTTAATTTAGTAGATTGAATATTTACTATTGCAGTCCGCATACCAAAATTGGAAATATTTTGTAAACAGTCAGATTATTTTTTGGGTTTCTGAGCCTATAGCCAGGCCAGTGTTGTGTCTGGACTGGCTGTGGCATTAGAAACTTTTTGAATTATTAAAGGGTTACATGATTAACATGATGTATAAACTTTGAATGATGATTCAATACCTACACGATTCTGAGAAACTCTTCATTAGGAACTTAAATTAGTCACCATATCCCTTACTACAAAGAAGTTGTTAACAAATTTTTTTTTTCTGCATTTTTTTGTACTGATAATGCATTTTATTCTTTTTAGTAAACAATAATCATCTTTTAAAAACAACAACCCCTCTTAACGAATTCCTTTGATTTTGTTACTATTGCATTGACGTGAACCTGTTTTAATATTTTTTTCGAGGCTGGTAAACTAGCTTGTGACTCCCCTGATGGTAAGCTGATACCGCAGCCTATAGACCTTAGAGATATTATAAAAACAGTTGGTTCGTATTGATGTCCGTGAAACATTTCTTTTTTCAATGAATAAACAAAATAAATTTAAAAATGACATGGTTAAAAAATGATTTTATTTGTATACGATGTAGAAGCCTCCTAATGAGCCCGGCCACTGGGGTTCCACCTACTGGTCACTATTACATGCCCCCTATTTCTTTTAAAATAATTAAGGAGGGTGACTGCAATGGTGGGTGTACTTTTAAGTTTAGGGCAGACAACAAACCGCCAAAAAAACTGGTTCTAAATGATAAAACCCACATTGGTAATCTGGTTTTTTTTCTTGTTATGATAATAACGGTTAAATTAAGTTTAAAATAAATTATCCAAATGCTGGTTGTGTTTGTTAATGAATAATTGATTTATAATAAATAAGATTATTTACGCACACATCATATATATCGTATAATATTGCACTGATTATACATATAAAAATTGTATTCTTGCAGAGTGTCTGTACACTCTGCAAGAATACAATTTTGGTTATTACATAATTGAATTATACACGAATGAGAGAGATCAGAGATTCATTCATACGAGATGTATGAATGTGGACGAGGCAAAAGTGGTATGCAGGGACCGTAGCGCGTGGCATTCTGTAGTTTCTGCCTACCCCCATGGGAAAAAGGCGTGAGTGTATGTATGTATGAATTATAACCAACAATTATTTGGCTGTAACAATATTTTATCCAGGTAACTTTCTTATTAAACTTTGCACGGCTTCTTCGCGCGATTAGGTGAGGGTCAAGTCCGATATACTTTACTTATATTGTTTAAAATATGTTCCAACGAAAAAAATAACCTTGTGGAGTGTATTTCTTTCCCGTTGGGAATTTTACAGGCTTCTCAAACGAACTATTAAACAATATTTAAATAAGATAAAATGCTAAACGTTAACCATTTTCCGCCGCCACACCTGGTCCGATATAGGCCTTTACGGGGTAGAGGACATAGTGAGTGAGGCTTCACTAGGCTTACTTACTACCAAGTTTACAGATTTTAGAGATAGTAAACCATAACAATTACATATATGCTTAAAAAACATTTACACACAAGTTTTTATAAAAATAAAATATAAATCATCCAATTTAAAACTAAATTTAGACTTTTAAAGGAACAAGGATCTCTCGATGATCCCTAGAACTGGAAGGCCAATATGGTAATTTGTAATTATTTATAAGAGTATCTATGGAGTTTCTTGCCGGTTCTTTTCTCCATAAGACCTACCTTTTGGAACCATGCAAATAGTTTGACATTTCAAAAGCACCTGTAATTCTGGTCTACTTGTCACTTTAGTCTAGGTATATTTATCACTGAGTTATCCATTCTTTTTCGATTTTGCCTTGTCATCAGTGAACATCCTATGGCAGAGAATATGATGATGATGTTCGTATTTGGTTAGGATTTTTTGGCTTTTTAGTAGTTGTCGCAGCTGTATTGAAAATTAAACTGTTTTTAACCTGTTTGAATTTGAATTGTTTTATCTGTTAAGGTAAATATCTTAACAGAATATAAGATTTTTGGTTTTCCGAAACGGCTTTATTTAGGTCTGCAAGTGGAATATACAATACAAGGCTAGATATATATCTATATACAATATAAAGACAGAAATAGCTTGTAGGTTTCATATAACCAAAATAAACTACAAATTCTTAACGTATCGCTCTAGAACATTTGTACTGTTCAGTTCAGTGAGAAAGATCGAAGAAGAGAAATATTATTTGCATAATTAGGTCGTCATTACTGGTCTTGTAATTGGTGTCTCGTTTGGCTTGATGACGCACGGCGTTCGTAGGTGTACTCCAACCGTACCTACGTATTGACAGCACACGCTGACAACTAATGAGATATAAACTGCTTAAAAATAGATTTAACGCTACGTTTTGCGTCTATTTTTTTTGCATTTCCGGTAGTAATTTTAGTACCTACTGACAAAAAAAAACGTTTGTAGCCGCCGAATTATGAAAATCATTTGCTATGATAAATTTTCGCCTTTAGGTAATTTCTTTTCATTTAAAGTCTAATCATTTATTTCAAGTAGATCCATATTACAGGTGCTTTAGAATTGTTGAAACTAGTTGCACTGTTCCAAAAGGTAGGTTTGAACCTTAACAATTGCATTGGGTAAATAATATTATTTTCTTAACGATGCGATTTTCTAACGATACATTGAGTAAGTTTTTCTATGTTTAGTCTCAAAAGTTATTCAGTAAACATGAAGCTCTGTGGCGTTCACTATGGGGGACCTTATTTTTAATTGCGGAAAAATCCTTTACGGACCGTCCCGCCGCCTAGGGAGGCGATGGGGTGTGTCAGACTCCGCCCAATGAGAGCGTTTACCGACTAAAAAACCGCACCCGTCAACGCTACCAGCACCAGCCCTATTGCCGGGGCCATAGGATTCGCGAAAGCATGCACCACAACCCCGGCGGACTATGGGGGGGCCTACGTTCAGCTATGGATAGTAATAGACAATAACGTAACTTACTTTATAATCCATTTTGTATAGTTGAATGATGGATGATTTTATAATGGAAAATACAAAAACATTTTGTTTTTTTTTTAAACTAAGTTTGTAAGGGGAACTTATTAGGATTTCTTATTCCCATTGTATTATGTAATCCAACAAATACTAGATTCAAGTAGGTAGCAACTGTACTATGTGAGTTTTTTTAACTCTAACACAACGTAAACCGTCGTATTTGCTTATTGGTCGTATAGATTGGAGCGGACCAATCACAGTGCTGAACTGGTGAACATAACGGAAATGTTTAGTTTTCAACTATGGAATCAGTAAAATACACTCAAATAATGAAAAGTATTGTTTGTCATTTTATAAAATTGTTGACATTAAATCTTCACTACCAGGAGTAAATAAATAATGATTTAGATATCTCACTGCTTACGGATAACTGTATAAATAGTACGGTATGATTGCCCTAGTTAGGTACTTGTCTATAACAATCGTGCCCCTGAAAACGATAAAATAAAATCACGGTAAAACCTAGAAGAAAATTTGTCCTTATAGAGTTCAAGTTGTATTAATACATACCTGTAATATAGATTTATTCAATTGTTACTGCTGTATTATGTGTATTATGAGGTGATTATTATGACGTCACTGTTACATACTGTTTGTCGGGAGTCAAAAATAAGAAACCCCTTAAAAATAAACCTGTAACGTAACGTGTGTAAACAAGCCAGGTTTTTTCAGAAAAAGTAGTTTGATAAAAACTCACACGCTATTTCATATTTGTTAATTTGAAAAAATCTAAATTATTCAGGTTATGCTTTGTATATCTGATACCTGAGGGCGAAGTGATGCACAGGCGTGCAAATAATATATTTATAGAGAAATAATCAAAATAATACACAAACATATTGGATGATAAAATTCGTTGGTTGTAAGGATCGTCCACTAATTTAAATAAATACTTTACTACCTATATTTTTTCTAAATAAAACATCGTATCATAAATAATTACGAATTTAAAAACTAAGATAATAAATAATAATAATAAATATTACTGGACATTATGACACAGCGCCATCTAGTTCCGAGCTAAGCAACGAGGCTTGTGTTACGGAAACTAGTCGGTTGATATACTACCTACATATATACTTTTTTTTTGTAAATACATACATATTATACATAGATACATCCATGACTCGGATACAAATGTTTATGCTCATTACACAAACATTTGTCCCTACCGGGATTCGAACCCGGGACCCATAGCACAGCAGGCAGTGTTAACTACCGTTGGACTAATTGGGAATAATGATAGTAAATGATAAAAATAAAAGTCAAGACCGACCGTTTTATGTTAAAAATATCTTACAAAGTGTAGTCACCATGATATTTTAGTATTGGTATTATATACGATATTATAAGTTACATAACCAATGATTTAATTTATTTTTAAATCATAATAATATAATGTATGTATGTATTTAGTAAAAAAATCACTACAACAAAAATACACAACAACAACAAAGACTTTCGTCACTTTACACACCCTAAATGTCTGTTTTTCATGATCACCAGAATGTTCTACACAGGTATTGCAAAATTTGAATGCGTCTTTCGGTGCGTGTTTAAGTTACGGTTTTTAAATTTAGTGTTTTTTCTAAAAATCGCTTCGTCCTTTCGATGCAATTTAATTATTCAAATAATTAACTTAGCGTTGTGACAGTTGCGTGCGTTAGTTACAAGTACATTTTTTTATATTATATATTGTCAAGGCGCATATATTTTTTAATCAATCATATTACATATTAAAATTCGGTCTCCATGAGAAAATCACTTAGTTGATTTTTCGTGGAAGATCAATAAATATTATTATTTGAATCTAATATCAAACGTTATTCATTATTCTTCTTAACATTATCATACCTTATTTAAATTTATATGTAGGATGATTTTGAAGTCACCTCGTTCACTAGACTAATAGTACTTTGTCACCTAAATTATCCCATACGTCTGTATAAAAACTGTGTGTAAACATGTTTAATAATAATAATATTCTGCGACATTTTACACAATTTGAAATATTATATGTATGTATACATAATTATACCTAGTATATAGGGGGATTGTGGGGTCCTGAGGTCATATCCCAAGTCAAGCAGCAGTAGCTATTGTTTTTTTATAATGAATTCTCAATAGCGGCTTTGTTTTGTGTGCGGTAAAAGAAGTAGACTAGCGCCAAATATTAGAAATAGAATACTAACGGTTACGTGTAGTTCAAATAGAATTAGGTTATACTTCTAACATTATTTATACATAGGTACTTATGTATAATTGTAATTATAAAATTGTAATCTAAAAAGAATAATTACTATGAAGACTATGTACTGTTTTTAAATGTGCGTAATTATTAATATTTATATTTGCTTTTTAAGTTTAATTTAAATTAGCGCAACAAGTAAAGGATATATTTAATTCGGGAATAGAAAACGTATTGAAAATCCTGCGTAGGTACTTGAACCGCTTTCCAGACGGTCTCGCGAGTGAAGTGTATACAGTACTTATGTAATGTGTGTCGCGTGAGCTAGACCAAAATTATAAACATTAATTCTCACATACGGCAAAAAACCGTGTACTGAGTCCTGTGGCGCTAAAGCTAATCGTCTCGAGATAAACATTGCTTCTGCCGGTCAAATGATCATTACTTCGGCATTACTAAATTAAATTGCGAATTGGACATGCGCGTACGCCTATCACATCGTGTACTGCCACTAGAAAACTGAATATGGAGAGCCGAATGAATGGAGCAACCGAACAAATTTAAATAATTTTGTCGCGCGGCTACTGAATTTTTAGCTGTCGTTGTGTTTGTTTTTGTTTTCGCTCTATATTCACTGAGGACAATGACAAGCTCTAGTTTTTTCTAGACTATTTGGCACATTTATGTATATTTTATATTCTTGTCAGCTGCATTACATTTTAAGTTTCTTTTTTACATTGTGTACCTATTGTCTATTGAGTAGGTTTTATTATCCATCCATCTATTCCTGTGTTCTGTCACCTACCCTGTTTCTTCTGCATATCAAAGATATGTTGCACTGTAGCACTGTGGATGCCTTGTACACCGCATTTCTCGGGAATGCGTCGATGAGTGTCGGAACAAACTTATATCTGCAGTCGAGTCTTTGCTAACCAAAGTCTCGCAGTGGGGTAGACTTAACTTAGTCCAATTCAACCCTAAAAAGACAGGTTTGCGCGTTAACGTTTTCGACGTTTTATAAAATCCGTATACTCCATCCAGTATCCAAAACTTTGTATATAACACAGACCGGTGAAAAAATTAAAATATTTTTTTTTCTCTAAAATGTTTGCGAAATGTGCCGGTTGCGTTGGTTTTTGGTTGGTGGTTCGCTGGAACCACTTGAAATCCGATATCGTGTATATTCGTGCCTTTCATATGTATTTTTCAGAACTAAAGATAAAGTTTAATTTAAAAATCCTATCTTATTGACCTCTATGTAACGGTAAGATGTATTTTAGTAAGTACCTACTAGCTTGACGATTTTTAAAGTAAATTTACGTGTTACATTAAAACCTATAATAGTTTAATTATATCTATTCAGACTAATCAGAATCTCACTAGATCTCACAAAATCTCCATAGATGCATTAATTTCTAGCATAGCGTTGTTCACGTTTACGTATTTAGCAAAATATAACCTTTATTACACAAATAGAACTTTAGGTTTTATTTGTGTAAAAAAAAGAAAATTAAGTCACAATTATAATTAAATAACTATTGCAAATCTTTTTTTCCCTCCAGGTGGCGCGACGTCGCAGTTATTTGATAAGTTGCGGAGAATACTAGCACAAAATAAGCACGATGAGCCAAATAAACGTTTCATTTATTTCAATAGAGTGTTACTATATCTAATAAAATCTATTAAAATACACACCGAGCAACCAACCCCGCTGCCAAAACAGCGGGATATTGTGTTGTGCTCTTAATTAATTAGAGGGCCAGATGCATGGATTAATGCATACGGACATAAGTATATACCATAAAGCGAGATTCGCCGCCCATTGCATCATTAACTACTAACACAAATTACTAACCCATATTCAAAATTCCAAACCGATGTAGATAAAACCTTTGTTTCTAAATCATCATCAAAACTATAGTCCAATATCTTCTTCTTGGAATTCGGAATATATTGTATAATATAAATTGAATGATAAAGTAAACGCGTCACACGTAAATCATTATTATAGTTTTACTAGCTGACCCAGCAAACGTTGTCTTGCCGCATTATAGAGGTTTGTGGTAGAAGAGTTAAAATGTATAGTTACCAGTATTTTATACGGCTGAATCATAAAAAAATACAAAAAAATTTTTGGTCAAAAAATTTAAAAAAGGATGTTTGGTGTGGGATATCCTTATCACCTAGGGGTGTTAAAATAGAGGGCACGCCACGATAGTGGCGGCAAGACCCATCATGGAGGTTTGGCTTGAGAGGCGCCACGGCGCGGCGCCCTCAGCTTCCGGCTGACGCAAGTCTTTTTGGGGCATGGGTGCTTCGGCAAGTACCTGGGTCGCATAGGCCGGGAGCCATCGCCCGGTTGTCACTGCGTGGGTTGCCCTGAGGACACGGCGCAGCACACACTCCAGGCCTGCCCGGCCTGGGCAGAGCAGCGCCGTGAACTCATAGCAGCAGTCGGCGGTGACCTCTCGCTTCCGGCCGTGATCCTATCCATGGTCGGGAGCGGGAACGCGTGGGATGCCGCCGCCTCTTACTGCGAGCAAGTTATGCGCGCAAAAGAGGCGTCGGAAAGGGAGAGAGAAATCACAACCTCTCTCCCGATCCACAGTAGACGCACCGGGCGCCGGAGGGCGCAAATAGACCTCCGGCCTCCATGAGCTGTAGCCAGCGGGTGGGCGCGACTAGGGGAGTCCGCCACCCGACCTGATAATAGCCCCAAGTAGGCGGCGCGCGTGTTCGTCACACGTGCGCCTGCGAGGAGGATGCGAGGCGAGCGATGCCACGCTCCTAGCCATGCGTCCAGAGCTGGACCGAAGCCCGCCGGGGTTGTGGTGCATGATTTTGCGAATCCCATGGCCCCGGCAATAGGGTGGCGGGTGCGGTTTTTCAGTCGGTAAACGCTCATGCGCAGTCCGACACACCCTGTCGCCTCCCCAGGCGACGCGGGAAGGTCGGCAAAGGATTTTTCCGCACTTAAAAAAAAAGGGGTGTTAAAATAGCCTACGTCCGATTCTCAGACCTGATGTCATCCTAGCCGATTTCGGCCACAGCGACTATTAATTATTAAAGGACCGGATCCTGGTGGTCGGGCTCGTCTCTTCTCTGGTCGATCTCCTTGAGGCGGTCAATTAACCTGGTCACAGATGAGACATCTCCATTCAGGGCGCGTTGCTGCTTTGGCCTCCCATTGAGAGGGCTCTATTTTGCATCTCTTCTTACGTCTTTTCAGAATGTCCTTGTATCTAAGGTACTGGCCACCGCACTTACGCTTACCATACTGGAGTTCTGAAAAGAAGATACGCTTAGCTACCCTCTCAGACCTACCAAATATACATATAATATAAATATATATAAATTTCATAATCATCCGTCGACCCGTTTCGGAGGAGTTCAGCGACAAACACCGTGACACGAGATTTTTATATACAGGCTGCCCCACGGATATGGAGGGAAAGTACTTTGAATATTGTAGATGGAACATTTTACTGGAAGAAGTTATTATTTAAATTTAAAAAACAATTTAAACTGCATTCATAGATATTTAAATAACTACATAGTTGAACCAGGAACCGAACCCGTTACATGAGAAAAATTATCAATCTGTAGCTTTATCATACCGATCGAAAGGCACACACAAATAAAAGGCAGACATTATTTGTTTTTTTTGTATAATAAATATTATAGCTTTCTATGACAACCGAGTCCATTACTCGATTTGTATACCTACGTTTTTGAATAGAATATGGACGAATGAACATGTAACGATGGCAAAGCACATTTGATTTTCCTTAATAAGGTATACGGATCCGTGCCTTCTCTGAAAGAATATAATACGTTGTTAACGGATTTTTGATACGTATAGGTATGTTAAGGAATAATACCTATTACAAGCTAAAGATTCTTACAATTGGACGGTGCCATATACTCAAAAAAAACCTATAGACAACGCACTTCTGCTTAAACTATTGATTTTATTTTGGCACTCAAGAAATTTTAAATTCTTTTTAGAATATCATATTTGTGCTGTTGTCAGCATACCTACATTATACAAAAACATTATATACATAAGTATAATATTCCAGTTAAAATGACTAAATTCTTAAATCAGTTTAAGCTAAAATTGAAATATTACAAACAAATTTATTTACCGAAATCACACTAGCACAGGTAATCAAAAAAGAATTAAAAGTTTTAATTGGCGTTTTAATTAACGACATTAATCATTTCGACTTCACCAATTCTTTCCAGTTTTATTTGTCATCTGAATAAGAGCCGGTGTATTAGTCGTCGTAATATTTCTAAAATGTATTTAGGTACAGGTTGAGTTTATTATAAGGGGATCACTATAGTTAGAAATATATTTTTAGTAAAAAAAATCTGTTAATTGGTTTGAAAAATATTCCAACTATATCGAACATTGAAAAAGATAAAAAAAATATTTGGTGAATTTACCACGGTATATTAATATTGTTTTAATCTCGACGTTTCGGATCGTTTACAACTGCAATGGCCACAGGCAGTCTACCCGATTTACTTCAATATTCGAACTACATATATTTGGTTTGGTAGAAATTCAATCTATTTTCCTACGAAACACAGTTGTAGGTATAGATACTTTTTTTCGAATTTCTATTCATCTTTGTGAATAACATCTAAGTATTTTGTAGTAAATAAATAAGGAATTGTTAACTGCATTATAATAGGCTTGCCATTCTACTCCTTTTAGGTCACGAGCATCGGGGCATGCTATTATTGCATTGTTATCTTTTTGAGAAGACTTCTGTACAGGGCATATCACGCAGTGACCAAGTTTTGGTATGCAATGGCATATGATTCTTTTGAAAGTTATTAATAATTTATCATATTATCCTTTTACGAAGAAGTTTTTGATGCATTTGACATACATATGATACATACCTATGCCTTTGTATGTAAAAGTCTAAAATATGCTACATAACCACATCTAGATCAACTAGAATATATTCTGCTCAAATTAAAACGCGCTTTATTGAACTTCGGGGCTATAAGCTTACTGGATGTGTTACCATTGATTATACATGTTTCCAAGTCAAAGTAACAATTACCTATAATTTCAGTGACCACCCCATTGGTGAAGAATATTTCTTCTTCGAGATACAAACATACAAAGATTTAAACGGGCTTGGTGCTTTAAAAAAATCTCAACCTGTATAATATTGTTAATTAATTTGTTAGGGGCAGAAAATAAGGCAATCAAGTGATAAAGGGGTTCGCTCGGGAAGTCCGATCAAGTCCTACAAAATGTAAATAACAAGTATACCTTACAGGTTTCAGTCTCACAATGAGACTCACACCTGAAAGTTTATCTTCCAAAAACTCCATATGAAAGTAGGGGAGGGGTTTGTCAATAGTAACAGAGAGGCAATTATTTGCTCGTACACCCCACCTGTTGTCGAGAGGCAGATGATTTTGGTGTCAATGGACGCGTCATAAGATACTATTTTATCGAGTGAGTTGACAGCTCCAACTGTTTTGCGGTCTAGCGTTAGTAGACGAAAATCGCTTATTTAATGGTTACAGTAAAAATAAAATGACCATATTATTTTTGTGATTAAAATGAAATGAGGAGTGGAGTTGAGTTTTTATGAAGATATATCAAGTCTACGTTTACAAATATGTGAATTAGCAAACTCAACCTCAAACTCATATATATTTTTTTAATAATATTTGCTACAAAATTAATAGTTGCAAAAATAATAGAATGAATGAATGATTGAATGATTGTTTATTTCTGTAAATAGATCATTTTAAAGACACTTTTACAAGTCATAAAATAGAACAAGGCGTTGCAATTTTAACATCTTAAAACTGACACTCCTTTCTTACTCTCTGAAGTGGTGAAGGTGACACCATTTACTTCGACGATAAATATGTTTTTTTTGTCAAGATAGCCTTGGCAAAAATCATATTTCATTTCAAGAGATCCTTTGACTACGATCATTTCACATGTGCAAACATTTCCACCACAATGTCATCATTAATATTGAAAAAATGGGACTTCTGTTGTATCGCACTTTTTTTTGTGTCAATACTGTAACTACACAGGTTATGACCATAACCCGGACGATGAATGTGAAATTTGTTGTACCTATGTGAATTTGACAGTTTAATAATAATTACATAAATACATTGTCATAATTATGTTGTTTTATTAAACTACTCGATGCTAAGTTGCAAATTATAAATGAAACTAACAATTGACAAAATGTCTCGCTGTAGGATCGCAAATAAATCTCGAATATTTATTTAATCGTGTTATCCACACGAATTCGAGTGATGAGTGATGACCATTATCCCCCTTTCTGCATTTGCTGCATTTAATTTAAGAATAACTTTATCTAAATGAGATGTCTGAGACTTTCCTTCATAAATGCCAATAACGATGGGAGGAAATGTATTGGCTGAGCACCAGAGCAGAGTAGAATTTATAAATACATAGGTAAACTATTGATACCTAATAATAAAAAAGTTACAATTTCATTTAGTATCTCAGCGAGGTTTCTTTTTAATAATAGATCAATTAATCTATTATGCCAATAATGGTCAGTTCCCATCTAAACAATGCACTGTTTCTCATCATTAGTTTTGAGTAAATTATTGTCATCATTGTCTTCTCCACTGTGTTCGAGTTCCAAACATCGTGAAAAGGAATTCTCTTATATGTATCAACCGTGTAATTGACACAATAATCGCATTTGGTCCAGGGAGTATCCCTTACGTATCCGCGAGACTAAATCAAGTGCGTTTTTCGTTCAAATGTTGGTGTGGTGTCGGAGTGGGATTGTAAAAAACCGGGTCCTCTTAGTACATTTTACGAAGGGTATTTGTATACGGAAAGGTGTTTAGAAATACTTGAGATTTTGAGAAATGAGATAAATAATCTTCCGGTTGGAGAACGACAAAACCTTACTTGTCAGCAAGATGGGGCGCTCCGGCTCATGACAATCACAGAACAAGGGACTATCTCAATGAACACTTTCATCAATGGATCGGGACAAATGGACAAATAAGATGGCCGCCGAGATCCCCAGATCTAACCCCGTTAGATTTTTTTAGTGGGGTTATGTAAAAATTTTGTTTACAAGAACCGGTATGAAAGTGTCCACCAGCCAAATTTAAACGTATTCTTCTAAATATCCACCACAACAAGATCAAAAAATCGACAGAGATCGAAATAATCAAAAAAGTGCGGCTTTATTTTCAACAGGGCTCATTTTGAGCATTTCATAAAATGATTAATTTTGTATTAAAAATGTTAAAATTCATGGTCTTCCTTTTAACTATGTTATTTAGAAAAAATTATCCTTACGAAGAAGCCTTTAGATCGGTATGATAAAGGTGTGCGTTCGCGCAGCGGAATGTTGTTGAATTTAAAGATTTTAAATATGCAGATATTTAGTGTATGACGTCGTATAATTGTGTATGGTAAAAAAAAAATTGTGCACGCAGCCATTGTGGAGAAATTAACCAAAAACTGATTCCGCTGGGCGAACGTTGTCCTGGCGGGACTTTTTTTGATCCGTAGACTTTAGAAGAAAAGAGATGTGTCCAAAAATTTGTGTGTATTTGTGTGTAATTGTGTATGTATGAATAAAATTGGTGCATGCATAAACTTCGGAGAAATTCAAGTTTCCGCTACGCAAACGTTTGGCCATTAGCTAGTTTTCATATAAAACGCTTACATAGAGAGCTGTAGATTTTTACATACATTGTTTTGAATTTGTTTATATTTGTTTAAAAAACAGATTTAGAAAAAATCGTAGGGCTTAAAAGATAAAAATATAAACGTAAAATACGCTTATTAGGTCTTAGTTCTTAAAGTATGCACTTGGGGTCTAGATTTTCACGTTTATACAAACCTTGTAAGTGCCTGCAACATGTTGCCAAGTATCAATGATGTTCCGTTAGTAATTAAAGAGTTATAGGACAATTTACCATCAATAGATCACTGTTTACAAAGCAGTCAAATATCACGACGTTCTAAAGGAATTGCATGGTAAAATGTATGCCAATAATTAGTTTATTCATTCAACTATTCACATGCAAAATTTCATGTCATTAAATTCAGTAATTAAAGAAAAACAATATATTATAATTGTTTTTCTTTAATTACTGAATTTAATGACGAAGCATCGAAAACCTACATAACCCGACCAAGTTCGGATGGCTACAAAAAAGCGGCCGTGCCATATATCTAAGAAACGTTCTTAACCTTCCAATATAGTATTTATTCATATGGTACAGTTGCGTACACAAGCGTTAGGAAAAAATAAAACAATTGCATTTCTTGAATGAAAAATATTTTTTTAATAATAACGCCACTATCTACGCTAAACTAAACTACAATACTTAGACTATTTAACCAAAGGACTAGCCTTAAGCGTACCGCTTCAAACAAAATAATTCTGCATATTTTGGTGAGGTGCGGGGGAACACGCTCACATATATAAGTCACTACCAGTACAACGGTATACATCAATTAAAAAATCGATTCAAGAAGTAGTTTTTTTTTAAGTTATTAGATTGTTTGATCCACTAAAGTTGCAAAGGAGAACGCTCGTGCATGCCTAGTCCATTGGTTAAATAGTGTAATAAGCGACAATATGATAAATATTTACCTAAACAGTAGTACTTACATGAGGTAATTATTTAATTTCCCTAAGGGGTCTATAGTTAGAATCCTGGTCCGTGAAATCTTCAATAGCAATTAGCTGTATGAATTTTATTTGTCTTAAATAATATATCTCAGTCTCAAGCGCATACTTAAATAAAGTACCTACGTAAATAGTACCTTCTATCATAGTCAAATACATTTAAAAAGTAGGTGTACAAAAACAAATGACGTATAAATTATATGGAAACAACAATTGTGTTATCACCTATACCAATTCAATACCGGTATTATACTGCAAATTTTGGGATGTTACCTAAATATATTACACGGCCGCTTTTTTGTAGCCATCCGAACTTGGTCGGGTTATGTAGGTTTTCGATGCTTCGTCAATATTATAATTGTTTTTCTTTAATTACTGAATTTAATGACATGAAATTTTGCATGTGAATAGTTGAATGAATAAACTAATTATTGGCATACATTTTACCATGCTATTCCTTTAGAACGTCGTGATATTTGACTGCTTTGTAAACAGTGATCTATTGATGGTAAATTGTCCTATAACTCTTTAATTACTAACGGAACATCATTGATACTTGGCAACATGTTGCAGACACTTACAAGGTTTGTATAAACGTGAAAATCTAGACCCCAAAGTGCATACTTCAAGAACTAAGACCTAATAAGCGTATTTTACGTTTATATTTTTATCTTATAAGCCCTACGATTGTTTCTAAATATGTTTTTTAAACAAATATAAACAAATTCAAAACAATGTATGTAAAAATCTACAGCTCTCTATGTAAGCGTTTTATATGAAAACTAGCTAATGGCCAAACGTTTGCGTAGCGGAAACTTGAATTTCTCCGAAGTTTATGCATGCACCAATTTTATTCATACATACACAATTACACACAAATACACACTAATTTTTGGACACATCTCTTTTCTTCTAAAGTCTACGGATCAAAAAAAGTTCCGCCAGGACAACGTTCGCCCAGCGGAATCAGTTTTTGGTTAATTTCTCCACAATGGCTGCGTGCACAATTTTTTTTTTACCATACACAATTATACGACGTCATACACTAAATATCTGCATAATTAAAATCTTTAAATTCAACAACATTCCGCTGCGCGAACGCACACATGATAAAGCAACAGGGTCATTAAATTTTCTCGTGTAACGGGTACGATTTGCGAGTTTAAATTGTTTTTTAAATTCAAGTAATGTCTTCTTTCAGTGAAATCTACAATATTCAAGGTACTTTCCCTCCATGTGGCATATCCGTGGGACGCCCTGGATACTTTTTGCGGTTACATAAGCATTTTCCTGTTACTTTTGGTCTTTTACAAGATATTTATAATAACAAGTAAATATTTGCTATATACATATATATATATTCAACAAAAAACTACTAAAAGTTTCAAAGATTTGCAGTATTATCAAGACTTAATTAAATCTACTATATGGCCAATAAACGGTTATAGTTATAAGAGTATTTTTTCTAGCTGTTATAAACGTGTACCTGAATGACTAATTAGAATCGAAGCAGTATTAGCCAAACTCTCTTATAATATGGCTTTATTTCCTCTTTTATTATTATGTTTATTGCCGTAAATAGTGCTTTTATAGAAAAAAATTAAGTGTTTATGGCTTTATATTTTTTTAATTTAATTTATTTCCCTTTTATTTTGTTAGATGAGACAGTTGTAACACTACGCTTTAACCTCAATATGTGCATTTTTTTCTAATATTAGTAGATATTATGTTGGTTTTATATTTAAATAGCTGAAGCAAACGTTGTTTTGCCACATTCACATTAAAGGGGTTGGTGGTAGAAGAGTGAAAATTCTGGATTATAAGTATTTAATGTCATATCATAAAAAAAAACAAAAAATTAAAAGCTGTCTTCGGTGGTAATGGTCTCGGGCCCGCGTCAAGTGTATGCATAGTAAGCATGGAGATTTGTACTTCAGGATGTTATAAGGGTTATATTATGATGTTATGTATGTAATACGTACGTTTCGCATCAAACGGCATCATTCTCTTATTGATATTATATCATTGTAAACGAAAACCAGCAATTTTGTAAAGAGCATCTATAGAGTTTCTTGCCGGTTCTTTTCCATAAGGCCTACCTTTTGGAACCGTGCAACTAGCTTCGACATTTAAAAAGTACGGGAACCTATTTGACTTTGACTTAATGTAGCGTATCAACTATTTAGTATCCGTAAAACAAGTCTTGTTGCTCGGAAGGTCGTCAGCTCGGAACTAGATGTCGCTGTGTCATAATTCGTAGATGTATTTATTTATTAGTACCGTATATATATTTCAAAGTCGTCGTATTGTCTTTAAGATGCCGCGTCTTATGTGATCAATTATAATGTCGTTGGCTTTTGTCTCAAATTGCATGACGCAAATGCTTTGACCAATGAAATCAATTGATACGAGTACATGTATGACATGTTTCCATCAAGACGTTGAGTAAATTTTAAGTGAGGACTAAGTTCTACAGGTCTTTCTTCGTATTTATATTTACATAGTTATCTAGTGGAAGCGCTCCATTGTTTTTTCCCCCATTGCAGTTATCAATAAGTTTCTTGAAATAACTGCCTTTTTGGTCTAGTACTCGTACAGTGCGACTGAGGTCCTGGGTTCGATTCCCAGGTCGTGCTAAGTGTTATTGGGTTTTTCTGTGAAATTCTAAGTAGCAGCTCGGAGTTCGGATTTGTGCCAGGTTAATGGCAATAGGCTCGCCCCCTATAACATGGGACCTAAAACATACCGGCGAAACGTGGGTGTACATTAGTACACCTCTGCCTAACCTTTCGGGGACGACAGGCGTGATGGTATGTAATGTAAATATTAACTTTCTGTCGTTTTAATTAGAACTTCATTTCGATTCATTTGTTGTTTTGTATTTCTTTAGTCGTTTAATTTTTTTTTCATGAGTTGCTAATAAACCACTTGATAAATAATTATTACTGTTTAATCTAAATACAAGATCAGATTTTAAGAATAATTTATAACATAACATATCATCACACTTGTCATCCCCGAAGGGTCAGGTAGAAATTTAAAATAAAATAAAACAAAACATTAAAACAAAAGTGTCAGGTATGAAACAAATCAAAACAATTCTTATTTATATCATTTAAATTAATGAGATCATTATTATTATATTTAGGTAAACATTATTCTATGTATATTCTAGTATTTTTATAATGTTCATAAACAATGTCAATAGATTTTGTATTTTATATTATATATAAATATAGATTCTACTTAGCAGCCGCCAACGAGGCAGTTAATAATGTTAAATGATATAAATAATTCTAATATAAGCTTTTCATTGAAGGCAACAAAACAAGTCTTAACTACTGAGTTTACAAACAATAAAAAAAAATGTTGTTTACTCGAGCGGAAATCTATGGCTGCATGGGGTTTCCCGTTCAGGTTAATTGTTACGTTAATTTCGAGTTAAATTTAAGTAAAAGTTTATTTTGTTTATTGTTATCATTACTTATGCCGTTCTCAATGTTGATGCTGAACATGAATAAATATTTTTTGATTCACGTGTTTCTGTTTTTAACCGACTTCAAAAAGGAGGAGGTTCTCAATTCGTCGGAATCTTTTTTTTTTATGTATGTTCACGAATTACTTAAAGACGCCTGAACCGATTCGCAAAATTCTTTTTTTGTTTAAATGGTATACTTCACAGATGGTCCCATTGTAACCACATCACGATCTGATGATGGGATCTCAGAAAAATCGAAGGCAACCCTCAAGTTTTAAAGGCAATTATCACGTTTTTAATATATTTACTAAAATTGTTCCAGTATTTGCGTCTGCAAAAAATAACTTCATACAGTTTTACCTTTTTTTAGTTTTAAAGGTATGAAGTCGGTGCCGATGATGTGGTGGTTTTAACCACCCTGCTCAAGGTCACTCGCGGTGAGTGTACTTAATATTACGTTTGGCTTGGCACCGACTTCATACCTTTAAAACTAAAAAAAGGTAAAACTGTATGAAGTTATTTTATGCTTTTTAGTTTTTGAAGTTGGTTTTTATTGTTTAGTTTGAAAAATTGAGTAATTGTGAATTTATTAATTCGGGTCTATAATTCAGTCCAGATTAGTATTTATGTACCTAAAAATACTGTTTAGATAGGCCTCTAAGGTCTACCCACATTAGGCGTATGAGGCGTACCCTATTAAGGCTTACCTTAATGAACATTCCCGCCTCGAGAATAATATTTTACTGGTAGTTTGCGGTTCCACTTGATAGCGTTACGCGTCGATAATAATTGTTATATTAATTCTCATAATTCCAATTAGATTAATTAAAGTAATCAGAAGAGAGAGTAATAGAACTTTATTGACTCACGTTAAGGTTCAAACACTAACACATTTTTCGTGAATATACTTCCCACTTATCTACATGTACATACTTTCCATACATCAAATTTTTAAATTGCTTCTTAAAAAATGCCGGTAATCAGTTCACTTGTTTTTAACCGACTTCAAAAAGGAGGAGGTTCTCAATTCGTCGGAATCTTTTTTTTTTTTTTTTTTTTATGTTCACGAATTACTTCAAAACGCCTGGACCGATTTGCAAAATTTTTTTTTTGTTCAATAGAGTAGACTTTACAGATGGTCCCATTGTAACCACATCACGATCTGATGATGGGATCCCAGGGAAATCGAGGGCAACCCTCAAATTTTATAGGCAATTATCACATTTTGAATATATTTACTAAAATTGTTCCAGTATTTGTGTCTGATAATCATCATTTGAGGTTGATGAGCTGATGATGGAAGGTAGAACTTCTCAACAGTTAAGATTTAAAAGAAAATTCTTTCAGTTATAAGCATTTATTACATTTACATGTATTCTCCAAAGCTGTTCAAGTATTTGCATCTGAAAATCAACATTTCATGTAATGATCTGATGATGGAAGGTACAACTCCTCAACGGTTAGGAGTTGAAGGAAAAATCTTTCATAATTATAAGTATATATGGATCGATAGTTGTATTCTTTCAGGCTATTAGATTGACCTGATATGAAAAGTTTTATATATATATATACAACACTAAAAAGAAAAAAATAAATTAACTTTAAAAAAAAAAGCAAAACCAACTTCAATAACTAAAAAGCAAAAAATAACTTCATACAGTTGTACCTTTTTTTTAGTTTTAAAGGTATGAAGTCGGTGCCGATGATGTGGTGGTTGTAACCACCCCGCTCAAGGTCACTCGCGAAGAGTGTACTTAGGTACTATTACGTTTGGCTTGGCACCGACTACATACCTTTAAATCTAAAAAAAAGGTATAACTGTATGAAGTTATTTTTTGCTTTTTAGTTTTTGAAGTTGGTTTTGCTTTTTTTTTTAAAGTTAATAATACATATATATTGATTTAATACATATTTTGTAGGAGGTAAGGCATAGCGAGATTTCTCGCTCAAATTGAGCTGCCCGACTGGGGAAGTACCTCCGCCTTACAGAAGACCGCAGTGAATCAACAATGTTGTCTTTCTGCAAGTGAGTAAGGTCACCAGAGCTCATTGGGGGATTGACTATTCTGACAGCATGGGAATTTCGTTTGCTGTCAGTTTAGTAACTCCCTATTGTAAGAAACCCGAACGGTTTCTAAAGGGGTTTGGCAACGCATTTGCAAGCCTTTGGTGTTGCAAATGTCCATGGGCGGCGGTCATCACCATCAGGTGAGCCGCCTGCTCGTTTGGCCCCCTTATCACCATAAAATAAAACGTTGTTACGGATACCATACGCTGAATATCTTCATGCCGACAAACAAGAGTGTCTGAAATAAAGGTCTTAATATAAAGTGTGTATCAGTGAAGATCAAAAGTAACACAAACGGCGGGGCACGCGAGATGCAGTTGCCAATCGCTAGGTCGACGACACGCGACAGATCGCGCATCGTATGTGGTTGGGACAAATAATACAAATCGTTCAGACAGCTGACCCACATCCTCGAACAAAACGCATCCTGGCAACGCTTCGGCAGAACTAACATACCTATGTTAAGTATGCTATAGATCACATTGCTTCGATAACTTCGCAATCTGCCAGAGGGCACTGTGCTATCAGAGTTGCATTGGCCCTCTTCAACAATGTAAAAATAAAGTTGGTAGTCAACTGACTTCAAATATAAGGAATGCTTACACTTTCCTAAGTGCCTTTGAAAATGATAAAAAGTAAAAAAAATATTCATATTCATATTCATATCGTTTATTTGCATTCCACAATGTTAATAAAGATGGTAACAGGATAAAAGTAGTAGTAAGTAGGATGAAACCTATTGACAAAGGAAAAGATACAAAAAATTAAAGGAAAAATAATTTACGGGTGATCTGAGGTCGGGAAGTGGATGGGGGTGCGGTTTTAAGGGCTAAAAACGGTTTATCTCGATTTCCAGCAAAACTACCAAGACCTATGGAAAAAAGTTAAATGCAAAGTTGTAGACAGTAAAAAGATCTACAACTTTTGAATTTTTTCAGATGGCCTCAAAATTTATGTGCTTGAAATAACCAAGATTTAGATTTTTATTTTTACAAAAATATTTCTTTTTTCATAATGGGGTTTGGGTAAAGTTGGCGTTGGCGTTGTCATAAAGTTGGGCGGCCACAAACGAATATTATGGAAGAACATAATAAAGTGATCAAAAGCTATTATGGATATATTTCTCTACTATGGGAACGGATATATTTGGTTTTGTATTGCTCATTAAAAAAGACGACATTCTTTTGCACTCTTTTATGTTTCTGCCGTATTTTTTTCAGAATTTCAAATTAAGTTAAATAAAACAATTTAAATGAACGGACTATTAAAATAATAATTATGAAAAAATAATAATAACATGAATGATAAATAATTTAACTCATCAAGACATTAAAACGAAATGTTTAGCTATCCCAAATACATTATTTGGCAATTCAAATGCTTCTTTGACTGAACGGAATGTCCTTATTATTACTCACAATCAACCCATTATTTTCCCACTGGGCACAAGTCTTCTCTCATTTGAGAGGGATTAGACTATAGTCCACCACGCTAGACTACTGTGGGTTGATAGACTTTCCTTGCCATCGAGAAAATCTCTAAGGCATGCAGGTTTCCTCTCGATGTTTTCCTTCACCGTTTGAGCATACGATAAATACGCACATAACTTCCGAAAAGTCAGTGGTGCGTGTATTGGGTTTGAATTCCTTAGAGAGACCTTTGACATCTTAGTCCACTGGTAGCACCCCTTGGGTTTCACTATGAAATAATGATAGTCATTGAAAAAAAAACTCGACTTTTCTGATACTTTACAGTATCAGAAAAGGTCGCGGAAAGAGTCAGGTGTTATTCGTTTGTCTTAATTTCTTAATTAGGTAAAAACAGTGACTCGAAGTTTTTTAAATAGGTGACAATCCGATTTACGCGTAGCGCAATTACCGTTTGCTTACTGTTACTGTTTAAAATTAATTAGCTACACTTACACGAACATTGAAATAAAATTACTTTTAACGGGTTTTGAAACCTAATGTTTCAGATACTTTACAAACAATGCTGAAAGGCTGAAACGTCATAGAAAGTTTATTATGTTAATAAATGACGAAGCCAATAAATATCTGAAAGAAAAAAATACCTATTTACAGCATAAATGTAAGCTAAATAATAATTCGTCTTATTTATAGATTGTCTAAGTATAGTAAGTATTAAATATAAATTGTCTCGTCTAATTTTATAAAAACTATATAAGTGTTATTCCTATTTCCGACAAACATTGCTGAGATCGACATAATATGAGAGTATACCTTATGGAATGCAATAATGGTTTAAAATCGAATTGAAGAAGAAAGAAGCCTTGGATAACAATATCTTAGCGGAAGAACTTCTGGGTGACTGGATAGTGACCCGATAAAATATATCGGGGTTACTATCTCGTATCTAGAGGAACTTTTCGGAAATGATGATTGTACAACTTTCAATTATTATATACATAAGATTTAGTAGCTCTTACGATACATACTTTGCCTGGTGTGAGAAACATGCTAAATACGCCGTATCAATGCCATGTCTCATCAGAGCTGTGGTAGCCTATTGGTGCGCCCAGTAGACTGGTCTCGAGTTAACACACGAGACACTGACTGACTGTCACCACTGACTTGACGGAAGTTATGTGCGTATTTATCACATGCTCAAACGGTGAAGGAATATGTTGTGAGAACTCCTGCATGCTTAAGAGATTTTCTCGATATGCTGTCTGCGAAACCGCGGTAGGCTAGCGTGATAGACTATAGCTTAATACCTCTTCAATTAGAGGAAACTCGTGCCTAGCAGTGATACAATATGGGTTGATGATGATGATTAATCACATACAATTTACAATTTTAATAATAATATTTTAATCTCACTTCTTGTGTAAGCTATAATCGTACATTTGAAATTCAACGAACACAATATCTCCGAAGCGGACAAACTTGACCATTCTCTATGCACTGTCGTGGATTCGCTAACAAAATGCAGACCTTACGTACTACATAAAAATGTGCATATTGCCCAGCGCGGCGGACTCAACACGTGGTTAGGTACCTATCGACTTTTCCTTCAATAAAATGTGTACCTTGTCGTATTGTAAACACGGTCTGTATTGCATGAGATAGATAGTGCGCGTATCGACGCATAATTGTTTTAAAGTTATTTGCAACCTATCCGGCGAGTGTACGTATTTGACTAGAGCAAAGATTTATAATTGTTATTGTTGGACTGGCTTGGGTATTACTGGCACACTTTCGTACTATACACCGTTTACATATACTACATTAGTCGACTCGATTAGTGCAATGGTTTTAGGGTTACTTTCTGCGGTAATTGTTCCTATAACAAATTCGTAGAAACATCGGTTGATCTGGGAAGCGAACCCAGAAATCGCAGTCTTTACACTCTCAGTATCTGGTTACTTACTGTCTGATCTATTATACCACCCTCAGAGTATAAAAAAGATAGGTATAGCAGGTAGTTGGCAGTCGTTTCGAATCTCTACTGAACCTGACGTTTTTGTTTTTGCGAGCTCGTTCTGTGTAAGTCGGTGTCTGTTAAAAATTATAACATCAAGACAATCGACACATCAGTCTGCCATTGACCTTGGATGTGGTAAAATATCCGATAAAATAATATAAATATACTCCAAGAAATTCCGTAAACTACTTTAGTTTTATTTCCAATGATCACTCGCTGAAACAGTAATGAAAAAAACGCGAGAAAATTTAAGAAAGGTTTTCGTGGCGCAATTACACTTAGTCGTTCGTTAGCTCTTATTCGATTGCCTATAGAATTCGAACTACCAAGTATAAATGAACGGAGTCGAGTACGCCCGTGTTCGACCAGCTTTCAGTTTGATTACCCGATGTCGTTTTCATTTCCTTTGACGGCCAGAACTTGAGTAAAGCAATGTTATTAATGCATCGGGTGCCCGAATTCAAGTGACGTCTTTCGTGTACCCGAATACGGGTTCACGACCCAATGTAATTGCGCCTTACGCGCGTAGTTAGCTAAACTGCACTGCGCTGTTCACTGCACTGTTCACGATATTCCCCTCAACCATGCCTAGCGTTGGGCGAGTAATCATTAGTACGAGCCCCTCTTATCGAATGTTATTAATTACAGAGGGTGGGTGATATGGTTAATGATTTCGCAGAATTACCCTTTGACACTGTGTCCGCAAAGCGACCATCAAAGCTTAGCTCTCAAAGGTATCTTGTACGAAGCATGTTTCCTATTGAACCTTGATAACTGATTCCTAAACCTAGCTAGATTTTAATGACTAGGTACGTATACAGAAGTCATTAGTAATTACTGTTGATATTTGATATACTTTCCAATAAATTGAAATAATAAGGTGCAAACATGGACCTATAAAAAAAAGGCGGACGGAATCTCGTTAAGAAAAGATTGAAGAACAAATATGGTCGCGGTATTTGAATGTGTGACTGAATAAAGGGTTGTCATACGAAACAAAATTTCCCCATTTTTTAACTTTCATTATACCGATAACGACGTTTAGACGTAATTTTCTGTTTTGCGTAAATAGCTTAGTTTTTCTATTTTGTTTTGTTATAAATTCAAAAACAAAACGAAGCAAACAAAACCCATTATCGTCAAAGTGTATGATAAACACTTTCACACCAAGTCTCGTCCGGATGTTTTCCATTTTCGTCTGAGCATGTGATAAATTCGCAAATGACTTCGAAAAGTAGTAAGTACATTATTAGTAGTAGTATTATTTTTCTAATAAATTATTCCCCCAAACTTCATTTCCTGTAGGAAACCTAAATAATATATACATATTTATATATGTATAGAATTAAATCCAAAAAGGATCAATCAAACTCCCATATTTTTGCGAAATTTTCCCTATAAATAATAACAACACTGGTATACTGGTTGAGGTTTTGTGTTTGAAAAAATAGCAAATTTTTTAACTTATATTATATGGGAAATAAGTGGTACATTACGCATGCACTTGTGGTAAGTGATCCCTTGAATTTTTTTTTGCTTTACGACTATGATTTCGGCAGCATTTTACCAGGCAAGACGGCATAATTCTATTTGTTTTGTCACAACAAAAACGACATATGACACACGACATTCTTTTCGTAATGGCTGTGACACTGACTTGGTCTTGCTATGTGTGCGTGTGAACTGACATCCTATTTACTATTGGTGCCTCGCATGTTGTTTAGCGAAATTAAATTAGTTAAAAAGAAAATTAAGTTTTTCTTGTAGAAGTACAATTGTAGATATTCAATACTGTTGTATACAATATTTCAAATTCTTGTTTAACGGGAATTGTCTTAATATGATACATAACGAGCCCGAATAATTATTATTGGATTAGGGACACACATTTTGGGTTTTAATTATTAAGTAAAATATTTGAGGTGCTTGCTTTGTGCAAGAATTTTACTAAAAAATGCACTAATGTCTACCAAGTACCTAGTCATATTAATTCTGTGTCGCGTATGTCACTAGTTCTTACATGTATTTGCATCGAAAAATGTATAATCTTAAAATATTTTAGAAAGAAGATTCTCAAAGTTAAATTATAAAATAGAATATAAGCCTACCATCCTGCCCTATACCCTAATGCAGTCTGAGAGTAATGATAGATAGGTATTTGAAATCTAGTAACATAGTTCGAGCCTAGCAGTCGACTCCGATAAGATAAGGAAGTATGTACAATCTGTGACTCCGTGAAAACACGGCCAGGTGTGACCACTGTAAGGGCTCAAGCACACACGATTATGCATTGGTACCCTGTTGGAGTATGTCTTACCATTACTTGCTTCGAATAGAAGTAGTGACACGGTCCAGCATCGCACATATAGCACTACTAAGTGGTAGTGTGTAGTAGGTACCCTAAAGAAAAATAAAGCTCCATATCAATTACTATTAAAAAATGAATACATTTTGCACCTAAATCTGCCTCACAAATCATTCCGTCCGTCTATGAAAATCCGTGGGGTCATTTTTGAGATTAAGATTATAGAGTGGAAACAAAAATTTAAAAGTAAGTAGTATCATACTCGTATATTTTCATGGGTATTTTAGTTGCAATCGCTGAGAGTGAATTCCCGGGGTCAGAAGCAGAAACGCTTTCTGTAGGTACTTGTATATAATTTTTTTGTTAGTGATTTTTCTATTTTGTGTATTATACCAATGACATTAGTAAATTGTACACCGTGGTTAACTAGGTATTTTATTAATTAATATCGTTACAAAATAAATCTCGTTAAAAAATTGCTTGTATAATATGAAACGGTTGTTAGCATTGATGTTAGTTTTCTAACCTGATATTGTCAGCTTAGGACTAGTTGGCTCATATACATATAGATATGTTATGGTATGGAACATCATTCTGCATTATTCTCATATTGGTATAACAGCCCTTCATAAAACGTTTTTTTTATGAACGTGGAATTTTTTTTAACCATTCCAAATATTGGAATCAATCAATCAACTTAGCCTATCGCAGTCCACTGCTGGACTGACCTGGATAGGCCTCTCCCAAACATTTGAATAATTGAAAATAAAAAGAAAATGTAGTCTTCTTCTTGATGGTCATGGTTGAAATGATTCCATGTTTCGATTTGAGGTACGGAGCCGTAAAACATAAAAAGAAGTATTCTTATTTTCTTCTAATTTATAAAATGGTACCAACGATAAATCTATCCCGTGTACAAAGGCCCTTAGGTATGTGTTTACTCTTAACTCGCGTTACAATACCCGCGGTATGCTTATAGTTATTAGTTATTACCAGCTGTTATGGTGTTTTATAGTCCGTTATGTAATACTTATGAATGTTTATTTATGATACAACACGTTTTATTTTCAATGCGCCGCCGATCCGATTAGCGGTCTTAAAAGTGCAAAATCCAACTGCGTCGCGGGGTAAGACAGGGAGATGTTTCTCCGAAACTGTTTACAAACGCGTTGGAGGACGTTTTCAAGACGCTTAACTGGATCGGACTTGGCATAAATGTTAACAACCAGTACATTTCGCACCTCCGATTTTTGGATGACATTGTCATTATGGCAGAATCTCTGCAGGAGCGGGAGAAGATGCTAAATAGCCTTGGTGATTCTTTAAGACTACGCTTGGGCTGGGTGGCATTCGGGAGGCTACCTGATATCTTTGAATCTTCGATCCCACAGGTCTATAACCAGTGCGTCTTACCTGCGATGACTTACGGAGCCGAAACGTGGACACCGACCAAAGGACTGGTCCACAAATTTCTGGTTGCTCAGCGTGCAATGCAGAGAGCAATGCTTGGAGTTTCTTTGATGGATAGAATTCGCAACGAAGTCATTCGCCAAAGAACTAAACTCACTGATATTGCTCGTAGAATATGCACGCTGAAGTTGAAGTGGGCCAGTCATGTCTGCAGACGGATGGACGGCCGATGGAGCTGACAAGTGTTAGAGTGGAGACCACGATTGGGCAAACGTAGTGTAGGACGAGCTGCTTTCTAAGCCATACAACCGCGAATACGCAATAGGTACAAAACTAATTTAATGTATAAAACCAAACTATGTAAGTCTCATTCCAATATTAACCATCCCGGTAGGCACTATCAGCACATGAAGGCAGATCCAAACTATGCACGATTTTTTCCTATGTCGTTGGGTGCATTTACGAACACTTTTCACATACACAAACATCGTACAAATATTTTCCCCGTGCGGGGATGAATTCAGCCACTATTTCCCAATCGAGTATTCATTTATTTTGCATTAATATATGTATACAAGCAGTAGGAATCATCATCACCCCATTAGCGTCCCACTGCTGGGCACGGGTCTGTTCTCATTTGAGAGGGATTAGGCTGTAGTCCACCACGCTAGCCTACTGTGAGTTGGCAGACTTCACATGCCATCGAGACAAATCTCTCAAGCCTGTAGGTTTCCTCACTAAGTTTTCCTTCAGCATTTGAGCTTGTGATAAATTCGCACATAACTTCCGAAAAGTCAGTGGTGCCTGAGGTTCGAACTCGAGACCTTTGGTATCTCAGTCCACTACTACAGGTCACACCACTAGGCTACCCCAGCTACACAGCACAGCAGTAGGAATATCCTTTGCTAATTAAACTTTAATAATAATAATCAGAACTAGGTGTATTTCTGCAAGACTTCTCCCTTGCGAATATGTTGTAGAGCTTCTCACAAAGGTTTGTGCATTTGATGTAGGCGAGCGTGAGAGCTGTGGGGGTAGTTTTGAACATCGGTCGGTAATTGTTTTGCCCTAAAGGTGGGACTCACATGGCCAACACCGCTTTAAAGCACTTAAAATAACGTGCTCGAAATTGTGAGCTATGTTCGTTGAAACGTTAAGAACTTACCTACGGCAGTAATATTGTGAACTTGTCACACCTAGTCAACTAAAATTTATAAATTTCCTCTTAAATTCAGTCTTTATTTATGATTCTACTCTTTCTTTGGATTTTATGATATCGCACTTCAGCTTCCGCAATCGATCGGCAACGCCTATGTAGTAGCGGTCCTTTCAATCATGTATACATACATGTAAGTATGTAACAAAATTATACTGTCCCGTGGTCGTAAATGCGACTGCTGAGCTAAGGGTTCGATTCCCAGGTCGAGCAGTGCTATTGGGTGATTGATGACGAGTGCTATGATATTCTCAGTAGCAGCTCCGAGTTTCGATATGTGTCCGGCTGATGGCAAAAGATTCGTCTCCTATTACATGGGACCTAGAACATACTGATGAAATGGTGTACATTAGTACATCCACAGTCACTTATTCTATTACATAATGTAATGTTATGTTCGCACTGTATAAGCACTTTTGGTATGCGAAGGCAGCTCAACAATGATTGGTCGAAAGATTTTCATTATTCGTGTTATTAGCTGTTACGTCCACGTCCACGGCCTTGTTCCAATAGCAATTAACATTTTCAATGGAGTTTCGCATAATTGTAAATGACCTTGGAGCCTGCGGCACGAGTAAATTTTGTACTGTACCTACTAATTCAGCCTCTTCGTCGTCTTTAACATAATTTTTAATTTATGATAAACAATTTTGTAAGTTTTTAACTATCTGAAAATAGTCTCATAATTAATTAAATAAATATATTTATATTTGCGAGTAAATCAGTTATTAAATTATAAAAATACGGGCTAAATAAATACCTATTTATTTAATGGCATCAAATACAAAGGAGTTTATGTTATTATCTTACTAGTAATTAATATTTTTAACCGACATCACAAAGGAGGATCTTCTCAATTCAGATGCAGATAATTTGTTTTTTAAGTTTGTTCTTTTCAATGTTGTCTTATAATTAATTAAATAAATATATTTATATTTGCGAGTAAATCAGTTATTAAATTGTAAGAATACGGGCTAAATAAATACCTATTTATTTAATGGCATCAAATACAAAGGAGTTTATGTTATTATCTTACTAGTAATTAATATTTTTAACCGACATCACAAAGGAGGATCTTCTCAATTCAGATGCAGATAATTTGTTTTTTAAGTTTGTTCATTTCAATGTTGTCTTTTGTTTTTAAATTATAATGTTCTTTATCTTATTAACTTAGATTAGGTACTCTACGTGTGTATTTATATACCTTATTGCTTGTGCGATGAGCACCAACATTTGACCTGAGTCATGGATGTTTCTAGGTAAATAATATTTATGTATATACACAAATATGTAAAATATCCATGTAGTGTATCAACCATCTAGTATCCGTAACACAAGCCTCATCGCTGCTGTCCATATGTCTTCGCTTACTATAATAGATGTGATTGAAATAAATAAATATATCGGACATTATGCTGCAGCGCCATCTAGTTTCGAGCTAAGCACCGACGCTTGCGGAGACTAATTGATGTACAAATGTAAACATCCCTGGTATAAATGTAGTGCTCATCACGCAAATATAGGCGCTTCATTCAAACTCAGGACGTTTGCTAAGGAAGGCAGCCTTACTGTATTTTTTGCACTGCATTTATCAAATGATTATCATCATCACATCAACCGTTACACGTCCACTGCTGGACATAGGTATCCCCCAAGAATCGCCACGACGACCGGTCATGTGCCGCCCGCATCCAGTGGATTCCAGCGACCATTACCAGGTCGTCAGTCCACCTTGCCGGGGGCCTGCCCACGCTGCGTCTTTCTTTATCAAATAAAAATAAAAAATAAAATAAATAACTGATCTGTTACATACACCTGTTTCGGATATAATTATATCGGATACTCCCGACTAGTCAGTACCTACCTACGCTATCAATAAATGTAATATCAAAGTTTTCCTCAAAAACAATTATTACCTATTTCACAAAAAACCCGATGGAATTAAATATGTTTTTCCTAGTTTTTGATTTAACATTACGAAGACACGAGTAAAACTTTTTTGACTATTCACAACTAATTAACCTTGTTTTGCATTATTATGGAAACAAAAGCATCTAGTCAGTCAGTCAGTCAAATCATTTCGTACATACCATCACGCCCATCATCCCTGAAAGAGTAGGCAGAGGTGTGCTAATGTCCCATATATTAATATAGGACCTAAAACATACCAGTAAACATCTTCCGGGCACCGATCCAAACTCTGAGCAGCTCCTTAGAATTTCATATAAAAACCCGAGAACTCAGTGGTAGTTAGTGCCGCCTGCTGTGCTATAGGTCCCGAGTTGGAACCCGGTAGGGACAAATGTTTGTGTGATGAGCATCAACATTTTTTTCCGAGTCATGGAGGTATCTATGTATAATATGTATGTATGTATTTAAAAAAAAGTATAAAGTAGTATATCAACCAACTAGTATTCGTAACGCAAGCCCCGTTGCTTACCACGGAACTAGATGGCGCTGTGTAATAATGTCTGGAAAAAATATAGCACTTTCTCCAACTTGGGAATAAAACCCAAGACCTTTGCCCAGCTCACTGTATGACCATATGAGGCAGTCTTTTAAGAAAAAAAAACCTCTGTTGAGTTATATCCGACAATAGCAATAATAATTCTTCAACTTCTCAGGCCTATTGAAATCATTGTTACTAGGAAGGTCAAATTCAAACCTGGTCAACTCTGTTTAAAAAAGCCTTGATGAATGAAAATAACTTTGACTATTCATAAAAGTTACAAGAAGAATTTTTATGTGCCTACAAAGTCGTATATATTGGATACTGTAGAATATTGACAAATAAACAATTTGTAATAATACTTTTGTTGTGTAACTCTATTGTAATTTATACTTAATCCACAATTGCGTTAAAACAATAAAATAACTAACAAATAACAATTCACTGAAGCCTTCAACAATAAAATTATTAACAAATAACAATTCACTAAATAATATACGAGTAACTATATACATAAGTAGGATTTATGTCCACGTGGCTTTTACGTACCTAGTTTCCTGGAATAGGTACGTTAAAACCATCATTCAGCGGCCCTCATTGTTTTGATAGCTCGCTAAATCCTAATAGATATCTATAATTGGCCTAAAATCCAGTATTTCGGAAACCATATGATATTTGACATGTCACATCCGATAAAGATAAAGATACGAGTAAATCCCAAGAGGGTAAACACTCAAAACGAGACGTGATATGTCAGACAAAACTATATAGGTGGTGCTAACGCGTCATCGTCAGCGGGCTAGGAGACGTGTCTGCGAAAGAAACCCATCATTTTTATTTCATCATCATCATCATATCAACATTATCAACCGTTAGGCGTCCACTGCTGGACATAGGTATCCCCCAAGAATCGCCACGACGACCGGTAATGCGCCGCCCGCATCCAGTGGATTCCAGTGACGTTTACCAGGTCGTCAGTCCACCTTGCCGAGGACCTGCCCGCGCTGCGTCTTCCAGTACGTTACGTTTATTTTTATTTACTTACTATATTTTCCCCCAGCGTTTAAGCACAGGTTTAAGTAAGTGATAAAATTAATACGTACATGCTTTTTAAATGTCAAAGAATCGTATTTTGGATTTGAACTCGAGAACTAAGACTTACTTGCTAATTAAATTTGAATTTTGCGTTTAGAGGTCAGGGTGTTAGAAGTAGCTAGCAACTTTATCTTACTAGGCGTAAACATAGATAAATGAGGTATGTTTTCTGATGCTCTCCGCGAAGTAGAAGTATTTTTAAACTGCACTCGTCACCTTCTACGCTTACGCATGGCTCATATAAATTATTCTAAGTGTCGTGTACATTGTTTCAAGTTAGCTCAGCATTGAAAATAGGCCCGGCTTTTCAATAACTGTAAGCACTAACGTCATTCATAGCCTGTTGTCATTATTTTCGTCAACTGGTGTGAGCCAGGAGTGTGAGACGGGGGGCGAGTGGGCGTGCCGGGTCGGCGGCCGCCCAGCACGCCACGCTCCGCCCCCGCACCGCGACCACAGACGAAACGCATACCGCCGTTACTCCACGTCTTAGAAATAAAACGTTTTCTTGATGTGTCTTGATCTCAAGTACCCGTGAAACTTTCTATTTAGGTACTCTACTAACTTCGAACTCAAAGCAAGGTTCAACTAACTAAGTAAGTACCTACATTGACTTTTTAAGTCTTGTTCCAGTTTATAAAGAGTAAAACTTTGATAGATGCCGCAGCCTTCCTCATCAAACTTGTGGCTAAAAATTAATAGTGTAAGTAGGAGCCGCAGTCACTTTACACCTCGGTAGCTAACGGGTTGTTGAGGTCTGAGGACATCTTAGGGTCGTATACTTCTTATTCTATGTAATTATCTCCGCGGAGAACTTGACAATCATGTCAAAAATTTAAAGGTTAGTATTTGCCGATATATGTATAACTTTATGACTAGTAATAAATTCCGCAATATTTTTTATTAGGCACTTTAATATGCTGTTTCATTAAGTGTCCATTTAGATATAAATAAAATTGATCTTATGTTTATAATTTATTTCAATAATACTTTGGCGTTATCCCAAAGGATAGAAGCCTTGATTTTTCGAGGGCATAATTATATACGTCTGTACCTACATCATATAATTATATGTAAATATATGCGTAAATTGTGTGTTCTGTTATATTTTTTACGTATTTATTTATAAATTGTATATTTACTCTGTACTGATTGTAATGAAATCATGCCACAAAAAAACAAAAGAAAGGAAGGAGTGCGAGCTCATAATCATAGGTACACATAGCAACCTACTTATGTACTTGGAATACAGAACAACTACAATCAGCATTCAATGAAATTGACAAAAATACCCTGGGGATAAATGAAATATTCCGACAATTTGGGATTCCGTCGAGAAAATTGCGAAGGCGTTATCACAATTTTTAAAAGAATGCAACATGTTTTTCGATATTCGCGGGAGCGAAATGATCTGATAAAAAAAAATATAAAACTTAGTTTCGTTTTTCGTGTATACATATAAAGGGCATATATCCTTCTTGGTAGGCATCTATCCTAAAAAAAGTTTACGGCAAATGAAAATGTTTTGAATTTAATTTAAATAAATAAATAAATATTTCTGGACATTATTACACAGCGCCATTAAGCTCCATGGTAATCAGCGAGGCTTGTGTTACGGATACTAGATGGTTGATATACCACATATATATATATTTTTGTAATTACATACATCCATGACTCGGATACAAATGATGATGCTCATCACACAAACATTTGTCCCTACCGGGATTCGAACCCGGGACCCATAGCACAGGAGGCAGCGTTATCTACCGCTGAGCTAAACGGTTCGTCAAATTAGGAAGCTATTTCAAAAATGGGGCATCTATCTCGGTTTTACCCTAAATAATATTCAAGTTTAAGGCCGGGATCGATATCGTCGCTTTGGTTACAATACTGCGCGTACTTAAAACACTTATAGAAGTAAGATCCCAGGGCCGCCAGACTTCATGTATTTTCTGACGAACCAAATGTGGATGACTGAGTAGTGCTAGTATGTACTAAGAACGCATGCCTACCAGATAGCCTGCTTAGTGGGCCAATTTTCAGGTATCAGGTAATCAAGGTACATACAAATAATATTATTTACCTCACGTAAATTCTCCAAGCTGATTTTTACGTATATTTTAGGCAATATCCTTAAAAATAAGCCGCCAATCACTTGACACTTTCCGTCGGCCGTATTGCTTTGCAGACACTTTAAAGCTTGGGAGCTCCAAAGGAATTACTTAACTTCACGTAAATTATGATGCTCCATTGTTTATATCTCCACCAGACAACTATTTTGAAACCTTTTACGAGAAGACAGAGCGATCCAAGGGGCCAATCATGCCCTAGACTTCCGCATATTCGCAATCTGTCTCACTCTCAGACGCGTTAATTATACCCTCACGCTCCTACCCACAGAGGCATTAACATTGAATTAAGATGGATGATTAGCCCTTTGGATCGGTCTGTCTCCTGTCACAACTATTTTGAAACCTTTTACAAGAACGGAGCATCATAATTTACGTGAAATAGTTTTTGAAGTAATTTTTTTTTTAACGTACTGCTGAACGTGCTACGTTCAGCAGTGGACGGCTATAGGGTGATGATATATATATATAAGTAATTACTTTGGGAGCTTTAAAGCGTCTGCAATGGAATACGGCCGACGAAAAGTGTTTGGGAGTATTGGCGACTTATTTTTAAGGATATTGCCTAAAATATACGTAAAAATCAGCTTGGAGAATTTACGTGAGGTAAGTAATATTTGTATGTAGAACCTTGATTACCTGATACCTGAAAATTGGCCCACTAAGCAGGCTAGCTGGTAGGCATGCGTTCTTAGTACATACTAGCACTACTCAATCATCCACATTTGGTTCCTCAGGAAGTACCTGACGTCTGGCGGCCCTGGGATCTTGGACTATTAGGTATTATCTCTTATGAAGTATTTTGAAGAATAAAAATTAGTTTATGAATGAGTAATTGGATAGTAATGAATAGTTAATAGATTTTATTCTATACTAATATAAGAAAGCGGAAAAGCTTTTTTGTAGGAATGCGTTGATCTCAAGAACTACCAATCAGATTAGAAAAAAAAATTATAAGTAGGTAAGCCTATTAATTTACAAAACTTTTAGGCTTTTATATAAAATCACATTACGTTCTATATGAGCAAGTCATCAATGGAAAATATTGCAATCTTACGGAAACTAAACAATCAAATAAGTAAATAAAGCGTAGGCTTGCGTTGCACCACTGATCATAAATGAGCTATAGGTATAAAAAACCGTTATTAAAAAATATTTAAGAAGTACATACGGCGAACTCCTTCAAATAGGTCAGCTGCGTATATATTGTCATAAATGACAAGATGTATGAATGTGGACAAAGGAAAAGTTATATGCAGGGATCGTAGTCCATTCTGTAGTTTTTGCCTACTCCCATGGTAAAAAGGTGTCGGTGTATGTATTTAAATACATCATTATATTTTTCCATTTCCTGTACTACATTGTTTAATTGTAACTTCATATACCTATATAATGTGTACAGTATCATTACATCAAGAAGAAACATTTTTTTTAAAGTGGCTGTTTCACGGTGTCCTAAATTATTTTAAAATAATTTTTATTTTATTTTTATATTTTGGACGATGCAGTTAATCTTTGCCTTCTTGTGGTTCGAATCCGGGTAGGGGTAATGTTTGTGTGATGAGGATAGTGGAAATTTGAACTTAGTCATGGATATTTCTATGTATAATATGTATTTACATATTTACAAATAATAAAGGATATGTATATGCCTCATTGCTTAGTATAGCTCATAATTTATATTTATTACTAGCTGACGCAGCAAACGTTGTTTTGCCACATTATATGGGTTGGTGGTAGAAGAGTGAAAAAAAATCTGGTGAAGGACATCCATATCACCTAGGGGTATGAAAAATAGATGTTGGCCGATTCTCAGACCTACTCAATATGCTCACGAAATTTCATGAGAATCGGTCAAGCCGTTTCGGAGGAGTACGGGAACGAACATTGGGGCACGAGAATTTTATATATAAGACTAGCTGACCCAGCAAACGTTGTTTTGCCACATTATAGGGGTTGGTGGACTACCCCTAACATTTAGGGGGATGAAAAATAGATGTTGGCCGATTCTCATAGATACCGGATAAGCACAAAAAATTTCATCAAAATCGGTCAAGCCGTTTCGGAGGAGTATGGCAACGAAAACTGTGACACGAGAATTTTATATATTAGATATAGTTTTTTAGGTTATATGTATTTTCCTCTGTTTCTTGATGTTCATATAACTGACCGTAGCCAGTATAGAGTACCTACGCGATGGGAGACGCGCATATTGGCAGAGATATATAGTTTCAATTTGTAGTCTGAAGGAAGCTTATTGAAAGTGCTATTCTATTCATAAGCGTCCTTGAGACGTTAATGCCACAATCCTGGCTAGACGAGGTCACACCAAGTTCAAGAGTAGGCTTCATATGTGTAGGCGGTTAGGTGAATACAGGTTAATATTGCCTTTATTCGATCTAGACGTTAATGCGTTCGCCCAGACAGTGCATTAGACATTGATGTAGGTAGATCTTTGCGAACACAAAGACACTTGTCTGGGTTGTATATACATGTGTTATTGCTGTCTTCTAGCATGTCACAGACTCTTTGTTGTTATTTTTTTTACATGATGCCTTTTCGTACTTTGGCTATCTTAATTATAATGGCGAAACATTACTATCTAGAGTACGATACATATCTAGAGTTATGTAAACGATTTATCTAGGTATATTAAATTTATAGCATTGACTTCGTTAGGTCTCAAGTCGCCCATATTTTGTTTTTTTCTAAATATTAAATTAGAATACAGTAACTATCTATCCTTACATTATTTATGAGCTTAACTAAAAGGTAAAATTGAAGGAAAGCTAAGAAGAGTGAGATTTAGACAAAGTTTCTTTACTTTCTTTGAACAAGTGAAGCAAAACGTGGGGTTCGAAATATAGATAGGTCAAACAGAATGCAGAAGATAGAAAACACTGGCGATTGCTCCACCGACATTATGATACAGCGCCATCTAGTTCCCAGCTAAGCAACGAGGCTTGTGTTACAGATAGGTATTAGTTGATTGAAAAGAAAATGTAGGTATGTGTAGTAACATTAACACTTCCTTTTTTTGTAAATATATACATATTATACATAGATACATCCATGACTCGGATAAAAATGTATATGCTCATCACACAAACAAATGATGGCTATACTTCTTTAGGAATGAAATCAGAACGGTTTGAGGGTTGTAACTCCTGCCCTGTAGTAACAGTTAAAACCATACAACCGTTTCGATATCCCAAATAGAAGAACGGGACTTAGGATTTTTTAACCGACTTCAAAAAGGAGGAGGTTCTCAATTCGTCGGAATCTTTTTTTTTATGTATGTTCACGAATTACTTAAAAACGCCTGGACCGATTTGCAAAATTCTTTTTTTGTTTAAAAGGGTAGACTTCACAGTTGGTCCCATTGTGACCACATCAGGATCTGATGATGGGATCCCAGGAAAATCGAGGGCAACCCTCAAATTTTATAAGCAGTTATCACGTTTTGAATATATTTACTAAAATTGTTCCAGTATTTGCGTCTGATAATCATCATTTGATGTTGATGAGCTGATGGTGGAAGGTAGAACTCCTCAACAGTTAAGAGTTAAAAGAAAATTCTTTCAGTTATAGGCATTTATTACATTATGTGCGTGTGGTGTGAGGGCCACTTCGTCAAATCTTTTTGAAATTTGCCTAGGATTTAGTGAACATTCCAAAACAATTGTGAAAGTTGGAATCAGAATTTGTGAAAGTCTAATAAGCGAGTTATAGCCTGTAATGTTGGGCCCTCAATCCTCACATAGAGGATTGAGGGCCCACCCGTGTGGATAAACTATGGACACTACAGAAAATGTGTTTATGGCAAAATCTAAGCTAATGCCAAACAAAATTTGTGAAAACAAGATATTATCGTCAAACACTATCCTACTTTATATATCTTCGTTCAAAATGGGCCCTCAATTCTCACAAACGCAAAAGTTTAAACACAAATAAAATTAAAACCATTAACTTACAGCTGCTGTTTGATGTCTTATACGCTACTAAATAATTTGTGAAAATTTGTGAAAACAAGAACAGGTCACCACGTCTTGTGGTTTAAAAGTTGTGAGCTTCACAAAATTTGGGCCCTCAATCCTCCACTTTTTTTGGTCTTCTCGTTATTACGCTTATCATATTAAAGATAAAGGAAATCCAAAATAGTCATTAATTGTGAAAAAAATTGTGCAACAAATCCAATACCAGAAAGATATTAAAATACCATTTTTTGTGTAAAAAAACCATGTTTAATTTTATTGGGTAAATTTCAAAATAGGGTGACCACAAAAAGTCTCCACGGGATAAACAACGAAGATCAGTTTTTTGTAAAACTGACCGTTTAATGGCATCTATTGGCTTATAGGCGTATTACTTATAACCATAACTTAATCAGAATAAATTGGGTAAAACTATCCTATAATATATGTTGTAATAGCTCTAGCAAAACACGAAACGTTTTTAAACGTAATTAGAATTAAGGTGAAAACATGATTTAAAAGTTCGTTTCATTCTTTCTTTCCTAGTTATAATGCAACAATTATAACTTTTACCAATTCGCATGCCTTCCAAAGGCGAATGTGTTGAACTTAAATATCATCTATTAATAACATTTTTACCATATTCTGAGTGAATAAATATTAATTTCTCACACTTACAAACAAATATTATCTTAAAACGTCAAAAACTTGAAACCGTCGCCGTCAATTTGGCAGTTGTGCTCACAATGAAAGTTTTTCTAACCTTGCAATTTATGAAGTGAAGTCCTTGTTATCGTATTTATCGTAATCTATCATACTTAATTGTTTAATATGCAATGTTGAGCAGTGATGAACATACGCACATCAAATCACCTGAGCGGAAAATATACAGAAAGCCTTTAATTTGTCATTTTAAACAATTACAAACGGTAAGTGAACAAAATAATTAGCATCCATGGTGACAGTGAATCTTATACAGTAACGACGCTATACCGATATTTTGTGTCATATTTAAGTGTACCTACCAGCACACTATCCTGGGTAGCAAATCGTGTTTATTTTACAAAAGCACTATTTGCTTTATTTTTAGTATTTACTCATCCTTTTATATCATCAATCTTGCCAATCTTGCCATCCCTAGTAAACAGACATCCCAAATAATCAAAATCGTCACTAATAAAATATATAAAATGAATTAAATCAAATCAAAAGGTTTTTATTTCATATACTTAAACTTTTTCAAGCATTAAAAAACTTATGACTCTAGTGCACGGTTCCAAGAAGGTGATCTCATGGAGAAGAACCGGCCAGAAAGTCCATAGACACTCTTTAAAATAAGGTATTTTATGTTATTATTCTGGTAAGACTTTTTGGCGGGAAAGTGAAGCGTCACATTAAAATTCATCGAAACATGTTTAGCAGTAGTGTTTTATTTTCTAAAATTTGTGTTTCGATGAATTATTAAACGTTAAGATCCACATATTTTTTGAAACTAGAAAAAAAATCATTTATCATCCTTCATAAACCATTAATTCACCAAATCATCAACCATTATCATGTATCATCCATCTTAAATACATCATAAAAAATACTGAAGGAATCTTGTCCATACAGCCAAGGCTGTATAGATAAGATACCTTTGAGTTATCCCGGAAGGGAAGAAAAAGAAAAAAAAAACTGGTAATATGTATGCGAGAGCAATTTAAAAAATGTAATGTCATAAGACGTCAATAGTTAAATTATAAAATTATTGTCACCCTACACACATACACAATAAAAAAATAGTCGATTTCGGTAATTTTCAAGATATTTAATTTTATTGTAATTGTTATTGGTAACAAATAACAACAATTTGTTGCACTAATTTTTTCACAATTAATGACTATTTTGGATTTCCTTTATCTTTAATATGATAAGCGTAATAACGAGAAGACCAAAAAAGTGGAGGATTGAGGGCCCAAATTTTGTGAAGCTCACAACTTTTAAACCACAAGACGTGGTGTCCTGTTCTTGTTTTCACAAATTTTCACAAATTATTTAGTAGCGTATAAGACATCAAACAGCAGCTGTAAGTTAATGGTTTTAATTTTATTTGTGTTTAAACTTTTGCGTTTGTGAGAATTGAGGGCCCATTTTGAACGAAGATATATAAAGTAGGATAGTGTTTTACGATAATATCTTGTTTTCACAAATTTTGTTTGGAATTAGCTTAGATTTTGCCATAAACACATTTTCTGTAGTGTCCATAGTTTATCCACACGGGTGGGCCCTCAATCCTCTATGTGAGGATTGAGGGCCCAACATTACAGGCTATAACTCGCTTATTAGACTTTCACAAATTCTGATTCTAACTTTCACAATTGTTTTGGAATGTTCACTAAATCCTAGGCAAATTTCAAAAAGATTTGACGAAGTGGCCCTCACACCACACGCACATTATTACATTTACATGTATTCTCCAAAGCTGTTCAAGTATTTGCATTTGAAAATCACCATCTCATGTAATGATCTGATGATGGAAGGTACAACTCCTCAACAGTTAGGAGTTGAAGGAAAAATCTTTCATAATTATAAGTATATATGGATCGATAGTTGTATTCTTTCAGGCTGTTAGATTGACCTGATATGAAAAGTTTAATATATGCAACACTAAAAAGAAAAAAATAAATTAACTTTTAAAAAAAAGAAAAACCAAGTCGGTGCCGATGATGTGGTGGTTTTAACCACCTCGCTCAAGGTCACTCGCGGTGAGTGTACTTACTATTACGTTTGGCTTGGCACCGACTTCATACCTTTAAAACTAAAAAAGAGGTCAAACTGTATGAAGTTATTTTTTGCTTTTTAGTTTTTGAAGTTGGTTTTTCTTTTTTTTTAAAGTTATCTAGTGAGTTCTCAGTAGCTACAGTTCCATTAACTTGAGCTATTTGTGTGTAGTGTAAGTTGGTACCTTACCTTTTTTAATCATTGCACCAATTCTGATAATAGTCGAAAGACTTCATAAAGTTTTTAGACTATTATCAGAATTGGTGCATATTTAGATAGGCATGGATTATCGGGTACGGAGGAGGAGTACGTGGTTGCGAGCGCACTTCTCAACCTTCAAACTTAACTGTCAGTTATCATAAGATGGCCACCTCACCAGTGCTCGGTATTCGTTTAATATTTTCAGCGTCAAATGAGGTTTGACGTATAGAGATACGCCGTTTGTCATCGAAAGTTTACAGACAGGAGGACCGTCATTTTTTAAGTAGAAAGAATAAATAAGTGTTTCGTTGTTTTTGGAAATTCATCCCCAAACCAGAAAAAAATAGTATTAAATTGCGTCGGCGAAGATACGAACACAGATTAGAACTACAGTAGAACATTATTACTGCAGTTGAATGCAAAATCGAGCTGATCATTTGATTATGAAACGAGGTCTAAGTGTGGAGTGCTCATCAATGTGCAACATATTGTGATCCTACTTGACTGCATAATCTACTAAAAATAGATATTGACTGCAGGATGGATTATTTGAGCAATACAGACACTAATAAAAATAATACTTTATGTAATAAACCAAATTTTGATTCATTAACCTATAAAAATATCCTACCTTTAACCTCATACACAATCAAGTTTAACTATTTTTGGAGTCGGTGCCATGCCAATATATAGATTATAGCATGTATGTATAGTATTTTTTTGTTCATTATTTAGTGAGTTACATATTGAATTATAATCATTTAGCGTTTATTTGCTTGGCACCAACTGCAAAAATAGTTTCTGCAACAAAAAGAATTTCTGCAAATCGGTCCAGGCGTTTTTAAGTAATTCGTGTACATACATAAAAAAAGATTCCGACGAATTGAAAACCGCCTCCTTTTTGAAGTTGGTTAAAAAAATCCCTCAGTACTTTATGCTTTAGTGAGATAAAAATGTTCAGCAGCATGCTTAAAGTACAGTAAATATCAAAGACTCCCGTACCCATTTGCATCACTTGCATGACATAATTACTCCAAAAATATGAATGAGACCTGTAACAATCACTCGCTTAAGTGACGAAATGTTTGACGTTGACGTGTCTGTACCTATTTTGCTTTGGATATGTGTACTAATCACGTAATACATACATGTATGCGGTAAACTCACGTCTGGTTAGAATACCTTACCTTACCGGTTGGAATAATTGACACACAGTAAGCGTGCACTTGAACTGCGCGAGGGCGTCTTGTCGACGGCACCAATCAATCTTATACATCATCATCACATCAACTGTTACACGTCCACTGCTGGACATATGTAGGTCTCCCCCAAGGATCGCCACGACGACCGGTCACGCGCCGCCCGCATCCAGGGTTATACATAAAAAGAAGGATTTAATAAGATCTCACGAGTACAAATATTAGAGGTTAAAGTATGGAATTGTTGATTTGTACCGAAAAATTGAAATTCGGTTTTATTTTATTTAATCAAAATAATTACCACTATTATCTATACATTGCTGCCATCTAATAGGAAGGTAATTTACGCCTTTGCGATAGAACTCTGGTGATCTAGATTCGACAAAAATTGTGAAAGCATTATGTACTGCCTCCTGGGAAGAAAACTTTTTATCACGTAGAAAATTGTCCAAATCACGAAAAAAAAAATGGTAGTCCGCCAGAGCAAGGTCTGGCGAATATGAAGGGTGATGAATGGTTTGTAATTGCAGTTCCTGTACAGTTAAAACGGTTTCTCTTGCTGTATGAGGTCTCGCCTTATCATGGGGAAATAATTGTGAAGGTTCAGAGTTCGGCACAGTAGACATTTGCCGTTATTGCTTGATCAGATCGATGAAAGCTATAGTGAATAACACCATGCTAAGACCACCAAACAGTTATCGTTACCTTTTTATTGGTAAGTAAAGCTTTGCTTTAGGACACCGTTGCGGCGTTTGACCTGGTATCAGCCATTGCATTTTTCGCTTACGGCTATCGTAAAGAACCCACTTTTCATCACATGTCACAATTCGATCCATTATTACTTCATTTCTGTATCGATTCAACAAGTTTCAACATGCTTTTCTTGCTGCAGATCAGTCAAATCATGAGGCACCCATTATTCATTTTTTTATATTTCATATTGTTGGTAAGGTAACGTTAAACCATGCCGCTAATTCCTGGGTAGTTTGGCTCGGAACGGCTTTTACCATCTATTTCAATTCATTATTAATTAAATTAGTTAACGGTAACTTAGACTGTCCCTTTCTTATTGAGAAAATAAATGTTAATGCACCCTCAAGGTTACCCCGTGCAAGTAAATACGCTCCGTTTTCAATTAAAACCTCAAAAACTAACTTGGGTCAGAACGCTACTATGAATAGATTACTAAGTCAGTATAACAAGCTGACTAAAATACATGAAATTGATTTAGACATCTTCTCTAGTATTTCAAAATTTAAAAGCAAAGTTATTGCATCGTATAATTCAGCTTAGACATATTTTGAGAATAAACGTTTTGTGTGATCACGATCATTCTCTGTATGTTTTTGATGTGTTTTTTTGTGATATCTGATTATTTATAACATTATGTACTTTAAAAAAAAGTTATGAAACTGTCCCTTACCATGCCGTGGCAACTTGGTAAGTAAAACAACCTTTAGCAAGTAATTTTTGAAACATGTTTTGTCAACTGTGTATTAGTGTCTGTTTTGTAAGATGTCCTGAATAAATAAAATAAAAATAAAAAAAATATTACACCTGTGTGAGGGCAGTCTTCCATGTGGTTGGTTCTTCAAATTAAACTTTTCATCACGAAAGCGTTTAAACCAAAATCGCACGATGCGTATGAACGCACATTATTATATAACTCATTAGCTGTCCCCTCTCCAATTGCAATATTGATATTGCGAGCTGTTTCTGCCGCGATAGCTCCGCGTCGGAACTCGTATTAAAAATCACTAGAATTTTCAAAGTAGGTATCCATCTTTCTTATCTAATCTGAATAAAAAAAACAACTAATAGTCGATAATCACATGTTGTACATTGATTATAAGAAGAACTTCATGGGTACCATGTAAAAAAGTTACACTAAAAAATCTAAACCATGAAGTTTCTATGTCAATTCAAAGTACCTATTACAATAAAACGTAATTTCATACTTTAATTCCTATTATAAAGGCAAACCCAACTAACGAACTAACTTGTAAAGTTATCCCCTTGTTGCTAAGAAGAAGCCCTAGCTTCTTTACCTTGCTTACTTGCGGTTGACCTACAAGCTCATAAAATAGGGTTACTTGATTCAAGGACATTGAAGCCTACCTAATCGTGATTCCATCATTACCTTGACAAATATTTTTTTATAGTATTTAGATATGTATTAGGATATTATGGAAGAGATATGTGAAACATTTTCAAATACCTACCCAGTCTATCAGCTCTCGGACCACAAGGAATCTATCTATCTATCCAGCCAGTGGCACCCACTGCTGAGTAAAGGTCTCTTCTCTATTGTACTGTAATGTTGCTGATCTTGTGCAAATCGCACCCACTGATTCCCCACTGCCCTCATAATATCGTCTAACCATCGGGCTAGTAATCTGCCCCGAGTTCGTTTTACATATCCTGGCGACCACTCGGTTATTGCTTTGGTCCACCTGAGATCTTCTCGTCGTGCTAAGTACCACAACGAATGAATTAATTATAATTAATGATAAAGGTCCCTGTTCTATTTAAAAATATCAATTTAAAAAAAATCTATTAAAAATTCAATAGTCTTTTGTTGAGATTGTGTATCAGTTTTAAAGTTCACACGTCAAGCAAATTCGTCACGAGAATTAGCTCTATAATTTATTCTGTTTAGTTTACATAAGGAAAGAACCGCCGCCGCCGCTACGCGATAAATTTAATAGTACTTATATACTGTGATACACATCACACATACGTTTTTCTATTATTTATCGATGATTGTGTATGAATGTGTGCGTGGGTATGCGCGCGCCGCTGCGCTTCAGCTAGCCAATGCCAAGGTTGCGCGGGCGCATTCACGACGCTCTCGCTGCGCAATTGACGCGTTACTCCATGATAATTAACAGATATCAATACATAGCATAGCTAAGAAGATTCTCAATGTGACAACCCTGCTTACGACGAGCTGCCCTCTAGTAAGGTTTTTTTGCCCTTTTATGACCTTATCTTACTGCATGCTTTGACCCACAGTAAATAGTTCTGTCATGTCCCCAAATATTTTGTTTACATGGCAAAGTGACACGCATAAGTTCATACAATCGTGCCTTTTCAGGAAGGAGAGGGCTCTTGATACAAAAATCGTTATGCGAAACGATTATTTTATAAAAATATGCGGATTACGTGAGTAATTTAAATATAGGCTTTAATCATGCTTATTCTAGTGTGATGAATATACGGCGTCTGTGAGTGAGCGTGAGTGAGATAATATAGAATGTCACCGTCATCACGAAGATCATCAAAATTTTGTCTGTATTGCGCAACGAGTAGGTTTTATAGTCTTTGGTATTGCGTTTATAATATACGAGCGTAAAAATGCACATAGCATTTTATGTTTTCAAAAGCCACATGATTCACACAATATCATTGGCATATCAGTCCATACTTAATGTATTGCATTACTTTCAGGGGCCGTGCTGGAAACTCAATTTTACTCCCTTTGGAACGCAAAGGGCCATTTTAATGGCAGCCACGTTTCGCCCTTTTAGATTCCCTACACACCAGCTTTATATGTCAACTAAAGTACTAACAATTCGTCTATTATTTATCTTAAACATAGTGCTGAAACAGCACATTGAAATTCCGTTCAAACCCGTAGCTATATATAAGAGAAGGACGGACATAGTTTGTATAAAACCTGAACCAAGCGAATAAATAGATTTCACTAATTTGTAGCTCAATTTTTTTTATACCTCATTGGTGGCAAACTAGCCCTTTGTAACACCACAGTCGTCGCTCGCGCGTTGACACCTATCTAAAATTCTTATCACGCCTTTCCCCATGTCGTTTCGGGAAATCTCGGCAGGTAGCTCATTCCACAGCCTTATTTTACATGGAATGAAGTTTCTCGGGAACCGCGATGATATTGGTTCTAAGGTGATCATATAATATGAAAGTAGAATATATATTGTTATATTTGTTTGTATAGGGAGAACTCGAGCGCGGCACCGGCGTATGAGCTGACGGCGGGTGGTGGCGGCGGAGGCGGCGCGTGCGCAGAGGCGTCGGGAGGTCTCGGCGTCGCGCATGCGCCGCACCAACCGCCTATGCAGCAGTCCGCACACCAACACCACCATGACCCACGCAAGAGAAAGAGTTCGGCATAGTAAGTAACTAGTAATAACTAACACAATCAATAAGTACTTATCTAGCGGTTAATTGATCAAAATGGTAAGTTGTCATGTCATCATCTGGATGATTCGATTGGCGTGTGCGACCCGGGTTCGATCTCCGCACGGAACAAATATTTGTACTATCTACGATCTAGGTGGTTGCTCCGGGTCTGAGTGTTTGTGTTTGTGATAATTGTAAACTGTAAAAATATATTATAAACCCACCCACGACACAAAAAAACATCCTAGTGTCAGACGTTCCTAAAAAAGAAAATATTCCCCATTCTGCATAGATGATATGATGTTGAACTACTTTAGATGACATTGCATTGTTAAAATAATTAATGCCCTCTCTGGGTAGAAAGTTCCGAGCAAGAAGCTTACAATACGTAAGTGTACATTGTTGTGGTTCCAAATTTTGACTTACTGAATATGTTGCGTATTTGGCCAGGCTGTGAGAACACCATGGCACCATCAGACAATCAAGTAGGTACTTAGTTTACATAGATTGTAGAGTAGAACGAATGCTACCTTATCCAGTGCATGTAGTTAATTCCAATATAGATTTTATCAGTGCAAGTTTAATTTAACTGACCTCATGCCCCTAGTGATCTCAATTCAGTTTTGCAGCTGAATAGATACGCATAGATACTGCACGTATTATTTTAGTTTACAAACGTGTTTTTTGGCCGTTGCTTTCATGGGTGCCTTGTTAAATATACTTAGCTGAATTTATTCCGTTAATTATTATATTAATTTCTTATATTAGCTCAGTTAGTTTTCATTTAATTTTCATTTATGAGCTGTGGTAGCCCAGCGGTGTGACCAGTAGACTGAGATGTCAGAGGTCTCGAGTTCGAACCCAAGGCACGCACCACTGACTTTTCGGAAGTTATGTGCGTATTTATCACATGCTCAAACGGTGAAGGAAAACATCGTGAGGAAACCTGCATGCTTGAGAGAATTCTCGATGGCATGTGAAGTCTGCCAACCCGCAGTCGGCTAGCGTGGTGGACTATAGCCTATTCCCTCTCAATTGAGAAGAGACCCGTGCCCAGCAGTGGGACATTAATGAGTTGATGATGATGATGATGAGTTTTCATTTGCATATAATTCATGTACTAACTAAAAAACTACATAAGCGATGCCCAAAAGTTGGCCCAATTGATGGACTTTATTATTATAAGTAGTAAAATATACAATAAGGAAAGAACCCTTCATAAGACGCGAGTGCCTCTACACTGCACTCGCATCTGCGTTTATATTATGACTGAAAATAAAAGCTGTTATCGTGAAAATTGAAAAATAATTACAATTATCCAATGGCTGTATTAAATAAAAGGGACCGTATGACCCTGTTTGAACATGGCATGATGTTAATTTTTGCACAGCAGATAGTTGTTAATATATGGCCGTGTACAGTGGCTATATAATGTGTAACCCCAGTCTGCCTTGAACGTACGTTGTACGGCTTTACTTGTGTGTTCGCAAAGAATTTCAAGGACGTTGTTATACAGTACCTACATGGCACGAATCGCTTAGACCTTGACAACACCATCATTATGTACTGATTCCTCATCAACCCATTATTGTCCCACTGCTGAGCGTGCTTGAGCAATCCCTTTCAATCAGCAGATTGAAAGGGATTGCTCAAGCACGCAGGTTTCCGCACGATGTTTTCCTTCACCGTTTGAGCCATGTTATAAATACGCAATAATAAATGCGCATAACACATGACATCTGTGTCCACTGTTCCTACCACCAAGCTACCACAACTCTCCACACCGTATGTGTAAAACTATTATGGTTATTTATTAACCGACTTCAAAAAGGAGGAGGTTATCAATTCGACTGTATTTTTTTATGTTTGTTACCTCATAACTATCGACTGGGTGAACCGATTTTGATGATTCATTTTTTATATAAAAGCTGATTCAAAATGGTGAGGATCTGATGAGTGGATCCTTGGTAAATCGAGAGAAACCCTCAAATTTTCTACGTAGATGATGCGTTTATTGTTCAACCTATTAAATACCATCACGCCTGTCGTCCTCGAAAGGTTAGGCTGAGGTGTACACCCACGTTTCGCCGGTATGTTTTAGGGCCCATGTAATAGGGGGTGAGCCTATTGCCATTAACTGGGCACGAATCCAAACACCGAGCTGCTACTGAGAATTTCACAGAAAAACCCAATAACACTGTTCGACCTGGGAATCGAACCCAAGACCTCTTGCTCGGCAGTCACACTGTACGACCACTAGACCAACGAGACCTATTACAACGAACCTATTGCAGTCACTAAAAAGTAAAATAAAAAACTGCGTTTAAAAAAACCGACTCCAAAACTAAAACGTTAAAAATATTTAACTTCTTTTTAGTTGCCGGTCCCTGGTTTGAAGAAACCCCGCTCAAGTTCATGCACGATGCGTGTACATACCTCTACATTTGGCTTGGCTCATACCTTTAAAACTAAAAAGAAGTTCAAACTGTATTAAGTTATTTTTAAGTTTTTAGTTTTGAAGTCGGTTTTTTTAAACGCAGTTTTTTGATAATTTAGATTTTCTGCTTCTTTATTTAGATCGTGTATTCTTATAATAACTAACTATCGTAATTATGTTTTGTCGGATCCGGGTAATAGACAAATAGCTCCTGAACTGAGATTTTCTTTAAAAAACTCAATAACACTTTGTTCAACATGGGAATCGAAAACCCAAGAAATAAAATGTAATTATTGTATTCTAACTTCAATATTATACCACATAAAGATTTTTTACAAACATGGTCCTATTATACACATAGAGCTCGGAATCTTGGAAAAACAAACTTTGAAACAAATTTCTCAACTGGGTTATAATTCGTATAATTTGGGGCAGACCTAAATTGTTTAGGTTTCGCAACTCGCCTGTGAACTTGACTCTTTCCCAATTGGCGAGGGAAATTTTTACATTAAACATGTTTAGTCTCATTTCGTGACTTGTGCGGATAACAAGCTAGTCTATAGGCTACCTTCGTTGTGAAACGTAAATCTTTAAACAATTAAATCATACATGTCGATGACAAACATTGACTGCATATATGTGCTATCACATGTTATATTCGTCAATGTATTTATGTAGGCTTCGCTTAGTGCTGGTGGATATTTACTAGCCTGCGAGTAAACGAGTGATTATCAAATAGTAAAAATTCAGCGCCTTGCACTTGAGTCTTATATGACAGCATAGATATTCATTTAGTGTGTACCTTTTTAATGTGTAGGATACGACTAAAGCAATTAAATGTGAATTAAACTTGAAATCTAAACAAGCTAGTTGAATCTATAGAAATTACCAACTTAACCAATAAGTGAAGCGACATGGACGGACCGTTTAAACTTCCGCCCGCCATGCCGCCGACGCGTAACGATTATAATTATAATCAAATGTATCACTATGGAGTCCAATACTCGTTTGTTGGTCCATTTTCGGCGCAAGGCTACGCAGGCTTTCAAAGGCAAGTTTATCGTTGACTCAGCCCTTCCCAACACCTTGGAAACACCAGGTGCATGGATGTTGTATTTATTTTATTGTATTTATGTGCGATTAAATGTGTGTTTACAGCAATTCGGACAGCTATGACATGTCGGGGTGCGAACCGCCGCTGGGCCCGCCGCCCGCTCCGCAGAGCGCGCCGGGTGGCTCTATGCGCAAGCGGAGAGCATCCTCATAGTAAGTATACACCTTTGTTATAATATATACCGTAAATAGTTTTCGATTATGGCTATTTATGTTTGCATTCGCCATTAAATAATAGGCACAACTTCAGGCTCACTTAGACAGTTAAGTCATAAATTAAATTTAGAAATATGACTGCTATTCACGGATTTTATTTAATTCCGATGTGTAATTCAATCCAAGTACGTATTCGCGTAAGAGTAAAGAATCAAACATAAAAAAAACAATATGTATGAATTCAAAACTTAAATTCTTCAATATACTTCAAATAAACACAATTGCCATAATTACTCTACTTATAAATTTGTACTGTACTTGTATATAATATGTAATATAGCATTACAAATAAAGCGTGTGCGAAGTTTAAAATGTTGGGCGTATGTATAGGATAATTACCGGAAAAGTATCGTAATACATTATTCCAGACAAACATAGGTTAAATTTAAATAGAAAAGACTATTGTTGAAACTGTAACTAAATGATGTACACTAACTGGATGTTCAATGGGGCTCTCATGTGTCATGACTTTTAGGAAAACTTAGCTCTGCTGCTAATGCGGTCAGATAGGTTAGACAATTTACTGACATAGACACTGCTCGGTTGTATACTTTAGATACTTCATAGCATTATGCATTATTATTATCACAGCATACTTTCTTTCTTTCTTTTCTTTCATCTGGAATTCTTTTGTGGGGCAGAACAGCTGATATATATAAAGTATTTAAATTTTACAAAAGAGAGCTTATCGTTCCATAAATATATGCGGCTTTGCCCGCATAGTATATAGATAAAAAGTAGCCTATTTGTTAATCCAGGTAATAAACTACATAATATATGATGCTAAATTTCACCCAAATCTGTTAGGCGATTTTTGCGTGAAAGAGTAACAACATCCATCCATTCATCCATACTTACATACTTTCGCGTTTATAGTATTAGTAGGATATAGCTGCCTTCGAGTGCGATACAACGATTATAGCGGTCATACAATTTTGCGATATAATTTGTATAGTACGATTTATCTTTAGCCTCAAAATAGGCTTCAGCTTCGGCGATTACCTCTTCATCGACGAAAAAATTCAGGTTTATTACGATTGAACAGCTCCAAACTTTGCTTAAAATCATCAATTCGTTGTTGTTTTTAGTCGTTTAATTGTTTGCACGGCACCCACTTTGAATAGAGCTTTCACATGCCCTAGTATTTTTTCACAATATGTCTAACACGTTCCTTTCATATCCTTAGGGTATCAGCTATCTCTCAACTTCAATTTACGGTTATCCAAAATTATTTTGTGGACTTTTTTGATGTTTTCGTCGTTTACAGCCACTTTGGGGCGTCCACTGCGTGCATCGTCCTCGAACCTCATTTTGTCTGGTTTAAACTTAGCAAACCACTTTTCAACGGTTGATTGTCCCTAGTGCAAAGTCCGAATAATATTTATCAAGCCAAGCCTTGGCTTTAATAGTATTTTTTTCGCCAAAAGGCAATTAACACACGAGATTCTTTTTCACCCATTTTTTTTTAAACTATGAAATGTTGCTTCTCATAAAATGCTATAACTCACAAACTAATAGTACGACAACTATACACGTGTCTTTTGAAGGTTTGAGCTAACTGGAAATTATATAGATTTAATACTAGTAGTTTAATTAATCTATGTCAGCCTACGAACTTTTCAGCCCACCGATTATAAGGCAAAATATACATTCATGTTTGAAAAACGGTGACGTTTTATTAATACGTGGAATAAACATAAATTATGCGCCCTTGTCACCTTTTATATTAGGTACATAACTCATTTGTGGGGGTTGGTAGGTATTCGTATTTATAATAATTATTATCTACTCATATCTTGGATCTACCGACTGACGCATGCAAAAGTAGATTGAAAAATTGCTCAATTAAGAAGGCATAATTATAAATTTTCGAGAGATTCCTTGCTCTAAGTAAGCTGCCCCACAGTGTGATGCTGGGGAGTTTGTAGTACCGCTTTTTCTTCGCAGCTAGAACACTAGGAAGCGGTGTTGGGCAGGCGTTTTTGGGGACTGTCTTTATTGTCGTTAAATTTGGCCTACTTTGAATAAATAATATTTTAGCTTTTGACTTTGAAATACAAATTAAATTTGCCTCAATTTTTCCTAAAATTTTAAATACCTAAATAAAAAAGCGCCGGGGCCTATGGCCGCTGTGCTTGTATATCTGCATCATATACAAGAAGAGTTGCGTAAGTCATATAATAACCCGGGTCCGATAGACTATAGAGTCTGTGGTTAACATTCGAACGCAGATTTGAGTTCGTCAAGTTGCCGTTGATAAGATTCGAGACTTAGGTCCGTTTTTACCATCTGGAACAACATTACATTTTTGATGCCACTGTAAGTTATTATTTATTTGAAAATATAACTAGGCAAACAAGTTAACAGCGAATACTTCTGAACTGGCCCTTCTGAAGTATTCACTCTTATTATTACAGTATTATTACTTTTAATATTAGTATTATTAGGTACTGTTATTGTTATAGTTATTTAGTATGAGTATATACAGATTTGTCGATGCTACCCTTTCATTTTCGTTAGTATGTACGTAGGTACCTGTAATGACGTGGGTGGGGGGAGTTTGGTATTGACCCCCTAAAACTGCCACCTGTGACCTTTAACGAGTTAAATTGAATTTTCCGTTCAATGTGTCCTAAGGCTTCACTTCGTCTCCGTCGCCGTCGCCGCCATACACGTGCCTGTAAATGTATAATTTAAAGATATATTTGGCTTATACGCAATATCCGAACCAGTTATAAACTTCAGTTTAAGGAAAAAACAACACTTAATAACAAGCTCTGTCTGCGAAAGATTGCCTAATATTAATTAACCTGAGGCCGTTTTTGTTAAATTAACTAATATTTGTAATTCAGCCCTTTACTTTTTTACTTCTTAAAAATCCTGCGAGCTTGTGAGAGGTATTACAATACCTCTCACAAGCTCGCATGCTCGCATGATTATATTCTTTGTGCTTCCATAGCCTACAGGCTATGGAAGCACAAAGAATATAACAATAAAAAGGTTTGAAAAGTGGGTAAATTATGTCAGTACCTACATAGTTTACACACTTTTCAAAACTTTCGAACTCTCCCCGTAGTTTTTCCTGCTCCGATGCAGTCGCACAAAGAGTAGGTACTTAAACTATCATGCAGGTTTCGCGCACTAAACACTTGGTAAAAGAAGATATAGCCATTGTTTATTGATTAAATTAATAAAATACAAGATTTCTATTCGAAAGAAATAAAACACCTAGCTTTAACGTCAGACTAGTCTACGAGTAGTTTTGTTAAAAAAAAAAGTCTGGTGAGGGACATCCTTATCACCTAGGGCTGTAAAAATACTCTACGACCGATTCTCAGACCTACCAAATAAACATACTATATTTCATAATAATCCGTCTAGCCGTTTCGGAGGAGTTCAGCGACAAACACCGTGACACGAGATTTTTATATAGGTACCTATAAGAAAATCCTTTGTTCTGAATGACTGTAGGATCAACGCACAGCCTAAACCACTGATCGTAGAGACCTGAAACTTGGAGAGTGTATTCTTTGTATGACATGGGCTTGAGATTTTACGAAGTTCTACCTCTGAGGGGGTGAAAAAGGGGAGCAAAGTTTGTATGAGAAAACGTCATTCCTTGATTCAATCTACTTCAAATTTTGCATAAACATTCTTAACAAAATGTATGGTAGACGTATTTTGTAATTTATCAAAATTCGGGGTTAAAAAGGGATAGTAAATTATTTTGGAGGAGATTATAAGTTGACATCAATACTCCTTAGTGCTTTTGATTAAAATTATATTTTATTTTGACACATAGGTACCTATTCGAAAACTGGATACGATTTGATTCATTCAAAGGTTGAACTCACCAAAAAGGTTGGTGCAATAATTTGGCTCAGAACTATCTCAATCAAATACATTGAGTAGTGTCTGTTTTTAACAAACTTCAAAAAGGCGGCGGTTATATGTTCCGTTGTTTCATTTTTATGTATGTTCATCGATTACTCCCCCAACTGTGAACCGATATCATTTTTTTCTGTTCGATAGAGTAGTAGTAGTAATACTACTAGGGTATACTCTCAAGTTGGTCCCATTTTGACTACGTCAAGATCTGATGATGGGATCCGAGGAAAATCGTAGACCACCCTCAAATTTTATAGGCACTTATCACGTTTTTCATATATTTTCTAAAGATGTTCAAGTATTTGCGTCTGATAATCATGTTGATGACCTGATGATGGAAGGTACAACCCCTCAACGGTTAGCAGTTGAACAAAAATTATTTCATTTATAGGTGCTTTATTAGCTTCTTCATATATTTAAGCTGTTCAAGTAGGTATTTGCGTTTACTATCATCTCATGTGATAATGGAAGGTACAACTCCTCAACGTTTAGGAGTTGAAAGATAATTCTAAATTTTACATACAATGCACCGATTCCAGAAATAGTTCAATTTTATTGTGCGTGAAGGTTAAAGGTTTTAGATAGATATTATTTCTAGTTTTAAATATTTTTGAAGTCGGATTTTTTATGTTAACAATGTTTTATTCATTTCATAATTAAATTAAAAAAACCGGCCGGTTACTTATTCCCATAAAAAATATTTTTTTATTTATTTATAACTTTTTAGGTACTCAAAATCATATTTTAATATTGTTTCTTTAAAAATGCCGCCAAAACGCCACGTTATGTCATCTGAGAGCGCGTGGCGTCATCATAAGTCACAGTTATATATATGTGTATAAGTCACAGTTACTTGCCAGATGACCTCATTTGTACTAATGTGGTACCAATTGTGAAAGATAGAACTTGCCTCTGATATGGCTAATTATCGGCCTATCTCCCTGGCCACTGTCGTAGCTAAGGTTCTGGACAGTCTGCTTGATAAGCAGTTGGCAAAGCATATTACCCTCCATGATGCTCAGTTTGGGTTTCGACCTGGCCTCTCTACTGAGAGTGCTATACTGTGCCTCAAGCAGACTGTTCAGTACTACACTGACAGAAAAACGCCAATTTTTGAATGTTTTCTCGATTTGTCGAAGGCACTCGATCTTGTGTGTTATGATGTTTTGTGGCAGAAACTTCAATGTGAAACTACCTTACCCCGTGACATAATATCTATATATAAGTACTGGTATAATAATCAAAATAATACAGTGAAGTGGGCTGACTCGCACTCGGACATGTATCGGTTGAGGTGTGGGGTGAGACAGGGGGGGTTAACCTCACCTCGGCTCTTCAACCTGTACGTGAACCAGCTGATCGTTGAGCTCAGCAATACCAATGTCGGATGCCATATTGATGGAGCATGTATCAACAATATTAGCTATGCTGATGACATGGTATTGCTGAGCCCATCGATCGGTGCCCTGAGACGTTTACTTGGCATTTGTGAAGCGTATGCGCTGAAGCATGGACTTAAATATAACGTCACAAAAAGTGAGATGATGGTGTTTAAGGCAGGCAATATGACATATTTAGATTTACCAAGTGTCTCTTTATGCGGTCAACCACTTAGTAGGGTTGATAAATTTAAATATTTAGGCCACTGGATTACAGATGACCTTAAAGACAATTGTGACATTGAGAGGGAGCGTAGGTCGCTGGCTGTTCGTTGTAACATGTTGGCCCGTAGGTTTGCACGGTGTACTAGATCAGTTAAAATAACGCTGTTTAAAGCCTACTGTCAGTCATTTTACACGTGCAGCCTATGGGTCAATTTCACTCAGCGGACATACAGCGACCTGCGCGTCCAATACAATAATGCACTGAGGGTATTGTTGGGGCTACCGTGGCGCTGTAGTGCGTCAGGGATGTTTGTGGAGGCGGGCATTGATGGTTTTGCTGCCATCATCAGAAAAAGATGTGCCTCACTGATGACTCGCGTTCGCGCCAGCTCCAACACTATTCTTAGTGTATTTGCAGATAGGTGGGAAGCCCCGATGCACAAGAGGTGGATGCAACTCCACAGTTCCTCTTTTGAAAACCACTACTACTAACACTAGATATTAAGTTATAATCTAACACACTATGGACTTTGCCTGAAATAAACGTTTTATTACTTATTATTATTATATTATAAATTCGCAAGAAGTTTTATTTCGTGGAGTAGATTCTTTATTTGTTGTTATGGAATGAAAATGTCATTACTACAAATAAATATAATGTGCTTAAATTTATTTGTAGTTATATACATTGTGTAATGTTAGAAGGTTATATTTACGAGAGCACCCACAGATGACGTTAATTTAAAACACTTTCAGATTTTTTTTCCAATCCACTATTGCTTCTCAAAAATATCTTAATACGTTCAATCATTTAGAAAATCATCGAGGTGACCCGTAACGGGGTCAAGCGTAACCTGTAATTAAGACGTAATCAAAGTTGGGGCCTCTTGAGAAATGACACGGGAGAGACCTTTTTGGCACGTGTTGGTCATATCGAATACTACTGGGGAAGTCGCTTTGAAACAACAATAGTTATGTTGAGTGAATTAAGGCGCATTTTCATTTGACATCATCGATAAGTCGGTCGCTATCCTGCAAGCGTGGGCTATCGGTCCATAAAGCATGCGGGTGCTCCCCGCATTCGGGAGAACGACTAATGAAATTCATCGGTCGATATCAAGCATGCGGGGACTCAGTCATTAGACGTAATCTGTCAACTTGCTGATGTTCACACCAAAGCGTCTCTCGCACCCCTACATGCGGGTGACAGTATGGGAATTCAGTTTGCCGTCAGGTTAGTAACTATTTTAAGAAACCTAAACGGTATAATTACAGGTTCGGAAACGTGCGAGCGAGACCTCTTGTTTTGCCAACGTCTGTAGGCTACAGTAACCGCTCACCATTAGGCGGGTCGTAAACTTGTTTGCCACCCTCGTGGTAGAAAAATAAAACACTTTTGTATTTAGATAATACAAAAATCTGTATATATGTAAAAGGGTAAGAAGCAGATGCTTCGTACTCCCTTTTACATGGATACACAGGTGTAATAATTGTCAACAATTGATCAACTCAGTCTATCGCAGTCGACTGCCACAATTATTTTAGTTTTTAATTAATTTATAAATGATTACTGTGAAATAGGAGATAATACGAGAGGTTTTAGACACCTCTGTTTTTGTAGTTTACTTGAAAATTACATTTATCTTTTGAACCTTGTGCCCGGGGTTACCCGGGCACAAAGTTCAGTTGTTAAATTGTCAGGCCCCGCGTAAGATATTTCAATAAAACTTCGCTTCATTGCAACCCGTACCGCCTGAAAGCACTATTATCACTATACAATACTACAGTTATTATAAGTTACTACCTTTTTTAGTGAAATATACATATTACATATTACATATTTTTATAGATTTAATAAATGTTAAGTTCCTTTCTGAAAGCTTGAAAATCTCATTACCTTTTGCACCAATTGAGCTTAAATTTTGGCATGATACAAAACCTGATTTGAATTTATTTACATATTAACCCTTAATAGGGCACCACCACCAATCACAGTGTCACAGCAAATAGTGGCAGAATACAGCAAACATTATTTTTTGCTTGACCAGTGTCGTCCACTTTGGGAGAAGATTGTTCCCTCCGACTACGTTACCCTATCTTGTTTTTATTGTCCAATGATTTTCAAAACCATATTAATTGTAGGAGTGTGCAATAGATTTACAATATTTTTTGTGCAACATTAACACTTCTTGGGACAAAAAGAAACCAAGAAAGCTGATTGGCTTTTCCACTATAAAATGAAGTAACCTTTATGGTATCACGTGTATTTTCAGTGGCTCATGCAGCGTATACGATGACGACGGCGGGGAAGACGCGCGCTCCACGCGCACCTTGCCCGATAAGAAGTAAGTTACGCCAACAATCTTGCATTCAACACCCTTGATAAATAGGTATGCCTGCCGCTATATTATTTTGTCGTCCATTTTTTATATTATTGTCTCAGTACGAGATATCAGACGATAAAAATATATAGGGTTGTCGTATGGATGACCATACGACCGTAACCGGTACAGCTTATGAGATTTTCAAATCATACCTCACAGATAGATGTCAAGTTGTTAAAATTGATAATCACCAAAGTGCTCCGCAACCAGTTACTTGTGGCATTCCTCAGGGTTCAATTTTGGGACCCCTATTGTTCCTTATTTATGTTAATAATATATATCAAATAGGACTCAAGGGCGATATAACTCTATATGCCGACGATACCAGCCTGTTTTACTTTGGTCACTCATTAGAATCAATAGTAGACGACGCCCAATATGACTTGCACATTCTACATGCCTGGTTGCAGTCCAATTTGCTTACTATTAATACCTCTAAAACTAAATATATAATTTTTTCAGCAAAAAACAAAAAAAATATAAATCATAGGCCCCTTACTATAAACGGTGAAAAAATAACTAAAGTCAACAATGAAAAGTATTTAGGCCTTGTTCTTGACAACCAGCTTACCTGGAAACAACACATCGAAACAATCCGTATTAAAATTAATTCACTAACAGGCGCAATCAGAGGTATAGTGCGATGTCTCCCGAGGCATGTTCGATATACTATATATAACTCCTTGGTAAAGTCACATATAGATTACTTGATTGAAGTATGGGGCTCAGCAGCTAAATCGAACTTGCAAAAACTACAAGTAGCACAAAACAAACTTATAAAAACATTATTTCAATACCACTATCTAACACCCACTACGCAGATTTATAAAGAAACTAAATTATTCAATCTTTCACAAACATACAACTTTAACACATGCATCTTCATTAGAAAAATCCTTACTAAAGATATTCACTCACAAATTACTTTCACAAAAAAGATAAATTATCATAAACGCGCGACGAGGCAAGCTAATAACCTTTGTTTGAGAAATCCCAGAACGAACTACGGGAAAAAAAGTATTCTATATGAGGGCGCTCAACACTACAACAAATTACCTAAAAATATAAAAGAAGCTCAATCGCTGCCTACATTCAAAAAGTTATTAAAAAACCATATTTTAAAGGATTTTTAATAGTAGGAATTAAGTAGTCTATTAAACAGTAATAACTACACTAATACATAATGTAAGACATACACAAAATAAACTTACAAAAAATAAAAAACAAGCACGAAATATACACATTATACAAATATACACACTATACATGCACATACCATCCACAATATATAAAACGATAAAATAAAATGTAAAAAATTTTTAAGTACAAATAATAACTTACTACTTACGTCACTATGTCATAGGCCTTAATAAGCAAAACATTATATTGTGTTCCTCTATTGATATATTCTTACCCGCAGTGGAGATGTATGCCGTACTTTATCTATAACTACCCTACTACTAATTAATGAACTGGATGTAACTAATGTGTTTTTTTTTCATATTGTGATTCGTAATGATTACTAACCCCACTACGCCAATCGGCTCAATGTATGTACTTTAATTATTAATATTGTATTTTCTCTATAAGTGATTATGTAAATCTTTTGAGGAAATAAATTTCTTAAACCGTAAACCGTATATATTTTTATTCGGCTAACCCAAAGTATGAACTTTGGGTTAGCCTTGGCTGGTGTACATTTGATTTGATGTCGAATCATTTCTTTTGAGTTATACGTACAACTAGACGTTTTATTTCGAAAAAGTAACCATGTATGCACCGGAAACATTGCAGGCAGAACCATAGTGAGATCGAGAAGCGGCGCCGCGATAAGATGAACACGTATATCTCCGAGTTGAGCTCCCTGGTGCCCATGTGCGGCGCCATGGCGCGGAAGCTGGACAAGCTGACGGTGCTGCGCATGGCCGTGCAGCACCTGCGTTCGGTGCGCGGTGCGCTGTCGGCGTGCCCGCTCACGGCGCGCCCCTGCCCCGCTTTCCTCACCGAGCGCGAGCTCAACGCACTCATCCTGCACGCAGCCCACGACTGCTTCTTGCTAGTCGTCGGCTGTGATCGTGGGCGGGTGCTCTACGTCTCCACCTCCGTCAAGAACATGCTTTACTATGATCAGGTCAGTTATGCTGTGCGCTATATTTTGAAATCAATTTAAATAGCATTAAGTCTCTAGATATCTTTACATTACTTCTGCTGTGCTAAATGTTTTCTATCGAGTTGCAACTGCTAAGGATCATTTTCTGTTTCTGTTAACGCATCGCTGTGCCTTCATTAACGACATAATGTTATAATGCTATAGCTCCACAACAAATACTTATTTATATCTCGTATACGTGTGATCACGCATCAGCAACACTACCATTATTATCTAGTATGACGTCAAGTTACCACAACACTGCTTGCGTACTCATAAAGCTAACGTAACGCATGATAATGAGCGAATTCTATATTTTCCATATTTATCTACATTTCCAGGTTATTAATTACTTAGGTATAAATTACCGACATACATAAATGATCTTAAGTGTCAACATATCATTTTGCTATTAGAGCCACAGTGGGTTCATAACCAGACTTTGAAACCACGCGATTCAATGTCCTTCGTGAGATGCTGGGTTCAATTCCCAAATTCTTGGGTTTTGATAAACCTAACATTCTCATATACCAGCCCGTTGTTTGGAATTAAATACCTATGTTAGGTAGGACCACACGCAGTGGAATAAATATCACTGTTCCCATTTGATTCTTCTCCGAACCCTTCATCAAGAAAGGCGTGACAGTAGGTACATTATTATTACTATATTATTAAATAACTCGAAACTCAGCTGACTGACTGTCTTTAGATGATCGTTTAAGTATGTTACCCTAGTACCGGACCTTTTCAAGCGTCTTTTGTATTTGGTGATGGGGTGCATTCTTTGTCGATACGAACATCGACTTGATTATCCCGTCTTCCCAGGTGACGCACAAGGATATTGTGCACATGACCTTGATAATAAAAATATATTGTTCACAGGCGGAGTTGCTAGGTCAAAGCTTGTTCGATATCCTGCATCCAAAGGACGTGGCCAAGGTCAAAGAACAGCTGTCATCATCAGACCTCAACCCGCGAGAGAGACTCATCGATGCTAAGAGTACGTTCCATAAATATAATGTTGTATTATTTATTCTGTCCCTTGTTGAACTTTGAATGATGGAATGTTTTGACCATTTATGTTTACAATTCTACTTTACTTTCCTTTCTTTGTAATATATTGCAAAATATTTAAACATTCTTCTGCAACACGTAGGTGCTAAAAAAAATCCTAGGACTTGAAAACAGTCGTCGCAACTATCAGTAGTCTAATTAAAAAATGCAGTGAGCCATAACGTCACTTAAATTTTAACTCATGTAATTCGACTAGAAAAGTTATAAATGAGTACTTTAAAGTTTTATCATACTCCGGTTGCTGGAATCCACTGGATTCGGACGGCCCAGGACCAGTCCTTGAAATCCTTGGGGGAGGATCATGTCCAGCAGTGGGTGTCATCTAGCTAATGATGATGATTATATTTCGTATTGTTGTTTAGCAATGCTGCCTGTGAAAGCGGACGTGGTGGCGGGTGCTTCCCGGCTGTGCCTGGGTGCTCGGCGCTCGTTCTTCTGCCGCATCAAATGCAAGGCGGCGGCGGAGGCGACGCCGCCCGCGCCACCGCCCGTGACCATCAAGGAGGAGTCCGACGCCTGCAACAAGCACCGCAAGAAGCAGAACGAGAAGAAGTACTGCGTCGTGCAGTGTACTGGTCAGTACATATAAATATACACGTGGTATATGCTCAGAGTCAAATAGTAATAAGTTCCTCTCTACACATTGATACGACCAATGAGGGTAGTTAATATAAATATTAGTTCCTAAAACAAAGGACTTCTTTATTGCGAGTGAAAGCTCTGACTCAAAGCTGAACTGGTGTTTTCTTGAAAAGGCCATCTCAGACATCTACACCGTCAGGCTCACATATTGTAATCAAAGATGTTTGAACTTTAAAAGAGACCATGATTCTCTGAGTTTGTTTCGGCATTTCTTCTTAGAAGTCGTCAGTTAGGAAATGCTGTTCACGTCTAGATACTAAAATGATGTAAAACGTGACTTGTAAAAGTGTCTTAAAAAGATCTATTTATAGAAAAAAAAAATCATTTAATGCAAATCAAATCATAAAAAACAACATTTTATTTCATTTCACTCTTTGTCGCAATAGAGTTAAAAGGTGTAAGGTCAGAGAGGTTTGGTTTCGTTCCAGTTTATAACAACTATAAACTACATGCACATAAAGTACATCGTGCCTGTTTCCGTTCCCTGCAGGGTCCACAATGTACCTTATGTAACATCATAACATCCTAATATGTTTATGGAGAGCAATAAAGATTTTGAGCACTGACGACCCAATTAATCCAGTGGTAGTTAACATTGCCTTCTGTGCTATGGGTTCCGGGTTCAAATCCCGGCAGGGTTAAATGATTGTGTGATGAGCATAAACATTTGTATCCTAGTCATGGATGTATATATGTATAATATGCATGTATTTAAAAATAAAGTATATATGTAGTACTAGCTTTTGCTCGCGACTTGATCTGCGTAAAATTAGTAACTTTATTTCCACCCCCTTTTAAGGGATGATTTTCGGGATAAAAACTATCCTATGTCCTTCCCCGGTACTCAAACTATATCTATACCAAATTTCGTCTAAATCGGTTTAGCGGTTATAGCGTGAAGAGGTAACAGACAAACACACTTTCGCATTTATAATATTAAAGTATGGATCTCAACCAACTAGTATCCGTAACACGAGCCTCGTTGATTAGCTCGGGACTAGATGGCGCTGTGTCATAATGTCCAGGAATATTCATTATTATTATGACTGAAGTTTGTGTATAATGCGGTAGGTTACCTGAAGGCGTGGGCGCCCGCGGACGTGTCGGAGGGCGCGGGCAGCTCGTCGGAGGCCGCCGACGACGGCGAGCAGTGCAACCTGTCGTGCCTGGTGGCGGTGGGGCGCGCGCTGCCGGACCTGGCGCAGGCCCCTCCGCCCCGCCCCACGCCCCCGACCCGACACCTGCAGTACGTATCCCGCCACGCGCCCGACGGCAAGTTCCTCTTCGTCGATCAGAGGTTTGTACCACAAAATGTTGCCCGTATAAGAGTAGGTACACACATAACCGGGCCGGCATTAATCGGCACAGCCGGGCGGTAATATCGAATGAATGTGTATGAATATTCGGAAAAAAAAACTTGAGAGGTGTCAAGGGACACCCGGATTGAATGAAGTTCCTTTCAATTAATTAGTGCAGGAATTGTAATAAAATTGTTTTTTTTTTTACAATAGCTTATTATAGCAAAAAGTGCCGTTACAACTTTTTGTCTTAAGGAACTTTGTTCCAAAAACTGTAGTTCAGCTAAAAATGTTTGGAGCCGAACGTATGTATGTAGTTCCTACGGGTCGGTTTTTTCGTTCCACAAGTACTGCCGAATCTAATGAATTGTTGACCCGAATGGACTACCCGATCGCTACAAGTGAACAACTGCAGTAATTATTTTGGGTCGTCTTTGCTGTTCGACAAATCCTGCCGAACCGACTATTGCCGACCCGATTATGCGTGTAGCTACCCTCCCTAATATAATCTAAACGCACCATCACGATTCACGCCTGTTGTCCCTGAAGGGTTAGGCATAATCAAATCAAATATTTATTTTATTATCGAATCCGTGACCTCTAAACAGCTGCTATTTACGACCACTAGACTAATAAGACACGATGCATACGATTCGAACCCGGGACCCGCAGCACAGAAAGCACTGTTAACTACCGATGGGCTAAAACCAGTTTACGTTAAAAAACTTTGCTTATGACAATTTTGACTTTGACCTTCAGAACAGAGTTAATTTCAGGTTTATATTAACACACTCATGTACCGTTCCAGAGTGACGCTGGCGCTGGGCTTCCTACCCCAAGAGCTTCTCGGCACGAGTCTGTACGAGTACGTGACCGGCCCGGAGATCGGGGACGTCGCCCGCACGCACAAGACCGCTCTGCTCCGACGCGATCCATTGCAAACTCCGCCTTATTCATTCCGCCGCAAGGACGGCACGCTCGCTCGCCTGCAAACACACTTCAAGCCTTTCAAGTCGGTATCCATAATCAACTTGTTTACTGTAAATAGGTACACTATATCAAGCTAATTGGTTTACATCCAGAAATAGATCGGTCGATAGTTGCATGTATACCAATTAGGTTGTTAGACTGTACATTAAATAGAAATCCTTGGGGGAGGATTATGTCCAGCAGTGGTCGTCATGAGGTACATTATACTGTGATAACATAGTAACCTAATGAGCAAAACCAGAAGGTCGATGCATGTGGCCTTCTTTCTTTAGGAGAAGTCTACGTTCAGAAATGGACGAATATAGACTGATGATGATTTTGATGAACCTAGTGACTTCGCTGTCTCAAAGAATAATAAAGAAGTCGTGTTCTATCTAAAGGACACTGACTTAACAAAGCACGGTATGCCTGAAAGATTTTCTCGATGGCATGTAGGATGGCATGAAATCTGCCAACCCGCAGTAGGGTAGCGTGGTGGAATATAGCCTAACAATTAATTCCTCTCTTCTCTTAATTCCTCTAAATAAATAAATACACCTTGTTATTAGAGTTAATAATTTAAACAAATAGAAATATTAATTAATTCGTATAGTCCTCCATATTGCAATGCTTGCAAAAGGCCGCTAAGTTATAAGTTCACTAAAATGTAATGTAACACCTTAATGTACACTTAGTAAGCAATAAATCTTTGAATCTCTCAAATGAGAAGAAACCCGATGACCCGTGCCCAGAAATATGACGATAAAATTGGTTGATGATGAACCACCTGTAATTTGAAGAAAATACATGTTTATTTTTATAGGAACCCGTGGACGAAGGACGTGGAGTGTTTGGTGGCGAACAACACGCTTGTACCGGAGGCGCAGTCGGAAGTCGAAACCGAGTTCCCGGCTTACGATATGTTCAAACAGAGTGAGTACATACTAATTATGACGGGCAAAGGCGGATACAGGGGAGGGAGGGGGCCATGGGGCCCTTTTTAATGGAAAAATTGAATTGGGAGTCTTATGAGTAGATAACTATGTGACCCCCTGTGATCGTTACCTATGGGGCTAAAAAAAGTTTACCACATCTTTTAAAGTTGAAACTTTTGTCGTTGGGAGTTCCCTTGTATTTTTTAAGCCCCTTGGTCTTTCTAGATGACCCCCTTTCCCCCTCCCCTGCCCTTCAGAATCCGGCCTTGATTCGACTCGATTGACCCAGTGTTTTAACGATAGGCTTGTTTCGTCATGTGTTGCCATTTCGATCCCCGCACGGAGCAAATATTTGTACCATGTACCGATACAGGTACTTGTTCCGGGTCTGGGCGTTTGAGTATGTGAAAAGTTGTGTTAACGCACCAAAAGTACAGAAGAAAATCCTAGTGTGAACCCGCACTAGGATTTTCTTCTGTTTTGATGTGTTATCTTCAAAAAATATTCAGTGTTGTTGGATGTCAACGCATCTTATTCTATGAGCTTCATATATTGTTTATTTATATAATGTTATTTATTTTAAGTTTCTTTTATTCCAGCAATTTATATTAGATTTTCTAGTTAAAGATATTGTTGGCATTCCTTTACTGGAAACGATTACATAAGATTATGTATGTACAGTGGCGTAACTATAAGGTGGCAGGGCTGGCGAAATGCCACGTGCCGCAGTCGGGTGGGGCCCGGCCTGAAAAGCCGCGAGCTTTTTTTTATGTCACAAAGGTGGCGCACGAGATTACAGCCCCCAGCTCACTTGGCCGTCAGAATCCTTGGCCTCAGATGGTATAGTTTCGCCACAGTGTATGTATCCTTGAAGGATAAGTGTTCGCCAGTATGTATGTCTGGTCCCAAGTATTAAGAGACATTGCTGGCAATAATGGGATTCCGAGCTGTTATTAACCTCACGCTTACACTTACGCGACTATTAGACGCGATTTTTATCGCGGGCTATTAATTTCGGCATCCATGAGCAACTAGTAACTAGTACCTAATCAACACTAAGAGACCCATCGGTCTGTGTATAATTATTCAGACTCCGATTTACACAGAACAAGCGCACATAATCATTTAATCCTAATTAAATGTATCATAGAATCTGTGGCAGGAGTTTAAACTGCTTAAAACCGTACGAACGAACCGAACGTACCGTAATTTAGTGTTTTTTTTTATTGATTTTCAATCGGTCATGAATTCGTTTTCCTTTGCTCTGTTTTATTTTCCCTTTGACTGAACTAAACGAATTTGAGTTTTTTATGAGTCATTGTGCATGTTTTTGTGTCGCCTATGTAAAAATCGGTCGGCCAAAAATCGTAAAAATATTTAAATAGATTGATGTTGTGCTGATGATAGATTGATGATGTGTGAGCTTGCTTGCGTAGTGCTTTATTGAGGCGTAGTGTTTCCGTACGTGTAACGCGTGTCGGTTTACACAGTGGACGATCCAGTGAAGATCGGCGACGGTGATGTAGCTAGTGCGGTTTCAGAAGCCGACGTAGAGATGCAGCGGCTTATCGAGTCACAGGTGGAGTCACATAAGATCGGCAGCGCCATTGCGGAGGAGGCTCTCCGCCGCTCCTCGTCCGAGTTCTCCCCTGACCTGCCGGCGGACCTGTTGCAGGATGTCGCCTTCAACCAAAACGTATGAGCTTTGTTTCTTTATTATTTCAACACCACGATTTTTCGAAACCAGTGACTGTCAAATCTTACTAATATTATAAACGCGAAAGTTTGTAAGTATGGATGGATGGATGGATGTTTGTTACTCTTTCACGCAAAAACCGCTTAATAGATTTGAATGAAATTTAGCACACATACAGTTTATTACCTGGATTAACACATGGGAATTTTATCTATATACCATACGGGCAAAGCCGCGGGAGGAAGCTAGTTTAAACATACATTTTTGTTACTCCTATCTAATTCCATAATTAATTACGCTGGGGGTTCCAAGACGGTTAAAATCATTCCCCTGAGACACGTCGGGCTTCATTGTCTCAAATATTTTCTGGATGGTTACTATTGTTGATCCTGGCTTACAGGAGTTGCAGTAGTAGGGACTTGGGTGGTGGGCATAACCCTTTAAAAAACATACAAGTCTCTCAATCCTTCTTAACGTCAAATCATGTATTTTTTTTTAGTTTAAAGCAGGTTATAGTTTTTCTTTCAAGCTTTTAAAATCAATTAAGGAAAACTACACATATATTCCGACCATATTGAAATTAGAATTTATTTATTTATTTCAACCAAACTTACAATATCATAACAGGTAAACCCAATGCGATATTATAATTAACTAATTCTAAATCTTACAATCAATATTTTACTAAATTCTATGGTAACAAATAATGAAAAGAGCTCTTATTGTGAACTCCCTCAAAAGACAAAACTGAATACTTAGGCACAGTAAAATAAAAATGGTATTTAGTTTTTTATTAATATTTTCATTTTCTATTGGCCTATTTGACCTTTATTTAATATAAGAAAGGGTATAGACATTCGAAAAATCATATGATTAAAATCAATTAAATTAATTAATCATTAAAATAAATCAATTGAGAGGAGACCCGTGCCCAGCAGTGGGACATAATGGGTTGATGATGATGATGATGATATGATTAAAAGCTCTTGTAGAAAGAATATATTAAAATAATAATTTATTATAATATAATATTTACAGTCAATGTAAAATAGCGGGTTTGCCCGCGTGGTATATAGATGAAAAGTAGCCTATGTGTTAATCTAGATAATCTATATATATAAAAGGAGAAGCTGACTGAATGACTGACTGACTGACTGACATATCCACGCAGGGCCTAAACTATAAGGGTTAGAAACTTGAAATTTTGCACAGGGATTCCTTTTATAACGTAGGGGAGCACTAAGAAAGGAATTTTGAAAATTCACCCCCTAAGTGGGTAAAACGGGGGTGTAAGGTTAGTATGTAACTTGGCTGTTTTTGAAGTTATTCAATTGAAATTCGGTTTGAAGGTTTTTCATTGAAAGTTATGAAACACGTGTAAAATATTTTTTCAAAAATCATCCTTTAAAGGGGTAAAATGGGGGTGCAAAGTTAATATGAAATTTCTTTGATTTTCAATGAAACTTGGCGAGTGTAGTCTTTGTATTATGTAGGCATCCGATAAGAAAGGATTTTCCGAAATTTTGCCCATAAGGGGGGGGGGGATAGGGGCACCAAGTTTGTACGAGACAACGTGATTCCTTGGTCCAAGGGCCTAAACTATAAGGGTTAGAAACTTGAAATTTTGCACAGGGATTCCTTTTATAACGTAGGGGAGCACTAAGAAAGGAATTTTGAAAATTCACCCCCTAAGTGGGTAAAACGGGGGTGTAAGGTTAGTATGTAACTTGGCTGTTTTTGAAGTTATTCAATTGAAATTCGGTTTGAAGGTTTTTCATTGAAAGTTATGAAACACGTGTAAAATATTTTTTCAAAAATCATCCTTTAAAGGGGTAAAATGGGGGTGCAAAGTTAATATGAAATTTCTTTGATTTTCAATGAAACTTGGCGAGTGTAATCTTTGTATGACGTAGGCATCCAATAAGAATGGATTTTCCGAAATTTTGCCCATAAGGGGGGGGGAAAGGGGGACCAAGTTTGTACGAGACAACGTGATTCCTTGGTCCAATCTACTTCAAATTTCGCATAAACATTCTTTAACAGAATTGATGGAAGACGTATTCCGTATTTTATCGAAATTCAATCCCTAACGGGATTAAAAAGAGATAAATAATTATGTTGGAGGTGATATCAATACCCACTCCTTAGTGCTTTTGATTTAAATTACTTTTTATTTTGACACATGCTTGAAAACTCAATCCGATTTTATTCAAAAGAGGTTGAACTCACATAAAAGCTTGATGCAATGCAAATATTTTATACTCCTTAAAATTGGAACTTCTGTTTGTAATTTCATATATAAAAGAATATAAGGTAATTACACAAAAAAAAAAATTCTAAAAAAAAAAAAGTTTGTCTGTCTCTCTCTTCGTTCCTTCTAAATGCTGCAACAGCTGGACCGATTTTGTGGGGACTTTCACCATCGTTATAAGGAGTAACTTAGGCTATTTTAATTTAAGAACAAGAAACGAATTAGAGTTCCGTATGACTTAAAAACGCGGGAACTGACCAATGCATGAATATGAAGATTAAATTTTTCGTTAAATTTCACGCGGACGAAGTCGCGGGTAACAGCTAGTAAACTATTTATGCCAAAATTCATTCCAATCTGTTAAGCGGTATTTGCGTGAAATAGTAACAAACAACTTTCGCGTTTATAATATTAGTATGATTAACAAAAAATTAGGCTTGAAATGCTTCATCATCATCATTAATCTATTCACGTCCCACTGCTGGGCACGGGTCTCCTCTCATTTGAGAAGGATAAGGCTATAGTCCACCACGCTAGCCTACTGCGGATTGACAGACTTCACATCCCATCAAGACAAATCTCTCAAGCATGCAGGTTTCCTCACGATGTTTTCCTTCACCGTTTGAGCATGTGATAAATACGCACGTAACTTCCGAAAAGTCAGCGATGCGTGCCCGGGTTCGAACTTGAGACCTTTGACATGTCAGTCCACTGGCCACTAGGCTACCACAGCTTTTTAAATTAGGCTTCGCTTTCTGTAAATAATTAGTTTCCTTTTTGTTCTCAGTTTTAATATCAATATTTTTAACTTTTTGTTTTATGTTGTGGGAGGGCCAGATATATGTGTACCTTTCTTTGCTGAGATCAAAATAAGTATGTTTTAAAAATATGTTTTAAAATGTTGACTGCCGATTTTGCAATAAAGCTAATTTAGTTTAATTAATAAAAGTATTATTATTTTAGCATTTCAATAATAAATTAGTGACTATATAGTATATAGACATACTTCTATTTATGAATTTCACCGAGTCACACATCATATCCCTGTTTATAAGAACTCCCTCTTGAACAGTGGCAAAGAAACGCAAACGTCCTGTGCGAGCAGGCGTCGCTCGTGGACAACATCCTAGGCGTGGACATTCCCGGGTACGGCCAGGTGCGCAACAACGTGCCGCTGAGTGCCGTCGCCGAGGGCTCCCCGCCCCCCGACGGGGAAGAAATGCCGGCCAGCTCATCGCCCCCCGCCTCGCCTCCCCTGCTCCCCCTCGGCCTCGACGGCAACGGGGAGGCCGCCATGGCCGTCATCATGAGTCTTCTAGAAGCCGACGCCGGTCTCGGAGGTCCCGTCAATTTCTCCGGCTTGCCCTGGCCACTACCTTAAGCGAGAAAGTTCATACATCTGTGACAAGCGCTACGCAACAAAATGTTAGGGCAGCTTATACTCACATTAACGGCCGCAAATAATAATTCAAAAGAAATTATGATTTTTAGTGACTCATGAAGTATATAGTAACCATGTTTATTATCATTATATGTATAAATATGTTCTTTTACTGTGTATTATGTGCCAAATTGTAAAGTTGTCTAGAGTCAATTCGTTCGCTGAGGTGTCCGGCTGAGTAAAGCTCATGTCAGCCAGTTACATGCTTATGCATGTAACTGGCTGACATGAGCTTTAATGCACTTATGTGCATGTAACACAAACATCACCTACCAAATATGCGTACTATTATTTATAAGTAATATACCTAGTTATTTGCTATTAACCTTACCTAACTATAGTACCTACATTAAATTTAATGTTATGAAGTTCATACATTGCATCAACATGTAGCTTTAATATTGATAAAACGAGTGTTTCTTGTTTTGCAGACATTAAACATATCTTCTATCTTGCCAAAACTGTATGTCCGAAACAAAGACATTATAAAGGTAGATTCAAAGTTATTTTTAGACTCCTTCAACTTACCCACTCAGACAAACTTTTCACAAATACAAAAGTAAGGTTAACAATTCATATAGTAACCCTTCCATCTGTAAAGTGACCTTATTGTACAAATCATTACTCTCGATCTACATCGAGAACTTAGTATAATACTAACAAAATCAATTTTAGTTACTCTCTTTTTTAAAAAAAATATCATATATCGCCTACGGATCAATATGGGTAAAGAAAATACTAGCATTAACTGTTGAGTAAGTTAAGCTCATTGGGCAGCTGATACCGTACTCTCCCGGGGTCGCTGCAATACTTGCGCGAAAAGCAACATGTAATCATTGGTATAATTATAAGTAACCAACAATAGGTAGGTTCTATAGCAGTCTTTGAAGGGAAAATCAGAAGCGAATCGAGGTACATATACATATGTAGAACTAGCTTAACTACAAAAGCTAGCGTACCCACTGACATCCCTCAGGTATGCCTTAAATTCTAATTAGTTATTATATTATTAAATAGGTAATTTTCTATGTATATACAGTGTTTTTATAGCTATATACAATCCGATGGCCGTATTTGCTCTCGTTAAGTTATTTCAATTTGAATGTTTACTGAACCATGAAGAATTAAAAAAAATATATATTATATATATATATCAACAATAAATTTAAACCCACGGAGATTTTTAAGCTTATAATAATTACACAGTGTGCATAATTAGATTAATAATTTTATTTCTGTTTGGTAGGAGCGGTTTAGCGGTTTTTAATATTTTATTCTTTGAATTTGGAATGTTATTGGTCGGTTTGTACTGACTGTTGTTGGAGTCCAGTGTGTATGATACTAAAATTAAGTTTTATTATGATAAAATAAAAATTATATTATTTAAAATATATATTGTCGACCCTTGTTTTTGAAGTGTTGCAAAAATACTATCTAACTGTGTAGAGAACATAAACAAATTCGTTGCGTATAAAGTACTCTGATTGGTCGCCGAGTTCTAAGTGGGCCAATCATAACGCCGAATTTCTAACGCGAAGAACGCGATTAAGTTTTTTTAGAATTTATTAGTATGTGTTTCAGTAACAAACATTATTATACAGGGTTATTTATTAGTACACATCTGTTTACTCGTTTGGGGATTGAGGCGTGATATTATTGATAGTTTGTAGGTACAACTTTGGTACCTAAAATCTTCATGTATATTAATATAAAAGGTTATTTGTATTACCGAAACATAATAGGGTAAAACACCCATTTATTGGCACTTTAAGGAGTAGCTTGTATAAAACATTAAAATTAGGCATATACTTTTAATTTTAACAAGGTAATGAGTATCCATATTGGTTAAATACACATAGAAGATTGATTATATGTACTTTTTATTTCAATTTAAAGTAGATTATTGCATAGTTTTTATGTTATAAAGAAATGTCTCAAAAAACCAAATGTTGGCATAGGTAACCCTTTTATTGGCAGTCAAAATTACCTATTATTGGCCCCTCATTCATTTTGTGGGTATACACTTAAATGAGTAGAAGACAATATTACAGCTATTCTAAATTCTAGTGCTTTAATTAATATAATATATAGATATAGGTATATTTGCGTAGGAACATTAATTAGTTTAAAAATATTAGAAACAAAGTCAGAGGTAGGCATTTATTGGGAAGCGTTATTCTTCTTAAATAATTAGTAATAAAGAATCAGTCATAAGTCATGTAACTAGGTAATAATAATTCATCTTCGATTAGTCTTCCATTTCAGATACAAGTTTTTCAACACAAGTATATCAATAAGGATTTACGCTTAAAGCATACTTTCCTCTGTATACACCTTACGCCTCACCTTTACTGATTTTACTTTTACATCATTTCTCGTCCTTGGTTTCATGTTAGTTAAATGAAACGAATATCAATGATACCAATCATGAACACAACAGAATTATCAATTATTGATACATGCCAATAAATAGATCTAACATCATTGGCAGGGGCCAATAAAAGGTTAATGGCATATTTTTGATACCAAATGTTAGCACGGTAAAAAAATATGAAAATCGCCATTAATACAATAATTTATGTACGGCTAAAATAAGATTAAGCACTCTCAAATCACATGAAATAACATTTGTAGTCAAAATTCAAAAGATCAACTAATATACACAAGAATAAAATTAGTCTTACCTTAGCAAAAAATCAAAATTTTATTTATTTTTTCCACGAACGTTCAGACACGTCACTTAATTTCTTATTGAAGCACCATATTGAAAATACACCTGTTTCTATGCTGGCAGGGCAATAGAGTATAAAACTACCGATGTTTTCCTATTTGAAAAAATATGTTTTGCGTTCTGATAATCTTAATATAGTTAAAATTGTGTAAGGTGCCAATAAATTGGTGGGGTGCCAACATTAGGGTAGTTTACCCTATAAGAGTTTTATTATCATTCGTTTTTTTTTGTAAGTAACCCTGTATTTTTATAATTAATATTCTTAATTAACTATATAAATAAGTGTGTGTTAAACAAATGTACCTACATAACACTTGATTGTAATTATAGCCATGTAAGAAATCATTTTGTATACATTTGATGTATCATATTTCCAAAAATATTATTAAGTACAATGTTTTTTTTTTAATTTGTGAACGTGTGAACTCAAAGATAAAGTATTTAAGAAACAATTTTAGATGGTATAGTTTGATCAAGTTTTTATGAATTTGTAATTTAATAGTTTGGTCGTTTTCTAGTTTTTAATTAATAAATATCTTTGAGTGGAGCAAGGGTAATATGAACTGTACGTAAGATACATAAAGACTCACAAAAGTTAAAATGAACTAACACTGAAGCCCGCATGCCTTTGTCGTTCGTAGACGCTTCTAGGTAACCTGCCAAAAAGATCACGCACGAGTATAAATAAACTGATCCTATAATTAAATATTTAAAGCATGGGAACGTATGACGATCCATATTATACGCAAGACAATTAGCGGTGTTACAGATTGGCTTCCTTCTGCGGTAAGTCCCGGTATGGACAAAATGTTTGTGTGTTATCAGCATACACATTTGTACCGGAGTCTTGGATATTTTTACAAAAAATAAAAATCATTGTAGTGTATCAACCATCTACCATCCGTCCGTAACACACGCCTCGTAGCTTAGCTCGGAAGTTCGGAACTAGATGGCGTTGTGCTGTCAATGTCCGGAAATATTCATTATTAGATAATAGGTTCATAGAAGCAGTTTCGTTCATTATTTTCTTCTCTGTAAGGTCGTTGTTATATAGTGTTAAGTAAAGTTCATATTACATTTGCTGGGTGAGTGTGTATGATCTGTTCAAGCTCTGTTCGCACTATTGTTTTGTTAAATCTTTATTGTATTTTATTTAAACCACTATTTTAACCGTTTCTCTATTTTAACTTATAAATTATTATCATGTCGCGTCAATTAATTTCAATATTTCGATTGTGTAAATGTATGTTATTTATTTTTATAGAATCATTGTTATTTGCTAATATTTATTAATATAATATGTAATATATTAATTCACTATGTATGTCCTTTAAATATAGTCACAACTTAAAAAATCATGTTGGTAAGACTGCAATATTGACGAAAATGGAGGCAGATAAGTTTGTAGTATAACCGACACTTAGTAGGCATTTTATATCTAAATTTATCAAATTGTCTTCCCTCGTTGTGCCAATATTAGACGACAGAGAACGAACCTTGTGTAAATAAATGCAATTATAGTTTTTATATTATACCACTGCGCAGACTTCAGAAGCGACTAGACGCGCACTTATAAATTGAAATAATTGTTTTCTATACTATATTTCTTGAATCAATAGTGCGACATTACTTAAGACATGTTGTCCAATTTTGTTGTTGTTTTATGTTCAGTTTATTAAAAATAAAGTGTTTTTATTATTGCCTTTTATTCATACTATGATATGCTGTGCGTTTTATTTCTCACCATTACCGCAGCCGCAGACCTGCGACCGTTTGTGTGCATTCCTTTTCAGTGTTGCCAATGCGAGTTTTTATTCACGTTTGGTGTTGCAACAATTGAAATAGCTCTGCCAATCCCGATACAATGAAAGTGATGGACGCCTAGTTGGTCTTGTGGCAGTGAGTGCCACTGCTGGGCAAGAGGTCATGGGCTCAATTCCTAAGTCGAACAGTGTTTTAGGGGGTTTTCTATAAAATTGTCAGTAGCAGCTCGGAGTCCGGAATCGTGCTCGGTATATGGCAGTAGGCTTTACCTCTTATTATATATAGGAGGTTACTCCATGTTTGTTAAAACATACATTAGAACATCGCTGCCTAACCCTTCGGGGACGTCAGGCGTGATGATATAATCTCTGTTAAAAAGATCCTGAACAAACCCTTTAACATATGAATGAAAAATAATGTAGACGATAGCTCTACGATCTCAGCAATCCCGTCAAGAAAAATGAACCCTCAGTTGATAGTTTTAGATGTGTCGACGCATCTTAGAATGGAATTTGACTTATCCAAAAATCAATTTATCATAGTAATATGATAGCGTAGAATTAGGGAGGGCCAAAACGGGTACCGAAAAAGAAATAGTTATGGTTTTTTTACTGCAGCGTGTGCTGTGCGTTGAATGAAATAGAGGACTAGTTAAACAGTTCAGCCTTTTAAACATACATAAAAAATCAGAATGAGTGTGCGATCGCTTAGGTATATAATGTGAACCATTAATGTTGAAATTCGCTTAGTCGCATAAAATAATTGTATATAATTGCATATAATAATTTTTTTTATTGCATTGCATATAATAATTATATTTATTTTTTACAACTAGCTGTTTTTTACAATGTCTTTATCTTTAAAAAGTAAAAAAGTAAAAGCTTTAAAGTGTTTATGATGAAGCACACAGAAAAAATGTAATGCATAAGTGTAATTTAGCAAAGCTGTTTTGCGTAAAAATTAAAATTAAACAGTCGGTTTTAGACGTATTTACAGCAGCACTATATAACGTCCGGATCTCGCCTATTCGCCTCGCATAAAGACGGTAAAAGTACTAAAAGACTGAGACATAAAAACTCAACTATTTTTATTTTCAACAATGCATTACATAAATTATAATGAATTAGTAAGTTTACTTTACCGACATATGCGCACCACAGACTGGTTTCAGCCTACATATTGTTGTACTAAGTTACGTAATTACGGGCCGAGGGGTGGTGCACACTATTACGATGTACATAAGAACGTATTGACGCGTGGACAGTGTGGTGACGGCACTACGTGGGGACGTTACTCCATGACGTCACCGTACTTGTTGGTGGGCGAGGCGGGGGGCGGCGGGGGGCGCGCGCGCTGCACCGGCGGCGGCGGGCCCAGCGGCTCCGTGCTGCAACAAACACACCAGCCGTCACTACTGCACGCCTCGCGCCCTCGCTTGCCAACCTTACACTACTTATATACCGCCAAAGCGAAAACAAATACTTGTGAAAAAGCTAGACCGGGTTATGTAATCTCTTTTTTATGATGAAACAAAAAAATTGTTGTCGATACATCGCATTCAAAATGTTACTCTGAACTTTACTACAAATATGATGAAATTTAAATACTACAAATGCAATTGCAACGAATAATGAAAACAAAATAATTGAATACGAAGCAACATTGTTAATACAGATTTGTTCGACTTTAGTTTGTATAAGGCATACTTTAATTTAAGACATAGCATTTTAATTTAAAATTAAATCTGCGCGCGGGCATTTTCAGTTACAGCACAATTATTAATATAGTACCTACAATGGGCGTTTTATAAAGACTAATAATATCAAACAAATCTGTATAGACGCCAAAGCAAATAGGTGTAATTTTACATCATGTGGACGAAGCTCATGCCACTTTCTCCATGTCACTACTATTGCTTCGTGTTTCGACGCAAGCAAGTAGTTACTCCGAAAGTTACCTGCATGCATAATAACCGCTTAGAAATCATACAAACAAAATATTGAATAACGAGTAGGACATTTGAGATGCAAGGAGGGCGCGTTTTTACAAAGAATAATATAACAATACGCTGCTAAACTTATACAAAAGACAAGACATAAATAGCGTAAATTTAACAACAATTTGGTTATAATATATATTTACCGGTACGGATCCTGTTTCAAGTCTTTAAATTCGCCTCTGTTTTTACGACGCAAGTCATCGTACGTAAGATTTGGGCGTTGCGGCACGGCATCTGGCGGCGCTGCTGCTTAGGAGAATAAAATACTGTTTACAATAAAGTAGGGTTAAAATTTACTTATTTAAAAATACTGGCTGACAGACTACATTTTGAGTGTCGTGTAAATCGTATACATCGATTTTTGTAATATTCACTTCACTACGAGACAATGAATTTGGGTAGTTGCTATAGTTGTGTTATGTTGTCCAATACCTAGGTAGGTGATTTCTAATTCAAGCAACAACTCGTTGTTCACAAAACCAAATCCGTGTATACTTCTTACATCTGAAAATTTGTTGATTTTAAGTCAGTAAATATACAGCTTACCCTACGGATGGTGATAAAGTGATAAAGGATGACTGATGAAGAGATGGACTGATGACCATAAGAGTAGAACACTAATGCCTATAAAATTGTGTCACCTGGCGAGTCCGGACGGTATGTGTCGTCATTGAAGATGGGACGGTCCGTGTCTAGGTCCAGAGAGCTGCCCGGCCCTGCGTCCGAGTAGATGTCGTTAGGATTTGCGCCAAACATCGTAGGCCCTGACTTTTGTGCCATGGGAGTTCGACTGGAATCATACAATAGAATTTGTTAAATCTATTGTATCATCTGCACCCCGTTTTTATTTTAGTTTAATTTATTTTCTAACTATATGTACTTAGTATGGGCTGGTAGTATTAGAACAAACAACTCTATAGTTTAACTATAAGTTATAAATTAATACAAATAATTTCGATATGCGAGAGTTGGCGTATCTAGGTAATTTTTTAAGGGGGAGCCTGGCCCAGTGGCGCTCTAGGTGAACAAAGACCATGGGGCAAAAAAGTTATCCCACTGCTATAAAGTTGAAACTGAACATATTTTCGCAACTGAACATACAGTCTTGGTCAAAAGTATTAGGCAGCCCCATAAATCATTGATAATTCAAGAAGTATTTTAAAAAATTGCTAATGTGTTCAACTATTGTGATGATAGTGCCGCCAAACGATAATTAAAACAATAGAAAATCTATTTCTATAGGCCATAAAACATCTGGTGGTTATCAAAATCCAGAATACATGTAATTACAAAATATATATTCAGAAATATTGTCAATGTTTATTTGTTATTAACAGCGTAAATAAGTTACCGTATGTGGTTTAGTGGTGAAATTGACGTTTTGATTGTTTAAAAATGCCGAAATATGGTGAATTATGTTACGAAAAACGCATAAAAATTCAGTTGTTGCATGAACAGGGGAAGTCTCAAGTAGAGATTGCGAGAATTATAAAATGTTCACGGTGCGCAGTGCAATCTGCTATCAAACGGTTCGCGAAGACTGGCTCACACGCAAATTAAGTCCGTACTGGCAGAAAACGCGTGACTTCTGAGCGCTAGGACAGAAAACTCATCCGCGAATCTTTAAAAGATCGCAAAAAAACTTCTTTTGAGCTTGCTGCTGCTTTGTCTGAAGAAGTTGGAGAGACTGTTAGTGCTCGAACAGTAAGAAGAAGACTTGCCGATGCGGGATTAAAAGGCTGTAAAGCACGAAAGAAGCCATGGCTTTCAGAAAATAACAAAAAACATCGCTTAGAATGGGCTCTACGACACCAACATTTCACAGAAGAAGATTGGTCAAATGTTGTGTGGTCCGATGAATCAAACTTTGAGGTAAGCTTTTATATTAATTGTAAGAAACAATAACATTAATCATTCTTATTTGAGTCTACTTCCATAAAAATAATGAGCACACATATCAACTCTACTTTTTTTCATTTTCACAGGTATTTTGTACAGCGGATACAACATTTGTGAGGCGACGCGTCGGCGAGGAGTATCATCCAGATTGTGTGGTGCCCACGGTTAAACACGGTGGAGGTAGCATTATGATCTGGGGTTGCATGGCAGCCGATGGTGTCGGCGAAATGTTCGTTTGCGAAGGCCGTATGAATAGTGAAAAGTACAAGAATGTGCTGGAATCTGCACTATTGCCTTCGCTTACACGCATTTTCGGTGACACAAACTTGGTAGGCATCAAATTCCAACAAGACAATGCTCCTTGCCATAAATCAGCGACGATAATGCATTGGTTTAGAAACAACAACATTAACTTGTTAGATTGGCCGGCGCAATCCCCAGATCTTAACCCCATCGAGCATCTTTGGGGTATTCTGAAGCGCAGGATCCGTGAGAACAGCATTACATCAAAAACCACCTTAAAAAATGCTTTGATTAGAAAATGGAGTGATTTAACTGCAGCCGAAAGCACAAGGCTTGTAAGCACCATACCCTAAAGATTCGCTGCTGTGATCAAAGCCAAGGGTGGTCCAACTAAATGTTAGTTGCTTAAGTCATATTATGTTAATATATGAATGTGGAAACCAAAACTAGTTTTATTTTTTACCTTAGACATGAAAAAGTCAACAAATTATAGGGTGCCTAATACTTTTGACCAAGACTGTATAATGTACAGAGAAGAATATGCACATTCACTACAATAGCCCTAATTTTTTTGTGTTAATAGTGCATGTAACTTACCCTCCTCCTCCAACCTTTCCTTCTTTGCGCTCCCGCAACAGCTGTCCAATGTAGCTGCCTGGCAGCGACATGAGCTTTTCTGCACATGCCTGCTGGTACGACAGTTTGCCAATGAAATAGCCCACCATCACAGCCAACGTCACTTTCGGGAACGGCCCAAACCGAGGGTTGGGCTTCAGGTGACCTGAAGAACATGAACATGGATATAAATATTTATGATAATATTATATGAAGCATTTTTTAGAACCCAACAATAGTGCCAATGCTGCAAGTGTTGTTAATAACTAGTCTTGGCCCATCGCTATGGTTGATCAATTGTCATATGCATCCACACTATGTATGTGACCCTGTAGCGCACAACAAAATATATTTATAGTAATTAAATATACAGTATATATTTTTATTACTATATTTATTTATATTAATTATAAAAATTTCATAAAATGCCATCAAACAAATAGTAACATTAAAATTATAAAAAGCTAATAAATTTTATGTCACAGGACTTAGATCAATGTTGATACATACATCATGCTGGTAAATAAGTGCTATCAGTTGGGACTGGTTGGTTCGTACATGTGGCAGTTCAAATAATAATAATATACCGGGACATTGCTGCTTCTTCTTCCCAGCAAAAACACTAGAGGGGTGAAGGGCGGGCGTTTTTGGGGGCTCTCTTTACTGTCGACGTTCAAAAAGAGCCAATTAAATTTGGCCTACTTTGAATAAATGATATTTTGACTTTTGAAATTATGACACAGCGCCATCCAGTTCCGAACTGAGCAACAAGGCTTGTGTTACAGATATTAGAAGTAGATTCTTTATAAGGTCTACTGTTTGTACTTTGCAAATAGATTTTGTAATTCAAAACTATCTTCAATCCATAAGAATATTATAAATGTGTAAGTGTGTCTGTTTGTCTGTTATTTTGCTGCTGATCTGATTTAGATTTTTTACTTAACTTTACGTAAATAAACGTGTATTTACGTGAGGTAAGTAATATTTTGATGTACCTTGATTACCTAATACCTGGAAATTGGCCGTCTAAGCAAGGTAAATCAAATCAAATCAAATCATTTATTGCAAACTAAGTGTACATAGTTATTATTTTATAGTAAGGAACTTAAGACTTAGTGCCTTTGTCAGACATTGCAATATTTATGGCTAGAAACATTTAATTATATTACATATTTTTATTAAATTATTATTTTTCTTAAAACATTCAATTAATTTATACATATAATATCAACTATTACATCAATCATCAATTATTTATTATATATAGTAGCACTACTCAATCATCCACATTTGGTTCGTCAGAAAATACATGACGTTTGGCGGCCCTGGGATCTTACTCTAATAAGCAGATCAGATTAATTCTAGACAGAAGAAGTCCCGGGCAAAAGCTTAAATAATCCAGTCTGATTGCCATAATACTTAGATTTTTTTGATTTATCCGCACATCAAATCACTATTTCACAAATAAGGTTTCCTTTGAATAAGAGAAGACAGATTTAGTGAGAATTATATGGATAGATATCAGATTTCTTACCGAGGTATAAAGACAAGGTATAAGGACAAGGTATAAGGACTGAAGAGGCCCGCCCTAGAGGCTAAGTAAATTCGTAAAAAGTAAAATCTAAAATATTATAGTTGTAAAATAATATAGATGGTAGGCAAGGATTAAGATATATGCTGTGTAAATAATATATGTCACATTTTCACATAAATAAAATCAGAAGCAGAGAAGAAGAATAGAATTATAGACACATGTCTATAATTCTGATGTTACAGACCCTTCTGATTTTATAAAATCTATAATTTCATTCTATTAAGAATAATTTATACTTCTCTGTAGATATACAATAATAAACTGGTGAAAGTTTAAGTGAATAAGGCCGATTTGTAAGTATCTACAACAATGTGAGATCCTGCTAAAAATATTACAATATAAATGTGAGTCATCTTACTTATTTTTAGTATAGAGTTTATTTATCCACAGGCCAGTCAAAATACAGACTCAAGCTACGTATTTACATACACCAAGTAATGGTGATGTAATATAAACCTAGATGTTGATAATACATGACTGCTAAGAGAGTAAAGAGGTTAAGCACAAGACAAGTATTAAAAAAAGCGTAATTTGAAGGTAAGTACTAACCTTTTTGGATGGCTACATAAGTGCCGACTCCGAACGTTGTGCCGAGTGGCATGGAACGCTGAAAGAAGCTCTCCTTGTTGCATTCACCAAGCACGCGCAGCTCATCCTGAGAGAACCTGTATTCCGACTGAACGAACAAGTCATCGTTACGCATAGCTGAATCCACTAAATCATGAATCAGGACAATAACCTTACCGGAATCACCCCCGGAGAATGCGGCGCGCTCGCCGGCGGCTGTAGCGTGCTGTCCGTGTACCCATAAGAATTAGGGTCGTTCATGCTTTCAGTATTTAAACCACATTAGATAATAAGTCAATAAAGTAATAAAAATCTTATCCAGTGCTGTAAACGAGCTTATCCATTACTTTCTTCGCTGCTTTCGGTTGACGACAGGTGACAAGTGTCAAAAATAGTTTTTTTTCTTCGTTTAGGGAGGAATAATAAGACAAAGGAATCTTGTTGATACAGCTTAGTCTTCAGTATTTTTAATTTATTTATGATCAATTATAAAAATAATATATGTGGTGATCCTTGGGGGAGACCAATGTCCAGCAGTGGACGTCTAACGGTTGAAATGATGATGATGATGATGATAAAAATAATGATGATGATTTGTTGAAATAGTGATTTATAACGGATGATAAATGTTTTTTTCTTAGTTTCAGTAAAAATTTGGTTCTTAATTGAAACCTAACGCAGAAATCTTGTTAGAATTCAAAATTCACGTAGCACTGTTTTGTTTGCCAATAATCACGCACGATTACAACCACATAGCGATATTAACTCACTTCTAAGTTGATACAATTTAGTAAAATACAAAGTATTTAAAATTAGGATTGTTCGATCTAACATTTTGAGGGTTATCATTAGATACACAATATTGCCAGTAAACATATAGCAAAGTTAAAATCAAATAGGCTATTTCAGATATAAATAGTCAAATAAATTGTTATTACTCTAACATACCTTCACGCTTGTTATCCCCGAAGAGTAAGGCATGTATTAGTATACATTCACATTACGCTGGTATGTAATAAGTTCCATTACTATAACAAGGTATTCCGAATGCGAAAATTATTAGGATTCGGAGTTCAATGTAAGTTTATAAGGTATGCATTCAAATAGTAAAAAGCAGCGTCTTAGTTTGCTTAGAATCCCCTGGTCACAATTGAGGCTGTGAGTGCCAAAGTAGCCTATCTTTTTTTTAAACAATTGAAAATCTATTGTGTCTGGAAATGATAGGCCGTTCTGGCTATTTAACCACTTAACCTTGATACTCTACATAACGTTAGCTAACCCATTAAAATAATGCCATTATAGTAATTTATGTATAGTTACATTAGAGTTAATTAATCCATATTATAAATGTCATTATAAAATGATTAGAGCCTTAAGTATAAAAACTGGCCAAGGGTTAGTCGGACTTGCGCACCGAGGTAAGGGTTCCGTACAAACTTTTAGTTAAGTGAAAAATAAACGGATTGAAGGACAAACTTAACCATGCCATTGGAAAAATGTTCGATCGAAAACACAAAAAAAAAAAATTTACCAGCTGCAATTTGTTTTTGCCACGCTACTACAATTTTTCCATGTTAGGTGTCCTTAGGTACATGTGCTATAAACGAGTTCTAATTCTAGAAAGATAGAATACCTATATATATAATATGTTACGGACAGAATCGTTCAGTGTTATTTTATTTGTTTAATTTACTAAAATATGTATGCGTTACGGCAACAGCGCAGCATATGCGTCGCGTTGTCGCGGCGTCACTACTGGGTACATGATTACGCTGCGTTAGCGCCGCAGGTGCGCGACGTATACGCCGCGTTACTGCGGCGTCATATGGATAGTCGACCATAAAATGGTTTACCAACATTAGATTAAAGTCATTTGCATATCACAAAACAACAAGGTCTCTTAAGATAATGTTAGCTTTAATGTGTGACATTGCTGTAGTACACGTTTTGTATTAATACCTGCATAGATTGTTTAATATATTTGTTTTAACTTTAATACTTATAATTTGTTATTAAATTATTTTTCATTATTTTATTTTTCTACATAAATTTCATTCGTGCCAACATTATCTGTCATTTTGCCTTGTAAGCAAAAATATACCTTGTTGATTTGTGATGTGCAAACGACGTATAATAAGGGTGGTAATGCAATTTTATGCTCTACTATACATGACGCCGCAGTAACGCAGCGTATACGTCGCGCACCTGCTGCGTCTGCGCTGCGCATACGTTAATCGAACGCCTACGCCCAGTGTGAAGATGCCCTTACAATAATCGTTGTCATTTTTTTCCTTTTTTGTATTGGGAACAACTGGAGTACTTTTATAATTAGGCAACGGTGATATTTTAAATCAAGTCTCGTGGTTACTTTACGTTATTAACGTTATGTACTAATTAAAAGTCTTTAAAAGCTTAGAAAAGTATATTACGTGACTCTATAACATTTATAATTACCAAAAAGTACGGTAACATAAAATAATATAAAACATTCACAGCAGCGTTATGCAATAAACTCCAAATCCAACGTTTATATTCCTACGAATTAATTTTTCGGATCTGGCTGCTGATTATAGCCGGTAGGGCTAATTGCAAAACGTTAAATTACCATGTACCAGATAGCCCCCCCTCCCCCTCCCGCCTCTTAAGAATCCTGGCTACCGCGTCCCTGTGTGTGCTTACTACTGACTACACTTCACTAAACACCCGAGTCTATAGATAACAAACTCACAAAGCCTAGTCTCTCTATATTAAAAACAATTAAAGATATGGTTTTTAAATGTATTTGTGCAATTTATATGTTTTAAATTGAGTGTTTCCAATTCACTAATCGTTATTCCCCACAGATAAATGTAACATGTAACTAGTTTAAATTATTATTTTCTGAATCGTGTTTATATAAACAGCATGTCTAATAGGGGAAATTCATTTTTAATCTCCATAACTATGACGCCGAGTACAGAAAGCACGATCATTTTTTACAAATTTCTGTGTCGGCGCAGGAGAAAAGTTCAGTTTTTTTATCTGTAAACATATATTTACCAAAAATACTAACTGCCTACACGTCATAAATTTTGGCTGGTGGTGTCCTTTCAATAAAAAAAGAACAAACTTCTTGGGCCAAAATTGAATCTTTTCCGTGGGGAAGTATTTTTTAGTTAATTAAATATTTATTTGACCAAAGAGTGTACTTACATTTTGTGAGTACCTAATTAAAATTTATGCAATTATAATAATAGTGAATTGGGCTCAAAGTTCAAGTATGGCTTGCACAAAGTCATGGCACGATTAATATCGATTTATAATCGTGTTTATTTCCAAAATCAATATCGAAAGTCAAAAGGTCTTCGTAATCGTGTCAAAATTCGGAAATAGTACTAGACACAATCGAAGTTTTTTAGACAATTACTTGGACATCTTTAATAATATGAGGGTTCATATTTTCAGTCAACACGATTTATTTTGTTAAAAATGAAAATATGAATTGCAATTGCAATCGCTTTTAAATTCTGAGTGTCTATTAACCTTCGCTATGTGCCCATGACATGATGTTTATTTTAAACAGCATAGCACCCGGTATTATGAACAATTACGAAGATTGAGTCTTTTTACTGATTAAGTAAATCGTTATAAAGAAACAAGAGAACCTATGTATTTTTTTTTAGAAGACATGTGACATCAACTCTAGTCTTTGTGCCGTTTGAATGACGTGGACACAGTTAAATAAAAAAAAATATTATTAAGGCCCCTTCGGCTTAGGATTGTTGTACGCGAGGTTATCCGCGTGGTATTTCCTCATGACGTTGCCGAGGTGGCTGTTGGGAGGGAGACAGCGGAGCTTCTTGTCACAGTTCGACATGTACGACAGCCGGCCAAACACGTAACCCACAATCACAGCAGTCACTACCTTGGGCACCGCACCGAAGTGTGGGCTCGCACGCAGTAGGTCTGAAAACATTCATAGAAGTAAGATGTCATTGAAAGGAACGACCACCAAAATTTATTGACAGAACTCAAAATAAGTACATTCATTCGAAAGTTACGAAAATTCTTACTTCTATGAAAATTTTCGTGGTGTCCCTAACAACCTTCCTTTCATTGTCAAATACCTATTAAGCCTTACCGAACAAATGAACATTAAAATATCTTACCGTTCTTTATTGCTGCGTAAGTGAGGGTAGCAAGCAACGTACTGAACGGCAAACAGCGCTGGTAGAAGCTTTCCCGGTCACATTCTTCCAGCGCTTTCATTTCCTCCTGGGTGAACTCATAGTAACGCTGGAACATAAAAAACCGGTAAAATCAACCATATTTTCATATTTGCATGCATGGCGTTGTAGTGTATATAGTGTGTGTACCAGTGGATGCGTCACATTATGCAGCGATGGGCAAGTCTTCTTAGTGCGCGCGGCAGCAAAGCAGTCACAACTCTCTTCTGGCTTGTCGGCATTACCTTTTCCACTCATAGCGTCATTAAAATGATACGTATAAACTGCAACTTCATCGTCGTTTTGGAAAGAAAAAATGGACTTACATCATTGATTTTTTAAATAATTTTATAGAAAAAAATTCATTGTATTAATTTAGACTGCGTCAGATTGCATTGGTTACTGTCAGGAAGTAAGATTTTCGCTTTGACTATCATTATAAGCGGCCTGTACCTGTGTAACATAACACAGACTAGGTATAATATAAACTATGTAAGATATTAAATTATAATAATATTAATTGTCGAAACGAAGATATACTGTTAATAAATAATCTAGATTGAAATAATACTTTTAAAATAAGATTCAAGTTAATAGCTCTTTTTTCGTTAGAAACAGGCTGGAGATATGTTTTTTTTTATTAACTAATGTCAACAAAGAGAAATACGTTAATCCTTCAATGTCAAATTTATAGTTACATCTGCAAAAATATGCCGCAATTTCAGTGTAAAGAAAAGATTGACAGTGGCGTGGCATCAGTATAGCGTGGGTAGTGGTTGTAGCGGCGGGTGTGCGGCGGGCGCAGTCGATGGCGCGCGCGGTGTTGGTGGCGCTGACGTGCGCGGTCGCCGCGTCTGCAGCCAGCTACGTCGAGTACTCGGGCGTGAAGATGCCGGCGTACGGCGGCGGCGGCGACTACGAAATGCCCCGGGATGTCGCCGCCGCGTCGCATGAAGACTACCACGGGCACTCGCCAGACGCGCCCGCCTCACTCGACTACAAGTACGAGGAGGAACCACGCAGTTAGTTTCTACCACTAACATACTAATGCGCACATTTTTCGCTCGGTTGATTTGAAGATTTCCATAAAACCAATATTGGCCACCAGTAGCTAACTAGATATTATTATTGAGAATTCTGGATGTCTTATTGAAAAAATATATCCACCAGGATTAGCTACGATTAAATTGCCTTCCTATATTAAGCCTAAAATGCTTCCTATTTATTTATAAGAATGTAAAAAAACCTGTATAATATTGAATGTTATACAGGTTTGTTGTTATGTTATATGTTATCCGGTCGTCGTGGCGATCCTTGGGGGAGACCTATGTCCAGCAGTGGACGTCTAACGGTTGAAATGATGATGATGATTGAATGTTATGGTACCTTTGTGGTTTGTTTCGTGATTCTTTTACTGGATAGTTGTGTTATCAGTCAATTTTTTTTATGAATAAATATAAATAGTTATATCTATTTTATTTACAGTTAAAACTGAAAAACCCACGAAGGATTCCGAAGAAACAGAAGTTTGGCGAAAACCAGGAAGAAAACAAAGAGGGCTGATGCGGCCAATAGACACTGTCAGCGCTGACGTCAGCAAGTACGACCGGGAGGAGGAAGACGTCCCCAAGTACAGGCCCAGTCACCGCTACCCGAAGCACAGGTCTCGGCTCAAAAGCGACCCATCGTCAGGAGACGAAGAGTCGCCGCCCAGACGTCCAATAAAATATAATCGAGATAGGAAAGATGATTTTAGTGATATAGATAGAAAAAACTATTTCCGTGTAGATAAAGATGACTTTCCAGATGATAAGAGTAAAGAATTCGACGACGATGTTAAGTTTGTTAACGAAGTTACCACTAGGCACGTGAAACGGAGAAAGCCGAGGGACAGGCATATAAAGCGGAAAAATGATGCCGATGCTTACGATGAGGATTTAGATCCCAATCGACCCATAATAAGCGACAGTGAAGAAAAGGGTCCTGGAATGCGGCGCACGCGGCCTACAGTAACCCGCACGCGCGATCGGGACCGCCGCCCAGTGCTGGATGATGAGGATGAGGAATTAACCCAGGTGCAGCCGCTCAACAAGCCCAAGCCGAAGCCTTATGATGACTATGACGACTACTACGACATGAAAAGGGTGTACAGCATCAAAAGTAAACTGCCCTCACTTCTCCGACGAACCTCAGGTGAGTTCACTTCGACCGTTTGACTTCTGATTATAGTTCTATCATCTCTATAGTCTCATCAACAATTTGGAAATAGAACTAAAACTATTTAGTTTTAAACACTGTTTGATTGTAAAGCCGCGTACAGACACCGTGAAGCGTGAGTCGACAATGGTGCAACACACATGCCTCGGGTTGTGTGGACGTATGTGCTCACTGTGAGCATTCGCCTCATACGATAGTTGCGAACCCCACCTTAGTGCGAATAGTGCAGATGTTTGCGTGCTCAGCTGGAGCATGTGTTGTTCGGCAAATGTACCATCGTATGCCTCAGGTTGAGGCATACGTGAACCTTTCGCAACGCACGCCTCGCGATGTCTATACGCGGCTTTAAACTGCATTGGACCAGCTATTACTCCGATAAAAATATTTGATTAATACAAATATCTTATCAGACTTTTTGTGCCTTAACCGTGCCTTAAATGTTAAATTCGTAACTTTTCTTTAATTCCGTTTTAAACCATTCTTAATATTGATTTTGAAACCATTGCCTATTTGATCTAAAATTAACCGTATATATACCTACTTTTTGGGATTGATTGAAGATGTTTCTATTAAACGAATTGAAGATCAGGAAAAGCTAACGAAACGCTCGTTGTGTGTGCTCAGAGAGGTCCCCCTCGCGGACTTCCTCGGAGCATTACCTGGAGATGCTGTTGACGCACAGGCGCATGCTTCCACGCGTGTCGCTCGAAGGCGTGAGTGGGACGTCGCAACCACAGACCGGGTCCAGATCCCCATCCATCACCACTACCACTATAAGCAGCCTCACCACCCCCATGTTGACGCAAAAGATCACCACAACCACCACCACTGCCAGCACCACCACAATCAAAACACCAAGCGTCAATGCTTCGGCATTATCCCTCGCTGAGAAATCTAGACTGTCCATCATGAAGAAAGACCAACGTAAAGAGGGCCACCACATTGATCCTCCTACAAAGAAGCCACCTGTGCTGATGCAGGTGACGCGGCAATTGCCAACGGTTGTGATGGTGGAGCCGCCATCCAGCCTGCAGCCGTGGATGCGCGCGCAAGAGCTTTCCGAGGACACCCCTGAACGGATTGACAGGGTCAAGAAATTGATGAGACATAAACTGGTCTCAGAAGCCAAGGATATCCGTGAACTTACGGATAACTGGGATGACCTCGTCTGCGACTACATCGACGTAGCACTTATAGACAGTGGTACCACCCGACTGCGCTCACCATCTCAATTTATTATTCCGTTCTTACTTCTATTGCTACCTTTTGCGTGTTGCGTTTGATTAATTTTAAATATTATTTGTTAAAAGTGTATAGTATATTTTTGTTTACGTTTAGTTTTTTTATTTTTGCTCAAAGCTGAAAAATTATATTAGAAAAAAATGCATGTTTGTATGTTGTGTTAACGTTTATGGTTTAAAAAGGACGATTTATGTAAATACGAGCTCACTTAAATAGCAGTCCTTCCAATAAACTGGTCCATATAATAACTAATTTCAATCCTGTCCAGTCCTGTTTTCCTACTCCATAGCTGCAGATATGAGATAGTAACCCGAGGGACACGGCACCCATCCACCTGATGATTTTAAACACTAAACAAAATACTATGGAGTACTTTTAGATTTTCCTAGCTAACTTCACTCACTATTAGGTGGCAATGAAGTCACCAAAACATCAAAATGAAACTAAGTACTGAAATAAAACATTTGAGTTTCAAACTGACATTTTCATATTAGTTTATTTTCATTCTTCTAATTCGATTAAAAAACACACTGAAAACCAGTATTATATATTAAAGCCTTCTTAATACAGTGGCGCCTCTAGCGGAAACTAATGGTCCATGGGTTTAAGAAAATATGGTATTCAACGTTATTATTTATTAGGGGAAATAAACTGCACAGATATTCACATTTTATATTTCCTTTAAACGAATACCCAATGTTTTGAGTGCTAGACTCCATCATAATTATATTCTATAGAATAAGACACCTAGCTGCCGCTATTGTCCGCTAGGGGCGCCACTATATTATGACGTAAAACAGACGGTGCCCCCTATCGGAAGATAGCGGTAGTTAGAAATAGAATAAAACTTATTTTTTATTTATTAAAAGAAATAAACTGCACAATAATTAAAAATCAAATATGCAAATAAAAATATCGTTTTTATAAAATAAAATCGAATATTTAAAGAATCAATTGTGTCATAAATCATCTTTATACTGTGGCGATTCGAGCGTATGATAATGGAAGTTAAATTAAAAAAATACTATTTAACTATTCTAATAGTAATAATTCTCTTGTTGAGTATAGTGATATCTAGGTCTTACAAAACAGAGTGTCAACCTCTAGGCATCGTTAATAAATTAATAAATTCAATAACATTTTGAGAGCTAGCCTCCAACTGTCAGCCGTCTTGACATAGTGGAACCTTGAGCGGATTAATTTACACATTTTTGCGCATAGACTAAGTAAACATACTCTTAAGTTTTTGATAGTTGGGCAACAGAATAAATATACAGAAGACCCGTGCCCAGCAGTGAAACTGTTTTCATTCTTGCAAATTCAAGTATTGGTTTAAAACTAAGTGACTTCTATAATGATATTCGGTAACAACGATTGCGTAACTTACGTAAATCACATAACTCGTACACAGATATGCAATGTGCATTCCGGTTGTCTCTAAACTGAAAATGAAGAACAATATTTTAGAGCTGTTACTCGACAAATTTAATTTTAGTTACCAGAATATCCGTTGTTGGCGCCACTTTGTAGCTTTTATCTCGCAAACCTGAAGCTACAGATGGTTTTGTATCCAATAATACTTGTTTGTATTGATGCCAACTATAATTATGTATAGCTGTTTTTGTAGTACCATTTGTTCTGAAAAAGCAATAAGATAAGACCATTTTTACATTCTTTAAAATTCCATATGTACCGAGTGTCACTGCCAAATAAAAATATCCACTTGTGTTTGCCAATTTGTATGCGCTTGGTCAATAAGTGTGGTTAGATATTCCGGCAAACTTATTATAGGTGTAAGGTCCACGGCGCCCAAACCCGTAAGTTATCGTTATTTGTTATTTTTTTTAGGAGTATGGTCATATATTATTTTGATTACAATAGACACTAATGTAAAAAATTATTACTTTTGTATTTTGTAAAAAGCATGAAAAGGAGTTTTTTTTGTCGTATGTTTGCCACCACGAGGGTGGCAAACACGTTTATGGGTCTGGCACCAATCTCGTTTTTTTAAGATCCCCGAAAAATGGGTGTTTTTCCCCGAAAAATTGGTGATGAGGGGATGTTTGAGGTAACTAGAATGGATAGATTAGATATTTGTACCTACGTAAGAGACAATTCGAAATAATGGTGGAATGAAAATTAATGGATTGATGAAAGACGATATTTTAGTGGTACATCTTTGGTGTCTGTATACTGAAAGATTTACCATAATATACCCGGACATAATATTTATTTATTTCTCCTTTTGTTCGCACAGATTTTTTAAATTATTGAACGCAGAGAAAAATACAGGTTTTATTTACAGATAAATAAGGTACAAGTTTTTTTTTTTTAAATGATTGCATTTTTTTATGCAACTACAAATGAATGATTCTCGGATTGTCCCTTTACTTATGCTATAAAGGACAATGCTTCTTGCCTAATTCCACGACTCTACATCAACGGAAAGTAACTACCCTATAGGTTTTGATTCCCTTGCATATAAGTGTAATATGGTGGTAAAGTCGGCGGTATCATTTGATTGCGTTTTTTCAAAGCTCTAAGCAATTGCAGAATTATATATTTGGTTATCATTTCATGTCTCGAAAAAGATTATTGACAGACAGCAGACGGACAACGAAGTGATCTTCTACGGGTTATTTTTTCTTTTAGAGGAACGGAACCCTTAAAAGGTAAATAATGGCACGGGGGTGATGATAGTTTATTCTTGTGGACAGAAAGTGTGATGCGGACGACCGGCGCGAGCGTGGCGGAGCGCGAGCTGAAGGTGGCACTCGGGGCGCTGGGCGCGCGGCGTATGCGCAAGGAGGCGGGCGAGCCGGACCCGCTGCCCGGCGGCCTGATGCCCCCCACCACGCCCTGCCCCCCACCCACGTTCGCCCCTGCAGCCGTCCCCCCCTACGTGCACAAGACGTGGAACGACTTTATCGCCGCCAACCACGCCCAGCGGCTGCAAATTTCAATATATGTTACTTTTTTAGCTTTAATAAACTGTTTGCAGAGATACGAGTATAGCGATATTTGAGTGTAACCATACTCTGAACGTTTTATTAGACCCAAGTAATTAACTTATCAATTATTGTGACCAGATGCTGTAAAAAGTTCGTCATCAACCGGTTCCGCAGATTGTTGGTTGGGGAATTTTAGACTAATAATAAGGATCTCTGTCATATTTTTCTCGACTTCAAAAAGGAGGAGGTTATCAATTCCACTGTATTTTTTTTGTTTGTTACCTCATAACTTTCGACTTATGAAAGCCATACCCGTGTGGTCCCATAAAAAAATGGTGAGAATCTGATGAGTGGATCCTTGGGAAATCGAGAGAAACCCTCAAATTTTCTACGTAGATGACTCGTTTATTGTTTAACTTATTACATACCATCAGGCCTGTCGTCCCCGAAAGGTTAGATTCACCCACGTTTCGCCGATATGTTATAGGTCCCATATAATAGGGGGCGAGCCAATTGCCATTAACCGGGTACGAATTCAAACTCTGAGAATTTTACAGAAAAACCCAATAACACTGTTCGACCTGGCAATCGAACCCAGGACCTCTTGCTCGGCAGTCGCAATGTACGACCACTAGACCAACAAGACCTATTACAACGAACCTATTACAGACACTAAAAGTAAAAAATAGCTTAATATAGTTTCCAAATGTGGGTTATTGAGTAGTCCTAGTATGTACTAAGAACGCATGCCTACCAGCTATCTTGCCTTGTGGGCCAATTTTCAGATATCAGGTAATCAAGGTACATACAAATATTACTTACCTCACGTAAATTATCCAAGCTGATTTTTACGTATATTTTAGGCAATATCCTTAAAAATAAGTCGCCAATACTCCCAGACACTTTCCGTCGGCCGTATTGCTTTGCAGACGCTGTAAAGCTCCCAAAGTAGTTACTTAACTTCACGTAAATTATGATGCTCCATTCTTGTAAAACGTTTCAAAATAGTTGTGACAGGAGGCAGACTTATCCAAATGGCTAATCATCCCCCTTAATTCAATTTTAATGCCTCTGTGGGTAGGAGCGTGAGGGTATTATCAACGCGCATGAGAGTGAGTCAGATTGCGAATATGCGGAAGTCTAGGGGAAGATTGGCCCCTTGGATCGCTCTGTCTTCTAGTAAAAGGTTTCGAAATAGTTGTCTGGTGGAGATATAAACAATGGAGCATCATAATTATAATATAATAAGCGATCGAAACTATAAGCGACTGCCCAGGAGAGCATTTATACGTAGATATAGGGCATTGTAGGGCCTGCATCAGAGTGGGTTGTAGACAATTTGAACATTTGTTATTATTTAGAAGGGTATTATTAATGTCAAATTTTGTTTTTTAATAAACCCTAATGATCAGGTACATTTAATGTAAATAAATATTAAAATTTTGCAAGCTTCGTTGTTTAACCAAATTTCACTCCTTGTGAACATTAATAGCAATAATTCATTATTCACATTACGGACAGTGACAAATTATACCATTTTAGAATTGGCTATAAGCACATATTATTTTAAAATTATTGGTCACCTATGTTTTCATACATTTTTTTAAGCTATGGTTGCTTAATGTTTTTTGAAATAAATATTTTTCACAAATTTTCCCCTAAAACCATAATTCAACTAGGTTTTTTAAAAAGCTGTGTAATAGCAGTCATATTATGTATAGCTTATCTATTAGCTTAGTTATCGTAAATTGCTATAACAATAAAAAAAACCGATGGAATTCATTAATTTGTGATCGTGGTGTACAATAATGTAAAATAAAGTAACAAAAAACATCGATTTTTTAAACAGTCATATCTTTGGTACCATTTGTTTTTTATTTTTTTTGTATTTTTTTTCTGAATAGCCATTAGTTCTAATATGACCCATTTCAAGGTTATCCATTCATTACCGGACACCCTGTATATAGGATATCCTCAAACAAATCCCCATTAGTCACGCCCGGCCGTAATAATAAATTTACACCAGTCACTACTGACGTGGCCCATAACGCTACGCGGTACGTAGCCAGGGCTACGCGGTACGTAACCGGGAAACCTTCGAAGGAACCACGAAGGAAGCCTTCTTCGACGCTACGGTGAATAGCGACTTCTGTATGCGCTTTTGTTAATGGAGGGTTCTATCTGACAAAGCAACAATAAATCTGGTATATGGTATCTTCATCATGCATCTACCATAAATTCTTTCTTAAGAAATATCATATATTTGTAGTCCCGTTTGGACCAGTGGCTGAGTGATCAGATTTTGCGTCGCAGGTTGCGAGTTTGATCTCCGCACAGAGCAAATATTTGTACGAATTACAGGTAGTGGTTTATCTCATACCACGTAGCCTATAGACGTTTGCAACGCCAGAGGTTTTTAATATTTATAATTTTACGGCGGAGTCGGGTCTCACATTACACTTATTTTAGGATTTTATGTATTGTATGCGACCTCTTTTAAGTTTATAATTGGGGAACTATATATTTAAAATAAAAAAGAAGAATAAGAAAAACAAAAGGCGGAGACGGCGGCCGTCTAGTGAAAAATTTAATAAAAATAAGATTAATAATAAATAAAATAGTGAAATCAACAGTGTCGACCAGGGGGTAAGTGCGTAGTATATTTAAGATTTTATTAGTATATTTTATTTAACAAAAGTTTTCACCATTGGCACGGGAACTGTGCTGTCGTAGATTTCCTAAATTGATCTTAATATCAACCAGGAGGTTTAGTGCTCGCGCATTGCCAATCCTGTAGAAACCGTTTAGGTTCCTTAAAATAGGAGTTACTAAACTGAGAGCCAACGGAATTCCCATGCTGTTAGAATAGTCACCCACCCCCAAAGAGATCTTGTAACTTTACTCAGTCACAGAAACTGTTGTTTTACTGCGTTACAGTAAAACTGCGGTTTTATCTGGGTTTTCTGTAAGGCGGAGGTACTTTCCCAGTCGGGCGGCTCAATTTGAGCGAGGAATCTCGCTATTCCCTTCCTCTCATAAATATGATCGCTTGTTCCGGGTCTGAGAATTTACAAATGTGAAAATTTGTATTTTAAACGCACCTGCGACACAGTGGAAGATCCTAGTGTGGGACAACGCAAGGTTTCTCAGCATCACTATGTGATAAGGGCAGTGAAAAAAAGAACTAAAAATTAACCCTCTAAGGGGTGAAATAGGGGTTGATAGTTTATATGGAAAGTCCGTAATTTTTAAAGTAAGAAGAAGGAAATTTAATTCGATATCCTCAGCAAAAATAAAAGTACACGTGTTTCGTCGCTTTGGAAAGTCAACCCCTAACGGGTGAAATGAGGAGGAGAAGTTAGTATTAAATTGCGCGGGCGAAGCTGCGACCATCAGATAGTTTAATATAAAGTTAAAGAGGGAAGTATAACTTCCTCCTCTTTCCTACATGTGCCGTGCCTGACACGGCCCACACATGTTTTCTATAATTATATTATAACATCTATTTAACCTGTGGAGTGCAATAAATGTATTGAATATTGAATAAAATATTTCGTCCGTGCGGGGATCGAACCCGCAACTCGTGAACAAGGCGCCCACACAGACACTACGCCAATCGAATCGTCAATTCGCTAAACGGTATTAACTATTAATATTTCACTCACTAGTTTTTGGTCCAGTGATCGTAGTGTTATTGAGTTTTTCTATGAAATATATATAATATACTACAGGCTTACCCCCATTACATGGGACGTAAAACATACAAGCAAAATGTAAGCTTAATGTTCCCTTCGGCAAACGGGCGTAGTTATAATATGTTATGGTAATAATTATATTCACAAGAAACATGTAAGAAAGACAGGCAAAAAAAAAAAATAAGCCCTGCCTTATTTACCTTTAAAATTTATAAAAACAGCAAAAAATATCGATAGACCAATTAAATAACTAAATATATCTCCACATTTTGTCACAGCACAATCTACTGAGCTAAGCAATGAGCAAGCCTCATTGTTTAGCTCAGTAGATGTTACAGATGGTTGATTCACTACATATATATTTTTTTCCGAAGAGGAAAATTCAGACGATTACATTACAAAAAAACAGTTTACCTCAAGTCATGCCCGGCCGTCTGTTTACTTATAAAAGTTACCCACAGGAAAATGGGTTTCCAAACAAAGCTTTTGTTCAGCTTGTTTTTGAACAAGTATTGTACAGTTTAGTGCTATTTATAAGTATAATAGAGATTACATTGTAAACAAATTTGAAGAAATAAATTAGTATATTTTTTCATTAAACATTATTGCGTCTTAGACCTAATAGGGTTTCCTTACGATGTTTTCCTTAACCGTAAGAGCAAGTGCGCACATAAATTGAGATATTTTGTCGATGGTGTGTGAAAGCTGCCTATTTTTTCGAGTTTAATAATACAACATATTGTTTTATTAATTCACAAACTTACGTAGAACTTTTTAACTATTTCATTAGTGCTGCCACCTAAAAATCTAAAAGATAAATAAAAAAGATCTGGGAATCCCTGTCTGAAATGACATATTTTAGTCATTATCCAGTAGCATAGCATGGGGGGGTGGGGCATATGAAACGGGGCGGCATCAAGTGCCACGTCTTTTTTATACTACTAGAAAAGGGGGCGGCAAATTTCCAGACGGCCCCGGGTGGCAAATACTCACGCTACGCCAGTCATTATCTTTCTTAATGTAAACTGAATAAAACTAAAGAATAGGCAGTTATGATGGCTTGAAAATTAATTAATTTACGCTTATTATTGTGTATAGTTTTTAAACTAGCTAGGTAATCAAATAATTAGAGCCATTTTTGTATCTAAAAGTGGCTACAAATATTGCTTGCTGAAAAATAAGGAGGACGTACAGGTTTGTAATACTATACTTCTCAGCTGCAATATGTATATATGTACTCAGCTGAGAAAATTGACTGTGTGCCCCGGTATAGAAAATTACTGACAGAGATTTCCCGAGGGGATGAAAATTTTAGTTATACTTCAGTATACTAGGTGGCAGCACTTATATTAGTATTTTCATGCAGGTAAAATCAAACTATTACAAAGCATTGTAATTATTAACATATCTTCTAAGATTCGTATTTTTAAGAGCAGCTCTTTTTAAGTTCTATTGCTATAGTACTACAGTAATAAGATGTTGAAATATTTAAAAATATATTGTGTATTAGCAGCGCCATCTGTGTTTCAGTAGTGCGGCCGCGCGTTTGTGTGTAGATGGCGCTAGAGCGGCAGGCGACGCCGCGGGCAATTGATTGCGTAGAGGGAGGCGAAAAAGCACGGCGGATAGCTGCCGCTGCCAGTATTTTATTATTTATTCGCCGCGCGAGCCGCGGGCCGGAGGTCGGTCGTGACGCGACGAGTGTGCGGGGCCGGTCTCCCCGTCCAGTGTTGTTGTATCGAGTCTATAACCGGTGTTATAAGTGACTATTATGAGCGACAGGGATAGATCGTCGCCTTCCCTCACGGACACCCCGCTGAAGACTTACATCGGCCGGCACGACGACGACTACCCTCTCATAAACGGAAACGGTGAGTGCTTCTTCAGTTGATACTCCCAAGGGCAGCGGTGGAGGGCGGTTCTGACTGGGCCGCATTGCAGCGATGGGCGCGCATCACGCGCTCGTGCAGCGCGCGCGGTCTGGTAGCGCACCGCGTGCCGCGTGTTGCGCGCTCCGGGGCACTGGGTCAGCAGTGTCGCGCTCGCTGTGCTCGCCTCTGCGGATCTCCGCACACGATAAGCTTTGCCGCATTGAAGCTTCCGCCGTTCGATCGACCCGCGCCCCTGTGGCCGCTTCCCGAAAAGTGTAAACTTACCTATAGCTCTCGGTATCTACACATTGACTACCGATCAAACGGAAGCATTCCAATGTCTTGGGGATCGGAGACACAGCGAAGAGTGGCGGAGCGGGCGGTTAGCGCGGTGGAGCCTATGTGCTGGGTTGTGGAAAGAAAGCGAGAGGCATATTGTGGAGCGGTCTCCAGCTGGCGCGGATCGATACCCGGTGACCTTAGGTCCGTGAGCCGAATTGTTCGGAAGGGTGGTGTCGCAAGATAACCCGCCCAGGAGCCGCCGCCGCCACACACTGCGGCACTTCCGCACCTTACACATATTATTTGTGCGAGTCGTTAGGAACAAATTGCAGGAAGACGAGTTACGTCTGGAACTGCTCAAGTGCCTCGTTGGGGAACGTTTAGTAGTCAACCAATGTTTTTATATTGGTGCAGTAAATGTTGGGTGCTAACAGCTGGAATTTTGATTTTGTGCGGAACTTGATAGAGCGAACTTTCCGCTGCGTAACTTTAAAATAACTGTATTTGACATTAATAATTTTGAGCCTTAGTCACTGTAAATAGGATTCAAATTATAAAACAAATATATTCAACATTTAGTTTGAGGACAATGACATTATTTTTTATTCAGACTTACTCATTTTATTTATTTTCCTGCTTATAAGGTAAAATTATTTGTACATATTGCACAAAATATTGGCAAGAAGATTTTGAGCTTTATTGCTATTGGTTAGACGTTATGGTTAGATGACAGGTAAAAATAACAAAAATATGATTTATAATATGGAATTTTTGTTTTTATGGACACATCTATAGTGAGTACGAATATGTATAATATAGTCGTTTGTATCATTCACGTTGAGTGACATTAACAGCTGTTTTATGGCCGTAGCGTTGAATCAACAATTGATGGGCAGTATGCGAATATGCACACTGGGCATCCTGCTCGCTCGAAAACAAAAGTGTCGTGTATCGGTGTTCACCACCACAGTGTTACCGATAGTCCGGATCATCTGATGTGTTTGTGTGAGATACGAACGAGTAAGGCTCGCGATATGAATAGCGCTGCGAGGGCGAACATTGTAACGTAACCTTGACCAATATATAATGTGTTTAAAACGTAAAGATTTAATATTTTCTCTACTAATACAGCAAATAGATGAAAATACCTTAGTAATATAGAACTTGTAGCGATTATCAACTTGCTGATAAACTATGGGGTCAACATCGCGCGTTACTCTATAAGCGCCTGATTTGAACGTGTGTATCGTAATCACTGCACTGTTAACAGGCCACTATAATCGTTCACATCGCGACAAATTGACGCTAATACTTGATCGTATGCCAGTATTGTAGGTACTTAATTACTTTTCACGATGAATAAGAAAAGTTGAATGAATATACCTTATATACCAAAGTAATATAAGAATAGGAAAAAGTTTTCAATTAAATTACAATCAGGAAAAAGGGATTTATGAATTAAACGATATTGAGAAAAATGAGTTAAGTTGTTTGTGGAAAACGTATACACATGGGAACTGATTAAAACAATAAATTACTATAATTAATGGTAAACCATTATAATTATTATTCGATATCAGGGAATATAAATTAATACGAGTATTTTTTTGCGCTATAATAAGACATACCAATTTAATTGAAATTAAATTGGTATTGCATTAAATTGGATTACATTATGTTCGCCTCTTACGGGTACAGACAGAAGTGCGTATAGTCCCGCCCGCGTATCGCGACCCTGTACCTAGCTAGCATCGTGCGCAGTAATTATCACCGCTTATCTCTACGCCTTAGTGATAACCACACGATGCGCCACTACGATATTTTTCTGATGTGATCACAAACACTGATAAAGTCACACGACGCAAATAAAAATATAATATAATATGCTAAAGGGTACTACGCACCATGCAAGAGATGTATTAAAATATTATGTAGTTCTTGCATTGTTACAATTTATTTTTGTAAATTCATATTATAATTCAACTTTTATTTCTTTTTACATTTTGGCAGTAATAAAATGGCTGCTTTCTTATACTTTTTTTCCGGTGATGTAAAACACTATTGTAATAGCCACACACTTTAAGAACAGATCAAACATATTTCCTGCGTTTTAATTTCTACAGTTGATATTTTCCGTTCGTTGATGTATAATGTTCACTTATAGACTAAATATAAATTAAGTACATATAGTGTTTTATCATTATAACTATGATCAACGAACCACTGAGCGAAGCTGTATTAAGCTTGCCTTCGTGGTAAGGGTCTAAAGTTCGAATCTTGGTAGGATTAAATATTAGTATCTTAAGCATAGATATTGTACCTTCATGAGTTTTGGTTGTTCCAATGTGCACCGTATGTATGTATTTACGAAAAATTTAATATATTATATATATATATTATAACCCGAGACACAATCATGTTAGTATGTACTATGTACTATACTTGGATATTAACAATTATGAGTATGAAGCCTTGCCTCACTAACACAACGCGTTTGTTCACTAGGGCTTTAAGGTAAGTAATTATTTAATCTCAAGTTCATTAGGGTTGCTACCCTTATAGAGATTTACGTTATAAGTGTGGTGAAAGCGGTAGTCAACCTACCGTTTTCACCACACTCGCAGTTTGCTAGGCAGACGATCCGCTCGATGCTCTATTTGACATACGTCTATGTAAGAAAAGCCTATTCAATCGCGACGTGAATTCAATTCTAACCGAGACATCGCCTAATTAATTTTTGAACACTTCACTCACGGTTTCATTTTTGACACTTAGGCAAATATAACGTTGATATAAAACTTCGTGCTACGTATGTTATGGCGGTTTATTGATATTATTTTCATCCTTAAGTTCCGCACCGTTTACAGCATCCTTTATCACTGGCAGACATGACCGATTTATGTTTCATGTACTTTACCCGGTTAACAGAACAGAAAACTTTAATTAGTGGCACAACAATATTTATTTTCTGTCTATAATAATATTTTCTTAATAAAATACATTTCGTGGATAAATATTGTATGACGATATTTCAGAATAAGAGAGATTAGTAGTGCTATTATGGGTATGATTGAATTTTGTCATCGCATTACATAAACCTATTTCCAGCAGTGGGCTGCGATAATCTGTGTTGATTGATTACATACGGTATAAAAACACAGGTTACATAGGGACACGAAATGAAAAGAAGAATGCAGGTACATACATAAAGAGAAAGAGACTCACAACAAAACTGAGAGAACCCGTGGATAAAACACATTAAGCTGGAATGACAAACGCCAATGATGATTAGGCACTTCTACGTACATGAAAAGATTATTTCATAGCACACAAGTTAATCTGGAATGAAGATTGTTCATATTATTATATACCAGCTGCCTCCCGCGGCTTTTCCCGCATTGTATATAGATAAAAAGTAGCTTAAGTGTTAATTCAGGTAATAAACTATATGTATGCTAAATTTCATTCAAATCTGTTAAGCGATTTTTGCGTGAAAGAGTGACAAACATCCATCCATCCATACAACTTTCGCGTTTGTAATGTTAGTAAGATTGCTTGCTGCTAATATTAGCAGCAGATTGGGGGCCTCCTATTCTTCCACGCATTCTCCAATCAATCTCAGACGTTCGTGTGAGATAACTTTACCTATTTAGATTAGATAAGCATAATCGATCGATGTTGTCAGCCGTCTCCGTGTACAGCCAAAGTTTGTAGATCAGTGAAACGCTGTTTAAGTTTCAGGTGTTATCGGCGGTAGAGGCTGGGGACCCGGTTCTCGATTTCTACGATATTGGCTTAATTAAATGCCAACCACAATATATAGTGATCCGGTAATTTGATGTGATTGCTGAAAGGTTTATTTGACATTTATTTGCCGTTGCTTTTTCACGTTGCATTTACATTCAATTGCAGTTTTTACGATACTATAAGCGGTCTGCCATATTATTTTCCATGAGATTCGGGTCGCGGGTCACGCATGGGAATTGTTTCATTGTCGCGAATCGATTTCAATAAATTAAATGTAAATATCCCTGTAATATTTTAAGCTGTCATTGTTTTACCATACATCATGTAAATTGCAGATAATATATAAGTCAGTGTTCCTTTTAATGTCCTGCTCGTATTGGAATTCAAATGAACATTTTGTAATTGAGAAAATACTATACAAAGTAAGAGTCATTTTAAGGTAAAATTAACCTTACCACATAACAAGTTATTCACCGATACCGCCGGTAGGACCTAAAGTTTTGTTTTGGAAAGCAATATTACGTGATTCATTCAAATCACGGGTCTAGCGCTCGTCAAAGTTGGCGCAACAGTTCATAATTTTCCTGTTTAAAAGTTCAACAGTAGCATAATTAGTACCTTTTGCCTGTGCTGTACCTACTACTAACAGGATCTGGTAACAACATCATCTCCTATTTTACCAATAACTCTCCTTACAAGCCATCATCAGCGTACCATCTCCGACTAACTAACGTCAGGTTTCTCATTTTACGCAAATACAAGCCTACAGTTATTCCAAACATACTGTATTATATACATAACTAGTTTCCCCAATAAAATGTATTCCTCGGTGTGTACTATGCAGTAAGCACAAGATATAGAACAGTGGTGATTGCTCCACCGACAAGAGCTGAGCTCTTAAATTAATAGTTATATTATATTATTTATTTATTTATTTATTAGTGACAAAAAACAGTTACATGCTCAGAATTACAATTATAATCGGTTATCTATTAGATATCGTATTCAATGTGACTATTTTAGACAAGAATGTTTCATTGTATTTGTCCTTCCAATTTAATCTACATATGTATAATATCTTCTATTGTGTTGGTATGAGTGGTTTAATGTATGATATTATATTTATTTCATTGTTTAGGTATTAATAAACAAATATTATCGGTAGTATAATATCATTTTAAGCCCTACTGAACTCATAGATGGGTGTAGTAAGCCTGTTTTGAATATGGTCATGATATAGGTACGTATATGTTATATATAACATAATATGGTGTGCATAGTTATAAATGATGTCATTTCTCTAAAAGGCTTAAATTAATTTCGATTAACACAGCGGATACAAAGGCTGCCCTCTGTGGCACCCAAGACCAAGGGTGTTGGTCTTGGGTTCGGACACCGGTAGGGAAAATGTTTGTGTGATAAGCAGTGATATTTACCTGAGTGCTGGATATTTCTTTGTATGTTAGGTAGGTATTATGTATTTACAAAACAGTAAATAGATTATATATTTAGGCATCAACGTTTTAGTATCCGTAAAACAAGCCTCGTTGCTTAGCTAAGAACTATAAATGCAAATACAGATAATAATTTTACTATTGCATTAATAACATCTTTGACAACTACATGATTAGCTACATTCACAATGTGTTCCACTTTTTCATAATTTCAAAACACCTTCTCATGATTGTACAAAGAAAATTATTTACATATAGGTAGGTAACATGAATTTGCAATTAAGACGATTGAACCAAATTTGAATTCAACGGTGTAAAATACATTAAATTAATTAATTTAAATGCTTATCGATGAGAGTTACACGTTCTTACAACCAACAACATTTTCTACTAATGCGAGTAAAAAAAGTTGTTCAAAAAGTAAATTTGTATTCCACCACGATGTGGAGTGCTCAAGAAGTTTCCAACGAACAAAATTAATTTCCACAATAAGTTATTGCCTTGTAAACTTAAAGTAGATACGTATATACGTATACAAAAGTAAGATATATTGCAAGTATTACGATAACGGACAACAGACTCATTTAGATTTGACTTCAATGCCGAATAACAAAATAACAGCTAGAAAAACGTCTCGTCATTCAGCCGCGAGCCGCGATAATGAGAGATGTGTTATTTGTGGAGTTGTAGGGGCGATAAGCGGAGCGGGCGCGGGCGCGAGCGCGGGCAGCGGCAGTATGCTAGCACGCGGCCGCCCGCGCTAGCGGCAATCGCGCGCCGCTCGCACGGCGCGCTGCGCGTGCTCTCCTCCAAACTATTATCATTATCTAACTCGTTGTAATACTAACTGCTTGCAACTAACGCTGGCCGCTTTCTGTTCGCCGCTCATTTACATACTGTGTCGTGTTTGTCATTTTGTTCTATTGTAGGGAATGCATGTGCTCCACTACAGTTGTTCGAGAACGTTTTGTTACACTAATACAATCATCACATGATGCACAAAATGCGGGCAATTATCCTGTTTATTTTTTATACATTTTTAACTGAAGTTACTGCATTTTGTCTGATAATTAGCATTTCTGACTAATAAGACGTAGTGGTGTCACTTTTGCCTACAGTTTAAATTTTCCTTGAGTTTTATTGTACAATCGGAGCCGTAGGTAAGCCTGCGGGTACGGTAGTTGACATACATTTTAGCTGTAACATGCAAGCAAGATTATTAACTTTAATGTGGAGTGCTGATTTTTCCACTGTTGATAATTTAAACTGGTTGGTGAACAGTGATGCGTGAGACGCTGGCATTACAGAGTACAAAAAGTAAATAAAAGTATCAACTGGGTGCCTTTTCCGTTTCTAACCCGACAATATCTTAGCACACTAACCATTATTTAACTTTCTTACATCTCACCACACAAAATACCTAATAATACATTCAAAAAGTCGCTTCATATAATCAAGTCTAATCTAATCATCATATAATTAGGTAGTACCTAGCTACCTATGTTTTCTGCAGAATTATTGTATAACTATCGGCAGCTATGCATAGTCAGTCAGTATTAGCACAGTATAAATAGGGAATATTTGTACTGTGGTATTAGAGTTCCATTAAGTACCAATACCAACATAAGTAGGCCCATATAAGTGGAACTTCAACTTTTTCTCTAGTCAACGTAATGCGGAAGCTTTTTTTATATATCAATGACGTTACATTATTTTCATACAATTTATACTTAAGTAGGTAGGTACCTGTTTTTGTGTCGTATAAATGTATATTTTGGGTATATCAAACTACTTCTGTTATGGATCATCATCATCATATTAAACGTTATAAGTCCACTGGTCCATAAATAGGTCTCCCCCAAGGATCGCTACCTACTACGCGGACGACCGGTCCTACGCCGCCCGCATCCATTATTATCAGGTATTATTATTCAGGCTTATTCAGCTACTCAGCTCCCAGTTCAGATACGGCTACAAAACGCCATCTAGGTCCGAAATAAGAAACTAATCTTGTGTCACAGATAGTAGGTACTGGATGGTTGATAATACTAAAGATTTATTTATAATTACGGAATCCTCTACGTGAATGTTCATAGGGTATAAATAGGTACATATTGTTGAATAAATAACAGTGATTTTGGATATCATAGCAGAGATAAGGACTCTCAGAGACACAGATAAAAAGATATGACGTGTCTCAATAATCTGAACTACGCCAATCTTAACTTATTGACATCAGTAAAGTATAGTCCTTAAGGATTGTAACAAAATATATGCTAACTACATAAATTCGTTATATACCTACATACTGCATGGTTAGAATTAATAAAAGCATAAAACTCGTAATAAATACTGGCAGAAGACACTAACTTCTGTACACATGGGTATAGCACCTAGCACAGAAACCTAATAAATAATATACCGATGGTACCTATATATATTTTTAACGCACTTCGAAATCCAAATTCCGTTTCACATTCATTCGCATGTTCTTTTGCGATGAGTTCAAATGCATTAATTACATTGGAATTGGAATATTCCGATTAATATGGTTCATTCTTTAAAGATTAAATCAGGTAGGAAATGTGTAATATAAAGTGATTGAGAGAATTAGGCTCCTAACTTTACTTAAAGACGCGCTAAATCCGTCTACAAAGGATAAATGGCACAAATTAATCTAGATATTTTGTTAATCTTATATGGCTTAACTATAATACTAACTAGAAAGTCATTGAAAATCTTGTCACTTAAAATTTTAAAATAATAATCTTAATAGATTCTGACTGAGTCCAAAGAGAGAAAACGTAAGTTAATGAAACAGTAAATACTAAATGATTTATACGAAAGGTTAAGGATTTTGAAGATGGTGTCAATTGAATACAAGAAAAGCTAAAAGGTCGGTGTAAAGTTTATCCTTTAAAGTACAGCAAATTAAAATTAAAATTAAAGTTATGCCAACATGATATCCTCAAGAAGTTAAATAAACTATTGGAAAAGTTGCGACGTCTATCTAATTCCGAGCATCCACCGATGGTAGTTGTGAAGTAGGTAAAAAGTATTCGCTCAATGATTGGACTTTTTGTGTGGAAGTATTGCGGAAGTATGGAGCGAGCTGCACGCCACTGGATGGCACGCCGCTGTCGACGCCACGCGGGGTGTGAATTATAAAGCTGCCTGTACATGGGAGCACAAAAATCCACCTAAGCCTTCCATTTAACCGCTCACTACGCACCGCAATTTGTCCTAAAATGGCCATATTTTGTTGTAGTTATTGGGTCTTAATTGAACAAGCATCTTTGGCATTTAGTTTACAATTATAATTTTTAATGTGCTTATAAGAGAATATAGGAAACAATGAGGAATAGGAACGATTGAGAACAACGGCGATTGCCTCACTGATAACAAAATAAGCGATAAAGAATAACTCTTATTTATCAACCATCTAGTATCCGTAACACAAGCCTCGTTGCTTATCACAGAACTAGATGGCGCATGTGCGTGTGGTGTGAGGGCCACTTCGTCAAATCTTTTTGAAATTTGCCTAGGATTTAGTGAACATTCCAAAACAATTGTGAAAGTTGGAATCAGAATTTGTGAAAGTCTAATAAGCGAGTTATAGCCTGTAATGTTGGGCCCTCAATCCTCACATAGAGGATTGAGGGCCCACCCGTGTGGATAAACTATGGACACTACAGAAAATGTGTTTATGGCAAAATCTAAGCTAATGCCAAACAAAATTTGTGAAAACAAGATATTATCGTAAAACACTATCCTACTTTATATATCTTCGTTCAAAATGGGCCCTCAATTCTCACAAACGCAAAAGTTTAAACACAAATAAAATTAAAACCATTAACTTACAGCTGCTGTTTGATGTCTTATACGCTACTAAATAATTTGTGAAAATTTGTGAAAACAAGAACAGGACACCACGTCTTGTGGTTTAAAAGTTGTGAGCTTCACAAAATTTGGGCCCTCAATCCTCCACTTTTTTTGGTCTTCTCGTTATTACGCTTATCATATTAAAGATAAAGGAAATCCAAAATAGTCATTAATTGTGAAAAAAATTGTGCAACAAATCCAATACCAGAAAGATATTAAAATACCTTTTTTTGTGTAAAAAAACCATGTTTAATTTTATTGGGTAAATTTCAAAATAGGGTGACCACAAAAAGTCTCCACGGGATAAACAACGAAGATCAGTTTTTGTAAAACTGACCGTTTAATGGCATCTATTGGCTTATATGCGTATTACTTATAACCATAACTTAATCAGAATAAATTGGGTAAAACTATCCTATAATATATGTTGTAATAGCTCTAGCAAAACACGAAACGTTTTTAAACGTAATTAGAATTAAGGTGAAAACATGATTTAAAAGTTCGTTTCATTCTTTCTTTCCTAGTTATAATGCAACAATTATAACTTTTACCAATTCGCATGCCTTCCAAAGGCGAATGTGTTGAACTTAAATATCATCTATTAATAACATTTTTACCATATTCTGAGTGAATAAATATTAATTTCTCACACTTACAAACAAATATTATCTTAAAACGTCAAAAACTTGAAACCGTCGCCGTCAATTTGGCAGTTGTGCTCACAATGAAAGTTTTTCTAACCTTGCAATTTATGAAGTGAAGTCCTTGTTATCGTATTTATCGTAATCTATCATACTTAATTGTTTAATATGCAATGTTGAGCAGTGATGAACATACGCACATCAAATCACCTGAGCGGAAAATATACAGAAAGCCTTTAATTTGTCATTTTAAACAATTACAAACGGTAAGTGAACAAAATAATTAGCATCCATGGTGACAGTGAATCTTATACAGTAACGACGCTATACCGATATTTTGTGCCATATTTAAGTGTACCTACCAGCACACTATCCTGGGTAGCAAATCGTGTTTATTTTACAAAAGCACTATTTGCTTTATTTTTAGTATTTACTCATCCTTTTATATCATCAATCTTGCCAATCTTGCCATCCCTAGTAAACAGACATCCCAAATAATCAAAATCGTCACTAATAAAATATATAAAATGAATTAAATCAAATCAAAAGGTTTTTATTTCATATACTTAAACTTTTTCAAGCATTTAAAAAACTTATGACTCTAGTGCACGGTTTCAAGAAGGTGATCTCATGGAGAAGAACCGGCCAGAAACTCCATAGACACTCTTTAAAATAAGGTATTTTATGTTATTATTCTGGTAAGACTTTTTGGCGGGAAAGTGAAGCGTCACATTAAAATTCATCGAAACATGTTTAGCAGTAGTGTTTTATTTTCTAAAATTTATGTTTCGATGAATTATTAAACGTTAAGATCCACATCTTTTTTTAAACTAGAAAAAAAATCATTTATCATCCTTCATAAACCATTAATTCACCAAATCATCAACCATTATCATGTATCATCCATCTTAAATACATCATAAAAAATACTGAAGGAATCTTGTCCATACAGCCAAGGCTGTATAGATAAGATACCTTTGAGTTATCCCGGAAGGGAAGAAAAAGAAAAAAAAAACTGGTAATATGTATGCGAGAGCAATTTAAAAAATGTAATGTCATAAGACGTCAATAGTTAAATTATAAAATTATTGTCACCCTACACACATACACAATAAAAAAATAGTCGATTTCGGTAATTTTCAAGATATTTAATTTTATTGTAATTGTTATTGGTAACAAATAACAACAATTTGTTGCACTAATTTTTTCACAATTAATGACTATTTTGGATTTCCTTTATCTTTAATATGATAAGCGTAATAACGAGAAGACCAAAAAAAGTGGAGGATTGAGGGCCCAAATTTTGTGAAGCTCACAACTTTTAAACCACAAGACGTGGTGTCCTGTTCTTGTTTTCACAAATTTTCACAAATTATTTAGTAGCGTATAAGACATCAAACAGCAGCTGTAAGTTAATGGTTTTAATTTTATTTGTGTTTAAACTTTTGCGTTTGTGAGAATTGAGGGCCCATTTTGAACGAAGATATATAAAGTAGGATAGTGTTTTACGATAATATCTTGTTTTCACAAATTTTGTTTGGAATTAGCTTAGATTTTGCCATAAACACATTTTCTGTAGTGTCCATAGTTTATCCACACGGGTGGGCCCTCAATCCTCTATGTGAGGATTGAGGGCCCAACATTACAGGCTATAACTCGCTTATTAGACTTTCACAAATTCTGATTCTAACTTTCACAATTGTTTTGAAATGTTCACTAAATCCTAGGCAAATTTCAAAAAGATTTGACGAAGTGGCCCTCACACCACACGCACATGATGGCGCTGTGTAATAATGTCCGGAAATATTATTATTATTATTATAACTGATAATAACATCATCATCATAACACAATCATGTATAAATCAACATCTGCTTATGGTCGAATCCACGAAGAGGATCTAAGTGGCGTGCCCACCAGCGGTTACAGGATTTTTGATAGAACCTTGCCTAATGATAAGGCTTAAGGCCTACCTCAACAAGTTCGTTCGAAGGGATGGAAAGCTGTTGCAGCCAGCGAAGAGGAGGCAGGCTGGCAGTTGTTCTCAAGCTCAATCCGCTATTTTGTTTGGATACTTCAGTCCGCTACACGATTGTGTGAATTATATTCGTTATTATTTTTTAAATTTTGTATCGCTCCGGCCCTCTGCACTCCAGTGAGGAGACCGCCTGGCAACCCCCCGCTTTTTGCTCCAATTCACCGAGAAAGCGCTGCAACGCTTAAAGATTACCCGAGGTTCTTGTGAAGCCGCGATGATATCACGTACACTTTCCATTTATTCCGTAATTTTATTTTCTTACAATTCCGTAAATATCGTTTTGAACTGAGCAGTAACTAGTAAATATGCAAAAAGCTGGCGGAAGACCTTAAGTGCTCCTCAGTCGCTTCGGAACTTTTTCCAGTCATTATAAATTATTCAGTGAAACCCATTTAATAAATCGAACTTTGTTCGATAGCTATTAGCTACTAAGCGCTTGCTTGTACCTTGTAATTTGAAAACTTTTTTTTTATGTCATTGAGGTGGCAAGTATAATTTATAAACGCTAGTAATATGGACTACTAGTGTTGTTGGTATATTACGACTTTGAAACATCAGTAGTTAGGTGTAATTTGGCCAGTAATATAATAAATATATTATATAGGTATCGGATATATTAACTACCTTTTGGCTAATCGTGTCGTCAATTTCAGTGATTAGATTACTGTTCAAACGAGCATACAATAATACAAGCCCACTACTGCTTAGCGTTAGGATTCTTGATAAGGCTATTAATTACTAAGTCATACAAACCACAGCAATATCAAAACCTAGTTACAAGGAATTTACTGAATGATAGATATGTCGCTGGCAATTTGCACGGTAATCCCTCGAAATAAAATGGTCAACGGTTTTAAAGTTCCCCAGTGTGATATTTTTCCGAGTAATTAGAGCGATTGCAATGAATAAATGCTCACATCGACAAACAGCTTTATATTTATTCTGTATGGGAAATGAACCGACTAGTAGCGTAGAAAAGTATCATTTAGCTTGTACGTCAACCATGTAGAACCAAGCACGCTACAATTTAAGGGAATGAAGTTACTCGTAACCGAATTTGGCTAAACGAATGCGTAATAGGGTTGGACTCGCAGACTAATGGCCTTTCGCTTGAGAGACATGGCTGGCTCATGATCGAGCACGTCTCCCTACGCGCCTCGCATACCTCACAAGTTAACGCAATACACTCCATGGTCCACAACCCTCTATATTATATGTTTTACATTTAGAACTGACTAGTTTCGGTTATCTTACAGGCTGACATATTTGTGACGTATTTGTGTTTGGTAAAATGTGTTATTTAGGTTTTTGTTGGATTTATCACATGCTCAAAAGGTGAAGGGAAACCTCGTAAGGACACCTGTGTGGTTGAGAGATTTTCTCGACGGCATGTGAAGTCTGCTAACTTATAGTAGGCTAGCGTGGTGGACTATAGCCCAATCTCTCTCAAATGAGAGGAGACCAGTGCCCAGGAGTGGGACAATAATTGGTTGATGTGGTTTTTGTTTCTAATTACTGATGTTTGTACATTTGAGTAGATTGATTTGTCGTTCGAAAATTCGCCTTGCTGCATGTTCCTTTTTATTTCACCAACGAGGAGAATACAAAGAAGTAGAAACATATCGAACAATATTTATTGAGGTTTATAGTCGACGCCAGTCTTTCTACTTATACTATTCTATCACCATTTGTATTTCAGTGACCAGTTTGTAACTTAATCCTCTAGGACTGTTTGCAGTATGCAATCATGCTGAAACACCATGCAATATCACAGATTAATAAAACCCATTTTACAGATAACGAAAATTAAATAAAATAAATAATCCCACTACAACGCGCGCTTTTAACCCTTTGAACGCCATTGTCGGGTATAGCCGACAAAAAGAGTAGATGCGCGATGACACTGTCGTCGTGGAAAAGGAACGACGAGCGTCGTATCCACATTTTTATTTGTCGGCTATACCCGACAGTTTCATTGTTAGGGTTAACAACACTGCGTTGTTAAAATATTCATGATGTTTGTCTTGAGTGTATCATAACCAATCGTTATGGAGTTGTATTACCATAGATTAAATATGTATAAATTAATATATGTAAATTATCAATGAATTATAAATCTAAACCGATTTGAGCTTAATTTCTTATTGTATTGGCTATGATGACCGCCGCCCATGGACATTTGCAACATCAGAGGCTGCAAATGCGTTCCCAAACCCCTTAGAAACCGTTCAGGTTTCTTAAAATTGGGAGTTACTGAACTGACAGCAAACGGAATTCCCATGCTGTCAGAATAGTCACTCTCCCAATGAGCTCTGGTGACCTTACTCACTCGCAGAAAGACAACATTGTAGATTCACTGCGGTCTTCTGTATGGCGGAGGTACTTCCCCAGTCGGGCAGCTCAATTTGAGCGAGAAATCTCGCTATGCCCTACCAAAAAAGGTTCCAAGCTTTTTGTCAAATATGTTGGGGTAGCTTTCTAGTTCGCGGCTGAATAGCAGTATTTTATACGAAACGATTATCTCTAGTTTCTTCAGACCTCTACAACAGGATTACTGGGAAATGCCAGGAATAAATTACTTGAATTTAGTTGCAAGTTATTTAGTTTTCTGTATATCTAACAATCATTGTCATAGAATTTAAATCTTCGAGGCACGTAGAGCTGTGGTAGTCTAGTGGTGAGACCAGTGGGCCTATAAATTGACCTGGGAATGAAAACAAACGTGATATTACTCAGCTATAAGGCCCTCATAATATATGTACATTCTCTGTTACTTTTTAAACACATCCTTAAAGCGTACGACAGCAAATACACAAAAAGCTAATTTAATTTGCAGCATAAAAAGTCCGTCTGACATTTGTGCTACGGAATGTAAAAGAAAATCAACTTTATTACCTGCGGTTTATACAGTATTATTTAGCTTGTAATGTAACACATTTAAAACTAAACTTACACGCCATGTTTTCACAAACTAAGTTTCAAATTTTAACTCAATATTAGTTTAACTGCTGACACAAATGTTTGTGGTGGGCCAAACATACTAGATAAAAACGGTCTATACAATATTCATACTGGTCGAATATTGTTCGATTAGAATTATTGCCTCTGACAACCCTATACGAGTTTAAGCCCTAAGCTAAGTAAAAATCGAGGTCTAGATATTTTGATATCATATAAATTTACATTTGCGTATTAGAATAAAACCACTTTTTCTGTATTTTCGGTATATTGATAGTGTGGATCGGAATATAGGCTGATGGTATATAGTTTTGATCTATCGTCTTCGACAGATAATATCGTAATAAAATCCCTTTTTAGTAGTATAGTATATATAGTAAGTTGACTGATTGACTGACTGAATGGCCAACTGACTGACTGACATATCAACCCCGGGCCTGAACTAGAAGCATTAGAAATTTGAAAATTTGCATAGGGGTTTCTTTTAGGGTGGTATTTAATACTTTAACTGTAAATCCCCTTTTTTCAATCAAAATATTCGAAACTACCACCAAAAATATTGAATGGCACACTAAATTTTCTCATCAAATAAATCAATTATACTATACTGTTAGATCTTTAAAGCTTAATAGGACCGATTCGGTTCTGGCGTTGTGGTCACAGTTCTAACCTAAACCAATAATTATGAATAGGACCGATTCGGTTCAGGCACTTCGCCGGACGCTGCCGCGGCACGCTCGCTTCGCTCGCTCGGCTTGTGCGTTGTGGTCATAGTTCTAACCTAACCTAAACCAATAATTATAAATAGGACCGATCAAATAGTTAATTTGTAGTACAGTCATTTATTTGATATGCAGTAGGTTATTAGTGGAGAAATTTTGTTTGCTTAAATTTCTAAATAGAGGTGCAGTTAAAAATTCCCCTTTCTTTTATAACGCAGGGGAGCACTAAGAAAGGATTTTTAAAAGTTCACCCCCTAAGGGGATAAAACGGGGGTGCATAGTTAGTGTGTAACTTTGCCGTTTAAATTTGTTTTCGCTATATTTGCCAGTGTCTAATAATATTCGCGTATTATTATTTGCTGAAAGGACGAATGATAATTAAATTCTGAATTCCAGCCGGATTTATTTAACAGCGTGTGCAGTCTGCCACTCTATAAACAATAATAATAATATCTTTATTAGCACTTATACAATTTGCACTAGGTCAGGGTACTATACTGACAATAGTAATGTCATGACTACTATTACTATACTACTATCTAAATCTGAGAGTACTCTAATGCCTAGAATTACAGTAAATAGGTTAATGATTATATACTCGTTAACGAAATAACTTATCAGTGAAATATACATCTGATTAACTAATTAATTAACTACTTTAAAAGGACTATTTAATTATTATCAGTATGATCTTCTGCCCTGATCCCAATTGATTTGAAGATTTATAATAAGCGATAAGATACATACCTAGGTACTATACAAGAAGGTATGAATATCATTTTATTGAATTGGATCCCAAACCACGCGCTATTTACTTCGTCGAAGTTACGTGTGTATTCATCACATGTTCAAATGGAGAAGGGAAACATTGTAAGGAAACTTGGATGGCCTGTGAATCGTAGGCTAGCGTGGTGGACTGTAGTCTAATTTCTCTCAAATGAGAGGAGACCCGTGCCCAGCAGTGAGACAATAACTGGGTTGCCGATAAAAATAATGTAACACTACGATTTAATTCATAAAACTCTTCTATATTAAGCCTACACTCTACACCTGACAGAAAAAAAAACAAGTTCGTTGTTTTTTTCTGACAGGACACGAGTCAGTTTGTTGATTCGGTTTCACAGTCGGTTTTTAAACGGTACAACTATTTCAGTTGGACAACAATTTAGGTATCATAAAATTATATAATCAAGTTAAGTATATTTGGAAATAAATATTGCGGTGCTGTGGTCTTGGGTAAATAATTGAAAGAATACCTACATAATTTTACCTGTTTGTGCACTGTGTGGACACACATATAATTATGTATTATTAGCTAGTTCAAATATATAAACGACGATGAGTACATACACTTCAGGACCCGATAAGCGTAACGGTATTAAAGGAGTCATGGATGTTTCTGTATATAATATGTACCTATGTACCTACTTCCAAAAAAAAATGGTGATTAGGGAACCACAACACAAACCCGGTTGCTTAGATCGGAAGTAGATGGCGCTGTGTCATAATGTAATTATAAATACTAATTACGTACAGTTTACATAATTTTTAATTATTTCGTATTAGCTTTTGCCCGCGACTTTGTCTTGCGTGGAATTATTAATTGTTTCCAGTCTGCTTATTTATTTCTACCCTTTTTTAAGAAATTATCGATTTCACATACAAACTTGTATGCCGTTTCATGCTTTTAAGTGATGATTTTCGGGACAAATACTATCCTATATCTTTAACCGGGACTCGAACTATCTCCAGATTAAATTTCATCTTAATCGGTTCAGCGGTTTTAGCCTGAAGAGGTAATAGACAAACAGACAGACAGAAACACTTTTGCATTAAAATGTTCGATTCAAAACTTTAAACACACTGTTTGATAAATGTCCGCGAGAGATCTCTCTGAGCGGATTGATAAGTGTTTTCCTTTACCGATTTCAACGCAAGGAACAAATGGCTTTAGCGTAAAGAATATGTGTAAACAACTTTATAGTATGTATTTGTTGTAGGATAATCGGAACATCGATATGTTCCGATTATCCTACATACCCAGATTCGATAATCTGGGTATTATAAATGTTATTGCAAGAATTCTAGGGTCCATTGTTGTATACAAATACAACAATTGGAACCCAAATGGTATTTTCTTGATTATGAGTCGATTTATTATGGATTGTTTAGTGTGGTTTATACGCCCGCCCTATTATGTATATTTAACAAAATATTTAAATCTACACTGTTTTGATAAATTCGTCAGTGTATATCAATAATACGACTTCTGTGCGTGGGTATAAAATAAATAGTAGTTAGACTGTATATTTATGCTTAAAATAACGTATTAAATTATGAAACACCTTTTTTAAGCTGACTGTAGAACCATATCTTAGTCGATATTACAGAAAAATACATGTAGATAATCCTGCGTACCCGTTTTTTTTCGGCCAGGAATCTTCCCTGTAAATAGATTAACCACCCAAAGTTTCATTACAATCGGATCAATGTTTTATAACACACAGGACATGCATACAAACCATTATTTTTATTCGTATGTAAAGTTTACACACAACGCCAGAATCCCACACAGTCTGCACTTTGTATCTTCAACAATGTTTTAAAACAAATCTCCTGAACTACTCCGAGAGTTTATTTAGACATACCTATCGTGTTTATTCATTAGCGCTTGAGGCGTAGCTGACCCAATCTTCGAGTATCTAACATTGTTTTAATCATTGAAGTTTGAAATTTTATTGCTCTCGCATGTAAAGAAATAATCAGATGCATGGCAACTACTGATTTATGACTAGTAATATATCAAAACTGTTTGTCTGCCTCAGTTACTGCGTTTTAAAATTCGTTCATGATGTATTAGGTGTTTTTCTCGTTTGTTCTTTAGATTCTATCTGGCCCACTTTTTAGATTTATTCATGACTAGCAATTGTTACAGTCAGTCCCCCGGACTAGGTGTTAATCACTCAACGCGCTTCGGAATTCTTGTTCCAAATTCATACTGATGGGTTGGTGTGTCTAATCTGCTTGCAAAAGGGCAACTGACTTCTATACAAATAAATTTAAGATTTGGTTATCATTCTACAGAAAACGTGAACTATTTTTGTATGAGCTCGTGTATTTTTTTTTATTCAACGTTTACAAGAACTATTAACATTTGCATATTATACATAGAAACATTCATGACGCATGAGCAATTGTAAATGCTCATCACATAATCACTTGCCTCTACCAGGAGTGACGACCCTAGTTTGCAGAAGGTTTAATATACGCTTAGCACAAAGAAATATTAGCTATACTAATGCTAATATGTAGCTTTTCCCTCTTTCACGAACCCGTGTTTTCAAACTTGAAAGAATGAAACATAAATATTTGAAGATTTACGAAAGGTATATATATACTATCCTTGTCCAACAAAACTGTTATTGTCTTTGAGAGATTTGATATGACGTCGGTGTTGCTGTCTCTGCTCCGTTCAATAAGTAAGACTGAGATCAGTATTTAGCAACAAAAAATTATAATAAATTCAAGGTTACAATTAGGTATATAGCAAGCAAAGTTGGAAAAAACATAACTATACTTACTCATACGATACTTATATCAAACTCAAACAAAAAATATTTTTCAGCGATAGAAATAGAATTGGTAGCCGTAAGCGACTGTATATTATTTGTATGAAGTAACCATCGGTCGAGGTTCAAGGTGTGCGTTGGATGAAACTGCGCGCGCGCCGATTTATCGCACAACATTATATCGCGTACAATAGATGGGTATATATATGTATATATAGACGACACAAGTAGCAGAGTAGCTGTACGATCAGTATTATAATTGGGATCAGTTCCATGCCATGAAATATTTTAGAATTAAAAGAGTATTTCTAAATGCCCCCCTCGTAAAAAGTACAATTCTATAGCGGGAAAAACTTTTCATAAAATAAAAACAATTGCCACTTTTAAAATATTTTTTGTTTTAGGTTCAATATTGCTAATATATGATTATTTTTATCAATGTCAGTGGATCTGGTCTCGATACACAATACACGGGTGTGTTTTGGTACAGCGGCGTGACGTCACGCGTACTAGCATCAGTAAACACAACGGGCTGCGCACACGCCGCCGCCGGCGCGTGGCGTGGGCAGTTACGTAAAATTTACGTTATACACCGTTAATTATATTAGTTGAACGGGATTTGCATTCGTATTACGTACTCAAATATTTATGATGAACTTGCCTGTATGTAAACCGTGAACTTAGTCTGTCATTATCAATGTTTTAATGTCCCACTGTTGGTGGTGGGAATTCAACAATAATCCACTATTCTTCATATGCCGACGGGCCTTGTTGACGAGAAAGTAAAGCTTATATTATAACAATTATGTTTCATTATTGAATATCAAATTTATATTTAGTCGAATGTTTACGTAAAGCAAGTGAATTCAAGTGTTCCCAAATGAAATAAATAACAGTATAACATGACTTTTCGACTTCTCTTACGAAGTTCGCGCGTAGTTTTAAGGGGGTTGATAGAAATTAATATTAATTATCATGCTTCATATAGGTAGGTACTAATCATTTATCAGTCATCATCTATCATCCTGACAAATGAAGTAGGATTAATAATTTAAAAAACTTAAAAAAGCAAATGCGGGGTAAATAAAGGAAACTACTGTCATTTCTGTAACAATATAAACTAGATCTTATTTATTCAGGTATATAATTGACTTTCCATAAAAAAATATGAAGCTGCTCAGATATTATTGAAGCCAAGGTGATCACATATTATTGCCTTATGTTACATATTAGTGAACCGTTCACATGAGGATATATTGATCTATAAGTTGTATAGAATTTATTGAGTTTTCGAACGCTTACAATATTTTGAATATTGGCAATACCAATATATTTATGAACTCGACTGTACAGATTTATTATTCATATTCGACAGTTATTACAAGTCCCATACAATAGAAGCGATAAATTATAATGCGAGTATTATAGAATACCTAAAAACACACAACAAACCTATTTGGGAATTGAACCCTATCCTCAGCAGTTGCACTTGTGACTAACTAGACCGAATTTTTACTTGACAAAATTTGATATAAAAATCAAAAGTATATCCTTTAACAACGTCTAAAATTGCCTTGCATGGCGTATGCATTGTCTGGGGCCTAATTCTCGTGTTATAAATATTGGAAAAAAATCTAAGGGGATCACAAAGAAATTTAAGCTTTGACTGAATATTAACGACATAAAAATTCTTTATGGTAAGCGGTTAAGGAACCACCAGTACCCTTCTGCCCTATCCTTACCAGTAGACAGCAATTTAAAAAAATATATGCTGGACTGATGTTCTGCGCGTTTTCAAGTCTCCACTGCAAGCAATTTATTTAGTCTCCAATACTCTGTAAGTATAGGTATATTGGTTAACGCAGCAACTGAGGTCTAAAATAGAAAACCTGTATTTTCTAAATGACTACAGTTTTGTACGTAACCACACATAACGGGACATTAGACTTTGAATAATTTATGCGAATCATACATTTCGCAAAGTAAAAATTATTTAAGTAGAATTATTTATTATAATATTTTGTTACTTATAGAAAAAAATAAAAATATCTTACATATACATTATTACTCTCAATTACGAGTCATCAATTTTCTCAGCTTGTAAACACATCGTATATGTAATTAAGTATACTCTAAATGTTTCTAGAAAAATATCTCCGAATTAAAGGGAAACGGTAACAAAAACTGTTTTCCAACTTTCAAGAACTTTTCACAAAAGACCAGCTTTCCGAAGTTATGTATTATTCCTTTTCTTCTTTATTCCTTAATGTGAAATGCTGTAATAAGATCAAGTTAACAAATCAGATATTCCTATAAACCGTTTTTATCAACTACCTACAAATCCCGTCTTATGTATGTAGTAGTGACAATGAAATTTGCCCTCTCTCGCCACGACTCTACACCGGCAATCTACTAATTGACTTATGTTTTAACCTGCCTGACGGGAAACTAAATTCCCAGTAGGAGCCATCTTTATTTAAAACATGTGCTTGAGCTTCACCATGATATAACGGCTAAGGCATTTTCTAGAAAATTGCCTTCTAACTACGTTGTGAGTCGTTCAACTACCAAAATATGCGCATACATTGCGGTTGGCGAGACGCACCCAGGGTTGAGGTTGCAGCGTCGGCCAGCAATCGATGCTGAAAGCTGGCAGCACTCCACGTGAATAAGTAAACACAGAGTAGCGGCTAGACATCTTAAGTACTGGGAAGCGAATGCAGGAAATGATTCACACGAAGTCAGACAGCTTACTTCCCCTTGTACGTATTATGGTGGCCACAGACCATGATACAGGGACATTTTGTCAATGCGAGCGAAGAAAAAATTGTATTAAGGGATCTTAGCATGTGGCGTCCTGTAGTTTCTGCCTACTCTTTTATGTTGGATACTTAGACTTTGTGAAACATAATTTGAGGCACACTTCAATCTTTGAAATTGTTCATCTGTCATTTCCAGCTGTATTCAGTTGTTTTATTTGTATTCTGTTATTTTAGAATAAAGCTTGCACTTTAATATATTTTATCAACAAGATTAAAACGTTGCCATAGGTCACTGGCAACGCCAGAGGGATTAATTTCCTAATGGCTTGCAATGTTTGTTAAATCACATTGCCTAGTTACTTCACGCATTATATAGTCCATCGAACCGGAACACAATAATGTTATTTGGTTCACTTCTATTTAATGGCAGAACATTTGGCAATGCCCGCTGCACTGCCCCTACGCCACAGATGGACTATTATATGGCCTAGGATAGTATACCTAGGATATACTATCCTAGGCCTTGAATAATACAATGCTCCCATTACAATACAAATACATCAGCAGGTTTTGATCTATATGCCGTTTAAAATAACATGCTGAGGGCATTGATGTCCATGAAAATAGTCTAATTCCTGTAAATAAAATAAATAAATATTCCTGGACATTATGACACACAGCGCCATCTAGTCCCGAGCTAAGTAACGAAGCTTGTGGTACGGACACTAGTTGGTTGATATACTACATATATATATTTTTTATTTTGATTATTTTAATTTCTTGATATAATAATCATAGTGATTATCTGATTATTTCATTTCTTTCACCTTAATTTCCAAATATTAAGAGTTTCAGTCGATGTAACCGACGCGCGACGCTTCTAAAATAAGGGTTGTCCAAATTCCACAATGATTGATTGAGTCTAAAGGCATATTTCACACCTCTTTCTTTTATGTAGTATAAGTATCAGCTTAGCTACGTATTACGCACATTGTACAATCGGATAAATTAGAACCTATTTTTATTTATATACCTATTTATAAAATCAATGAAACTTTGCGAGTGTAATTCTTTACATATAAATAAAGGCTAGAATTAAATACGCCTGTGAGAAAATGCAAAATATGCTAAGGTGGTGAGCTCTCTTATTTCATCCGGGCTAGCATTATGCCCTAGATTAGAGATGGAGTACTTGATATGTATATCAGTCTGGTTCCTTTATGTGTATTCGATCATTGGCATCCGAAAACGACAGGCTTAAGTATCCCAGTCTATATTTTCAAGCAGATAGAATAAACAATTCCTATTTGTGATTGGACATGTTTGCGGGAAATTGTTCAAGTTAATCTGCGAGTGACAGCGAAGCGTCGTCCCATGCGAGATATCGCCATGGTCGGCGACGGGGCCGACGCACCGCGCTCTATGGTGCGTCAAGACGTGAACAATCCGTTCAGTTTGATCCAGCCTATTGCCTACTGACTCATATCTTTCCTTTAGTAAAATAACATCCGAGCATAGTTCACCAGCTCAATTTTTTAAGTCTTATGAAGCAGATGTATAGAAAAACAATATCCAAACTCCTTCATCGCGATGAGAAGCCACCGCACATATAACATTCGTTCAATATTTCGTTTTTCGGTCGGCCGTCTTTCAGCGGTGATATTGTTTTGTCCCAATTTCTATTTCGGTAAGGTTCAATAGACTCAGTATTTATCCATATCTGTTTGCCTAATTGTAATCATCTCCCCGAACTTTTCGCATATAAAATGGTGTGCTGAATAAGCGATGCCATTTTGTGTCGCATAGCGGTACCTCAGGAATAATAAGCAATACCCCTAAAGGCCCCGCTCCCTTCGCCCTGTGCTTCACCCCCTCTGCCCCCGACACTGTATGCTCTACGCTGAACACTCACACACAGCTCCGTCGGTGTGCGGGCGCTCGTCCGCATCGAAGGCGTCTTTTCCGCCAGCTCTTCTTAATGTAGGTACCTACCAAATGATTTAACACCTTGTAACGTCATACAGAATGGTAGACGTATGGGAAACGTTGTTTAATATAATCTCAGTTGATTAGAAACATTTTTATATACTTATACACATTTTTTTATTTACACAGCTACCTGAATTACTCGTCTTCCTTAGTTACTAATTTCCATAATCTATAGATAAAGATATTGTTTTCAATATCGCCTAAGCCTTTTAGTGTGTGTGATCTATAAGAAGGTCACAAATGGGTGCTGGTAGGTGTGAAATCATGGATCGACATCGCATATGAGAACTTCTGAAAAAAAAACGATAGATCTCAGAGCTCCCGTCTTTATTGCGTTCAAGGCCACTTCCACCTTAAACCTGGCATACGTCCCGTAAGCAAGCAGGCTTTTGAATATTTTCCCCTTGCGACCAAAAAGAAGCATCGCTGTTACAAAAATGTAATTATCATAATAACATACGCCTGTCGTCCCTGAAGGTTTAGGCAGAGATGTACCTACTAAAGTACACTCATATTTTGCCGGTATGTTTTTGGTCCCCTTAGGTTTGGTCCAATAGGGGTGAGTCTATTACCACCAACGAGGCGCAGATTCAAACTCCGAGTTATTACAGAGAATTTCATGGAGAAACCCAACTCTCGACACAAAGACTTTTGCTCAGCAATCGCACTTATAACCGCTAGACCATCGGGGCAGCTTATTATCAGTAGCAAAGGCAGGGTATTATAATACCCTGTCGGATTGGTATATCCTGTCCGAGTAACCCTGGTTGTCTGGTGCCGCGGCAAGAGCGGCGGTCACCGCCCCTAGACGTGACGTCGCCGCGATTCAAGGGATATTGTGACGTTCACGTACACTAAAACTAGTTAAGTTACAATCATTTAAAGAGAACATTACTTAAGAGGAAAGAAAAACATTAATTCAGGCGGCGTGAGCCACATACATGAAATACCTAATAATATTTTTTAGGCAAAGTAATCGATTTCTAAGAAATTGTGCCTCACGACTGCGCTGAAAAGGTTCTATAGTTCAGTATGTGGATGGCAGACAGCTTGGCGCTAATGATTTGGTGGTTGAAGGATTTAATTTGTTAATAAAAAATACCAATTACGAAGTTTGGTCCACGAATTCAAAATCGCTCCGTATTTTCGAATGACACGGAGATCATAAACTGAACACGTTTCGAAGTCACCGTTCGTAAAATATTCAATTTTATTTGATGAAAGATTTTTATATAAAATAGCAGTGTACTTTTATTACAATGAACTTGTTTTTTGTGTTGCTTTATTCCGAGGCAACATTAATATAATTAGCGTTTCCATTGTGTTCTTGGTAAATGAAGTATAATATTACTCGATGCAGACCGCCCGGTTTGTTTATTCAGTAACAAATAAACGTATCACGTAACAAAACAAGTAAAAACTAAATTTTCATTTTATCCAGTAAATGATATTTCACGAGATAGCCTTGTATTGTGACCAGTGGACTGAGATATCAAAGGTTTCGAGTTCAAACCCATAGTACCATTGACTTTTTCGGAGTTATGTGCGAATTTATGACATGCCCCAAACGGTGAAGGAAAACATCGTGAGGAAACTTTACATGCCTTAGAGATTTTCTCAATAGCATGTGACGTCTGCCGACCCGCGTTAGTTTACCGTGGTGGAATATAGTTTAATATCTATCAATGATAGGAGACCCGTGCCCAGCAGTGGGACAATAATTAATTGATGATGATGTTTCATTAACAATTAACTGAATCTCTTTTACGCCAACGCTTTTTGAAACCAAATACTTAAACTATATAGTCTATTTTTCATTAAATGCATTCAGTCCTTTAACAATACTTTCATCAAGACGCTTCTATCTCCGTGGGGCTTGCCAGAGTATCTGGTATATCTGTAGTTCCAATGTACATACCAAAAAGCGTTCGCTTTTGTAATTAATAAATTTTTAAACACAATAAAACAATCTATAATAACATCTTTTTATATAGGTACTTCTATATGTTCTCTTCTCAGCCAGTGTAGGGACATTGTAAGTATTTATAGAACGCCACGTTGGTCGCGACTGCTTCGCAGTCTCTTGTTTTAATTTATAACCATCAAACATTTATATCTATCACCGAAGTATTTTTTTTATGAAATTAAATATACGATACTAATTACTTCTTCATGTCTCGTTTAAAAAAAACCGTCTTTGTACTTTTACTATCTGTATATTCCACTTACTTGTGTGTGTTTTTGTTTGTGTACAATAAAGAATAACTACAGGTTTTACTCTCCATGTTCACCGTTTGAGCATGGGAAAAATACGCTCGTAACTTTAAAAAAGTGCGTTTTAAAGGCTTTGGAATAAAAAATCAGGATCTTTGACTTGACTGGCAACTGTTATTGGAAAATAGTAACTGTACTTTTTTAATCTGTGTCCTAATTAATTAAGAACACTGCCCTTTCTGCGCGAATTATATAAAAGAGCATACTTGAATTACTTAGTACGCAATTTTTGGATCAAATATTTTCGAGTTAAGAGAGATTTTTTGTTAAAATCACCCACGCTATAAGAGGCAAACGGGGCACTGTTTTAAATATATAGTTAATTAAAGTGTAAATTGAGTGTAAATTGTACAGCGTGGACTGAAGCAGCTCTCGAGGTGATCAGATCACCGCCAACTCTTCGGACAAACCGCCGTTTTTCCACTGAATTATCGCAACTATACCTACTTTACGTACTAATGATGTGGCTGTCACTCGTTAATTCGCCCGTTTTCCCTCGTACCACATATAATGAAATGTTTACAAACAATGTCTCAACACGCAATGACTCCTTGCCAATCTCTATTTTACACTAACACACTGTAACACGTAACATATCACCTGTACTCCCGACGGGTTAGTCAGCAGGGCCATTGATATACAACCCACAATTCCCCGTGTACAATATCTACAGTATTTTGTTTAATAATTGACCTTTTGCATTGTTTCATGAGATTAATTACATAACCTGAAAATAACCGTACATTTTAAATAAAGAAAAATATAAATATTTGTGAACGAAAATGCGAATTCAAACGCGCCACTCTCATTATTTTGGTTTTATCACAGACTTAATGCCTCCTACTTACTATACATATAATTACTAATTAATTCTACTGTAGGCAAATATATACTGTTAGAATGGCATTTGCAGATCTCTTAAAAGCTATAGTAACTATTATCAATTGAGGAATTTGTAGACTGAGAAGATTGAATGAAGATATCACTACGTTCCGGGATTGATTTTCTTAAACATAGATATATAACGAAATATACAGTTTTTTACATATATTATTGCGTCCAACGCCCTGACACTTATAGGCATACTCAGGGTTGCCAAAAGATTTTTCCAGCAAATAACAGTACTGTACTTTAATAACTAATATAATGTTTTATGGAAACCGCTAAATTAGTCATTTGTGCAAGTGAAGATTGAACCGTCCAACTGAAATTCTTACAGTATTCTTTCGAAGTAGTTCCTTTACGGTAAATAGCACACACACCACGAAAATCAGTAAAATATTATTGTCTACCTACGGTTAGCAACCCTAACTACAATATATTTTACAATACAATATAATTTAGTGATTGTCTATAGAAGTCAAACTTTTTACAAATTGAAAACTTTGGCAATTGCAATTGTCACATGCATGCAATATGTAGGTACGCATGTAAATTAAAATGTAAAAAAACATCCAAGCAAAGAACGACATACCAAGACATTAAAAAAATACAATAAAATACACTTATAATTTGTGGCAAGGTTAGCGGTTAAAAATGCCATTTTCAGTTGCAAAACGCAAATACATTTCCGACGTTCTTCAAACGCTAATTGAGTATCGCAACACTGTGCACGATGGCATACGTCGTAGTACGTATCCTTACTTATATTATAAATGCGATATGTGTGTCTGTCTGTTACCTCTTTACGCTTTAACCGCTGAACCGATTGAGATGAAATTTTGTATGGAGATAGTTTGAGACGAGTTAACGAGTTCTTGAGTGGAGACCACATCTCGGCAAACGTAGTGTAGGACGGCCGCCCGGGCCAGGCGGAGTGACGAATTGCGCGAGGCACCTGGCAGCGACTGACGGAAAAGAACTGAAGATAAGCTCTGTGGCGTTCACTAGCGGAGGCCTACGTCCAGCAGTGGACGAATATAGGCTGATGATTGCTTGAGTCCCGGAGAAAGACATCATTTTTTTCCCGGAAATCATCCCATAAAAGGGCGACAACGGGGATAGAAGATTCTTGACAATTAAGTAGATTGGATAAAATTACTAATTCTACGCAGACGGAGTCGCCGGCAAAAGCTAGTGAATTATAAAAGCCAGCCATCCCATCTGTTTCATGAACCCGCGTTCGTAGGGTTTATTAGCGAGTGATTTATTAGGTTTCCTGAACGCTACTCCTAGAAGCTCACGTGTTCCGTGAAATTAATCCACATTCGAATTAGTATGGGAATTAGCTTGATGCACCATTACGGCTCGTATTTCTTCCTATTAGAGATTTAAAACTTAATTGGGAATTCATTGAATTTGTCAACATCAATTCAGACTAAATCTTAGTCTGCTTGTGACCATGGATGCTGTAAAGGATCCGCAACGCCGCGTCGTCGGGTTAAAATAATTCATTCGGTCGGTTAAATTATAGCTGTATCCATATTTTGTAGGAGTGTGCCCAATTGACCCCAATCCACACTGCAAAGGTTCAGCCCTGCGGGAGTTGTTGGTTCGTGTCAATGACGCTGATTATACCCCGCAACGTTTATACGGGTTAATACCATACTTATTGTAGTCTGCATTGATTAAACGTCACCCAAGCTTATCAATCTATTATACGCAATGTATGTTTGCATTGCATCACGACCTGCAAGTCAATACTGTTAAACAAGAAATTCTGCAGGATATAAAATGACAGAAGTAAAGGATCATCAACCACCCAAACTGCCTAGTGAAAGTCTTAATGGAAGAAGCCTAAGCGACTCGTAGACTGAAATGAAAAATGCTCCAGGACATACTTAGATAAATTCCCGTGAAGTAGTAGGATATGACACTGGTCAGAGACCGAGCATTCCATTACAAATCTTGACTCCAAAACTTAATGTTCCAGCATGGTGACAGGTTGTTGTGATAATAAAAAAAAAAACAATACATGTATATATATAGGTCCAATCTCGCTGCAGCAATCGATTGAGCACTGTGCGATTCCTCGTTTGACAGCTCAGTACGCTATGCGATAGCTGTGGATTGTGCGATAGACTGCCTAATCCGTTGTGGTAACACGACCATTGTCTCAGTGGATATTATCGCAACCTCTTCGTAGAGATTTTGGAGATGGACTAACATTCGCATTCGCTAATTTTTTTTCGCTATATGAAAACAAATAACAGTTTAATATACTTAACAATTTGTAATTGCTAAGCACCTGGGTACATCATGAGATTATCAAGTCATTCGCACATATTGTATAACAAATTTCAGACAACGAGATTTATTATAGGTACCACCTAGTTACTGTGTCCGCGTTCTCCTTCATATGCGTTAAAGTCTAAAATTATCGTCATATCAAGTGCATCAGTTGTCATAATTGACTAGGAAAGCATAAAGGAAGCTGAAATAAAATATTTGCAGAGCTTATAGTTAAACTATTTGCATGAATGATTTATTTTAATAGGCGAGGAACATGTAGGAAATGCAGGCCAAAACGAACTTTAGACTTTAGAGGTCATGAAACAGTATTGAAATTTATAAAAACAACAGTAAAACTAAAATAATACTCTTCAAAAGAAACCAGACACTAAAATACTCTATGTCAGGAAACAAAACATCATGTTGTTTTAGTAGGGAAATGTTAGTGAATAAAAAAATTTATTCAATAACGTGTGCGGAGTAGAGTGAGGAATACACTTAACGAATTTATAATATGAATGCTCTTTGGCTTATCGTCGGATGTTGGGTACCTACAATGAAATAACTCAGCTGCAATTAGTTCAAAATTAGGAAAAGTATCCACATAAGACTAAAGCCGATGTTGATGTTGCAATTATAAACCTTATCTAGTATGATAATATAATGATTTTTTTGTGCTTATCCGGTATCTATGAGAATCGGCCAACATCTATTTTTCATCTCCCTAAATGTTAGGGGTAGTCCACCCCTAAAAATTTTTTTATTTATTTTTTAGACAAAATTTTTAATTTCTATTTTTTTATTATGTCGCATAAAAAATACATACAACCCTAAATTTTCACCCTTCTACCACCATCCCCTAAAATGTGGCAAAACAACGTTTGCTGGGTCAGCTAGTAATGTATAAATGTAAAAATACCTACCGGTTGCCAGACATTCAATCGTCATGCTTACTTAAATGTCCTGCTACTGGTGGCGTGCATGTGTCGGGTCATTTTATTTTCTATAATATGATTGAGTCTATCGACGCTGATACACACGTCTTGCTTGTAAACAGGCGTTGTCTATTGAGACTAGCCGGCTTATAATTATTAAGGCAATCTAAATTGCTTATATTTTATTTTACCTCTATTGGAAGGCAATTCAGTTTATTGAAGTAACCTCTTATATTGATATATCAATCAATAGTAAACAAAGCCAAATAATTGTGTTATTTTTATTAGTTTTATTATACTATGGATAGTCTTGTCGGCTCTTCTCTATAAGAATTTATTTTTTGGAATTGTGCAACAAAAATTGGTAATATTGGTCTAATTGAGTTTAATATTTGGCTTTGAGATTGCTGCAGCGTTATCTATTGACGTGACGATCGTAATCAATCTAAATCCAGATAGAACTGATTGGTTGTTGTGTGAATATAGGCCATAATAAATATTCCTGGACATTATGACACAGCGCCATCTAATTCCGAGCTAAGCAACGAGGCTTGTGTTACGGAAACTAGTCGGTTGATATACTACCTACATATATACTTTCTTTTTTGTAAATACATACATATTATACATAGATACATCCATGACTCGGATACAAATGTTTATGCTCATCACACAAACATTTGTCCCTACCGGGATTCGAACCCGGGACCCATAGCACAGTAGGCAGTGTTAACTACCGTTGGACTAATTGGGTTGTCACAATACGAGTCTCGTGCGCGGCAGCCGAGCCGCTTTGTTCAATGTGACCGCTGCCGTTCTGATTAGCGTGAAGGCGCTAGTTTTCGCGGCTATGACGTCATCAGCGGCGCTGCACTCGTCCGTGCAGTTTATAAAAACAAAATAACATACGCATCTCGCCCGTGATGAGAGATGAACTAATGTACACCAACATTGCGCGCGTTATGTTTTAGATCCCATGTAGTAGGGTGCGAGGCTGTCGCCATCAATAGGCACGAATCCAAACTCCGAGCTGTTACTGAGAGTTTCATAGATAACACTTTGCTCTTGCTTGTGGATAGAGGGTCTAATACAAACTTCTCATCAAGTAATCAAAAGAGGAACGCTGTAGTCACATGTACTGCGTTCAGCGCTGTGATTGGCTCACTCAGCGTTCTCCAACCAATCGCGGCGCCGAACGCGTTAACGGTCAAAAATCTAAACTAACACTACAAGACACTTATTTCTAGCTTGTTCTGATATAAAATAATTACCCGTTAGTAGTCATTTCATTTCAATTTCATTATCGCGAGTAAGAAGTAGTAGATATATATATACATATACATAATTAAAAATTATAAAAATAATTAACCTTCAAATGGAAGGCGATTAGTTTATATATCGAAATATAAACGAGTCACCACAAATAGAGCTCTTATACCTATCTAACTTCTAATCGGCCAGACTAATTCATTGGAATATACATACATTTTCCCAATACGAATTAATAACGTATATTTTTAGTCTTGTACCAGTATTACGTATAATAAATGTGCTATCTTAATTCAATTACAATGTAAAATAATGGCCCGAAACACAGGCTTGAATTAAACTAGATCAGGCATATCACTGCGTTTATGTATGCAGTAGTGTTCGCTATCTTTATATTGTAGAACCACCTTTACTCGTTCTACCACTACTCAACAATATAAAGATAGCGAACTATGTATATTTCACAAAGTATGTATATTTATCGATAGTATGTATAATATTATATAGTAACTGAAACTAATAAGTTTTATTGTTTCAGTTGCAGAGTTAATAGCTTTAAACGATTACTCTCATTTCATGTCATGGGAGATTTCCAGAAGTTCCACATTTAAATTGTATTTTCAATAAATTGTTAAAATTCTGTTACAAAAATTTCATCACGTTTCATACTTCAATTAAAATGAAATAAAAAACCCCAATGCAAACAGCTATTTCCGAAACTATTTATAATTATTGGATATTTACAATAACTTTAAATGGAGAGTGATATTGTCGAAAATATAAATCGTTCTACTAATTGTAAATAATTTTATAGGCATTTAGTGGCCTATCACATCGTTTGGTAAATTGGATTCTATTCCAGTTTGTATATGGTCGCTATTGACACCGCAGCCGGTAGGTACATTTCGTCAATTTTCTCAAACCTAATTCTCTATCGTGCTTTTTTAAAACATCAAGAATAAGTAACCTGTATCAAATTTATAAGTCGCAGAATATGAGATAGTGATTGCGGAAGGCTCCTATTCCGGATGGTGATTTAGAAAGATATGAGATAAAATATTTTTGCACCGTTATCTTGTATGATGGTATCACTAGATAACTCCTACAGTCGTCAAAGACGTGATACGTTTTTTAAAGTTTACTTTGTTGTACACTTTGTACAGCAGTGCGGTGGTGACTGCAGCAGTGAAATAGTTACACATCATGATAATTGACTGTTGCATTACACACCAGCGGATGATCTCATCGCACGCCGTTTGGAATCACCAAATTTGTCGAGTATTTTGAAAATCCTGTTCATTTCGCCTTATTTATTCCAAATATAATATTATAGATTATCCGACGTCCCAACTTAAAATCAATAATATGGGATTTTAAGTTGAAACATCGTAATATCTATATTTCCGTCTGCTATAACTTGAACATTCGATAAGATCTAATCTCAAATACGATCCAGACGAGAAATATAAAGTATATCCCAGAAAATTTGTCGTGGAAAGTTAGAGCAGATCAATCTCAGCGCTGATATTGCTTGTGCGAGTACCCGGTCTCCGGCGGACAAATATTGAGCGCGGAATGATCCTCAGACGTCTCATGAAGGCTAAAACGTCAACGGAAGCTGTGCCGCGTGTGCTTAATATTTTGTATAAATATAAAACTCACATGATTCGACCACAATCGGTTGCCATTATAACATTGTATACGCCTCAATGCTATAAAGTTAATCCCGTGAATGACTGTGTTTAATGTTTATTCTAAAAAAAAGTGTTCCACTCGACATGTCAATTAAATATGGCACACTATTTTAATAGCTACACAGCAGCCGGGAGTGATCGGGAATATTTTTATAAATTCTTTGTTTTTTTTAAATACATCAAGGACATGATCCACTTTAGGATTTGTTCCTGTATCGTGGGATACATGTAAAAATAAAAATTCTCGCTTATCAAGTCATCAGGAACATATTGATTTCAATCGGGTATACCGTACCGTGGCTTGAACTCGAACAGCTTACTCGGGCATTGTTACAGTCGTGTCTTCAATAAAAGTAAGATTAAGGCACTTTATACGGCCGTAGTATTGAGTCCAGACATGCTGTTCTGAGGCAATATTGCAGCGATATTCGCGTATTGAATGTGCAACTTGCCACACAATAGTCCTACACATAACGGTCGATCTCCGTTCCGCCCTAACTGCAGGTTCGGTATTCACAACGAGCCTACAACATCCGATGCATACAATATAATAATACCTTCTGAATGCTGGCTTGATAGTCTAGCACTGTGACCAGTGGACATAGTAGTTTGTGTTCAGTCATTTGATTTTTCGAAGTAACGTGCGTATTTAACACAGGCTCAAACGTTGGCAAACATCCTGAGGACACGTGCATACCCGAGACCGAATGCGTGTGAAGATTGCCGGCCGAGCCGTCACTAGGTGCCGCGTGGTCGATTTCTTCTAATTCCTCTAAAGGGTGACCATGATTGTGGCCAGCCGTGGGAGTAAAAGGGCCGATAAGATAAACTGTCAGGAATGGAAGCGACATGACAGTGCATTGCAAATTTTCGCATACGCACTCGTTGATAATATTCACGTTATGGGACAAAAGATATAGTGACTCTTACTTAGACTTCGCGTTAGTATCTACCAGTATTTTTGCAATCATCAATGATAAACAATCATTGATTTTATGGCTGTCATACGGCCCACCTGATGGTAAGAGGTTACCATTGTATAAGGACGTTTGTAACACCAGAAATGTAGCTCGCGCGTCGCGAACCCAGTAGCAACCTCTTCAGTCCCTTTTTTAAATAACCCTGAATATTAGAGAGTGTTTTAGGTTTTCTAAAAGTAGGGAAGTCACTACAGTGACAGCAAACGGAGTTCCCTGCTTGCAGAATAGTCACTCCCTTATCGAATTACTCACTCGCAGAAACACTACAAAACTTACTATGCGTATAATCGATGCTGATTAATAATTAAAGTCGGTGGTAATTCCACAATGGCAGTTACAGACAAAATGTCAGAGTTTAATTATACAAATGCCTGTCTGCATTTGATTGCAAAAGTTTGAAGTTTATTTGTGTCCGTTTGTGCACGTCGAATGTGGATCATGACCGATTTAGCACCAACTAGTCAAAAGCTGTCACGACATTATGCCGCGATGGACACGCGACACGCGGACGCGACGAGCGTCGTGCGCGACGTGCTCGACATGCACGTGCGATGACGCGACACGCGCACACGTACGCTGCTTACGTCGACACAAATAGAAACTATAACGTCATAATCGTTATCGTTAGCGTATAAATCTTACTTAGCTATCTCGTCTCTAGACATTGTTTCAGCCGCAGGCATGACAGGCCAAGATAAACTTATTTGTATGTTAAAGAACTTTCATGTAAAAGATGAACGCGAACTGCTGAAGTTTTATCTATTTAGTTGTTTTGCTGCAGCCACTCAGACTTTTTTTATTAAAGAATAATACTGCAGCATCCTCTATAATTTAGTATCACCTACATTCATTTATAGTACTTGGTTTTTTCTTAATTTGGGATGGTTCATTGATTTAGTGCAGACAATATTTTTTAATAAGAGCCTAGAAACGTTATCTAAATGGTTTGATGCGAATAACCTACTTCTGAATGCTAATAAAACTAAATGTCTAAAATTCGCGTTACCTAACGTTTCTCAAAGCGATACTAATTTAATGCTTAACGACAGCAAACTCGAGTTAGTTAATGAAACTGTTTTCCTTGGTATTACTGTTGATTACAAATTACAGTGGGGGCCACATATCTCATCTCTATCTAGAAGGTTAAGTTCTGCTGCCTATGCAGTGAGGAAAATTAGGCAAGTCACTGATGTACCTACAGCTAGACTTGTATACTTTGCTTACTTTCACAGCATTATGTCATATGGCATCCTTCTATGGGGTTCAGCTGCGGACGTTGATTCTATATTTATCCTACAGAAAAGGGCCATCCGCGCAATCTACGATATGGGCCCCCGCGATTCCTTAAGAGAAGTGTTTAAAAATATAAATATACTTACACTTCCGTCACTGTATATTCTCGAAAATATTTTGTATGTCCGGAAAAACCGGGATAAATTTAACATCAATAGTGACTACCATAGCGTTAATACTAGGAATAAACATAAATTAGTGGTACCTAAATTTAGACTTACTAAAACAAATAAATCATTTCTAGGGAACTGTGTACGTTTTTATAATAAACTGCCGAAATCTGTCACCGATCTCACTGGCAAGAAATTTAAAAATCTCGTGAAATCTGTTCTTGTCAAGAAAGCCTATTATAAAATTAAGGACTATGTTGACGATGGAAATGTATGGAGTTAAATACGGAAGTGCTTGTGGCCTCCCTGGTACCCTGAGGTTGTTTTTCATTAATATTGTAAAATAATTGTTGTTTTCATTAATATTTTTTGTAAAATCTTACTGTAAATGTTAGGTCAATGTAGTTAATGTCTGAAGAATTATGCATACGGTATTATTTTATTTTGTTCTTACTAATTTGACTATTGACGATTTAAGACATTACATACATTACATTTTTTACATTGACCTCGCACACCATTGCCTGAACATTGTATTCAATACCCATTATTTTAAAAGAGTGTCTATGGAGTTTCTTGCCGGTTCTTCTCCATAAGATCGACTTCTTGGAACCGTGCAACTAGAATCATAACGTTTTAAAAGTGCTTGAAAAAGTTTATTTGAAATAAAAACCTTTTGATTTGATTTTGATTTTTAGCCTTGCTGGCTTTCTCTGGACTTTATCCTACAATTTTTTTGAGAAGTCCAAGGTCTCGGATTTGAACTTAAGGTTACTTAGATTTCTGTGGTTAAGTCGTATAGTGAATAAATACGTAAATGTCGTCTATAGGTAAATAAATTGGAAGACAAATTATTTCCAATTTCTGGAACTCTGGATTCTTCTCCCAAAAAAAGGGTAGAAAAATCTGCTATTTTTATTTGGCTCTATTATTTTATAATTTTTATTATTTATACTAGCGGTTGGTCTACGAGTAAATTAATTCAAAGAGCGAAGCCAAATACAGTGTTATCTTCTTAAACTCGGAAGCACAACAATATCCAGTCATATAATTATAGCACAAGATTCTCGGACGGTTCTCAATTCAACTGTGCTTGAGTTACGCGATATTTTTACCAATCGGAAAACTATTTTGTAGTTTAAAAACGACGGTGTTTTCTTTAAAGCTTCTACTCTATTCATTGTGCTATTTTCGTGATATCCTTTCTGGCTAAATATGTATATTCTTTTCTTTCATTCAAGACGGAATACATGCATATTTTAACTGTACAGAAAATATGAGAGCGCTATAAACACTCAACCATTTTTGTCACTTTTAATTTATTTTCAACATCTTTTTATTGTGTTAAATATTAATGCCTTTTCACGTATTCATGTGACCTGGATTGCATAGCAACCATAACAACGAATTTGAATAAAAAAAAATAATGCGTATTTCTAAACGTACCTACTGGGAATATTGATAAACCTCCCTAAGAGTCGGTGTTGGGTTAGCAAATTTTTTGCCGCTGCTGAAGACGGTATTTTAACATGTAAGAAATTAAATGATGTTCTTGGTGGGCAAAGTAATACCTGTAGTTTCTGAGACTATGAAAACATCATGAAGAAATCCTTTATGCCTGAGAAATTATCTCTACGGCAGGGCAAATCTGCCTATGTGCACCAGACTAGCGAGGCTATAGGCTATATATTCCAGCAGTTTTACAGACTGTCCCACAGGTGGTCACGAGTATTCTGGCAAAAGTGGTATGCAGGGACCGTAGCGCGTGGCATTCTGTAGTTTCTGCCTACCCTCATGGGAGAAAGGCGTGAGTGTATATATGTATGCATGAGAGGAAACCCAACAGTAGGTAGTTATGTTTATGCTTGGGTTTTCCCATTTTTTTTTACTAACCATATTTCTTTCAAACGTGTCATTAAAAATGTTTATCTCATTGCTCCGGTTTTCACGGTTAGCTTAGAGATATTTATGATTTACTTACTGAAATTACTATTCGAATGTATGGTATAGTGTGAGTCAAATCACAATGCTAATGTATGAAAACGTGAGCCGAATGTTAATTGAATTGAATGTTAACATGGTGAACTAAACGAGATATAGAAAGGATGTTTTATACTAGAAAGGCGGTTTCAAAGTTCTAAATTACAGTTACGGATAAAACACTAATACGTATATTTAAACACTTTCGATAAATACTATGCAGACTTTTAACATAGGTAATTTTTTTTTATAAAAACTTTGCCCCACACTAGGATTTTCTCCTGTATCGTGGGTGCGGTTTACAAACACATTTTCACATACTCAAACGCCCAGACCCGGAACAACTACCTGTAGAACGTACAAATATTTGCTCCGTGCGGGGATCGAACCCGCAACCCGTGACGCACAAGCCGATTGCTCAGACACTGCGCCAATCAGGTCGTCGAACCTTAAACGTAACATAAAGTCAAAAGTCAAAGTCAAAATATCATTTATTCAAAGTAGGCCAAATTTAAATGGCTCTTTTTGAACGTCGACAATAAAGACAGCCCCCAAAAACGCCCGCCCTTCACCGCTTCCTAGTGTTTTTGCCGGGAAGAAGAAGCGGCGCAACAAACTCCCCAGCACATAACTATGCAGACACCTGTAAAGCTGTGGTAGTCAAGTTAATAATAATAAATAATAATAATAATGTGTTTATTTCTCACCACAGTATAAAGGTACAATAGGATTAAAGTAGTATAAACAAAAATCATCTCAACATATTCTGGGAGACTGGTGCCTAAAATAGGCTGTACGCCTATATTTCAGGACACCAGGTCTCCACCCCATCGGAAATGTTACAATTATGGTACAATTAGGTTAATTACTTGACAAGCGATAAGATTATGACAATGTTTATTTAGGCTTTAGGTAATGTATATATGTATAGTTCATAATTTAATCCTAAAGCATGCACCACTGATTTTTTTAGGTTAGGTGCGTATTGGAACAGTTCACAGTTCGCTGATAGGTTTTTTGTCCCATACAATAGGGGCGAACCCGGCGAACCTATTGCCAAATCCTGCTACCGTAGCGTTATCTTGTAAAAAGAAAACTCAGTGACTTCAGTAGCGTCGTTGTCTCAATATATTACTGTCTTGTATTAAATTGATCGTATCAAATATTTAGCATACCCTGATAAATGCAAATGTGTGACAATAATAAATAAATATTACATTATGACACAGCGCCGTCTAGTTCCGAGTTAAGCAAGGAGGTTTGTATTATAGATACCAGATGGTTGATACACTAAATAGATATATGTACATATAATCCGTACATATTATATTTAGAAATATCGATGACTCAAGTCACATGTCCATTCTCTTCACACAAACATTTGAACCTAGGACCCTTACCACAGAAGATACCCTTTAATACCGTTGAGCTAATTGGGTCGTCAAACCCTCTTCCCGCAGTTAGAGCTGTGGAAAGTTCTGCACTCATTAGCTCTCAACCCGTTGACAAACAGCTTATATTTAGCATTGTCTGTCATGCGTAGGGAACCGCATATATTATGTTTCAATACATATAGTATTTATAGAAATGTTCCTGGTATGTCTCGCTAGCTGGTTACTTCCGCGGCTGCTTACACTGCGTCTGAAAATACCATGATTATACATAAGCATCGTATTTTAGATGTAAAGGAATTACTTGTGAACTTTGATAATATTTTACTCGATTTTATATTCAATCTTTTAAATAAATTTAAGACTTTCTTTTCCTTCATTATTTTATTTTAAGCTTCGATTGTTCGATACTTACTTAGGTGTTGTTTACTAGTTTTCTGACGTTCCACGGCACGCTGATCAGCTTCTGCATTAAAGGTCATGGGTTCATATCCCGTACCTACGGCAGAGGTATTTAGATGCCACATATAGATCGTTATTGCGGTTTGATGCATGTAAGAGTTTTAGTTAACAAACGATACAACAAATAATGATACAATAGACGGAGAATTGTTTTGTTTAGATTTATTGATATCTTATACCTACTTACCTTACCTACCTACGCGAATATTAGATATTAACATAGAACGGATTGTATCGCGGCATATTGATATTATTTAATCCCGACTTTTCGACATCCATTGTCTGCCCGTGACCGAGAAACTTTTATTTAAATGTTTTATGCGGTTGAAAATACGTGTGAACATCTTAGAGAGAGAAAGAGAGAGTCAGAGAGCACAAATGCACTCCTGGCTCAGTAAAGTTGGCAGTCAGGTAGTATAAGTATAGTAAATTTAATTTTCTTGATGTCACAGCGAAGTTTCCACGCCAATACTATCGTTATTTTGTCCGGAAGCGACGACGGCAACTCAGTTGCCGCGCGCCGCATCTTTTGCTTGTCATACAATGTAATATTATTATTTTATATTGAAATAGCTGTATGCTGCCACTCTCTGCTGTGGCATATTGTGGTTAAAGATAAAAACAGTATTTAAAGCGGCTTGCACATTTGCACGCGTCGTTATGTCAATATTTGAGCAGTTGAGCTGCTCAACTGGTGACGAACTTCTTGAGTCTTTGAAACTTACACAAACCAACATAACATTTCCATAGATAAAGATTATCGGTTATGTCTACGATCTGTTTTTTTTATTAAATAAGACTAACGTGTTTGGGAAACTTTAAGAATTTCATTATTTTAGTTTAACAGAAATACTTTTCGGTTAAATACTTTTACATGTAACGAGAAAAAAACTACTTTCTGTTATTTTTTAATGATACAATTATTTTATTTTTAAAAGATATATGTTTTCGAGTATTTATAAAATAAACTTTAGCCTATTCAAGTAGGTAAGTGTAAGAAATTAGTATGTTTTAACTAACTTATATCTCTATTTATGTTTATGCTTAAAATAGTTTTGTTATTTTTGTAAAAGTGTTCATTGATGTATAACGAAACAGTCCACAACATTTTTTCTTGTTAGATCTTTATCATAGAAAGTTTTCTAATCTCGGGATTAGTTGGTTAGGTACTGACTTAATTACTTACTTTAATCCGTTTACTTGTTTAAGATACCATGTATTTCCAGCTTAGTTGTGAAAATTATTAAGAGTCTGTACTGCAGAGTATGTACTTTGATTGTGAAGGTATATTGAGTGTTTATGTTAATGCTAATCTTTTTTTAAAAAGATCTCCCAATTGAGCTCATGGTCTTGGAACAGATGAGCAGAAAAATACTCTGGATCAAGTCACCTTTCATAAAAGAACTGTACCGAAATTAGTTCATTTGTTGAAGCTTCTATGACAGACAGACACACATGTTAAACTTATAACACGTTCTTTCTTTGGGCACAAATAATACAGACAAAAATAAGTAGGTTTTTTTCTTTTTACGGTCGGTTATTCGATATTACGAAACAAAGCTTCAATGTGTTGGTGTTACATGCTACTATAATTAGATTACACCCGGATTTCACTATGTTTAACCAGACCTGCTGAAAGTTTGAAAATTCACGTAAACTGGGCCGCCATCAATGATAATACCTACACGTTGCACTCATACTAACCTACTCCAAACTCCACTATTAAGGAAAATACGAACAGCATTGTTCTTTAAACAACCCATGCAAAATCGGTCTTTTAAATCAATGGTGCGATTACAACAATAAAAATGTTCACACACAACATATATAAACATTCAAACTCGGAAGATAACAACGGAACAGTTAACAGTAGGGGGAAGTCCCCTAGTGGCGGACACTTAAGGTTTTTGGTAAATATAAAAAAAACGAATTCGAGAAATATATCTTTATTTATGATTTTAGTGAACCAACAATATTTAAAATCAAAATAAATGAACGAAAATGCAACTTCTGCATAAACATATTAAAAAACATAAAATAAACTTTGGTGAAAGTAGAAGCAGTTTCTGAAAGTGGCACCTAGTACCGGACGGACTTCACTTCGAACCCCTAGCATCGAACAGTTTTAAAACATCTGACACTTATCACAAGTATAGGCGTCTAAACATTCTGGAATGTCAGCACAGGCTTCACGAGCCCAACCATGGCAGCTGGAGCACTGTATCCAGTCTTCATCAAAGTCCTCTAAACATACTACGCACGCAGTTTTAGAACCAGGTAGTGTTAGATATTTCATTTAAGTGGTTTTTTTTTAATTTTCTCTTCATATTTGTCTTTTACTCCTTTGGCTTTAGCGTTTTTTCCTTGACTGTCATGTCTTTGTTTTGTTCCTCTTTCTTATTTATAGCAATTTTAAAGTTGGTTTTAATTATTTTCTTTTCCTTACTAGCATTCTTTTCATTTTCTTTCTCTTCGACAATAGTTTTGTATGGAGATAATGTCATAATTTCACTTCTTTCACATTGTCTTTTTCTAGCAGTGAGGAACCTCCTCTCAAAGATAGTTCTTTAGTCAAATCCTTAGTCATTGCAGTTTGTAAACTTACCTCCCATTTTCCCTTCCTGTACTTCTTTTCTATTTTAATTTTATCACTCTCTCTATCTCCTGAAAAAAGTATACCTAACAGTTATCATAAAGTACATAAATTCTGACAAAAAAACAAAATCTTTACTGTCCGGTGTTAGGGGACTACTTAGTGTCCGATGCTAGGGGACAAAGAATTACCAGAACTATACTTTCCATAAAAAATAGTTTTAGTTATCTTCAAAAACTTTTATTAAATTATGAGCTACAATAAAACGCTGCCTTTATTAAAAATAAACATATATGATTTATCATAACTACTTATCAGTATCACTCACCCGAATATTATGTAACGCAGTGTATCCCGCCAAAAACAGCAAATAACCGTCCTTACTGTCACCGCGCGCGTTCCTGGCTAAGTGAATCGTATGACTCGGTGTTGTTACGTGTCCCCGCACCCCTTTCACCCGTCTTTTAATCGCTAGCACACGCAGTTGTCGTAATAGTACGAGTGTCCGGCATTAGGTGCCGTCCGGCGTTAGGGGACTTCCCCCTAAAACATACAAACATTATTTTCTTCCAAACAGAACTCGAACCCGTGCCTCGAACCGCTGATCCGATTCATCAGACGCTGCGCCAGTCGTGTCATAAAAGTTGTTTGCTTTTATTGAATAAATTAGTGTAAAATAGTACAATGACAAACGTATTATGTGCGTCCTCAAGTAGATACTCATTGTTAATCACGTGGTATCACATGAGGTCTTCACCCGAATCCGGCCGAGGGTAGCCGAAATTGGCCGAAAGTAGTTCGAGTGACAAACAACCGTCCCGCTAACCGGTGCCGGCCGGCTGCTAACAGGGTCGTCATCGCGTCACCGTGTGCGTGTTTGAGTGGCCTTCACCTCGACCGCTGACGTCGGGCCCCTAACGTACATAAGGACAGAAGAAACAATCTAGGGTAGTCTAGTCACTCCACACTCCTCATACAGTCTTCTTTTGACCTCAGATCGTTTCTAGCACACTTGCTTTAATAATAATTGACCGCTCTCGCGTCCCAAACTGCACGATGGATAAAATCAATCAGAGACAATAAAATTCGTCCATCAAATGCACACTATTTTCAGTTGAAATATTGTTCTCCCAAACAAGAATCGTGCTTGATTTTTGCCATGAATCAATATAGTTTGATAAAGGAAATTTCCATAAAGTACAATTTCCTACAGTAAATACCCAACAACTGTACAAACGTCATGCGGTTTATCCCACCACTAGACCAGTGATATAATTTAAGAAAAATATGACCCAAAAGGTGAAGATAGAAATTAAGGTCATTAGCATCCTGTTTAAAGTCACTTAATAACACAAACATGTCCTCCAGTTTAGTGCGTTTATGTGTGAAATTGGTCCGTTGTGGAGGGGCAGCCCTAATGACCCACTACTCGTGTTCGGATGATTGCTCGGACTACTGCTCACTAGCTTAATAGCCTTGACCGCGGACCCATATGTCCCCCCACCGCAATAGCCACAGTTCCCCCACATCACTATACATTAAAACTAGTGCAGATGCATTTAATGGCTCTGACTGTACTGTAGAAAACTTTCCGATAGATTTTTCACTATTATGGTTAAGTTGGGCCATTTTGTACGACTGTAATTGTGAACATCGGCAGTATCCATCTGGAAAACAAAAAGAAAGTATGTTCAGTTTCTCCGCCTAGTAAAATTTTCAATATTGTATGCAAACTACATAACTAGTTCAGACTTTAACACCATCATCAGCCAATATTATGATATTGGCTGATGATGTTGTTAAGCTTATTTTCTGTATCAAATTTAATAATAACCACAGTTCATATTATTAAAATTACAAGCCACAACTAACAATAAATAAAAATCCCTATTACCATCGTCCGATCACGGATCCAACCTCCGGGCTGCTACTGAAAATTTCATAAAAAAAACCCAATAACACTATGCTCGATCTGAAGTCAAACCCAAGCCAAGCTCAGCAGTCGCACTTATTCCCACTAGACTAACGAAATTATTGAACATAAGTAATATTTACTATTTACAATATATTATTACAAAAACTTCGGTGACAAAATCAACTGTAATACGCGGTGACAATTCGTCGGATACTCAAGAGAAGGGTTTTATTGTCAAACGATTTCCCTATGTAACCTTTTGGAACGGTACCGAGAATAAGGATATCACATCCTTGTGACAAAATGAGCAAAACACAAAAATTCAAATAGTATTTTTGTTTGGTCGTTACGATAGTCGCTCCGGAAAATGCAACTTTGAAACATTATCTGTTTTATTTTTGTACTCCATCGTAAATGTGAACTTTATGAAGGCAAAACTGGTATATTAAACACTGAAAACCCATTGCGAATGAGAAGTACAGTCAGCGCCATGTATAGGTACAAACTGCATAAAATGATTTAAAAGCCCTGCTACTCAAATCAGAAGCCTCTTTTAATGTTTAAATCTGCTTAATACATTATCGTTTTGAAACGGATAGTAAGTACCTACTTACATGTAGTTTAAGACTGCTTCTACCAATAAATGTATGTTTACTTGTCAATGTCGCCTCGGGGGACCTCCTTTGTCTTCTTACAACAGGGTAATAGCGCACTCCGATTTGTAAGGGAGGGTTCGTTGGGTCAGCGTGGCGCCATCTATCGGGACATCACACCTTACTACGTCCGTCCCAAAGTGCTGACCTGGTTTCTCAAACGATCGGCTCCTCTTTTATCAATGATAGATTGCTTACCTACTGATTAGCACTAAAGTTTTGCGTAGGCATTTAATCACAACCAATCGTTATCGTAACCGAGATACCCACTGAAAATTGATAGGTGCCTATAATAAAAATGCGTACTTAATAATAATGGGTTTTAAAACCAATAAGTAATCCCTAGGAATAGAAACAATTGATGGCATGATTGTATTGTATTGTACTGCGCAGTTGTCGAATACATTCGAATTCTATTTCGCTTCGATTTTCGAAACGAGGAAGACAATGGTGTTTCTGAAAAATCACCTACAATACAACAGAATATTGTAGTATATGGTTCTACATATTGATAGAAACTGGAACTACCGTCTACAATTATTGTTCGCTTTAGGCGTTATATTTGATTTCCAACGATTTTTTTTGTCCATAATGACAGAAAGCACAATAATGCGTTTGCAGTTCGTAACTATTACTGTCGTTTCTTCGCCACTGACGCTTCACAAAAGAGTCTTAGGTTAATGCTATCAGCGATAGAGTCGGCTTTCATTTGGTGCATAGAGTGTGGCTTAGCCTTTCAGTCAGCTGCCGCCAGCTCCGGCCGACACTAGAGCGACTAGGTGACCTACATGGATTATGTGGATTAGGGGGCAGCGAACCATTTTCTAACCAACTTTCTGCGACCAATGCTCTACGAGATATGATATTTTATTGACTTAAGAGTATTTATTGATTGTGAGTATTGTGGCCATCAAATTTTATGGCCTGACTTCCTATAAAATGAAAGGGTTAAAGACTATGATAAAGATAATAAATAACCTAGTTTTTGGATTCATAGATTTTCAAATCGGCACACAACTCAAACATTTCGTAATAATAAAAAATCTCAGTATCTCAATAATGTGGTGGGTCGACCAACCCGCACTAGGCCAGCGTGGTGGATTATAAACTAACCTCTTATAACCTGAGATGTCACTCAAGCCCGCCAGATAGATTTATGATGATTAAGTTAACAACGTAGGGTGTTGCTCTTACTAAAAAAAACCAAAAAGATTTCGACCGAATTGAGGTTACAACTGCGGATGGTGATAAAATCAAAGCTTTTATCCTGTTCCGTAAGCTACTGTCCGTTTACTACATAGGGACTGTTTGTTACACTGGGCGACTTTTTCAGCATTTCTGCTGAAACAAAGTCGCGATGCAATAGTTACACAGACCATCATGTCCCGCGCTAATTGTTCAGTGCGCGTTAATAAAACGTGCATTTATATCGTTACAAACAGTCGCTGTGTGTATATAGACGGTCGGGAATACTGTCACATAACTTTGAGATTTACGGCGGACGGTCACAACAACTATTCGGATGCAGTAAGTTGGGTATATATTAAACCGTATCGCCGTAAAACCAGTAGTTACTGAAAATTGGCTGCGGTTTTATAAAGTCGTAATATTTGAAGAGTTACAATACTTATTAGTAGTAAATTGTATTGCCCAAAGTCTTAACCAAGCGTGCGGTCTCGTCTGGCGATATAAAACAGACATTTAAAAATGAGTTTAAGATAAAGCTCCTGTTCCAATAAAAATCACGGTTAGCGTACCCGTACCGGTGATCATGCTGTAAATCCGAAATGTGGGGATTAAATAATATAAATATACAGCCACAGACTCCGTTGCTTGTCCGTAGGTTGATAATAATCATTTTAAAAAAAATTACTTATTACGATATTCAGTGTAAACTATTGTGCTAAATAGTCTTCCTTCTGTCTTTTTTTAATAAAATAATGAAAGATCAGACTCTAAAAGTAATTAAAAATTAGAAAAATTTAGGTTATACCGGTATTTTTTAAAGAAAAAATCAAATACGCATACAACTAGTGACCCTTAATGGTGCCCATATTGATTTTAAATAATATTCTATAGCCTTTTTTTTAAGAGCAGAAAAATCTTTTACGTACCTTCCCTGCCTGGGGAGGCGACAGGGTGTGTCGGACTCCTCATGAGCATTTACCGACTAAAAAACTGCACCCGTCAACGCCACCAACCCTATTGCCGGGGCCATGGGATTTGCAAAAGCATGTACCACAACCCCGGCGGGCTTCGGTCCAGCTCTGGTCGCTGGACCCCGGCTAGGAGCGAGGCATCGCTCGCCTTGCATCCTCCGCGCAGGCGCACGTATGACGAACACGCGCGCCGCCTACTTGGGGCCATTTTCAGGCCAGGCGGCGGACTCCCCTAGTTGCGCCCACCCGCTGACCACAGCTCATGGAGGCCGGAGGTCTGTTTGCGCCCTCCGGCGCCCGGTGCGTCTATTGAGGATCGGGAGAGAGGTTGTGATTTTTCTCTCCCTTTCCGCCGCCTCTTTTGCGCGCATAACTTGCTCGCAGTAAGAGGCGGCGAACATTCTATAGCCTAACACTCCGGACCAAAACGAATTTATGATTACTGAGGGTTATAAAGTAATAGGATACATTTATATAGATTATGGTTAAGAAGGGTGGTAGCTATGGACTGTGATGTCAAAGATCTCGTGTTCGGACCCAAGACACATGTTATAACTTCTGACTTTTCAGAAGTTATATGCATATTTATCACATGTTCAAAAGTGAGGAATCTTGCATGCTTGAAAGGCGTTTCTCGCTGACTTGTGAAGTCTATAAAGACGCAATAGGTTAAATGAAAGGCTACCCATGCCCAGCAGTGCAATTATTGAATTGATAATGATGGTCAAAATAATCTTCAAACAATCTACATAACATTAATCTAGAACATCCGCAGGACCAGGCAAGATCCAGAAAGTTTCGGTGAACATTAAGTTAGATGACTCAATCGCTCGCTCACAATGATTAGTTAGTTCCGTCAAAGCGCGTCATGGAGCAATTACCTTGAGGATTGCAATCGCGGAGAGTGCCTCTGGTACCTATCTGTACTGATTCAACTCGTGCTTATCAATCAAAGCAGGAAAGCGACCCTTTAGCGCATCATTGTATTAGGGGCTGCCTTTTATGTTAATGGTCCTAGATATGAACTGGACATTGGACCGGAGTCGTGGCTATATGTATAATATGTATGTATTTAAAAAAACCGTAACACAAGCTTCGTAGCCTGAATGAGATGGCGCTGTGTCATAATGTCCACATATATTTGTTTGTTTACTGACAAAGGAATTGAGGGGAATAATAAAATGAAATAATAATGGATTTATAGAACCATAATTTCGTGCCTTCGATGTTCCTTTGAAGCAAAGGCACAATGATATAATTTATGTAAGAGCCACATTTTGACCTACAAAAGTTTATGAACTATTATACATTAAAGTATTAAAAAAATCTTAATGCGGTTCACAGAATACATCTATTTACCATGTTTCAACAGTATAGTTCTTATAGTTTCGGAAAAAAGTGGCTGTGACATACGGACGGACAGACAGACAGACAGACAGACATGATGAATCTATAAGGGTTCCGTTTTTTGCCATTCGGCTACGGGACCCTAAAAACTATCTAGTTCCAACATAATTAAGGGAGTTCGACGACCCCACACACGACTATTATGTTGAACATCATGTATTATTGTGTAACTGACATGTACCTACATGAAATATAACTCTCAAAATTAAATAAAGAATGAAAAACATCTACATCCATTTGTCCTATACAAATGCGTGATTTAGTAGTAGGTACTCCTTTTAACTGTTTGGCCGATTTAGAGCCCTTGTCCTAAAGGCCAAGGGTATTCACTAGTGACCTTGACAGACCTATTTTTCAGCGTGTTCAATTTTTAATAGCATTTGTATTCGCAGTGTTAGTAATTTTGGTGGTTCACCAATTTAAGACTTAATATTTCAACAATAATATGAGTGAAAACCGGTCAACCACCAATTATATTGATTGTTTCTGTGTCTATGTTCGGTTGCGTCATTTACCATCATCATTACAGATGCAGTCAAGCGTGGACTCCGTCATGCAGCAGATGGACTCCGCGCTTGGATAGGTTCTTGTAGAACAAGTAGCGTTCACCGACATCTCTTTTATTGCTTCCTCGTGAAATTCCGACCTCCGCCGATAAGCGGGAGGTTCCGCTGGCAACCGTTCAACTGCATTTATAACGTCATAAATCTTGAAAGACAAACTTGTCACGATTGATGCACCGAAACAATGCTGTCTGCTCGTAAAATTTACTGATTCACAATTAAGAGTACCTATTGGTTATACAAAACAAACACGTTACAATGAAACAGTCGGGATCGGTAAAGTTAAAGCTATCTATCGAAAGCAGTCTATAGATGGGTTGGAGTGCCTCAGAAAGTAATAAGCCATGGATATCAACAACAAACAAAAAAGTATCTGTAACACAAACCTCATTGCTTAGCTCGGAACTAGATGTCGTTGTGTCATAATGTCCAGAAATATAAAAAAAATATATATTAAATTTTCGTTCATCCATTCACCGTTCTCTCAAAAATCATAATATAATGAACCAGTTTGTTCTTACCACGTCAGTAATCGGGAAACCGAAGTAAGTTAGTCAGGTAGTGACCTTGGGAAAATACTGATATGCATTACTGCAATATAAGATTAACGTGATAAGACATGCAACAATGACGCACAATTTCTTATATTATCAAAAATTCACTGCAATGTCAATATTGAAATTTTACTAGATTTGATCATCATTATTGTAACAAAGTGCTCAGTCTTAGAGCACTCTGGGGCTTAAGCTTTAATCCAAGGAATAAAATGTAAAAAAGAGTTAATTAGACTAAAGGCGTTATTCATGAAGGAAGAATTAGCATTAGCGTGCTTCCTGGGAGGGTTAATAATTAGCATTTGGTTGGTTCCTAACTGAGAGCGGTGAGATTCTTCAAATTTTATGCCAAGTCCATCGATCCAGTGCCAATTAAGTGTTGGCTAGTATCACGGTTGTGTCGTCAACCCAACGGTGCATTATACTTTTAAAGAACTTTGTTGATTTATTAAGCATTATTTTGAAAACAATTGCCCACTAAACACATTCGCAAGATGGGCTCTGCTTGGGAGTAGATAAGTACGATGATCGCGGGCTATAAAGAGTTCATATATTATTTCATTTAGCGTATCGGGAATTCTGAATTTCTCTAAACCCTATTTAACGATTCTTATAACTGTTTATACTGTCAAAAAAGTACCAGGAAAAGATCAATAATACACAAAATCTATGCATCCAAAAGGGAAACCTTTTTAACGTATGCATACATTGTGCGAAAAAAGAAAAGCTCCCATTTCAAGTTTGCTGGCTTTAAATTTACTTGTTCATCATCTAATCTTTATTTTTGTAAGTAAATACTAAAAATTAAATAAGGCTTCTTAGATGAGCATTTTCTAACTGATTATTTCTGAGAAGAAACACTGTAAGATATCTAAGGAGCTTTTATATTTCTAAGTAGATTATACGATCCTAGTGAATAAAACGATACTTAGAACTGTGTTTACTATACTCACAAATATAGTTCTAGACTAGTGGTTATGAGCTCAGAAATATTATATAAAAGATCCTTAAACACTAAAATAAAGAACTACGAGCACGTTGGTTCAAAGCTTTGTAACTTTGTTTTTTTTTTCAAAATATAATATTACTAAGATCCCTTACATAAATCTAAGACGAGGCTGAGGCGCTAATGAGCTACTGTTCCTCAACAAATACCCGATGAGCAAGAAGATTAATAGGGATTCGCAACAGAAGCAATATTTTTTTTGTAGCTCCAGCTGTATATAATGCCTATCTTTTGTCCGCAACTTAGTAATTTTTAGTAAACAATCTTCAAATTACTTATATTTGTCTACCCTTTTATAAAAAAAGATCGATTCCCCATACAAACTTCCCACTTTCTCGCCCTTTTAAGGGTTGATTTCCGGGATCAAAACTATCCTATGTCCTTCCCCGGGACTCAAACTATCTCCATACAACATTTATAATATAATTATATAATAATAAGAGAGTATACAAAATGGGACATGTACATTCCTTGCTCTTTCCATCTCATGTAACAATTTATTAAGTTTCTTAAAACACTGCTACTTGTTCCTAACTTCAGTGCAATCAAGATCACGTGTATTGTGGTATGGAAAATCTTCTGTGTAATTAATTGACGTGTATTTATGTCACAATTCTCATTTGAGTTTGTTTTGTAAACCAACGTTTGTTCAATATAGATACAGTATCTAATGTGAACTCGGTAAGTAGGTCGTACGTATTAGGTAAATTGTGATTAATTATGAAAATAATTATTAAATTAATATATTAGTGCTAAGCCACACGGGGTACAGTCTGTAAACATTAATCAATTGTACAACCCTAATTACTTATCTACTATTCATCAAGAGGTTATGTCATAAGTGCTATGATTTACTTTGAGAATTATAATGATAACCAGAATATTATTAAAGTAACCAGAATTTGAGAAAAAAAGAAAAACCAACTTCAAAAACTAAAAAGCAAAAAATAACTTCATACAGTTTTACCTTTTTTTTAGTTTTAAAGGTATGAAGTTGGTGCCAAGCCAAACGTAATAGTAAGTACACCCACCACGAGTGACCTTGAGCAGGGTGATTAAAACCACCACATCATCGGCACCGACTTCATACCTTTAAAACTAAAAAAAAGGTAAAACTGTATGAAGTTATTTTTTGCTTTTTAGTTTTTGAAGTTGGTTTTTCTTTTTTTTAAAAGTTAATTTATTTTATTCTTTTTAGTGTTGTATATATTAAACTTTTCATATCAGGTCAATCTAATAGCCTGAAAGAATACAACTATCGATCCATATATACTTATAATTATGAAAGATTTTCCCTTCAACTCCTAACCGTTGAGGAGTTGTACCTTCCATCATCAGATGATTACATGAGATGGTGATTTTCAGATGCAAATACTTGAACAGCTTTGGAGAATACATGTAAATGTAATAAATGCTTATAACTGAAAGAATTTTCTTTTAAATCTTAACTGTTGAGGAGTACTACCTTCCATCATCAGCTCATCAACCTCAAATGATGACAAATACTAGAACAATTTTAGTAAATATATTCAAAACGTGATAATTGCCTATAAAATTTGAGGGTTGCCCTCGATTTCCCTGGGATCCCATCATCAGATCGTGATGTGGTTACAATGGGACCATCTGTGAAGTATGCCCTTTTAAACAAAAAAAAAATTTTGCGAATCGATCCAGGCGTTTTGAAGTAATTCGTGAACATACATAAAAAGATTCCGACGAATTGAGAACCTCCTCCTTTTTGAAATCGGTTAAAAATATACATCTTTTTATCGCTTTTATTATTTTTTTTCCTTAAATCTATTTATGTACCTATGTGTTAAAAAGTAATTCTCATGTATTGGAACACTAGTATTTGCCAGGCTAATGATTCTTTGCACCATACGACCCTGGACAATGGTCCAGGGTCGTTTGGTGCAAAGCCGCTATTACCTAGTCAATGTACTGGGTTATAGCGACCAACTTCATGGCGCATTAGATAATTAATTATTCTCTTTCAGAATAATGCACAGAATAGTATTGAAACGATCGTCGTAACTGAAGTATAGACACTGACACAGTTAGTAAGAATGCAGTGATGTTTAACGCTGGTATTATTTGTCTAGTGGTGTGAACACAGGCGGGTGTGGGAGGCGGCCGCCGAGGGCGCGGGCGGGCGGCTGCGTGTGCGCCGATTAGACGTCTATTATTGTGCACTTTATATTTGCATCGTTTACTTCGGCAAGTATGCGCGGGAGCCGCACGCACCGCACCACGCCCGACTCTCACGTGCCGCTAAACAGCTGTTTACTGGTTAAATGAAAGGCAATCAACATGTTCTGAAACAAAACAAAACATGTGGTCAATAATGTTTTCAAAAAACGCCAAACAATTGTACACTCCAGGGAAGTTTCTGAAATACCTAAATGCTGTGACGAAGTTACACACCAGTGTTTGTGATTGTTGGACATGTGGCCACGGCATAATATTGTTCTAAGTAAGTTCTACCTTACTTGTTATGTACACAGTGGCTGGTGTTGGCACATGCCCGTGTAGATTGTTAACTAGTGGGCACTAGTAAAGCTAGCAGTACCTAACTCATACTTGATAGTTGGAGTACAAAGACACGGTTAGTCTAGTTATTCAAAAAGTCTACAGAAAAAAAATATCTATAGGGCTAATGAGACTTAACAACTAACGTCTCAAGGTCCCAAGGTTAGGAATAATTAATATCAATAGTCTTGCGAGCGTTTAGTCTATAGCGGCCGCTTATCACTAAGGAAGCCGTCTACTTGTTTACCGCCTCGATCATATTTTAGAAAATAATGTTGTAAAAAATCTGTAGGTAATTCTGTTAATGTCTGCGCGTCGCAGGCTGCATGGCCATGTGACAGTGTGAGCCGTAACGTGTGAAACACGCGTCGTCTGGCGGACGCGAGCGTTTCGACACATCGTCCGACAGCCAACAGAACAAGCGGACTACTTCTACAATACTTATCTCTCTAATATGATACATTAAATACTGATTCACGTTTCGTTCTGTCTGTCGATAAAATATGCGCAAAAATTATAATCTATATAAGTACAAGTCGACCAAAGGGAACGACTTGGTTTTGGCAACTAGCCTTGTCTAGACAAATCGCTATACGGCTTCTCGGGATAATGACATTACTTCGTTTTAAGTATCGGAATAACAACTAGGAGGGAAAGCTAGGGTATTCTAGCGCCTAGAATATACGTGTGAGGTCTAGAAGAGTTTGAAGCAGTCCTTGGGACACGTGGTGCCGTGGTAATGACACGCAAGCGGAGAGCACAATGTTTCTGTGACCTACATGATGCGACCATCGTGCCAAAACCGCTCAGAGCTGCACTAACTCAATTAGCAACTGTCAGTACTGCGCACGCGCCCCGAAACCAAACACTACTTTGTGGAATTCTACGTGAAGATACCTAATGACAGGGGCTATTGAACGGTGAAACCCTAGCCCTCAAGTCAAATTCACATACCATACTTGAGATCTGATACATCAATCTCCATACTCTCCACGACTGACGTATAAGTGATTGGATTGTGAACTGTACGCTTATTATGTATTAAAATAAATATTCTTAGCTTATAACGAGACTATTTAGTAACGTAAAGTATTGTCCAAAATATAAGATATATATTTAGATTAGCATTAAAGCGTCAAACACGTTCAAAAGCAACGGTTATGGTAGGTTTTGGTCGTTGGAATTTTGCTTATCAATATTCCGAGGCGAACCCTCATCATCGCGAATTCTTGGGATCGGTGCGGGCGTCTGTAGTGGCGTGGCGTGAATACATGTGCATCTGTTCGCATTCTATCCACGGCTCCACGTAGCAATTCCGCCGCCACTGGCGTTGCAGCCCGCGCCTCGGTGCTTCGACCGCGGTATTTTAGCATCCATCGCGGAGTTAAGATTATGGAGTAATTTCACGCCTCGCTTGTTTCGAGCCAGAACAAATCATGACCGCTACTATTAGAGTTGTTTGTTAACTATCTATTGGCCCCATCAAAGTTGCCACTACGAATAAACTAGCTGTGTGCCGCAGTGTGACCCGCATAAATCTCGTTTTTACCCAATCCTGTGGGTATATCCCTCGACCCTTTCTTAGCAGATGCTTACTCTATAAGGAACTTTAATGGCAAATTTCAACTGATTAAACTTTATATGTAGTTGCTGACGTTTAGAGATAAATGAGCACTCTGAATTGAAATTACATTTATTAGTGAATATAAATTTTATATTTATCTGATCGAATTCGTTCCTGATGAAGTCATAGCCACATACAATAATAATAATAGCTACAAAAAGACAAATGGCATGAAAAATAGCAGCAATAAGAGAGCAATAGGAATATTTGGCATAGAACATTTTGTCCTGCTTTGTGACACAGAGAAGAAATACACTTTTATAGGACATAGCTGATGTAGTTTTGACGTAAAAAACGACTTGAAAAACTGAAGATTCTTTTTTCTATTGTAATTATTATTAATATAAATAATGTAAAAGCTGAAAAACAAAAAAAATATAGCCAGAAAGAAAAATATATCTTTTGAGCCAGCTATACTTATCGATTTTAGGAGTATTACTGATTCACGTTTCGATCAAAGAATATATTTTTCTTTCTAGCTATATTTTTCTCTACTGTAATATCGTCGGATCAAACTCGCGGTGGTCCCACGGCACGACACGATACGACACGACACGTTCCTCACTAGCTTACATTATAATACAAACAAGATTCGTGTCTCTTGTGTCATCATACTTTATGTTCAAATTTTCCACTACATGATACATTAAACTATCTATTGCCCGCGTCTTCACTCGCCTGGACCTAAGATATTACTAAATTCGATTAGCCTAGAGATTAGATTATTGTAAGGTTTTTGCACTGTTAAAATTTGTGTTTACAAGCGTAACCAGGGCAACATTTTAAATCTTTCAAATATTGTTTAAAACATACTATAATATCTATCTTAATAGGTAAATCATTCAATTCAAAATCTAAATATTTTTGTAGACAGTATTTTCTTTCTAATCTTCAAGTGTACCTTTAATGATGAAGCTGATTCCTGTTATATGTGATGTATGTGGTCATCTTGACCGCTTATTGTTGATTATATTATCTGAGCGTCTGTCAACCTGCGCGTGCGTGCGCTGTCTTTGGCATCGTTGCTAGGTGGAAGCTGCTCTTTGTCAAGCGACTATTTTAAAACCGCCGACATATATTTTAAGGCTGTCAATGTTGAAGTTTCCGCTGTCCGTCGTCAGTTCAGCTGACAACACCGACCGTCGCATGGAATATTGTGATAAATCCGTAGATTCATTCTCACATTGACGGCCGGGCTATTTCTGGGCGGCACTTTATTTTATCATAATAATAAATTTGTGCGAATGTCATAAAACTGCGCTTTGAAGTGCTACTGTTTCGCGCTTTGAAGTGCTACTGTTTCCTATCCTTTTGCGAATATAATGCATACCTACAGCGGGATGATGAATTAGATAATTTAACTGAATTGAGTCACAGCCGGAGAAACATGAACGTTACTGGATAATATAATGTGCTATTTGACACAATTAGCGTAAATGTTAGACGTTATCAAGCGATTACTATACAGTTACCTACGTGTGTTTGTCAACTGGCGTAGATACACAGTGACGTAGAAGTTTGTGTGTCCGGATATGGCCAAATCACAATGCGGCCGGGCGCAGTCTTGAGTGTAACAACAGTGCAATTTTAATTTATTATTTTGTACATACCCGCTCTTTAGTGCCATCCTGTTTACACGTCGCCCGCCGCGCGCCCGTAAACTCGCCGAGTACCTACATAAACACGCGCGCGTGACGTCACCACCGTACGTTTTGAGCACGCGTTACGATCGGCTTCCTACGTGTCGAAGGTTTGAATCCCGTACGAAACAAATATTTGTACAGGAGATAGATGATCCGTGTCTGAGCGTTTGTATATCAAATGGTGTGTTTGCAAGTGCACCCATGATACATGATGTAATCTTAGTGTCGAGTGACGGATCAATGAACGCATCGAAATGCCGTCGAGGCGTGCGTCATACATAAACGATATAATATGTGCTCAGTTGTAAGACTGTCCATTAACGGATGACGAGACGCGATGCGGGGCGATGCTTGTTGATGGATGGGGTGCGTCGTGCCGCGGCTGCGTCGCACTGCGGCGCTCCGACTCTGCCATTTGAAGGCACCGTCGCCAGTAATCCCTAGCACAAAATCTTATCACCCAACTACTACTACGTGTTTACTCTGCATTACTGTTGAACTTAATGTTTTCTCTTGTTTACTTCCTACTTTGCGGATAACGCTATATGGGTCGTATATTACTTTATTTAGATAATTTATTTAAATAAATTATTAACATAATATTACTATAGGTACATCATTCCTTCTAGGATAGATTTGTTTGTAAAGCAATATGTAATACTTAGGCTAACAAAAAACGAATGCAGATAGGTCTGTATAAAGTACAGTGGCTCTGATATTCATACAACGCGGACCTTCCAAAACAGCTGTTGGTGCTCATGGATGTGTCGTCATATTATGTAAAACATACTCCGGAAATTATTCCGGAAAATATTCATTAGAATATGACACTCTGAATATAAAGCAAAATCGATGAAATGATTAGTGAATCGCACGTTTAAACAACTTAGAAATTAGAAGTAAATTTGAAAGAAGGTAAAAAGTGCGTTAAACTAAACGAAATTGAACGAAATTGAAAGAAAACACGTACGTTACCGAAGTTGAGCAAAAGAAAGAAAGAAAATAAACTTTTTATTTCGGTCTCGGAAATGTGTTGCTATAACGCCATTTGACTCTCGGACGGGTCGATAGCTACACTGAGCTGTGGCGGTAAGTCGCACACGAATCGGCCTGCGTTCTGGAACGCTGGGCTGGAACGCAAACCAAGACCGCGCGGTCTACTGACGTTACTACGTCGTTAATGTAACTTTGTCAATATTTCCATATTTAAACAATAAAATTTCCAGAAAACTATAGAACAGGCTGTTAAACTCAAGGCAACAAGTCTTGTGTTCTAGTGTTGCCAATAATTTTAGAGCAAAGGTTTAAATTAATCGGATTTTTGGTTTCCAAAAGAGGACAATCGCAATATGTTCTAAGAAACAAACTTTTAAGATGAGTGAGATTGTTTGAGACAATAACGAAAGTAAAAATAACAACTTACAGACATATTCAATTTTCTTGACAAAACATCGAAAAGAGTTGGTAAAAACTAAGGAAGTTACTGAAATATTGGGAAATGTGGTGCCCCGATGAGGGATGTTTCGGGACGTGTCACTTGACCCCTGAAAGAGGGATGTCCCACGCTAAACGAAAAGCCTCTCAACACTACACTGCTGTACTGCGTATCAATAAGAGAAAATTTATTATTATTCATAAGATAAAAATATTAAATGAATAACAGTGAGAATTTCAATAGTGACATTATACGCTGCCTGGTATTCCGACTGAAATCGGTGTTCATAACAGAGGGGTGGCTTAGTTATAACAATACTAATCAATATAGCTGCAAGGTTATATACGCCTGCCGTCTTTCAGACTATAGATCGGTAACTATTCTTAACATATCGTGTCACCGCGAGAACGTCGTTCCATATTTTAGATTTTATACTACATTTAATGGTAATCAGAAACCTAAAAAGCCAGATGACAGGTTTGTAGGTAGGATGATTGCAATTGGTTCATGTTCAATAAGTGAGGTCCAGGCGCACGAGGGTAGGCGGTAAGCCGACCTCAAGATAGCTAGACGTTATAGTGGTTAATAATGGTGGGTAATAAGTGGTGGTGCCTTATAATAAGGATGAGGATATCATTCTGTGTGGTGTGATACCATCAACCCATTTACAGTCCCATTGCTAGACACGGGTCTGGCGTTTTATAGGGATTAAACTTTAGCTTACCACGCTAGTGCAGATTGGCAGACTTCATATACCATCGAGAAATCTCTCAGGTATACAGGTATCCAGTTAGTGGTGCGTGCCTTGTGTTTTTGACCTAATTTCTGTGACTTCAGTCTATTGTTTACACCTCTAGGCTATCACAGCTTCAGATGCTTCACATACAATATTAAAAATTAGCTGTATTTGAGTCGTTTCAAAGTGGAAACTGATATAGTTGTAAAGGCTCAAATGATAATTATCGATGCTAATAATGTAAGGCGTGAACCTCTTTCAGGATGGGCCTTAGCTTGATGAGCCAGTGAGGGGTATTGTCTCATTGTGACGAGCACGATTTAGGTCGCGTGCGGTGTGGCGAGGGCCCCCACCACCCCCCGGGGTCTTGCGGTACGCGCCCAACACGAGCCAATTTCGAACCAATCGTATTTTATGCCTAATTCATTCGACATTTACTTTACTTTATATTTTTAAAGTTTAAGCGATTTGACAAATGGTTTCTACATTATGGACTTATGGAGTAAAAAATACAAATACAAATTGCCACATTGATTAATGAAGTAATTAGCTGTTGAGGTTCTAGTTTCGGTACTCAGGTCGAACAGTGTTATTGTGTTTGTTCTATGAATATGTCAGCACCACGGAGTTTTCATCTGTTCCTAATAGATTCGCCTTCCATTATTTAGAGGCAATAAAATACCAGCGAATAATTGTAGGTATACACTGTTGTGTAAGCCTAGTGGTGTGACCGTGTGATCAATGGACTGGGAAAGTCAATGTTCTCGAGTTCAAACCCATGGCACGCACCCACTGACGTTTCGGAAGTTATGTTACCCAAAACGGTGAAGGACGAAAAAAAACGTCGTGAGGAAACCTGCATGCTTCTCTCTTCTCTTCAGATTTTCTCTTTTTTCTCGTATTAGGCTAGCGTGGTAGACTATAGCCTAATCTTTCGCAAATGAGAAGTGACCAAAATTATAATTCAATTTAATTCTAAAGAGAACTATAATAGTATATATATTTATGTAAGTAACATACAGGCTGTTGATTACATTTGTATGTATTCTGAGTATAGGAAATAAACCCACACTGCAATATTGATTTTATATACCAACGCAAATATGTATTGAACTAAAACTACAAACGAATCTGAAATGTGGTGTAAATACCGCGATGAAATCCGGAAAAAGAAATTTCATTTCCTATTCAACGCAAAATTAAACATGAAATGTTAAATGAATGTCGTATTTACACAGTAATGTAACTAAACGGACTATGTGATGAGTAATGTATGCGTTTGTCAGTCTTCCTCATATTAATTTGAAACGAGTAACATGATAGGTACGAGGCTCATATTTTACTTTGACCCGAGTTTGCTGTTGAGTTCTACAGGTCATTACGCTGTTGTTTTTATTTTCTGAACCTTTGTTGCTGTATTTGGTACTGCTCAAAGGTATTTATAATACCAAAACTTTACGGATAAATGTTAAAGTAAATTTATTTCATCATCATCATCATCAACCCATTATTGTCCCACTGCTGGGCACGGGTCTCCTCTCAATTGAGAGGGATTAGGCTATAGTCCACCACGCTAGCCTACTGCGGGTTGGCAGACTACACATGCCATCGAGAATTCTCTCAAGCATGCAGGTTTCCTCACGATGTTTTCCTTCACCGTTTGAGCATGTGATAATACGCACATAACTTCCGAAAAGTCAGTGGTGCGTGCCTTGGGTTCGAACTCGAGACCTCTGACATCTCAGTCCACTGGTCACACCGCTAGGCTACCACAGCTCTCTAGGCTACCACAGCTTTCATATTTTACTTAAATTGAAAACTGACATGTTTTATAATTATCTAAGCAACATCACAGCGGAATATAAAGTACTACCGGGTAACGCTCCACCGTGTATGAAAATACATATAATCACCACAAAAAATCGTCGGGTCTGCTCAACATCAACGTACTGAGATGGCTTTAAGCGTTGCCGACGTTGCCGCGTTAGGTCTCATATGTTTCGGTTAACGGGACACTAACTGCTGGCTAGGGTTGGCGAGCTCTACGGGCGGGCAGGCCTGGCTAAACGATTCACAGACTTAATTGTATTAGGAGAAGGCTTAGTTCAGCCCCACGTATGTATCGCGAGGCTCTATGCCCTCTCCCTGCCTCATATTATGCTAATATTGGGCCTGATTTAAATATTCGTGTGTAGGTGAATGGCTGTTTTTATTGTCTTTTTTATTCTATATTTGGCAATATGTCTGTGGAGCTGGGACGTCCGTGTGTCGCCACTACGTCCATGTACACACATACATACACGCATGTTTTTACCGTATTGACTTCTCAACTGGGAGAGGTCTTGCAAGGGCTTTTCGAAGGGCTCCGTAGACTAAATCGCCCATTCTCACTTATTATAGCATAAATGCTAATCAAACATATTTTCAAAACTTACGATATTAATTAGGTACCTATGTACCACCCATTACATATTTTGTATGATTAATTCCTTGCATGATATAAAAGCTAAAATTACCATTAAGTACACTACTGTGAGGGTATATGTACCTATATTATAAACGTATGTACTACTTAGTACTTACTATTGAATTATTTTCAACCTAATTAACACATATTCTGTTTGCTTTCAGGTGAGCCTCAATTTTACTTACTTATGGCAGTGACTTAGGTAAGTGCTGATGTCCTATGAAGAGTCTTAAAAGTTTTGATGAAGTGTCACATAATAGTAATCTTAAAGTCTAAAATGTCATATGATACCGCATAGATTCATAAGAAAAAATGCTCGAAATGTCATATGAACCTCGTCGGTTCATAAGTGCCCGGTCGCCATTGGTCGTAGATTTCGTGAACATTTACGGCGTTTTAGGTATTCGGAGGCCGCCGGTCAAAGGGTTTATTTTCTTCTTATCATCTTCAGTATGTAGTTTGAAAACACTTTTATGACAAAATCTGTCATAAAAGTAAAAATTGGTCTAATATCTTATGTTAGACCAATTTTTACTACCTAATGCTACGTTTTTAAATGCATTATTGAATTAGTGACATATCGCGGTCTTGTGATCAGCATACGCGCATACCGTACTTAATAGATTCGAATCTTAAGAATCATATTATTTTCAATGATGGATTAAAAATATAGAATATTATGAATTAATTGTCTATAAATGAATACTCATTGGTCTAAAATGCGACTGCTGAACAAGAGGCCTTAGGTTCGATTTTAAGATCAACCAGTGTCGTTATTGGATTACTTACTGCGCACAAAAAACTACGAGAATTTTATAGAAAATTAAATTCTTGTCGTTTTTTGTGCGCAATTAAAACATACCGGCGGAATATGGATGTAGGTACATTAGGACATCTCCGCTTAACCCTTCGAGGATGACAGCCGTGATGGTATGTTATATTATGATCTTATTAATCAAATTGAAAAAGACGCTACATAACAGTAAACAAAACAGAATTTATGATTTTGTTCGTAAATATAATAATAATAATGATTTATTGGATAAAAGAAATGATTGTAGTTACAGTTGTTATACAAAATAGGTAATACAATTTTATATTAATAGACAACAATCTAGTGGATGAGGTTCTGTCACCCTTGATAGGTTAGATATTAACCTATCAAGCTATCAAAGAATATAAGTAGAGGTTTAGCGATAGTAATACCACCAACGGGACCGCCGCGGGCCGTGCTGGGTTGTGTAGAACTAGGTATTTCACGATTCAACGAGTGATGCAAAACTCGCCTAACAATCTATACTAATATTATAAATGCGAAAGTCTGCCTATCTGTCTGTCTGTGGAAATTTTGTATGGAGTTAGATTGAGTCCAGGTGCAAAAGATGCGATGGTTTTCGTCCCCTATCATTCCCTAAAAAGGCGAAAAGAAAGGTGTACGGTAACGATAATGTCTTAAAATTAGTGGAAATAAATAGACAGTCACAGATATGCAAGACTCTTCAAGAGAAAAAATAAAATAAATATACCGGTGGCATAAACAGATAAAAACGTGTTGTTTGGGGGTCGGTTCCGCCGCTTCTTCTTGCCAGCAAAAACAATAAGAAGCTGTAAGGGGCGGGCATTTTTGGGGGCTGTCTTCATTGTTAACGATCAAAAAGAGCCAATTAAATTTGGCCTACTTTGAATAAATTATTGGTACTTTAGTTTGGTATTGAGGTGCTCCACTTGCCAATCATTTTATCTTTTTTTAAATGGACTGCTTTTGCTTAGGGTGTCACAAATAGAAAATATATCTCAGCATTATAAGTATTGTAAGCAAGCGATTGACGAAAGGAATAATTTATAAGGCCGGTAGGATACGCAGGTAGTGGGAGCCCCAGCAGGACAAACACCGATCTAATTGGTTTACTCCTTCAAAAAGGTCAGGTGGCAGTACTGGTAACCAGTGCAAATACATGACAAGATCGTAACGCAAGGTGTTCTGTAGTTTCTGCCCCAATCATGGGAAAAGGGCGTGAGTGTATGCATGCAACATAAGTACCTAAGCGATCGCAGTGTTTATAGATTTAAACTTAAACGTAAAAATAAATAATAGGTAACGTACGTATACGTACCTACCAGTTTCAAAGAGAAATAATTTTCTTGATGTCTTTATATTTAGGTACTTTACAACTTCAACTAACCAACATAAATGAGTGTTCCCGTTTTGATGAGATTAGAGGTCTGACTACCTTCTCACTTCGTTCAGCCATTGGGTAACATAATGTTGCAATAAAATTACGCATACTTAACAATCCATATGTAAAAGCACAGTTGGTGTAGTGGCCGATCAGCTTCTGGCGCCGTGTGCCGCGGGTTTGATACCCGCAAGGAATAAATTTGGAACGTATCGCATACATGTAGACGTTTCGGGTCTGTATTTATGAATGTTAGTGTTTGTAAAAGCACCCACAATACAGGACAAAACCCTATTACGGTTGTTTTTCAATATCAGTAGGTATAATAATAACAAATAAAATTCCAATGTTTATTTTTAAATACATATTTAAATGTGATATTCAGACATAAGATGAATTTCTGACATAATTGTTGTTTCCGCAAAACACAAAGAATATAGGTTTTATTTTTTTAATTTTGTATTCAACAGCGAATATTTATTCTTAAACTGATACTCAGAATAAATATTGCAGTTTAGTGAATTTATCGTTTATAAAAGCGTAATCCTTTTGAACGAAGAATGTAGAAACCAAAATAATGCTCAAAAGTATTTTTGTTGTGGTGAAAATGGTTGAGCATATTGTAATGCTTTGCATAATAATTTACGGCACGGTATCAAGGCCACTGTGTTGTTACTGGTGTTTATATTCCCATGCACTTTTACCTAGAGAAATAACGTACGGTACGGAGTGGCCTCCAAGGCGGTCTAATAATAACTCCAGCCGTCGCCATTGCTAGCCCATGGTACGGATATACAATTCTACGGTGGCTTCTTAAAAAAGGGGCTTGTGGCTAAAAAAACGGCCACATTTCATCGATAATGCGAGATTAAGCTATGCATCTCGCGTTCATTCTGTGAAAGATAGAAATAACATTTATTCAGGCTGATGGTGGCTACATATTTGATAACAATTTTATAAGCAAAGCAATCGATTACTAGGAATGTGTGCCCCACGACTGCGCTGAAATGGTTTTGGTTCTGCATATTATGCCAGATGCCAGACAGATTGCCTGGCACTGGTTTTCAACCAGGCCTGCGTGACTCAAGGGTGACAAACCAGTTCACATAAAATTGCTATAGATAGGTCATCCTAAACACATTCATGTTTTGGAAAGCTTGGACCGGGCCGAAACTGAAAGCCGCTTTTACAGGGTTTTTGCTCAGTAATCGAATTGCGGAAGTCTGATCACAGTCGCTTTGTGTATTAACCTAACCTAACCTAACCTAATTGGTCAATTTTTTATGTTACTCGGTACGGGTAACTATTTAATCTTGTGAAGAATTCTTGTCAATAACTAATAAAATTGATAAGTTAGATCCTACCGAAGCTTCATCTTGTACTGTGACTGTGAAGCTAAAGCCTTCAGTTCAATCTCAAGGCTGACTTTTCAAGACTGATTTTTCAAAGTTACGTGCGTATGTATCACATGTTTAAACGGCGAAGGAAAATATCGTGAGGAAATCTGTATGACAGATATTTTCTCAATAGCGCGTAAAATATGCCAACTCCTAACGGGCTGAAATATAACTCACCGCTAGACGTCCACTGCCTGACATGGGTCTCCCCAAAGATCGCCACCCGCGTCCAGTGGATTCCAACGACCTTCACTCGGCCGTCAGTCCACCTTGCTGGGGGCCTACCCACGCTGCGTCTAATATAGCCATATCCCATTTAAATGATAGCAGACCCGTAACCAGCACTGACCAGACTCTTGTTTTTAACATTTATACCTGAAGGTATGACCTAGGGATAGACACAATAAAAAAATAAAGATTAATAAAGAATTTAAAAAAAAGTTAATAAATATATTACTAACACAGCCGGCCTAGTGACATTTACTTTGGTGAACTGAATTTAACTCCTATAATAGATTAATAACATTTTTAGTCTGTGACATATTGTAGCTCATAAAAAATGGTAGAATTTATAAAAAGGTCGTGGCTCGCCCGCAAGACATTAATAGCCCATCAATAAAATTTCACGTTAGAAATGTATCCAATAATCGCTACCCTTTTTCACTTTAAAAAAATATGAAAACTATAGAGCCATACCTACCCTTAGCATTTTATGTTTCACGTGGTTCACGAGGTGAATTAGTTTCGAGTAAATAAGCGCTAAGGGGGGGCCACCTTGCCCGTAGGTTTGATTTTATAATAGTATAGGTTATAAATATGATATATCTGTCTACCGCCTTACAATGAAGTAGGGATAATCTTGACTTGTTTTAGCAACGCAGATGAATCTTATTTAGTTCTCTTGTACGCAAAAAAAAATCGCAAGAAAAAATATGAAATGGATCCTTAAAATTTCGATAAAGACAATGAGCCAGTTACTGACTTATCGGAACCCTAAATAAACCTAGAAAAAAAATACCGACAACACTGCTGGATCCGAGTTTAAATAATAACGATAAACACCCTTGCTTCGGACGACAACAAGTCGGGGCTTGCACAAACATTCGAGAAACCAGATACTTGTGAGACGTCTGCTCATTCAACATCACGCCTGTAACTTATAACCGACAGCACCGACAGTTTGCCTATGTCTATGTGATGTTGTAGAACAGTTTTTGCTTGTATCGCATCCTTCATAATCTGGCTTTGCAGATGCAGGTTGGCAAACACCTCGCGTCCGATTATCCTTATAATGCTAAAAATGCTCTCTTTCAGCTTCGAATTCAAGACCTATGACTGTCTTATCATAACGTTATCACGGTTTCAAATAACGCACGATACCTGATAACTAAGTGAGACAAATATAAAATTACGCATTACGCAGGTCGTACATTCGAGCGTCTCAATCAAATCGGTGTTATCTCTTGTGTGTGGAGTCTTACACAAGTAGGTATGTTCCGCATTTGATAAAATATTCATATGCGTTGAGTTAGGTACTTTGTTTTGTCGTAAAAAATGTGAATTGTCATTGTGTGTGGTTTATAGATTATTCACTTGATTGGAATCACCTAAAATATTGAGAAACAATTTGATTTTCCTACGGGACTGTACCATGGTGAGTTCTGATGAAGTAAGAGGGGGATAGCGCTTTACAGGTTAAATAGCGCCATCTCTATCCTTCAGCCTTGTTGGTACAGGCAATAGTATTGCGAGTGTCCAATCACTTAGGAAGATAGCACTTGTTTACGTCACTAAGATGACAAATTTGCATACGCCCCGCTTGACGGCAAACATCATGTGAAGTCTAGTGAGGCTATATAAGTAAGGCGTATTTATTGGTCTGGCATTGTCACTGTTTCAGTACCCAAATGACTGGGAAATCGAATGCCAGTAATTTCAAGCTGGTACAAAATATCGATAGCATATTACTGCTTAGCGGTTGAATATTTTCAATGGTATTACTCTAGAAGAACTAAGCTTCTGCTCTAAAAATGTTTATTTTTCTTTTATGCGTAATATAAAGATGTATTTTTTAATCTAACTGCTTATCATCTTCAGTCTTTAAAACAATTATAACAAAAACAGAAAGAAAACTAAAAATATTTGTATGTAATAAATATGGGCAGATAATTATTTCGATAAAGTTAGGAGTAAACTTTATTCATTAATATGTTTTAAGTTCGTAAATCCTTTCAAACAGCCAGCTCGTATTATCCTTGGCAGAATAATTACCTGGCAACGCTTAACGATCACACCCTTTATAAGTACGTACGTGACGAACGATTTATTAATATACATATGTACGTATTTAATTAATAATACATACATACATAAACACATATATTATGAAGAAACCCTTCTCAGCTTTTTCAGACAGGTAGCCTAGTATGTTTCTAACAAATTATTCTACCGTAAGATTACACAATGGTTTATTGATTATCTTGAGTAAATAATAAGCACTATAAGTAAACGATCGATTTTTATTTCTATCGTCATATCATACCAAACGATAGACGTCCCCTCTTGGACATAGGCCTCTCACAAGGATTTTCACGACGACCATTCCTACGCCACCCGCATTTACTTATAATAAATTTCAGTGACCTTTACCAGGTCGTCTGTCCACCTTGTCCGTGGCCTATGAATTTGTACCAGCTTTTACAAAACTCATTTTATTTTCCCGAATTCAGTATTGAATAAATAATGGGCCATTCGTTGTGGAGATTGAAAAAATCAATCGTATTGTGTACGAACATTTCTATTAAACTCACACAGTACAAAACTGTATTTAAAAATATTTTTTTATAGGATACCTAGAAAGGTATCGGTATTTATTTATCAATACAAAGTCGATTTTCGGAAATTTGATGACAGGCATTGTGTAAAATACTGAATAATTGGCTATTCGTATATGAGCTCCTTTATGTTAGGTCTAGTTCTCGAAGTAGACCTAACATTTGACACATAGTTCAACAACAATAATGTTCTAATAATGTAATATGTAAAACCTTTGACATGGAGCATGAAGCTACATTTTATTTTATTGTTTTATATTAGAGAAAATATTTTTTTAAGCACGTTAGCTCGTTACTGCATTGGCGTTGTAAGGTGGAAGGACCCCCCCCCTTCCCTTTTACATGAATATGAGCATGGCTTACGGTCCCAGCGTCGTATTTATAACCCCCGTACAGTACTGCGTCAGCTACTCGTCGGCTGCTGACAGCCATGCTACACGATACCGTCTGTCCGCGACATCGTCTTCAAACGTCCGACACGCGGTATTATCAGCATTAAATGATATACAGTATTATGTCAATGAACATAATGTTCGTCGTGTTTAGTCACTCCAACTCATTTGTTTTGAATAATAATTGTAAGCGGTTCACACGGGCGTGGCGTGTCGTGTGCGCTGTACCTACTCGATATCAAGTCAGTCAGTTTGCCAGTGGGACAATTTAAGTTGTGCTTAAATTGTCATTAGCTACATTATGCTTATCGGGCATCGGTAGTACGGTCAATATAATAACATTTTTACAACCGCTGGCGTTGCGGTCGCAAAGAATACGTTTATGTAGTTCGTCCGGCAGCGTTGCTCTATTTGTGACTGCCACTCTAGATACGATTCCGTTGTGCGCCGAATGCCGAGGGCCGAGCGCCGAGCGCCGAGGAAAAATAGGCCGACAATCATCCAAACGGGCCGTTCTCCACGTATTTTTTATGTGGCATTTTGGCGGTGGGCCAGTCATGTCTCAACTGATTGATTTTACTAAGACGTATCACCAATACAGTTATTGCATAGTTCAGTTTGTTGTTGCCGCGTGTCACGTGCATCGACGCGGACGACGCGGACGGCACGGTGTCGGCGCCGACAGCCAGGAGCGCGGCGTGTGCGCAACTTGCTGGTGACAATGATGGCAACACCACGTGTATACTGAATTGAGATACAACACTAGTCTACGTTCATTGATATGTCAGAAGTTGGCTGAATGCGTGCCTCTACCTATCAACAGCACGACGTGTTATAATAATTACCAATTAATTTTAAGCATTGTAATAGATTTGACAATATAAACTCGCATTATTTGATGGTAATAATATCTATTATATTATTTCGTTGTACCCATAAATAACTGTGGACTAGTTGTAATTAGGTAGATAGGTATAATTTAGCTTCAGACTCTTTAGTTGATTCGAGGCGTACCTATATGTTTTAGGAAATGGACATTAATTATACTAATGTTTGTTTTCAAATCTCGCTGTGTTTGACAACCTCGGGCCATTAGTCGAATAATGACAAACACTTCATTCAATCTTTGCAATTCTGAATTATAGTAAAATATTACTTTAATTCAGTATTGCAAATAAAAAAAGGTACCTCTACAATACGGGTTATTCTTATTCCAGTGTACATTTAGCCTAAGACATCAATCTAAATTAAATAAAAGAAAAAATCATTTTGGCTGATCTGGGAATCGGAAGCAACACATCGCGCTTGGCCAAAGAAGCCTAATAACACAATTAATGCGATTTTTTAAATTATAATCGTAAGTATTATAATATCTGTTCTATAATATCTCTATCAGATTTTTGTCGATTGATGATTTACTGGTGATAAATATAAAATCAAAACGATAAAAAAAATGTATCGTTTAGCCCTAGAAACACGATAAAGAAGCATCAATTCCCAAGTCAAGCAATATTTTAGGATAATGTATGCACTTCTCAATACGCGCTCGGCGTATGGAATACTGCCCGGATAATGCCAATTGCCCTATTGCTTATTATTTAATATTTTCTAGAGCAAAAATGAACAATAAAAAAATCTTTCAACTCGGTTCATAAACAACAAATATATATACGCGACATACATTCTTTATATTTGAAGTCTGTGAAATTTGGACGGACTAAATGTGGAGACAGACAAACGTACACTTGTTCTCCTATTTATTACAATAGTGTGAATCTTTAAATAAAGTCATGAGACTTCAGTTTGAAAACTGACATACTTTCTATTTCCTTTGACACATAAGTATTTACACATAGCTAATCGTATATTGAGTATTTCACAAAAAGTTCAAGAGTTTTAAAACAAAACAAACATGCGGGGCAGTCTTTGGATACTGCCGATAGAACTGAAAACGCACTGAGGTATAATAATATTCCTGGATATTATGACACAGCACCATCTAGTTTTGTGGTAAGCAATGAGGCTTGTGTTACGGATACTAAATGGTTGATATACTTACATATATACTTTTTTTTGTTGTAAATACATACATATTATACATAGATACATACATCCATGACTCGGATACAAATGTTCATGATCATCACACAAATATTTGTCCCTACCGGGATTCGAACCCGGGACCCATAGCACAGAAGGCAGTGTTAACTACCGCTGGACTAATTGGGCCGTATATCTACGTACATATACTTATACGTATAACACATGAGAAGCGAGCGGTGATGATGCGCGAGTTTCACGATTCTTGTGCACCCAAAAATTGCTCAACGCGTGTAAAGAAGCTTTCACTTGAAAAAGATTGCAAATTCTATATTACCGTCGGAATTCTACCCTACGAACGATATGGTCGAGTATGGGCGACAAATGAAACGCGTTCTTTTTCGTTCGTCGTTCCGTGCCGACGACTGTAGTTGTGAGCGAATTTTGTTTGACGGCTACTGTTGGACCGTGGCGTTCAAAGGTGTCAATCGAACTGTAAAGAGCGCTGCGCTACAAGTGACCATTCATGGTATCAGTTTTAAGTATCTCGCTGTTAGGCCAAACCTTGCAGGACACGATTCCGAGTTGTCATACAATACTCCATACTTACTATGACAACCGTTAATGTATAAAGAAATTCATTTATTTTATACCACGGAGGTTGCAATCAATCTTACAGCTGATGGGTGTTCACAGCACCAGAGGTATCGTCCGCGCGTTGTCAACCTGGTAAAAGAAAAAGGAAAAGATGGGGAACCAAAAACTAGGTGCGGGAGTCCGTCTCGCACTCAAAAATATTTAGAATGTAGGTACTTCTAAATATTTTTACACATACGTTTTCTATGTAGAGTATCGTATTCCATTTGCAATCACAAATCCTCACTTAGACAACAGACATACCCGTAACTACTAGTAAGCCATAAAAATAATAGTTCATCCCGTCAAATCAAATCGTATAGTCCATTCGATCTCTCAACATTTAATGATTAATAAATTGATGTTTCGTAATCAATTTATGAGTTTATTAGTGAATTATACGTGAATGAACTCATAAAGCTTGGGCATAGTAAACTTGGTAATGCCGCAATGTAGGCGACTTCCGCGCTTCTACCGCACCATTCACACACGCGCGTACGTCGTGTTGTGATCACCACGCGCACGCGCACCCGACGCGACGGTCTTTATAATAAAAATAAAAAGCTGGCGACGTCGACAGCTGGAGTTTTAAAATAATACCCGTGAAAGTTTCCTTTTACCCTTTTGATTTCTGCCGCGTCGTCGATGTCATGTCTGCCGCTAATGATTTTTATAAACACCGCGCTGCGCAGTTTTCGTGCGAGGTCTTCTCAACCAACCACAACCAACCACGGAACGACATCTCAAGCGGGAAATATCAATGCTTTCGATATATTTATCAATTCACATTGTGAAGGAGACGCGCTCATAATTGCGTTATTGAAATAGAGTATGTTTGTGCGAATGCTGTCGGTTACAACCGGGAATCCATTTATTACAGCGATCCTAGTTTCTATTTCTGTTTCCTTGAGCTGAATGTCTGTATGTTTAGTTCAGCGATTATACGAGTTGCAAAGATATAAACAGGGATTATTATTAGCGAGCTTATTATTTTGCAGTTTATTGATGTTATGGCGTTCTATTGCCCCTATTGAGAGTAGTCTGCGTCTCCAGTGGTTACTGAGTGCAGTCTTGGCTTCTAGTCTTTTGGGTTTTCAGTGTATGCTCAGAATTTAATTTTGGACAAAATACTGGTGCAGGAAAAAATACATATAATATTAATAATATTCCTGGACATCATGACACAGTGCCATCTAGTTCCGTGGTAAAAAATGAGAGTTGTGTTACGGATACTAGATGGTTGATATACTACATACATACTTTTTTTGTTATTACATATATATTATACATAAATACATCCATGACTCGGATGCAAATGCTTATGCTCATCACACAAACATTTGTCCCTACCGAGATTCGAAACCGGGACCCATAGCACAGAAGTCAGTGTAAACTACCGCTGGACTAATTGGGTCGTCATAATTATATTACCTACGTGTAAAATGGGGTTAATAATTATAAAAAAAAACATGAAGAGTTAATATAGTTGTAAAACTTCTGGACACTCATTACTCTATGGAATAGTAGTCAATCCACCTAGTTTTGCAGGGGTACTCATGTGGTGCCGCTTTCACGTTCGCCAAAAACATTTCCTTTCCCGACGAATACAAATAATTTTATTTCTATTCAGAGTTTAAGTTTGTGATTGCATTTCAATAATTGAATAGAATACTGAAGAGTTTCATGCTTCGTCCTTTAAAAGGGTCAATCGTAGAAGTTTCAACCCCTATTTTACGCTCTTAGAGGTAAAATCGTCAAAAACACTGGAATATATCAAATTATAAATCTATTTGTTACCAAAAGCCTGTGTAAGAACTATGTTTCAAATGTCTTATTATGAAAAAGATTGGCTTTCATATAACTGTTCATACCTTATTTTATCTCTTTGAGAGTCAAAGTAAGCGCAAAGTAAGTAGGCCCCCGGCAAGACGGAGTGACGACTTGGTAAATGTTGTTGGAATCAGCCGGATGCGGGTGGCGCAGTGCTGGTCGTTGTGGCAAACCATGGTACAAGAAATATGATATATATGATAGGTTCTTCTTGAGCTCTTTAAATCATAGCTTATGATTGAGAGAATCGATTGCGATGAAACGAAGAAAAACCGATAGATATATTAAAGATTATGTATTATAATTATGGGTTCTGTTGGTTATCCTTTAGATATGTGTATTTTGTGAAGAAAGGTAAAATATTAAGTAGGTACTTACAATGTCCGCGACTGCATATTCACAAATAAATCAGGTAAGCGTAAGTTGTCAGGAGCGCTTAATAAAAGCAATCTGAATTAATTGCTAAATGAAAATTCGTGCTAACACAATTTGTGACCTAGTAATTAGAGAAATCCGTTCAACTGGAGTGGTCATTTTCATTTTACACATTTCAAGAAGAGCTCTCTCGCAATGGCGGTATCTACATGAAAACTTTTTGGATAAGCTTAATTAAAATAGAAACTACCTATATCCACAATATTTTATTTTTACACACATGAATGAGTTACTATATAATGTTTGTGAGACACTGGTGTCTGAGCCAGGTGCAATGCATTACAGATCACTAGGATCTTACATACACATACATAAGTGCCTATGAAAAAGGTAACTTACAGAAAAAGAATCACGTAGGTACCTACGTAATGACCGTGTTAACAGATCAAACCTTGTGTAGAACATATTAAAATAATAATTATAATGAAATATGAAAATATCAGATAAGTGGTTAGCGAGGGCCTTGTAATTCCAGATAAAATTTTGGGCAAACATAAGTTGTGCAAACTCTAAACGAATCAAGCACGTTCTCCGTGAGCACGTTATAACGTTATAAGGCTGTAAGTACACAGCACGACATGCCACCTCGGCGCGTCGTCGTCTGTCCAGCATGTCGTGCTAGCCGCGGTAAACACGTACCTACTTCAAACGCCTAAAAATTGGAACAAAAATGCAACAATTCTTATAAAATTAGAAAAAAATATTCATGGTCAAAACTCTTCGAACTTTCTCCTACTTCGAACTGCCTCCATGGTACAAACGTGTGAATGTATCCATAAAAGGGATCTAGTACTTAAATTATATAAATATGGTTATTTGCCTAAATGTATACCTATATTTTTATACGGCAAACTTCACCTATGTCCAGCACTGGACATCTAAAGGTTGATATGATGATGATGATGAAGCTACTCCGTACAAAACCCGATGATTATGAAGTATGATTGATTGGAGACATATTTACAGTAAAACGACTTTTACAAATTTATTTAAACTTTAAAACGATGATTGATTGGTGCTTTCTTAAAAAGGTCATTTCAGACGTCGACCTAGATCGTTAGACTCACATATTTGGAAATCATATTGAACACTTTAAAAAAGACCATGATTCTCTGAGGTGGATTCAGCATTTCTTCTCAGAGGTCGTCAGTTAGGAAATAGCGATGCCCATTTAGATCCCAAAAAGATCTTAATATACCTATATGACTTGTAAGTGCCCTTAAAATATCTATTCATGGAAATAAATAAAATTATGGTAAGTGGTGGTTTAGAAAATATTTTTTTATCAAAACATATTCGTTAATTTGTGTTTTTTAATTTACTTTTGTTTCGTTTTGTAGTTCTTATAATCAGTAAACATCATCATCAATCAACCTGATGCCGTTTCACTGCTGAAAGAGGGCCTCCCCCAAAAAGCGCTAACCATACGTTGCCAACCAAAACAGTAAACATATTGGTATAAACTAAAAAAAACTGAAAAAAAACATAACAGTTGACAAAATTTGTCAAGTATCTGTGGTGTCCTCGTGCCGTGACGTCATATGCCGCTCGGTTCGTGACAGTGTATGAGCAGACGCTGCAAAGTATCGCGCCGCGCCGCGTTTTGCCGCGACTAACGCCCGCGTCCGTGTCGCCCGCGCGATCTCCCTTACCTATTATTGTGACAGGTTATTTTAAGAAACCATAACGGCTACCGTGTTTATAACATTTTATAAATATAACGCAGACTCAACGCTTCGCTATCAATTTTAAGTTTTACGACACATATCATGACTTAATGAGCACGTAATATTGATATAAAATCTGCTATATTACTTCGGTATCTTTGGTCTATGTGCCTATAAGGGGTCATTTTGTATGTGATGCTTACATATCGAGCGGAGCTCATTTTGTTATCTCTACATACTATAATCAATTCAATATCAAAAGGTCGTGGCACGATTTTACGAGTTTCCACTGATGTAATCGCTTACCTACAAATAAATTTGCACGTCCCCTGGTGTTGCAGATGTCCATGGGCGGCGGTAATCACTTACCATCAGATGAGCCTCCTGCCCGTTTACCCCCTTATTTCCATAAAAAAAAATATATACGCAAGTGAAACTGTACCATGCTCAAGTTGCTGCTGACTGTTGGACACCTACATGACTATTGCTTGCTATAATAATCAAACTCGCGGTTCCGCACATAACTGCATTTATTTCTACCGATTTTTTTTATTATTAATCTCTGATAGATGCCTCGCTAATACTCGAACATTAATACTATTTGCATTAGATTCCAAAGGACGTTCAGTAAAGGATAAAAAAATCCATCTTTAAATTCGATATTCAAAATCCGATACCTGAAATTGGCAGTGTACTTCTACATACAGCCCAGAATCAGTCACCTTCTAGCTAGCATAAACTGTCAAATCATAGGAATAGATAAAAAATTAAATTCGATATTCAAAATGTGAGCGCGCAACCAGAGACACGGTATTATTACTTCTTTGTTTAAAATTCGTTCATTGAAATGTTAACGAGCATTAACAGCGACAAATTGTTCGTGATAATATATTCTATTCGTTTAGTTATGACGTTGAATGTTTACGACGACGTTTTTCTCACATTCTTGTGAGGCAATTGCCGTAGTCTTTAATTCTCATGTAATGTCTACATTGTGTTGAGTGTATACTTCTGAACAGCTGATTTATTGTGTAATAAAATATAGATTATATCGCGCTTAGGATGATGCGTCGCTCGCGAAGGGGCCGCGCCTAACCAAACATTGTCATTATAATTACATTGTGCGAAACATTGAATGGCGGTATTGGTCCAATTGATATTTCATTACCTACATATTTTAATACAGAAATAAGCCAGTGTGTTTCCGAATTTTGATGAGATTAATTAAATAAACGGAATGGGCACAGTGACCTGTGTTACACTCATTATTTCATTGAACATTTCATGTATTTTTACAATAGAATTGTTGTGATTTGTTTAATTGTGATATGTAGGTATACCTACGCATTCGCGAGTCATGTCGTTATCTTTGCGGAAGATTAATAGTCTCCTCCGCGTGACATTAGCCATTAAACTTGTGTCACATTGATAGTGCGGAGTGCGAGCCGGCATGGCAGCGCCTGCACCAAGAAATCCAACAGAAATAAAAAGAACCGCGATCACAAACAAATATAAAACACAAATAGCTTACAAAAATAGAGAATGCGAATAACTGACACACATTTAACGTGTGTTTTCAACCAACATTAATTTTATTGAGCTCGCGTCAACACAGGCGCACGCGCTGACCGCCCGCGCCTGCGCCCTGCGCGCCTCCGCTAGTTGGCAGGAACCGCGGACTTCCGAACACTGTTCACATCGACATTAACTAACAGTTAATGACATGTTATGCACCAATTAAACCGCACTCGCTGTGGCGCGTGCGCGTGCGCTTACTGCTATTTATATGGTAAGCGCCGCTTTATCTTTGGAAAATATTATTATGGTCCACAGAAGCGCCCATAATACTACTTAATAGAGAGTTCTTAAGATCACTCACTTGGAAGCGTAGATTTCCTTGCCAGCGATTCGTTGCTGGGTTAAATAGGATTCCATTAGTCAATAATCGTCGCACGCAGTTATATACGTAGGTACGCACTAATGTAGATATGTAAATGTGGGTGTCACTCGTGACCTGCCTAAAATGTGAATCATGTGATTTGGCACCAACATTGGATCCAACAGTACGTCACCGTTGTCCGGTTATTTCTGACACGCATTGTGGCTTGGCAACAATAAACATTTCGTGTTTTTTTTTACTGTAGGCCTATGGTTGGCTGTTGGCATCGAGTTGGGCTCAGTGCGTGCACCGTGCTCGCTTGCAGCACTCGTGCGCAGTTGTGTATCTTGCCTTCGTGGCTGTGGTGACCAAACTGAGCTGTAGAAATTCCTCTAAAATATCATCATATTGCCAAGCATTCTGTCGCCAAGCAGTAGAGTGCTAATATTATTTATATTTCGATTCGCTATAATTGTACCTACTTAACTGATGATTTCACATCAATCATCATACCATTATTGACCCACTTCTGAGCACGGGTCTCCTCTCATTTTGAAAGGGATTAGGCTATAGTCTACCACAGTAGTCTACTGCAGGTAGGCAGACCTCACATGCCATCGAAAAAATCTCCATGCAGGTTTCCTCACGATGTTTTCCTTCACCGTTTAGTCCATTGTTGTTCTCATTTTTGTTTTAAACTGTCATAGCTTTTTCACGACTTCGGACATTGAAGTCGCGAAGTCAAGAAATATTTGACTTTGACTTTGACATAACGACGAGTATAATTCATATGATGGGTTAAAATGTACCATTGGCTAATATTAAAAATGCTGCGGCTATACCGTCGATTAATAATTTTGATAATATTATAATTTTGGGGATACTTTCTACTAAAACGATACCCAATATGTGGTTTCATTTAATTTCGTTATGTCGTCGATCTGTGTAGGCTTTCTCACGAAAATATCTCCACTGGAAATATAAAAATTGTGGTGTGACCAGTAGACTGGTCACACTATCACAGCCTGTAGACTTTAAATCATTATTAGTCTGATTTTTTAAAAAATAATTCAATGCTGAAAAAGTTTCTTTGTTTTTAAGGTCTCAAACCGAAACTTTTACAGTGCTGTAGTATTATCCCAGACTGTTAATGTTCTAAACCCCGATATGGCTATACATAGTTGTACCTAATGATATTTCAAAATATAAAAAAACGTTATTTTGCTTATTAACTATTTCTCCGGTTGGTACATAGCAATAACATTGAGCAATATTATTGAACTTTTATAAATTTATCAATAAGTTGAACTTCTACAGAATGAATTCAAGGTATTTTATGGAACTTTGTTATTGAAAATGTAGACAACGGAGTCACTGAGTCGGTGATAGCCTAGAGTTGCGACCAGTAGACTGGAAAATCAAAGAGATCAAGTTTGATCCCAAGGCACGCATCTTTTCTGATGTGCATACTTATCACATGCATGAATGCATCGAAGATTCAGAGATAATATCCTAAAGAAACATGCGCTCCTGAAAGATTTTATTAAAGGCGTGTGAAATTTGCCAACCCACATCAGGCTAGAGCGGTGGACCATAGACTAAAGCCTCTCAAATGAAAAGTAGAGTCCATCAGCGCGACAGTAAATGGGTTGATATTTAAAGTCCACAATTGATGAAATCAATGAAAGGTTATTTATATGACACAACGCATAAATATGATTTTAATTGCCAAGTAAATAAGATTTAATTACTGGGACCTTACTTTGACATTGACAGATACGCTAACGGAAAACTAACCTATAAAATTGTGAATTATCGGTCTGACTTTTTTTCGCGTCGAATTGATAGCGAGGCTTTGTGTCTATGATCACCAGAGTGACAACTTAACAGTAAAATAATATATCACGTTGCTGTATCAACGAGGTAATATTTTTATATTGTTCAATGATTTTGTGTAATAAATACTGATTGTTCCACTGTTGTACAGGGATCTCATCTCTTCAGTCGAGTTCAATTCTCTCACAGAAAGAAGTTTCCACATTTTGTTTTTTCCAACAAAGCTAGTAATAATAATATTGATAAGCAGGTTGTGCATACGCTCATTGAGATTAAGCACATTGACATTTGATTATTTTATGATTTAGGACACTCCTTGAAATCATCACCAATTTTTGCTGCGGGCAGAGAAACAGGCACTGTCAGTCAATATAGTCCAATCCTTGGTGTTGGAAAAGCTTACTGCTAACAGCCTTTAATCTCGGGTATTTCATATTGCGCCTTTGAACAATGCATGATGTCAGCATAACATCTTGATTGAATGACAGAAATAATATACTGCAGTTTTCCGAAAGAATTAGTCTACTTTGTTTTAGGTGACCTTGAGTCCTTGACCTCTACAATATAATTGTGACCTACGGTAACCTTTTTGTTTTGGCAACACTGTAGGCAACCTATATATGTATATTAAAAAAGTGAGCAATTTAATTACACAACGTTGAAATGTTTATTGCATACATGAGCAGTGCGCAAGAAAATATCTGTCTTTTAAATTCAAATTCATTTCTTGTTTGTCACTCTTCGTTGTCCATTCTTTGCATGGGTCACATTGAAATGATAGTTTAGAATTTATATAATATCATGCTTACATTTGTCGGAAGACACTTGATTGTAAAATCGGCAACCACTTTTGAACCTTGTTCAATATGAGCATAAGGTCTAAACTATCGCCCACCCACAGCTCAGCGGTATGCTGCTTTTTTAAGAAATAATCGACTTCACATACAAACTTGCACACACCTGTTTGAGATATTTAGTTCCACCAATCTAACGAGATGGTGTTGTGCATTATGGTTCATTTTCTGAATCGCGCTATGGTTTCGTTACCGGAGAAAGTATAATACGCTCAAATTGTTTCCTCTTTTTGTAGCTTGCCAGTCAGTACACTTTGTAAATTTATTATAAGGTTTTAATACAAAGTTTATAAGTGTTACATGACTTTTATTGTGAGACCATTGGCCAGTTGTTCATGGTCCTTCGAGCCGGATACCACTAGCCCTAAAATGCTAGTCTGGTTGTTTTTGCGTTATTGGCGTAGTAACCAGTGATGGATCGTCACTGAAGCGCCCGCACCTCTCTACAAGTGAGAGTGTGCATAGTGAAGTGCAACGAGTGGAGTACGAGTTGCCCAGCCTTCAGCGGACGGTGCCGGAGCAGAGCTGGAGCGTAGCATACGCCCAGTCACCAGTAATCAAGACAATCTTGGAGGAGCACAGACGACATCATTATCCAGTACCTGAATAGTGAATGTGAAGTACGGTTTGTTGGAGTGAAAATCGTGAGTACTTTGATTTTTATTCGCCGAGTTAGAAGATTCAAGGACTTTAATATAATTTAGTATGAAAGTATAGATATACAAATTTAACTTAGAATATTTTCACTGAATTGTATTAGTAATAAAATTAGGACTTAGAAAATTTAGGCAAAAACGGTTGGAACGGGGAACCTATGCCCGATTTTGTATAGAATTCAATTGCATAAAACACTTGTAAAATTTTCGAGTCCTGATTCAAATTATTTAAATAATACGTTAGACTGTTTGCAGCTATTTGAATTTATTTTATTGTGTGTTGCGTAAACGTTAAGGTTCAAATATGGAGTCTTTGTATAAGTTGCAAAATGATAAAAAACGTCTCATTGAAAAGTCTCAAATTAACTTTAATAAATCTCCAAAAGAGAGAATTACCAACACATATGTTGAATCTAGACTAGAGTCACTTGAAGTTTTGTGGAAGGAATTCTCATCCACTCATAACAGTTTAATACAATCTGCTACGGATGCTCATTGGAAACGTGACGAGTATTTTACAGATGATGTTTATGGTATTGTTGAGGAAGTTTATATAATACATAAAACTCAGTTAAAAGAAGTTTTCAATTCATTTTGCAGCAAACATACATTAGATACAAAATTGAAAGATAATACAACTTCACATAATAGTGTTAAATTACCTAAAATTAGCATCCCAACATTTTCCGGGAATTACGCAGAATGGACCACATTCAAAGATTTATTTACGTCTCTTATTCATCAAAACGATAATTTAGAAGATGTGCAAAAGATGCACTATTTAAAGGGTTTATTATCGGGAGAAGCAGATCAACTTGTAAGACATATTCCTGTTTCTTCTAATAACTACGCAGAGTGTTGGTCTTTGTTAAATAGCAGATTTAATAATAAGCGATTTCTGTCGAATTGCTTGCTAAAGCGTTTAATGAGTCAGTCTAATGTAATAGAAAGTTCTAGCAGTATTAAAGTTTTATTAGATACTACTATGGAGTGTATTAATGGTTTAAAAAATCTCGGGGTGGATGTTAGCTCATGGGACATAATAATTATTTATGTTACTAGCTCCAAACTGGATTCAGAATCTCGTAAGCAGTGGGAAACCCACATTAGTTCAAAGGAAGAGTTGCCTAAACTATCACAGTTTAAAGAGTTTTTAGAAGCAAGATTCCGCGCCCTAGAGTTTTTAGACCCTAAGCTTAATAAACCAAATACCACTTGTAGTAATAAACCAAAAGTTTATCATGCTGTTAACACCGATACTAATAATACGGTGAATATACTTTGTCCTTTTTGCGGTGAAAATCACAAACTCCCAAATTGTAAACGATTTGCAAGGGAGAGTTACGAATCTCGTCATGGCTTTGTGCAAACCAAGCGGTTATGTTATAACTGCTTAAATTCAAACCACTCCATTAAATTTTGTCGTATGAACTCCTCGTGTCGTATATGCAAACGGAGACATCACTCCTTATTGCATCCCAAATCAGTCTCACATACAGTTGAGTCTAACGTTCATCCCAATACAGTGGATGAAGTTAAGACAGCGGTGTCTAGCGTTCAGACATCGTTATCAGCAAGCGAACCATCTAAAATCATATCACATTTTTCAAAAGGCTCAGTACCTACTCAAGTTTTGTTAGCCACGGCTCTTGTCGAAGCACAGGCAAGAAATGGCTCAACACAACTGCTGAGGGTGCTGCTTGATCAGGGGTCTCAGGCTTCGTTCATAGCAGAATCAGCAGTGCAACTACTGGGACTTAAGAAGACGCCAGTTAAGTCGGTCATATCAGGACTAGGCGGTGAGAAGAGTACTTTGTCCTCTAAGTTTACAGTCACATTGACTATCCACTCACGCTTAGATCCCAATTTCAGTGTTGAAGTTAAAGCGTTCGTTCTGGGAACCATTACGTCGTTTTTACCTTGTGATACACTAAACACAGTTAACTGGCCAGAGTTAAGAACAATTACACTGGCAGATCCAGAATTCCACACCCCTAATAAGATTGATATCTTGCTTGGTGCTGATATTTATAGTCAAGTTATTAGAGAAGGCTTGATTCGAGGTCCGCCAGATTTACCTGTAGCACAGAATACAGCACTTGGTTGGATCCTTTCTGGAAAGATTTCTTCACACGGTGATTCTATACATTCTACACATTGTCATCATGTCATTAGTAGCAGCATTGATCAGGCTGATGACAACGTTTTATTGAGAAAATTCTGGGAAACAGAGTCTGTTATACCTGAACAGAAAATACTTTCACCTGAAAAGCAACTGTGTGAAGATATTTCTGTTAAAACTACTTACCGCGACGAACAGAGTCATTATGTAGTCAACCTCCCTTTTCGTAGAGACAATCTGCAGTGTGAATATGGCAGTTCTAAAGACTTAGCCGATAAAAAGGTCAGTCAGGAAGAACCATCTGGACCAGGGCTGTTACCTCCACAGCAGACTCCAATAACAAAGAGAAAGGTCATCTCGGACATTTCCCGTCTATTTGAGACGAGGAAGATCAGCATTCCAAGGTGGATAAATACCCGATCTGATTATTTGCAAGTAGAGTTGCACGGCTTTTGCGACGCCTCCATTGAAGCTTATGCGGCAGTACTGTATATAAGAGTCATTGATGTACATAAAACCATTAAGGTTAGTTTAGTCACCTGTCGCACAAAGGTTGCCCCTGTGAAGCAGCAATCAGTTCCTCGCTTGAAACTTATGGGAGCAGTCTTACTTTCCCAATTGATCACGGAAGTCGCACAAGTTATGGGTATTCAGAAATCCCAAATACACACCTGGACTGATTCTTCAATGGATTTAGTACGGCTTAGTAGCCATCCTAGCCGATGGCCTACTTTTGTCGAAAATATAGTTTCTACCATCTCTCATTTTGATTACACACACTGGGCTCATGTCCAGTCAGCTCAAAACCCTGCTGATATTGCATCCAGAGATTTGACTCCACTAGAACTTGCGTGTAGTGTGTTGTGGACTCAAGGACCCTCTTGGCTTAGCGATGAAATAATCGAATATACAAGATCGCAGTCTATTGTAACAAGCATGGAGCAAAGATCAGTGAAGACACATATTGCTACCGAAATGCCAGAAGATCTTATCTGGACAGAGTTTTCTAAGTTTCAAACATTAGTACGGGTTATATCATATTTTAGAAGAGTTTTGTGTTGGAAGAAACGAATCGATGGTAAACCTAGATTGAAAATCATTTGACACATAAAGAAATTGGTAATGTCGCTTTAGTTAAGGATTACTTTTTACCTCCTGCGCGTTGGCTAATAAGTAGAGTAGTCCAAATGCATCCTGGTTTGGATAAGGTCATACGAGTAGTAACTCTCAAGTGCAATGGCTCCTTGATTAAGCGTCAATTTAAATTGTGTATTTTGCCTATTACAAATTAGTATTTGTCAGTTTTTATGTTTTAAGTATTGTTATTGTTATTTACAGTCCACTTATTATTCACTTATTGAAGTTTCTTAATTGTTTTAGTGTACCTACCAGTTGTGTTTTTGTATTTAATATGTGTAACGAAACCCATCTTAATTTTGTGCCCTTGACCTCATGGTGGGCGGTTTTCATGTTGTGAAGGACATTCATTGATGTCCTTGGTGGGCGGTATGTTTGAGATATTTAGTTCCACCAATCTAACGAGATGGTGTTGTGCATTATGGTTCATTTTCTGAATCGCGCTATGGTTTCGTTACCGGAGAAAGTATAATACGCTCAAATTGTTTCCTCTTTTTGTAGCTTGCCAGTCAGTACACTTTGTAAATTTATTATAAGGTTTTAATACAAAGTTTATAAGTGTTACATGACTTTTATTGTGAGACCATTGGCCAGTTGTTCACACCTATTCGCCCTTTGGACAAAACCTATTCTTTGTCTTTTCCCGGGACTCAAAACAAGCTCCATGCAAAGTTTCATGTAAGTCAGTTCAGCGGTTTAAGCGTGAAGACGTAACAGACAGACCGACACACTTTCGCATCTATTATCTATTTCGCATATGGATGTCGTAGAGACGAGAGCTCAAATCCAAACTGAGTACACCGAGTTCAAAATCATAATTATTATGTCTGAGAGCAAGTCTTTCGAAGTTTTCTTATAACTAATCCGCTTGCGATGCCGGTTTTATCGCGGTTCGTGGACATTAAAAAAAACACTTCTTGCCTGTTTGTTTGCCTTGTATGTTTATAAATGTCTGGTAACTTATATAGCAGGGTATTGAGCCCCTATACCAATAAAGCGTATAAAATATAACCATCACGCATGTCGCCCTGAAGGGTTAGGCAGAGGTGTACGATTTCGCCGGCCCTTTTGGGTCCCATGTAATACGGAGCAAGTTTATTATCATTAACCGGCCATGACTTCATATTCCAAGCTACTAATGAAAATTTCGTAGAAAACCCCAATACACTGCTCAACTTGGTAATCGAACCCAAGACCTCTTGCTCCGTAGTCGCACTTTATGACCACTAGATGAATAAGGCAGTCTAAAGCGTAGAAATTATAATGAAGTTAAATGACAGCCAACAGCAGTTAAAAACTAGTTTGTAATGTTAGGTATATCAAGAAGAAGAAGATGATGATGATGAAAAAAGCTATGATAACCTATGGTTTCAAATCAAATCAAATCAAAATATCATTAATTCAAAGTAGGCCAAATTTAATTAGCTCTTTTTGAACGTCGACAATAAAGACAGCCCCCAAAAACGCTTCACCGCTTCTTAGTGTTTATGCTGGGAAGAAGAAGCGGCGCAACAAATTCCACAGCAACACAGTTCTGTCTGTTAATTAATTTTACGATTCTATACAATATTACAATGCCCAGGAGACTGATATGTCACAGGCCTCGAGCTTAAACCCAAGGCATCACTGACTTTTTGGAAGTTACGTTTTATCGTTTGTTTTAAATTCCGAACCCGACGTTTTTATTTAATAATGACACACACAAAGATTTTAAAGAAACATCATCATCATCGGTCACGGCAATGCGATATATTTGTGAATTTTCCACCATGACAATTTTGTCGAATTGTCACTTTTTGACATGAATATTGGACTAGTCATGTTAGCTTTATTAAATAGGGCCCAGGTGGGTATCTGATATATGTTTCCTCACTTTACCCTTTGAGTATATGATAAGTACAAAAATATGTCCAATAAAGTTCAATGGTCTTGGGAGCGAACTGAAGACCATTAACTTCACAGTATATTGTACACCATGAGGCTGCCATTGCTTTTATAGAAGTAGCTACTAATAATATTTGAAATGTTTATTTTATACGCGACCATTTCTCGCTTTCCGTTGAGAGTGTTGAAATATGATAATATTAATTTGTTAATGCACACGTTTACAGTGCAACCAACGATGTTAAATGCATAGACTTGTTATGTAAATGAAATGCTTCACACACTGCCACTGTAGATGTAAGCCCGCTGTAAGCTGTCTGATAAAAAATATGAGATAAATTTTGTGTGACACTTTAATAGGAGTTATTTAGTTCTTATTTACGAAATTTTTGGTTATGCAAACGACTTTGCCATCAACAAACAAACCAGCATGGCGTGTGAAATCATTAGCCGTAGAATTTAGTAGGAAAACATCATGAGGAAACCCTCACCACCCTCCTTCACCGTATTAGCATGTGATGTTCTTAACTCCGAAAAACCAGTTATCCTCCTCCGAACAGCCTTGGTATTGAACTCGAGAACTTTGACATCATAGAGTGCTGGTCACACCAGTAGGCTACCAGAGCTCTATGCTTAGGACATTACAAGTTTAATTACAGATAAGTATCTCCCAGATTCCCTCCTGTATAGTGGGTAGCGTTAACCAACCCATCTCTATCTCAACCAATCTATCTCATTTACACAAACAGTTACAGTTTCTAGTTACGGTAACTATAACTTTAAAGTAACCTAACAAGTTGCCAGCACTGACGATCGCGACACTAATACCTACACGATGCTCAGGAGTTAACGTACTATGACTACCTACATGCGTTTATCGTGCAAGTCCACAAATGTGCGTTGTGAAATTGGTAGGAAAGTTACAAGTTTTCAGTGAATCGGCGGAGGCATTGGCTGTCTGCCTTCTCCTTTTGCCATCCCTACAACCCCCACACCATTTCAGCCGGCCACCCCCCCGTCAAGTTGCCTCGTGCTCTTCTAATTACAGCTTAATTATGAAACGATGCTCATAGCTCTCGGGGTGCCCGTAAATAATGCTGATAGTGCGTCCCTTGTGCTCAAGTGTAGGATTTAATACACTACAATTACGAAAACGTGAGAAATTACACTTCAAGTAAGCCATTTGTTTGGTTGGAAGACACATTATTAAGGACGTTAGGCCTAACTAACAAAAACGCAATAATAAATATCTGCTTGATCACCTTGATAAATTTATGTCGCAGAAAAATTAAGATTTCTCTGTGATTTTTTGACATATTATAGTTTATTTTTCTCCACAACATGTTGTAGTCAAAGTTTGTATTTACAAAGAAGTAAACATTTCTTGAAAGAGCCTTTAAGTATTATTATTAAAAAATAATACCAAAACCCACATATTAGATCGTGGAATAGAGTGTACGTGCCTCACTGTTTTTTAACTTTGACGAAGTTAAAATGACGTTAAAATGACTAAGACAAGCAAACCATTTTTAAGCGGCGTCTTTGGAGCATTTTTTTATAAAGCCCATCATTTAGTAAAGCACATAGACACATGTGAGTAGCGCAAATTTACAACGAACGCAGCAAAATAAAAATATTGCAGCTACCGGTATTTGTACCGTTTTATACTTACATGACATAATAATAAGATTGTTTATACAAAATACATTGCCTTATATAATTCAATATCCTACAGCAGATACACCCTTAAGAGTAGGTCAATATATTTTTTAAAGTATAATAATTAATAAGGAATAGTTACGGCAATCGATCTTCAGCTCTTTGAAATACAGTATCGAAAAATCAATCTCACCTTGAACTTGATTAAACTAGACTACGATTAGTGCATTGATTATTCACAGTTGCACGGCACACGTTCATTAGCATTTGCACGATAAATATGGATGACGAGAGGGCACAACTTTGCGATTTAGCGAATCGCACAGCTAACCCTATCGATGTTTGGGGGAAACTATTGAAAAGAATGCAATTTGGATCACTTGGCACGTTGAGTGCGTCGAGGGACCTAAAAGGGCTCTCACGAGATATTCAGCCAATTCCACGCCAAAAATCCGATTCTCTCCATCTAGTACGAGCAACGAGTCTAAAACGCACTTGCCAGTGCGTTTGAGAATCGGATTTTTGCGTGGCACTGGCTGAATATCTCGTGAGAGACGTTTTAGGTCACTCTGAAAATGGCCTTGTTATGAACGTGTTATCTGAACAGACTGCTGAAGCACCAAAACTTTCTTCAAACAGCAGGATATACCGATAAAAAAGTTGATAAAAATTAATAATTTGACATAAAATTTGTTACGCAGAGCTACAGTTTGAAATGTGGAATCACTCTATTACAATCCGGTATTCCTAGATGAATATCAGTTATAGTAAAATTGCTTCGATTAGGAAGCACTTGAGAAGCAGCTGTGCAGGCGGCCGCTTGACAGCACTAATTTGACTGGCACTTGACCGCCGCCGCACCACAAATGCTCCTAAAATTGGATGGCTCCCATTCGAGACGCGGATGATCAAGATTATTACATTATAAGTAGCATTAAATACTAATTGATAAACTGGAACGCAATCTTTGGTCTGGTTGTATTTTCTTTGAAGTAATAATTTGAAATTTGGAGCTTAAAACATCACAAAGTATTAAAGAGAAACTCGACTATAAAAGATGTTGTGGTTCTTATTTATACCTGAAGGATTAAACGGCTTATCATCATCAACCCAATTATCGTCCCACTGTCGGGCACATGCCTTGTGCGGATTATCTTCGAAAATCTCTTTAACATGTCCTCACGATGTTTTTTTATCTATTATCGTGTTTGACGCCAATCTTATTTCTTTTTTACCATTAAAAAAAATATCATTGTCGTCGAACCCAAACAACTAAACATTAGGTACTGTTATATATTCCAAAATTCCCGTTCAAAGAAAGTGCGCTTGTAAATGTCTCGCACACGTGGCCAATATTCAAGCAAGAAGAAACTTGCGTAGGTGGAAACTGACAATGTTGTTTAGATACAGGAAATGATATTCTAAAGTACTCGACTAGAATGCAAGCTAATGTTACAAATATTAGATTTTTTTTTTTTTAAATTGTAAACAGCGCGTTTGACAGCATTTCACGTGAAGGTAACCCATTCAGTGTCCAGTACCCTTTTCTGGGTCGATATTATAGCAAGGCTCTGGGCTTTCAATATTTAAGGTATAGGTATACTTATGAAGATTTTTTGACATAAATGAAAAGAATATCAAAAAGTTTTCATTAATATAATAAAGTAATTATATTCATTGCCCAGAGCCTTAATATATTATCGACCCAGGAGCCGGTATTGGGCAGTGAAATGGTAGTGACGATGCAGCCGAAGATGTAGCACTCAAGCTTAAATAATGCCTATTCACTCTCGCCTTAAAGATCCGTAAATTTTATCATTCGGCAAACACCAACTCACCAATCTACTCAGTTAATGCCCCTTTGTCCTCCTCTCAGAATGAGGAGGGTTAGGTCACACTGGCTTAGTGTAAGTTGGCTGTCTTCACACACAGTTTATAAAGTCTTCATGCACCGCTTAAGGAATTTGTAATTTATCAATTAATTTCGACCGCACATAATTTCAAAAAGTCACAGCGGCATGCATACGATTATAACTCAGAACTTATAAATGATTTAGCAGTAATTTTTTCTTCCAGTTTTCACTTTTCTGGAATAAACCAAACTCCACCTTGAATATCGGAATTTTCATTTGCTACAATAACGATTGTTTGGGATTAATTAAGTCACATAGTGATTAATGCTGGCGGGGTAGCTATGTTTATTCAATATTTAATAAATATAAGGTCGGAAAAATACCTACTTAATCGGCTCCATGATTTATCCAATTAAAACTGACGACAGAACTGAATGGATATAAATAAACCTAGATTAACACAACATGAAAACAAGGATGTCTATATTTATTAATGGTATGCCACGTATTTGAGGCTTCCAGTTAATGAACAAAATTAATTGAATGAACACCAGTATGCGGGCGGCGACCACTCGCGATGACGTCACTCAAATAATTCAATACCTCAGTTAATTTATAGAACTTCAATCTAGGTATAAAAATCCCTCTGAATAATAGATCTATTTGTAGATATCTGGAAGGCATGAATCCAGATGATGACGTACATTGGCCAAGATTAAGAAATGTAAAGTATGTATGTATAGATGTAAAGCTCTCCTTTAAGGCTTAATTTCTGGTGGTGTATTTTAGGATTTTAATACGGGTTGGCAGACCCCACGTGCAATCGAAAAAATCCTACACGTTTTTTGGTTCATATCATATTATGAATATATAAAGAATTCTAATAAACATTAATAGGTATCAGATAAATAATGGATTAAGGTGGTGTATGTGTGTATAATAGACGTAGTACGCAGGCTTCACAATTATTTTCCTGTTGTGCTCGTAAGTCAGGTTGTATGCGTGTGTATACGGCGTCGCGTCGTCTCGTAGTGTCGTCGCGTCGGCGGGACGGCGTCGCGCGCGCTGCCTTGCTGTCTGCGACTGTCCCGCCGCCACCAATCCACCCTACGCCCTCATAGTCACACCACCGCATTTATTATGGAACGCCATTGGAGGGAGCGCATCGCTACTGCTTTGTTATTTAACTGAGTACGACTGAATAACATGATTATTTTAAAATTTCACGGAAAGGAAACACTGGGTCTTCATTCGATATGTCGTGTGATAGGCGGTACTGAAATTGATGTTTTATTCACGAATTAGTTTGTGCAAGTTTGACAACATGTAGGTACTTTAGAGCTATTAGGTTTGTCTTGCACTGTCACACTTAATTAACATCACTCGTAATTACCATAGTAAAATAAAAAAATAGAAAAGAAGACACTATGATAAAATGAAAGGACATTGACCATCTTTGGGCCCAAATTAGATGAACCGTTACAAGTTCCAAATTAGTAGTTAGATAATTATCTCAGCTTTTTTATTTCGACAATGTAATTTTTTATAGACTGACCTATTGCCTTTTCATCCATTCCACAACGGCGTCATGGTGATCTCGACGAAAACATTAAGATTTCAAAAAGTATTTTTATATATTCAGCCACTGTAATTTTGATTTGTCATAAAATAGATTGTAATGATAGATTTTTCCAATTTCCAATAGTGGTCAATGTCTATTTAGATGTATTTTACACACTGTACATACAACGTTCTTTATATTCCTTAAGTTTGGAAATGGAAAAGTGTTTAATGTCTAAACAACTAACAACTCTAACATTTATTCTAGCGATTTTGGCTTGCTACTATTCAGGTTGCTCAATGACAGTAAGTTGAACTACCTATAACTGTACTTGCTTCTAATAACATGTCACTACGTGAGTATAAAATATAAAGAACAGGCAAGGCTAGCTTCCACTATACCGAATATCCTATATTTACTGCTAACACTACTGTTTTATTGTTAGAGGCCTTGATCAAGATCAAAAGGTAAATGAATAATGGATTACTGCCTTCATTTTTATTCACAGTGAATGAATAGCCATTTCACTTTTAACCCTCTTGACTTTTATTACTGAGGTCCGGTACTCTATTAAAACTTTGGAGCAATAGAGTGAGAGACCTATTTAAAACAGGAAGAAGTGTTAGAGATCTTCTCTTTCCATGGTAAGGTTTAAGGCATGGCTTACCATGCCCAAGGGTGACAATCAAGCTTACGTATGGTGATATGCGGATACCACCGCATACCACGCCTGATGGTAAGCGATTATGACTGATGCTAAGCGAGAAATCTCACAATGCTCAAACTTTCTTACACTGGCACAGACTCTTAAGAAGATCTGAGACCTACCATATGGTGATGACAAATGAAAATAATACTGAAAACATATCTCAAACAGTTCCTTCATTCTACTTGTTTTTTCGTTCCACATAAAAGAGTACCTATTATAGTAGTATTATAAATCCTTCGCTTTTTAAAGTAATATTACTGCAACTTATATCTGTGTTCGCTCGCCGCCGTGTTGCCCATCCCAGAGGCGTGTCTATCATCAACACGTTGGTTGGGCTCGGGTTTCCTCTCGTTTTTATTAATTAAAGGGATGATGCTATTGTTGGTATACGGTAGCCAGAAAATATTTCAACCATGCAAATTTATTTCCGATGTTCCATTTTCTTTGTTTCTATTCCATCACAGTTTGAGCATTTTATAAATACGCACATAACTTCGAAATGTTTAACATATGACGCAAGCGGTGGTAGAGCCATTAAATCCTATTATTAAGCTGCGTTTTTCGATTTTTCAATATGCCTATAGCTTTTTTAGACCGTGGAGAGGAAGCTTTAAGATCTAAAGGCCAGTTGGGAGCAAAAATGGGAGATTAGACTAAGCCGATCTTAGTGAAATATATAATTATGTTTCTCTAAAATATCTATTTGAAGAGAAAACTGTGTCTCCTTATTAAGCATATTGGCATATACGAAGGAGTGTGTGAGATTTGGCATAGGTACTTAAATTTTTATGTAACGAAGAAGTGTAGGATGCAATAAATAACTTTATTTACTTTCATATTGGTAATTTAAAAATAATACACACTGTTACGTAGTGCAGGAAACTACTATACTATACTCTATTATACTTTTTACTTATTAAAGTTTTAAAATAATGCTCGTATTTTGATCCCTAGTTTTCACTACTTTTATTAAATATAGTTTACCATGTATCGTAAGTTAGTAATAGCTGTGGTAGCCTAGTGGTGTGACCAGTGGACTGAGATGTCAAAGGTCTCGAGTTCGAACCCAAGGCACGCACCACTGACTTTTCGGAAGTTATGTGCGTATTTATCACAAGCTCTAACGGTGAAGGTAAACATCGTGAGGAAACCTGCATGCTTGAGAGATTCGTCTCGATGGCGTGTGAAGTCTGCCAACCCGCAGTAGGCTAGCGTGGTGGACTATAGCCTAATCCCTCTCAAATGAGAGGAGACCTGTGCCCAGCAGTGGGACGTTAATGGGTTGATGATGATGATGATGATGTATCGTAAGTTTGTATCGCTTAGCTCTGATTACAATTTGCTAGAGCAAAATATACCATATCCCTTTACAAAACTACACTCGAACGTGCAGCAAAGGCAACCGAGTTTAACGATAGGTATCTTTAAGATATGACAAAGGCGTCGTATTGCGGCTTGGTATTTCCCTTGGGGTCGGGAGATACTTTGAAAGTAGAAACTGTAAAACTGTAATCATACGTAGCTAATGACATTACTCACTACCTTCGTAACATCGTCCTGCAACCCAACTTCAATTATTTAGATTTTTGCATTTGGTAAATGCTATACAAAAAAGGGGATCTTTCATAATGAAAGTTTTTCTTTGTCAACCAAAGGACTATTATAAAATATATACATGACGCCAAGGAAACGTATATACGTAATTGCGGTTCAAATATAAAAATGCAATTAAATTATAAATGACATAAAAAATACACTCTTGTTTAAAAACAAAATTAATGCAGTCACAATGTTCGCCTCGCCAAAGTACAAATTTTATCTTTTGTGAGATGTAGTGTTTCATCTTATAAGCTTACTCTATGCCAATAAGCTTAAAGCTCTTTTTAAAGATTATCTTTTATATGTATCTTGGATTATCTTGTAGATAAAAAGGCTTGGCAAAGTTCTTATCCAGGACAGGACTTACGAAATAACAATATTCATTTTGATATATATTAATGTGTTATGTTATGTTATTTATAAAGACACATTTATTCATTAATACACATGTATATTTTGACATATTATAACTATTATTACAAACTGACATATCAAACTATAAAGCTATTATTATAATTATAATGTACGAATCTAGTTAGAAATATGAGACTCGTGATGGTATTGATCTTTAAAGGCTGCCTCTAAAGGCTTGTCATGCTCACTCAAATGTCCTGCTGATATACGCTGCTGACACGTATACATACTTGTTAACGTGTACTGTCAATTGGACTGGTCGGCACGTATATTTTTTGGCAATACTAATTGGCTCTTTTTATAAAAAAAAGTCCTTAGAATATAACATTCTCTTTATTACCATTTAAAAATTTATGGAGTTTATCCGTGTAGTAAAAATATATAGTAAGGTATATAGTTTTTAATGATTCAAAAGTGCCTTTAAATTGGGCTGTTTGAATGACCATGTATACTCGTATAGGTAAATACTAGAAATATCTAGTGTTGTGGTATCTGAATATTGCTTGCGCGACATCCACGCGGTATCTATGGGGTGTCTACCAGGTCACCACCTAGACTGTGCAAGCATTGACTGACACAAACATCCAGATCGAAAACTAATATTCCAATAATAGTCTTTAATTTAGTGTCCAATCAGATATGAATTTAAATAATCATGTTTTAAATGTAAGTATAAGTAAACAATTCTGATACAAAATATTTAAATCTTTTTCTTTAAAATCTATGTGGGGTAAATAAAAGTGGTTGGCAATTGTTCAAACAAATTCTTTAATAGAATAATTACGAACTGATTGTATGCATTTGTGAGTTTTACAGTGCTCAATGCTATCAATTTCGAGGTTATTAATAAAAGTGTCTATTCTTATTTATTTTTTCAATTTATTCGATTATTTCCTGATGATCTTTTTAAAGTTTATATCAACCAACTAAAACTCATTATAGTATTATGTTCAAATGGATATATTGAAAAAGCAAACTACGAGATATCCACGAATGAACGTTAATTGTACCAGATGAAGGATGAAATTATACTCGTTTTACTGTAATACACTATAAGTATATCTGTATTCCAGCGAGTAAATGTTTATGTTTTGATTCAATCGTTGTTATAAACTATTTTGTTTTATTGAATAATTTGTCTCGATTTGTTGGTGTGTTACTAGCGCAGAATATCGTGGATGTTGGCACCCGTCTGCATTGGCGAAACCAATTATTTTGTGGAGAAAAGCGGAATTATTCAATAAAACAACACGAGTTACAAGTGTGTCCAAGCCGCATGCTCGGGTACACTATTTTATTTTAGTGTTATCGCCGGCGAGCTCCACCGTTGTCGTAGGTCAGGGCTTGCCGACATGGATTCATTTGAAAACATACGTATTTATCATTCACATTGGGTCTAGTTTAAGAATCACAAGGCTGTATGTGCTACGGGGTACCGGTTTGGGTCAATAGGTCACCATAGGCGCGGTACGACGTAAGTTACTTCAAAGTGAGCTTTGATATTTTATGTCTTTACATAAAATATCAAAGCTAAACGCTAGAAGTCTATACGCTTTCGTATAGACTGTTAGTACTGAAGCACTACCAGTACTCGCGGGAGCGATGTGCAACAATGTACTTCTCATCAAGAGTGCACTTGAAAAATGATTTTTTTGTAGAACGTGACCGCGCTAAGTATATTCGTACACTATTTAAACCACAGGCTGATGTCTGGGAGGAATTCTTAGATGAATGGCAATTAAGGTGGGATAAATCTACTAAAGGCCGACACCATTTAACTGTCCTTTCCATCCGTCCGTGAGCGGTTGTAGAGGACTTGGTGTAGATGGATCACTGCTTTGCCCAATTTCTTACAGGATATGGCAACTTTAAATGTAAAATATTTTCCTTTAAGCTTGTTAATTTCCTCACCACTGTGTCCACTGTTCAACATCTAACAGCGAATACGAGCAATCTGCACATCATATCCCCTGGGAGTGTAGTCTATGGTAAAGTGAACGCAATATTATGTTTGATATGTAGCAAATTATATCTGGGGTTATTTACTACTCGGACCTTGTTGCTACTAGGATGAATTTTCGTATGTTTAAGCGTTTTTGCCATACCTACACAATGTTTTGACAATGTTTGATAATGTTTTTATGTACCTATATCAATATGAGAATAACGCAGTTTGTTGTGAAACGTAAGAATCATATACAAGGAAATAACAAAAACCGATTTGAGGTTGCCATAACATGTCGGATCAGCCCCAACTGACAACACCAGTTCACGAGCATAACGTGGTACAAATACAATAGTTAAAAAAAGTTGTACTGGATTTGAGCGCGTGTGTGTGAAAATTTGACAAAACGAATGAATGACGAGATGGACTAGGCAAAAGTGGTGTTCAGGGATCGCAGCGCGTGGCTTTCTGTAGTTTCTGCTTACACCCATGGGAAAAAGGCGTGTGTGTATGTATGGAAAAGAGCGGGGAAAATAAAAACAAAATCGCAACATAAAAGGAATTAGAAGTTATACATCCATATATGTTTCTATCTCATTGGAAACTGAAGTTAAGTGCTTATAGGAGTGTCCACTGTTTATTTCATTAACTAGATAGAACTTGGCATAACCTAAAGCTTGGTACCACCGTCAAGTGTTGTTATAATTAAGATACCGAGGCGATGCTTCGTACTCTTCTAGTGGAGCAGCTTCCACGAACAAATTTAATTGCTTTTTGAACTTGAATATATAGGACCAACGCTCACATGGTTATTTAACATACCACCGGCACTCCTTCAATAGTGTATCATCATCATCATCATAATCATCAACACATTAATGTTCCACTGCTGTGCACGGGTCTTCTCTCATTTGAGAAGGATTAGTCTATAGTCCACCACGCTAGACTACTGCGGGTTGGCAGACTTCATATGCCATCGAGAATATCTCTCAAACATGCTGGTTTCCTCACGATGTTTTCCTTCACCGTTTGAGCTTGTAATTAATACTCACATAACTTAAGAAAAGTCAGTGGTGCGTGCCTTGGGTTGGAACTCGAGACCTTTGACCCCTCAGTCCTTTGGTCACGCGACTAGGCTCAATGGTGTATAGAAGGGAGTTTTAACGTATATAACGTTTTAAGTCCCATGTAGTTACAGGCAAGCATAGGCTTGAATTCGATTTCAAGAAGGTAGCTGGCATGGGATCGGTGCGTGCTGCCCAAGACCGAAATGGTTGGCGCTCTTTGGAGGAGGCCTCCGTTCAGAAGTGGACGGCAATAGGCTGATATGATGACAGGCTTACCTCAGCTCAGAACTGAATAATAGTTATGGCAATAGTTCCATAACTATGACCCTATAATTATAATATAATTAATAAAACACCTATCAGACATCAGTCGCACGTGTGAATATTTAGATTATTGAGATAATTTATCAGCAAGCTTATCCCTAATTAATTTGTATGAAAACGAAAACCATTTCTTATTTTTTGAAATATTATCTAGATTTCCAACTTTGAATTCCTGAATACATAACTTATAACCTTTCACACTTAAAAGATATGAGTGGACACTTAAAAAAAAATTTATGAAATTAATTTTCATAAATATTTTTTGATGAGTCATCACTTCACATTATAGATATTATTAATGCACATGGATAAAGATTTTGCTTATTTTCGACTACAAATATAATAATGCATGTTGGCAGCGTGCGCGCAGTTCAATGACAAATGATTGTGAGTTCCATCAAATTAGATGCATTGCCCGCTGTGGTAACTGGCGTGACTTATTATTTGAGTGTAGTGGTCGCCTAGTGGTCAATATTCGACCGTAGGTACTTCATTACTTTTTTTTATGTACAGTCGCCAGCAAGCCAACCTATCCAAAACTGTCAAATTTTCCCAACTGAACATGAACCTTATTGGTTTGTCATAAAGTAGAAAATTGATCAAAGAAATTTGACAGATTGTGGTAACTTGATGTGCTGGCCACCGTACCTAGATACAATTTCCACTATCTCCCTCCGTACAAACTTTAACTAGGTATGCAATATCGCACAACATTATAAAAGGGGTTATTTAACATTATGCTTTCGGCCATATCATATTTTATCTTACGACATATCTTATGATTAATGAATGGTTGAAATGGATCAGAAATTTTCATCATCATCATCATCCACAGTCTTTTTAATCCCACTGCTGGGTTTCAATTCATGCCATTCGCTTCGGTCCTTTGCCAATCTCGTCCAGGTTCGACCCGAAAACTGAGCCGAAAATTAAAGATTTATTTTGATCGATAAAATCGGCCGATTTGTACCAACACATTAGCAGCTGTCAAATCTGTCAAATAAAATTCATTTTCTATTGTTTAAAAATCAAGGTTAGGTTTCAAAGTTGGCCCAGTATTCGTCAACAATTCCAGTATTATCTTTTACAACTATCAGATCTGGTTATCAGGGTAATAGAATCTGCTGGAGAATCCACACAGAGAAGTCTTTGTTCTGATCAATTTAGGTTTTAAAGCCTTTTAATTTTTGACACTGATTTGCGTACCAAGTACTTATAAATAAGCTCACAATATTCTGTTAGTAGAAATATATCTAATAATACAAAACTTCCGCTACGAAAATAAAATGTGTTATGAAGTTCACCAAAAGCCAAACAAAAGCATGCTTGGCTTAAGGACATAATGATACGATTCGCCTGGCTAGCCACCGCTGTCGTACAATACTGCCCAACAGTGGCAGAAAAGTACAGTATAGCTTAAAAGTATCTACGTCAGGCTAATGTAGTACTTTTAGAGGATCTAATGGCACATAGGAATCTAAGGTAGGTATCTACATATGTCTTGCTTGTCAAGGACCGTGACACATAATATTTATTTTTGTAAATATATTTGTACCTAGCTTGTAATGGCCCAATTGGTAACCAAAGGTCTCTTCTGTCTCTCTCCACTATTCTGAAGGAAAATCGTAGAATCATTATCATAGAATTTTAGGCCTGCCTCGTGGTAAACGGTCATCTGTCTATCTTTTGCTTGCACGTGGGGCATGGGTCTTATTTTTTTTATATTCGTTCAATCGCTCTAGCAGACTTCAATTCAGACGTCGTTAGTAAGTGATATAAATCATTGGCAGTCAGAAACACGAAAAGCCTAACAAACTGATTACCTCAATTCTGAATTGCCTAATAATCGAGTTGTATTGGTCTGATAGTTAGTGTGATCAACTTAAATACTTTTACTCAGCCACATAGTGTGTGTTTACCTAGCCGCGTCGTTTGAGTTCGGCAAGGCCTAAAATAAGTGATTTATTTTGTTCAAACAATGCGACCGCAGCGCGGCCACATCGCATTACTGAGGGACGACACGCATCACCACAGCCACTATTATAATGCAAGCTATTTCTATATTTTGTATGAAACGCCGATCGAGAGAGAGCATTGCGAAATAACGCGGTAGCTTCTGCGTCTTTATGAGAATGATACCAGCTATATTCAGTTAATATCTTTTAAATGTATATTTTTATCATATTTTATCGTATTCATTTATACAGACTGATAGGCTTCATGGTCGTAAGTGAGACGACGGAGCGTGAGGCTTTATTTCTAGGACGATGGTTTTCCCGACTATAAAATAGACGAGAATATCGCCGAGATTAAATTAAATTCTAGATGACAACTGAGATTATAAATAATAAATATTCTGCGACATTTTACACAGCACCATCTAGTCCCAAACTAAGCAGAGCTTGTACTATGGGTACTAGACAATGGATATAATACTTATATACTTTTTTTTTTGTAAATACATACATATAATACATAGGAAACACCCAGACGAACACAAACACTTATATTCATCACATAAATATTTGTGTCCCGTGGGAATCGAACCCACGACCTCGTGATCAGCAGTCCGGTACTCGAACCACTAGACCACAGAGGTCGTCGAAAGATTCGAGACTTATATCAGAACGTCTTTTTAATATACCTTTAGAAAAGGCAAAACCTGAAATCTCTTTTGTGATCAAGATTTATTTTTGGTACGGTGGATATTTCGGCTACGTTCATTTCTGAGACGTGAGAATTAAGCCCCAGAGCCCTATTATAAAAATAGCCGACATAAATATACTTACATACCTACTACACATGTAAAAGCTTTGGCGCGTTTTTTTTTTCTCCTAAATAAAACCAATGCACAAAAATATTGTATAAGTCTGTAGTCACTTTGTTTATTTTGTTCATTTGTAATGGAAAGATATAATAATTATAAATATTGCGTTCTGCGCCGTACTCGTAATGGCCGTTTATTGATACCGCGTCGATGCTGTCCGTTGATTGATTGATACGATTCTTGCTCCAAAGCCTTCGATGGGTTTTCAGTGTTTCACAGACTCCCCCTCCTGTATTGCAAAGCACTTTCAGCAATCGATCACCGTTCATTTTACAGTTATCATGTTGGTGTTCAAAGTATAGTTTCGAACGAAATTAACAATATACAACAAAAGTATGACGTATTTTTACATTAATATGAAGTGTGTCATCAATTTGAAATGCGTTCATCTTCATTAAACATGGATCGTGGTGCGATGTTATTGAAACCTCCATCTATTTTTTTATTACTTTATGCCATTATTTAATCGATCGAAAAAAAGGTTGTTACGATAAATTTGACTCATTTTAAGTCTCGAAGCTTCAACCGGATTTGTGCCCCGGGCGTTTCAGCAAACTGAACTATCAAACTCTGGTCATGTATTGTGTGGGTTCTATCTGTGCGTAAATAACCTAAACTGGAGATCGAAGCTGCGTAAAAGATACCTACACTTTGGTCTGGGATTCGTATGAGGAAAATATTGTATTACAAGTAAAAATAACAAATGGGGAGAGAACTGAAATTCGTTATTGAGAGCATTTTGGCAGTATTCAGTTTGCCGATGTACGTGTTGGTAAGGTAGCTAGAAATCGTCGGGTGTGTGCCCCATGTAAACCGTCATAGTGGAATTGGATGAGCGGCCTTTATTCAGCTACGGACCTCCTTTCTGATACGATGATGAAATTTCCAGCAACTCCAGTTTCGCCAGTAAATCAACTGTTGTAGCTTTTATTGCGACATGACATGGTTTGGCAGGGTGGCAAATTTAATAGAATGATTCTCATAAATCATTTAAATATGAATGGCACCAAATATTAATTACATTATGATATTAAAGATCGATAAAGCACATTTTATTATATTATCAAAGGTTTGTATGCTTGTATAAGTGTATTTAGTAAACAATTGCATTTATTTAGGTACAAAACAAAGTTGTTTCTTGTGATTGACTGATTCATCATCGTTCTACGTAAACCACTGGCAGTAGCCATAAGCATTTCATTTTTTAAGAAGGGATTTCTGGCTACTTCACCCGTAAGGATGCAAAATATTAAGTGAACAAATGTATGAAAGTCTGTCATTTTCATAGCAAGAAGAAGCATGAAAATATATGTACCCTACAAACCTTTGGTTAGAAATAACATACATACATAACATACAATCACGCCTGTCGTCCCCGAAAAGTTAGGCAGAGGTGTATTGTACACCCATATTCCGCCGTTACGTTATAGGTCCCATGTAATAGGGAGCGCGCCTATTGCCATTACGCGGGCAAGAATCCAAACTCCGAGGTGCTGAAAATTTCACAGAACAAACCTAATTACACTTTGCTCGACCTGGGAATCGAACCCAGGACCTCTTACTCGGCAGTCGCACTGTACGATCACTAGACCAACGAGGCAGTAAGGCAGTCGCTTGGAAATGTAAGTTTAAGTTTGAAATCGAAAATTTATTTGCCTTACTTTTGAAGGAAGATGGAATTCAATATTAAGCCCTGTAGGTAAAGAAATGAGTGAAAACATTAGTTGTACTTATAGAATTGGAATAGATTGGAAGCGACGCGTGTCATTAGTCATGAGATGCCTTGGAGGTAGAATATCTACACTGGCTACCCCATGTAAATCCGGCGCCAAACAGCTTTAGGTGTCATCTGTCATATGTATTTGACAGCCATAATTTGAAGGAGTATTTATTTGGAATCCACCTTCCTACATAGAACCTGTTTACAGTTTTCATCTGGAAATACCTGCCATAAAAAAATACTGCTGTAAATTTATTAATTGGTTTAACACTACCTACAATCTTATCAACATATAATCGACCAGTCAATCACTTGCGAACAATTTTTTTTTATAACGTACGTTTGCTTTATTAAAGTTTCATCAGACACTATCGAGTAGTTATCACAACACTAATTAGTACATCGGAGAGGAAAGTAACAATATGTTGTCATTGCAACATAAATATCGTCGAGATATAAAATAAGATTTTTTAATTAATATTTCCTGGTTGTTTACTGTCTCATTGAGTTTTTCCAACATTCATGTTACAGAACAATGAGTTCCGCAAAACATAGGTATGTTTGAGAATAACTGACTTTTATATAACGCGAGGAAAAAAACTTTTGCCTTGTTATTTGAAGTCCGTGAGTTTGCAACTTTCCAAGAATAGATTTTAAAGCTCTAACTCTAACCCCTTAGAATTACGCACAAGAAAATGGATTATCTAATGCATAAATGCAAATTTTATTCGTGCAATTAGGTATTGAACAAGTTGAAATTGGCTTCTTGGTATCAACCTAATCAACCAATTATGTTTAATCGGTATGACCGAACATGTGCTACTGGGTTTAAGTTATTTAAATGCTATTAAAGCGCTTCCAATGGCAGTCAATGACCTTGCCTACGAATTGCAGGACCACGTGACCTATGTGGGCGCTAACATACCGTCAGGGCGTAGGAGCCAAACTTAAGTAAAACGTAGAAATCAGTAACCGAATACGTCTATAAGAAAAATATATTTCCATGGAAAACGTCGGGTTTCATTTCCTCGTCGATTTTCTATTGTTCATCTTGGCTTACAGGAGTTACAGTAGAACCAGAAAAATAAACCGAACCCGTACGGGTGGTTTATGAATTTTAGATCAGTTTTGGATTATAAGTAATAACCGATAAGGTGGACTAAGAAATAATTGTCTTAGAACGAGATGACATGACACGACTAGGAACCATCCTGCATAAAATGCAGGTGTAAACATTTAACAGAATTTCTCTAAAATAGAATGTTTGGGAATATTATTTCTAGAGGTTTCTCATGGTCTAGTCCACGCCACTAATGGAGGCCTGAATTTAGGTTTAATATCTACTATTCTCAGAAAAGAGAATAGGACAGCGCCAGTGTCAAAACATAATATTGATAACAATTTTGCCTAGTGATCATTTTCTTAACATAATAGAGAGATCAACCAGTACCGCGTGTTTTTGTAATGACTAATTATTATTATCTAGTTTAATTGCCGTCTATACTTCCAGGGTTATAACCAAATCCGAGCTACAGCGGATTAAAAAAATTGTCGATGTGGTTATAGAATACTGTATCTATACTTAGTTATTCTTGAAACCGCTACAAAAATGAATGCATTGTTGAAAAAGCATTTTATGTTGCTCCAACCCGAAAGTCAACTGGCAGAATGCTACAGCATTTTTGTTTTGATCTTTGGCCTACTCTAGGAATAACTACTTGACTCGAACTCGATCCAATCGAAGCCAATCGCTCAGCAGGATTATTGTATATGAAAAAATCAATGAAACTGCATTATTTTTAACAGACACGTAGTCGTAAAGCTTACCCTCTTCCATGTATTGGAAATTGATAAAGGCACGCGATGGTTGCTGATAGATCACGGCAAAAATAAAACTAGAGTTAACATTTCTAAATGACCTATTGTTTTTTATTAATATTATTATATGATGTAACCATCACAAGGGTTGCAGGCAGGCATGACCATTTTAAGTTAGCGTTTCTTATCACATACTTGCTACAAGAAACTCTAACTTAAACTGATTTTCTTTTTTTATTAAAATAAGTACTCTGAATGTACGGTTTACGTACAATGAGGTATTTTTAGCTGAGTACGCAAATCGGCTGCCATATTTTACATCGCTGTAATTTAAGACAGTTGGCACTATAACTGGCTATCGAACATACATGTGTGAGAATCATTCTATAATACATAATTGTACAAATATTGTTTACGTGACTTAGTGAATAAATTGTGACATACTAAAAAGGAGAGCTTTTCTCAAGCACACTCACATCTATCAAACTACCTAACTACTATGTACCGTTCACGACACTGTACATTGAAAATACCATGCGTATTCTCAATTAAAATCAAATAACTGAGTCTATTATGCAAACGATTTGTAAAAGGTAAACTGATGTTTTAAAAAATACTTCACGATCCCGAAGAAAACCAGTCTCATAAGTTTTATAGAAAAACATTAAAGAAGAATAAACAAACTTTGTGTGACAACTTGACAACAGTGTTGCCATAACTCCTTAACGTTACAAGGAACGTTTTTAGATGCTTAAAGCTTTATTATTTTAACACGATATTTTAAGTCGATAAAACAAGCGCTGTTACGTAAGCGTCAACGACGGCGCCGCTACACTACGGCCACTTAGCTAGTTTGGTACCTGGAACAACCCATTACTGTAATAAATTTACTAGCTACCTTCTATAATTTCATGCCGCGATCGTCTTCGTATGAAGTCAGGTAATATGTTCTAACGAAAATAAGCTTTTTAAACCATAATAACGTTATTGCTGGAATATTTAAACAAAATAAATAAACTTATTACTATTTCTGTTATGATAGTTTTACAATAACATTGTTAACGTATCTCTGAAGATACTTGTATTACACAAAGGGTTAGGAAAATAACTAGACCGATTACAAAGGCAGCTATTTTTATCTAGGTTAAAATATTTCAAATTATATTAGCTTATTTATAAGTCTCCAACTGCTTAATTGTGCTGTTTAACGCAGAAGTTGTTTCTTGATTTCCGATATAGATGTATTTATTAATTTTATAGGTTGGTTAGCTTCCTTTAGTTACCTATATCCTAATAATAGCTATCATCTTGGCTTAGAAATCGTCAGCAACAGCAGAGGATCCGTCTCAAGTGTTGGAATTTGCTCATAACCACATATCACTCCAGTATCACGATAACAAGATGTTACTTATTTACAATGTAGCCCATGAGGAAATTAACTATCTAAGATAAGCTATCAAATTCCAATCTACATTTGATTTTGTAAGGTGTCAACTTATAAGGATAAAATTAGTTTAATAACACGTGTTCAGTTAAATATAAACTACAATAAAAACGTTAAAAAAGCCAAGTAAAGATTAATTAAAAACAGCAAGGTTACATCAGAATTTTAGTTAACGCAAATACCTACATGAAGTCTGTCAATCCGCACTAGGGTGTGGTGGACTAAAGTCTAATTCCTCTAAAATAAGAGGACACCCGTGCCCAGCAGTGGGAAAGTAATTGGGTTGTTGAAGATGACATGAAGCAGCACCTGCTTACCAATGTGGGTGGTGGGCGTAAATGTATTACAAAATAAACTAAACAGTATGTTGGCGTTGGCGTTTAGGTGTGGATTTTCCCAAATATTTTGACGTTGGTATCCAGTCTACATTTTACACGAAACGTCTTTTATTATTGGCGGATATCGATATCCTGAGGGTAAACTGGTTGTCGCTTTCTTCGGTTTTATAACGATTTTATAGGTTTTCGTACGAGAACCGAGACCAAAATATTAACGTGCTCTTCGGGGCAAAACATGGAGAGGTCTCGATGTTTTATGGCCACCCATCCATCGAATTACCACGATTGGCGTTGCTTTACCGTACAGGTCGATTAATCAGCGTCAATATTACTATTATTATTATTAGCTACGTGTAAGCACTTGCGTTGAAATCGAGATATCTCAAGCACTCAACAACTCACTCACTTTGTCAGGTCAGTAAGTCTGCTACAAATTATTATACGTTATTAAGATGTAGGTATTACAATTATATTATAGTAGGTACATTTCCCAAAAATAACGATATTCGTTCTAGGAATCTTCTAATTTTGAACCTTGAGTGATATAATAATCATAATTAAATTATTTTGGTATGCATAAACAGATTTCGTTATCCTAAAACGTAAATTCTGCGTCTCTGTTTACCTACATAATTTTAGCTACGACACGTCTCATGAAACAACTTATCATGTATGATACATCAGATTTGTGATAATGATTGCATTAGATTAGATAACGCGTCAGGGCTAGCGCCGCGCCTCTGCGACGATAAATGCTCCACAAACAATTATTGTATGCTGTCACCAACTCTTATCTATATACCACAGAATAACTAATAGTACTACATATAGAACGACATCGCCCCTGCAACGCCAAATACATTAACCCTCCCGAAAATCATTTTGTACTTTTTGGGCACGTCAAGAAGCTAATCTTGTGTCACGGTGTTTGTCGCTGAACTCCTCCGTAACGACTGGACGAATTGTTATGAAATTTTGAATGTATATTTGGTAGGTCTAAGAATCGGTCGTAGGCTATTTTTAAACCCCTAGGTGATAAGGATGTCCCTCACCAGACTTTTTTTTTACAAAACCATTTTTTAAATATTTTATTTATGATTTGGCATAATAAATACTTATTACCCTAAATTTTCACTCTTCTACCACCAACCCCTATAATATGGCAAAACAACGTTTGCTGGGTCAGCTAGTAATGTGATAATAATGTTAAATACTAGGATTTGTCCTCAGTCCTCGCCGGTGTAATAAATAGTGTTATGTATTATTATGATGTATAAATACCTAATAAGTATTATTTTGCGTATACTTGACATCCAAACAAAGTTTCAGAATAATAGTAATAACATTTATTTAATTAACAATAAATATAAAACATTCAGAGATACTTACATTTTAGTGTTATATTAACATAATTATGTATATTACAGAATAACAACATTTTTATGTTCTGTCTGAGTACGACTATAATACAAATTGAACAGGTATCTAAGTAAAAAAAACCTGGTTTTATACTAAGCGCGATAATAGACACAATAATATTATAGGACGCTATTGTATCAAATTTTGATACAATAGCGTAACGATATTATTAACAGTGAATCCATTAAGTAAAGGACGTAAAGTAGTGGTAATAACAAGGAAGCTTAACTTATTAAATTTCAAAATAGGTTTATAACAACAATTTATTAAATGGTTTATAACAATAAGTTATTTTATCCCCTTTATAGAATAAAATAACTTCTATATTTATATTTTTATATAGGTACGTGCTTTGAATGACGAGTGCTCGCATAAAAAAGAACAAGGGGAATTAAAATCATTACTTTTTTATTGATATTTTATATGACTGGTATATTTTTAAAATGCAAATTGACACTCAGCGTACTCAGCATATGATTTACAAATGCCAATTGTTTCGAAAACTTTTTACGCATCACGTATGTGTCACTGTTTACGCCTATTATCGCGCGTTGTATGGCACATGCCTAACAGGACTATATCTACTATGCTATAGGAGACAGCACTTAACACCTACTTTGTTTAATGCTACTACTATGCGCGTTTGACGACTATGCAAGGCTTCACGACATGACATGACATAACTGACTACCATTTTATTTCCTTTTAGAAACGTTAACGCGTGTTATGACACCAATAGGTAATACTAATAAGACGCAAGCTATTTCAGATATATGACGTGCATTAAGTTACTTTATATTAGAGTATTCGTTATGAAAATACGCAATTTCGTGGTTTGAAATAACAGTAATGAAGTGTTTTACGGTTCTCTAGACTGCAATGGCAAAAATAAAATGAAGTATAATATTGATTCATTTAAAGAGGGTTTTATATTTTAATTCGTGTCTACTAATAACCTTGTGATTCTTTAACTCTTTGTTAATATCAATGTAAGTATATTATATTTTCGTACGTTTGATCATATCATATCGTTCATACTAGGAATAAACAAAAATAGTGGTACCTACATTTTGATTGATTAATAAATCGTGCTGCGGTAGCCTAGTGGTGAGACCAGTGAACTGAGAAGTAAGTCTCTAGTTTGATCCCAACCCACATGCCTGAGAAACAGCACTAGTCTAGCCAGCTGCTGCCTGTAGCCTCTCAAATGATCGGAGATCCGTTCCCAGCAAAGCGCCGATAGAGGCAATCAATTGAGCGTTATTATTAAAAATTGTGTATTATTTTAAAGTACCTAAAACGGTCACTGGTAAGAAATTATAAAAATGATTAAGATCTGTTCTTTTCAAGAAAATATATTAGTACGCAAAGTGATTAACCAACGCATAAATACACTCGTTACCTCTTCGGAAGTCTGAAATGGTAATCTTCTATAGGGAATGTTCTATAGGGTCCCAAAAAACATACCTACCGGCGAAATGAAGGTGTACATTCGTTATAGATAGGTACTCCTCTGCCCAACCCTTCGCGGACGTCAGGCGTGATGATATGTTGTATAACTTGTATATTATAACCAACCGAAGACATTTTACCGAAAGGATAATGAACTTAGTATAATACCTGCGTCTGGTTTACGTCGCATACTTTTATTAGTACTTATTGTATTCATCGCACTGAGTTCAGTGAAATTATTAATGTCTAATGAATTATGCATATTTTAGTGTAGGCACAAAGTATCTGAACTTGATATCCACCTTTTCACATCACTAGCCAGGCTACACTGGTTGGAGATTACTTTACCCATTGAACATTTATAAGACATAAACATGCATTGGCCTCATTTTACTGCAATAAATATTGTAATAACTTATTTTAAAGAAAGACAATGGAATTTTAACGATTCATAAATGCTTGAAACTAAAGTCGTTTGATTTGATTAATCAGACACCGATTTTCCGATGCGCACGCGTCTGGTGCCGTGCCCTCGATCCCTGACCCTCTACGTAAATTCGATAATAAGAGTACGATATTAGAATTTCACATTTATATACGTATATTGTAATTCATGTATAACGTAGAAGGCATTTTGACGTTCACTACAAATGCGATTTTGAATTGATCCGGCTATCGAGTGTAGAATTTCAACTATCGAACAATAAACGTACCGTCCTTTTCGGAACGAAGAGATTTATGAACCTGTGATGCCGATAGAGAAATAGTTTCGCCTATGTGTAGCAAGTATCGCCGCGCAACAAACTACAGCTGAATATTTGGCAGCGGTTCAATGATTTATCGCTACGTCAACTAACTGAAGCCGTGCATTTTATATTTGAACCATGAACAACCTGCCCACAACAACACCGATTTGGTCCTAAGTTTCCCAACGCGCTCTCCTTAACCTCCAATAGTGCACTGCACTCATTAATTATAACCTCATTTTCATCACTTTCTTTCTAATTGCAAAAAAAAAGTTTAAAAAAGGTAGTACGCGGCAGAGGGAGTTCGTATTTGCATTCCATATACAAATAAACTTGTCAAGAATTTATAAGTGGGTAAGGTAGGGTCAAAATGAATTAACGCAGACGACGTAATGTTAAGAAAAAAAATATTATAAGATAGTGGCAGGTACTTAATGAAAAATAACATTAAAGAAGATAATATCGTCTTAAGAAATGATAGTGGGAATATTCAAATAGTAACTGTCTACACGCGTGAGATTTTGTTAGGGACATGTTTCCTTTTTTTCTGCGGGAGATATTAAGGAGATTTGTTTGGGCTTCCATGGAAACCGGACTAATATCTAATTCTACCTGCACAGTAAAATTCAAGTTTATATCACAAAGAAATAACACCAAAGAACTTGTATAGTAGTTATTCAACTATGAATGTGGTATTTTATATATGTAGGCTCACCCTGAGATACATAAATCATTCTATTTTATCTCATAAAAATATAAATGAAAAAGTTGTAACCACCCGCCAATGGCCTTGACTAAAACTGGAACTACCTACGAGGGCGTCTCTAGGGATTTCATGCTAGCTCGGACATAAGTAGGCACTCGCTACGTCTACGTCTGTGGAATGCCAACTTAGTACTTACATACGAACACTGAATACAATTATAGCACAGCTGAGAGGGATAAAACTTCTTTGTCAGCAGAATACGTGGAACTTTTTGTAGATAGGCTAGGTATAAGAAATTTTAATAGATATTTATTGCGGGCAAAATAGAGAAGTCTAGCAAAACGGTGAGGCATCAGTCCATATCTTACTGGGCATAGGCCTGCCCAGTAAGATATGGACTGATGGTCAAAAAAAAAACAAACTGATAAGACACAGTTTAATGCTGGAAATCCCAGAAACCTGCACAAGATAAGCGTTTCGCTTCGTTGTTTTTTATCTGCACAGCGAGGGAATGGGATCAGCTGCCTGAGTCTGTATTTTCTGATGAGTCCAATTTGTGTGTCTTCAAGTCACGAGTCGATAGGTACCTTCTAGGTAAATGTGCTTCATTTTAGAGCACATAGTCACTTACCAACAGGCGCGATTATCGTCCAGCGCTCACCTGTTAAAAAATAATGATGATTATAGATTTTAAGAAACTTAAAACGGGTGTTTACGGTAAGTAACGCGCAAGCGGCGCCTGTAGTATTCCCAACGTCCATAAGTTACGGCAACCACTTAACAAACACAGTGTTTGCTACCCTTGTGGTAGGTATAAGAAAAACAAAAGTGGGACTAATTGTGTGTATTGTCGTCTAGAGTGTGATGTGGAATAGTACTCGTCATGTCGTCACATGAGTCGTATGGTAGAATAAAGATACAGGTGTCTGTTGGCACAATACGCTATCGGCAACACGACACCATCGGCGTCTCTTCGACGCTGCGGCTTCCGCGTGAGCGTGATGGACGCCCACCTAGTTGGTTTTAGTTCGAGAGTCAGGTAGAGCGCGACTATATTCAATTCTACAGAACTACACTATCCAACGACGACCTTCCTCAACCTAATGACGTTTTTATTACATTGTAACAGGTTTCATAATTACATTACTAAATGTTTAGTCATAAGTCTAGTGGCCGATAAGTTACTTATCCGACACAAGACAGATACTCTACACTGCTGAATCACAAAAAAACCCTCCATTTTTTGTGACGAATCGTCAAGCTGTTGCGAGCATAGGTAGTATATATTTTTGCAACAATGTAAAACCTTCACCCTTAAATAATATTTATTTGGGCAATACGTACCACCAAATACAGTTATTAACAATTTTACGAGTAGGTAAGTAAGTATAAGCCGCGTAAAGATTTTACCAATAGTATTTGTAAACTTTTACTATCATCCATTGTCTAATCTTAGGCGTAACGTCCAAAAGACATGGAAATGTCGAAAAATACAAAATTAAATGTTCTAACTCCGGCTAAGAGCAGTCCGACTTAAATAGACTAGGTTAAGGTTGGGGCATGGCTCCAGTCCGCACCGCGGTAATTTTTTGTAACCACAAGGTACAAATAGAAGGTTTAGGTAATACCTACTTACGACAGAACCTCTTATTAAACGACGTGTTACTATGATTATCAACACAATGCAGCTGTAAGCGAATTTAATTTCTCTAATTAATGTTTTCTCGCGTATCACCGCTTAATTTTCCGGCCCATTTGTGTCGTCAACTCAAGGTCGCGTGATATACATCGCCACATTCGCCACATAAACAGCACAGACACTCAACTCCCTATAAGTAAGTACTCCTAATCTATTATGCAATTATATTCATTGGGGCGTTTCATTGCGTTTGGCGACAGGTTACTCACTTTGTTATTGTCGTACATCACCTCGTGCTGCGTCCACCGATAGCATTACGTGAAATTATGTCATAATGTCACACAATCACACATCTTGTAATATCAAGTTGTAAACAACTGCTACCGTGGCGCCATCTTCACTTTACCGCGCCATACGTATTGGTGGCCTTCACAGGCGTTCGTCACGTGCTGCTACGTCTACTGCTTTACCGACGATGAGGACGACAGCCAATAGCGAGCGACTACGCCGTTACCGACTATGCCTATTAAACCAATCGCGGCAAAGTACACTTTGGTCACAGTGCGCACATGTGACCGGTCGCAACTTTTATCGTAAAATAACTTAATTTATAAAACTATTCAAAATTTATGTATTTCATATTAAAAGTGATATAAATATTACTCAAAGACTGTGAAATATTTAATTTTATGTGATAATGAATCGAAACGGTGAGTACGTATGGTGGGTTTTATTTCCTTAAATTGGCCTCATATCACTAGCGCCATCAGTGGGATATTTTGTCACTACTGCTACACGTACCTAGCAGACATAATTATAATTTCAGGCAAGAATCATAGATGGCACTGTTCACAATATAATGATAAAACCAGCTTTAGTGTTGTTGTACGGTTTAGTGTTAATTAATATTAAAATTTATTATGATACTTGTTTTGAAATAGATATACACTTTCAGTAATTAGATGAGATATAGTCATCTCGCTCCAAATGTTATTAAGCGAAATGACAATAATAGTTCAAGTCAACTACTTATTTGAATTTATATCATTATTCGGTTCTTGTTTAAGTAAAATAAAATGAAATATTATGTTATAGTACGTGCAAAAAACTGTACCAGTTCTGTGTAACAGTTCAACATGAATGTCATTGAAATCATACATACTATAATATATAATTTATTAATATTGTAACAAATTATATAAGTACTTATTAAAAAAATGTCTCCTCTGATAGTCCAATAGGCGACCTGATTAGCGCAGTAGCTGAGCGATGGGCTTGTGCGTCACGAGTTGCGCGTTTGATACTCGCACGGAGAAATTTTTTGTACGATCTCATCAAAAATATGTTTGTAAACGATACATAGAAAATTCTAGTGTGGGGCTATTTTTTAATAAAAAAATAAGTAGTACCCAATACTAAATAATACAATTTAAATATAAATGATTTTCAAATATGTATAACACAACGTTTGGACTTATTTCTTTCCTTTACGCGAATATTAGACATTGAAATAAAAATACTATTTTTGTTTTGCGGATTTCATCGTGACAACACTAACAATTGTTTAGGGTAGCCTAGTGGTTAGACCAGGGGACTGAGATGTCAAAGGTCTCTAGTTCAAACCCAAGGCCAAGGCACGCACCAAAGACTTTTCGGAAGTTATGTGCGTATTTAGTTAGTTATTCAGTTAGTCCAGCGGTAGTTAACACTGCCTTCTGTGCTATGGGTCCCGGGTTCGAATCCCGGTAGGGACCAATGTTTGTGTGATGAGCATGAACATTTGTATCCGAGTCATGGATGTATCTATCTATAATATGTATATATTTACAAAAAAAAAAGTATATATGTAGTATATCAACCAGCTAGTATCCGTAACACAAGCCTCGTTGCTTAGCATGGAACTAGATGGCGCTGTGTGCCATAATGTCCAGGAATATTTATTTATTTATTTATCACATGCTCAAATCGGTGACGGAAAAACATCGTGAGGAAACCTGCATGCTTGAGAGATTTGTCTCGATGGCATGTGAAGTCTGCCAACCCGCAGTAGGCTAGCGTGGTGGACTATAGCCTAGTCCCTCTCAAATGAGAGGAGACCCGTGCCCAGCAGTGGGACAATAATCAGTTGATGATGAACACTAACAATGTACCTATTACTATAAATGCTCTAAAGGATCCGAAACGTATTAAATAATACTAACTAGCTTTTGCTCGTTTTTTTTTTGTATTTTGTATACATATTTACGCCTGTCGTCCCCGAAAGGTTAGGCAGAGATGTAATAATGTACACCCACGTTTCGCTGGTATGTTTTAGGTCCCATGTAATAGGGAGCGAGCCTATTGGGTACGAATCTCAATAAGGATTGCATAGAAAAACCCAATATCACTTTTCTCGACCTCGAAATTGAACCCAAGACCTTTTTGCTTGGCAGTCGCACTCTACGATCACTACAAACATTTCGTCCTTTAAAGATTTTCGGGAAAATCTACTATCCTATGTCGATTCCACGGACTCAAACTATCTCCGTCAAACAATTCATCCAAATCCGTTAAGCGGTTTAAGCGTGAAGAGGTAACAGTAACAGACAGACACACTTATGTATTACATAGTATAATTTGAAATAAGTATGAAAATGCATAGTATGAATGATTAATCTTAAGGAAGTGAAGGTATTTCGAAGATTCAACCTACTTTGGCAATACTTCATTCATACGAATGTCGAACAATATTTTCTATAAATATGAATCCCTACAATTTTGGTTCGTTGCGTGAGTCGTGCCGTATATCAAACAGCTAGTCGTTATACAGTCAAGCGGTCGTATTTCAATACACTTTATGCGCCTAAATATGCATAAGCACATACCAATATGTCGAGAATTTATTATTAATGTTGTTATAAGTATGAGAGATGGCAATAAATATGTTTTTTTTGCTTCAGCACAAATTAAATAGAAAAATGTCGATATTTGTTACACGACTCAATTATTGTAGAGCTATCATCATCAACGCCATTTACGGCCCACTGGTTTATTTAAGATGGATGAGATTGACATACCGCCGTCCCCGGAGAATAAAATGATAATTACTAAAACGCAACTTTTCAGGAAAAATATAAACATGTTTTCGTCGATTACTCCTTAAATACTGAACGTACACTGATGAATCTTAGATTTGGAAAAATGTTATTTTTTGTATGTTTGAAATGTTTTAGTGAAACACTTCTAATTATTAAAATAGAGATGTTATCCAAAAAATAAAAATTTAGTCAAAACCAATCATCGTACAAGTTGTATAATGTCGATTATCATTTTATTCTCCGTACAAACTGATGATAATCCAATATTGCATCATTTACTTGTCATTTTATTCTACGGACTTTAAGAGTACAAGTAACGATGATAATATTTGAATATCGGCTTATTCTCGTAAATATTGTAAAACATTTTTTTCTGTTAAGAACTTTGAATTTGGTTTCTCAATAAAACTATGATATGAATTACAAGTGTTTGACAAACTACTTGGTTTTGAAATAGAATAAAATGATAAAATGCATTTATCATTATCTAGTCCAATATTTTTCACGAGAACATAATTCCATGACTATTTGTCATAATAACAACTGAGAATACATTTTGATAATAATATATTAACACTTTATTCTCGTAATTTAAGGTCTATGTGAAAATTGAATACTATTGTAAAATTTTGTAACTTCGTGAAATTACTGTATAAAAATTACGAAAAATTTAGCAGATGTATTACCACCCACCGATCCCAAAAATGACATAACATTAAAACTAAGATATCGGCAGTTATCATTTTATTCTCCGGGGACGGCGATTACCAACATCAGACGAATATAAATTTTACAATAATATATTGTATTATATTAAATACAATGTATTGTAATAATAATAATGTTAATGTTAATGATACTAGCTACATAATTTAATATATTATAAAGAAATATGTCTTACCTACACATAATTAAATATTATGTAAATAATTTTTTCGTTATTTTTTCGTGAAAACATACTGACACGCTAAGTACCTACATACAATATCATTTTCTCATATGTCTTATAATTTCACATCGCAATATAATTACCTACACTAAATAACATTCTGTGTATTGTTTGTTCAGCTGCCGTGTTTAATCTAGTATTTATTTTCTTAATTTTGAAAAGTATCTACCAGCTGCTAGCACCTGCTAAGTTGATAGGTCGGTGGACATAAAGTCTCCCCAAAAGATTTCCAGACCGACCGATCTTGGGCCACCTGCATCCACCCTGCGGATTCCAGCGACATTTACCAGGTCGTCGGTCCACCTTGCCGGAGGTCGCCGGTCCACCTTGCCGGAGGTCGTCGGTCCACCCACGCTTCGTCTACCAGTTCGTTGTCGCCACTCGAGAACCTTCAAGCCCCAACAGCCATCCGTTCTACGAGCAATGTGCCCTGCCCACTGCCAATTCGATTATTCGAGCTACGTCAGTGACCCGGGTTCTTCTAAGGATCTCCTCATTTCTGATTTGATCATGTAGTGAAACTACTAACATAGCCCTCTTCATTGCTCTCTGAGCACCCTCATCCATACCACATATAGCGAACGACGAAATATGGGGTTTTTAAGCTTATCCAGCTAACGTTAGCTAAGATAAAAATTTGGCTGGCGTTTCTCGAGAATTACGGGTGGCCCGAATGAAGTGCCCGTTCCTATACGAAATACTTACACAAAATACGTATTCCGGCGAGGTATTATTAGCATGACAGCGCATGCGTGCGTCGTCGATAATGTCAAAGTTGAGAGTGGCTGTTGTCAAAATCGCTCTAGCCAAGCGTGTGAATGGAAGCGATAAAAACTAAATTAATGTAAAATTTGTCGTTTCGAAAATTCATAGTCTGATTGTGCGTGGTATGAAGTTCGTTTGAAACCGCACAGTACGTGTAGACATTGGTTTCAAGGTTCGAATTTGGTTTGTCTTAAATTGTGCTTAGTCAAAATTATAAGTTACATAATTCTTTAGACATTAACAACGACAATGAATTTATATTTACCATTGAATTATAAATTTCTATTGTGAATACAATACCAATTAATTGGGCCCGACCCGATTAATGTCTAAATATAGATCTAGTATTGATTGGTAGGTGCATACATTTAATGAAACTGTATTTTAATTATGTAACATCTATAAATGTAACAAGAAAAACTCAAATCAACTTATTACTTAACTACTACTTACTAAGTTAACTTTGCCCTTCACCTATTGAGCTAAAAATAGAATTTGTGAGTAAATAATATTTCCTGCTTCACTACGAGTTTTATGTAACAGAAAATCTTACGAGCTCGTAAGTGTTTAAAATTTTTTGCATTTCATTGGATTCATGAATGAGGAAAATCGCAACTACGTCAACCGTACGTTTAAGTTACGCGTCCTTCTTTAAAAGTGTTTATTTAAAAACATACATCTTTTGTTACCCCTTTCACCTATATATAATATTTATTTTATTTAACTAAGCTAACTTCGTAACGGTTATTAATATACGTAGTACAATTAATTGTCCTTAATTAAGCCTTTTTAAAATACATTTCCTGTCACGCGTTTCATGCCGTGTGCCCAACACACGTTTTTTGTGAAGCATTTAGTCCCAATAATAGCGCTGAAGGATGATTATACAACGCCTCAAATTCGATCAGAAAATATTCCAATCCTTCAAACCTATGTATTCAAACTTTTTGCCATGAATTATTACCTCTTTTAATGTTTTAAATTTTTTAATTAATAAATAAATATATATTCCTGGACATTATGACACAGCGCCATCTAGTTCCGTGGTAAGCAACGAGGCTTGTGTTACGGATACTAGTTGGTTGATATACTACATATATACTTTTTTTTTTGTAAATACATACATATTATACATAGATACATCCATGACTCGGAAACAAATGTTGATGCTCATCACACAAACATTTGTCCCTACCGGGATTCGAACCCGGGACCCATAGCACAGCAGGCAGCGTTAACTACCGCAGAGCTAAACGGGTCGTCATTGGTTTAACTCCTGTCATAAAGTCACTTAATGTACTTTTTATTACGTTTAACTCATGCTATGTACTAATTCATCTACCTGAAAAAATATCACTTTGTATCCTGCCTTTGTATCCTTCATAAATACACAATGGTAATATCAATAGTGAAGGAAAAATATTTCCTGAAGCAGGCAAAAAAAAAGACATTAGTAAACTGACCTCTTTCCGCCGAACTAGACAGGCCGACTTGCTTTCACTTTTTAATGTGATTATATCCTCCTTCGTTTAATAACAGGGGTCGAGCCTGTTTTGTCGATATTATAAATATTTGTAGGAAACCATTTAAGTATATTGAAGTTTAAGTTGCAATCACGCCTGTCGTCCCCAAAGGGTTAGGCAAAAGTGTACAGCCACGTTTCGCCGGTATGTTTTAGGTCCCATGTAATAGGGGGCGAACCCATATCCATCAAACGGGCACGAATTCAAATTAAATCCCACTGCAAGTCCTACTGGATTTAGTTAAAGAGCCACGGGCGCTGGTGCGTAATGTTTATTATTGAAGATGTCATCTCATTAACCCCGTACCTAAATCAAACTTCAGCCACATCAAGATTGATCTACGGCTCTCTTTGGAAATAAATACATTATTATTATTTAAATAATGGTCAATGTTATTCGATTCTGAAGTGGAATAACTTTTTTCTCTTTTTTATCTTCTCTTGCCTACGTAAGGCCAAACAACTATTTTTTGTATCAATGAGACATGTTCAACCGGACAGTTTTGTTGAAAAGTTGTTAAAAACCCTGAAGAAATCAAATCATTGACGCAGCATAATATTGTAATATGGATTTTAGTACAGTTTTGTTTTATAAGCAGAGATGTCCATTTCCATGGACTCGAACAACGCCAGACACCATAATACTGGAAAAAAATAGTTTCATACAAATCTATGGAAGCAATAAATTAATCGCGCTCGGAAATTCATTTAATTTTATCAATTAAATTGTAGTTTATTAATAGTATGTGAACAGCTAGCTTACTGGTTCTGTTTAAAATGGATTTCGTTTAAGGAGTAGTTTGTGGTTGCATGTGGGAACCTTGTATATTAGAGGCTCATTCGACCTCTCTACAACAACAAAACTTTTTTAACAGAAAAATCCGAAAGGAAAAACTAAAACTAAATCTACGAACTATTTATTTACTTAAAGAATACAACTATCGGTCCACATGTATGTAGGTATAATTTTGAAAGAATTATCCTTCAACTCCGCGTCATTGAGGAGTTGTACCTTCCATCACCACCTTACCCACATGATATGATAATTAGCAAATGTCTAAATATATGAAGAAAGTAATAAAGCACCTATAATTGAAAGATTTTTTTTTCAACTCCTAACTTTTTTTTATTTTTTAATGTTGCCCCACACTAGGATTTTCTCCTGTGCCGTGGGTGCGTTTACAACACACATATTTTCACATATACAAACGCCCAGACCCGGAACAACTACCTGTAGAACGTACAAATATTTGCTCCGTGCGGGGATCGAACCCGCAACCCGTGACGCAATCCGATCGCTCAGCCACTGCGCCACTGAGTCGTAATCATCAGATCATCCACATTAGATGGTGATTTTCAGATGCAAATACTTGAACAGCTTTGGAGAATACATTTGTAAAGCAATAAGTGCCTATAACTGAAAGAATTTTCCTTTAATTCCTAACTGTTAAGAGTTGTACCTTCCATCATCAGGTAATCGACATGAAACGATGATTATCCGACGCAAATATTTGAACAACGTGATCAAAATGGGACCAACTTGGGAGTATTCCACCGTAATACCCTACCGAACAAATAAAAATATTTGAAATCGGTTCACAGTTGGCGGAGTAATCGGTGAACTTACTCCTAATACCGCCTCCTTTTAGAAGTCGGTTAAAAACAAAACTCATAACGTTTTCCCATTTTATTTTCAGATTTCCTGAGTCACGGGGCTAGTTTCAACAAAAAATACGGTTAGTACCAACCTTATTTTATGATAAAAAACTGTGTATAACGCGCTTAACAAACAATATTAGTGTAAATTGTATCTGCGTTTGTTTTTTATTTTAAAGCGGTTTATATCTTCTATGGTATGGTATGGTATGGTATGTGGTAGGTATCAACCGCGTCATGACGTCACAAACAATTATATTTAACTCGCAATACCGTGGCGTACCCCATAATAAGGACTTTAAAACTCTCGACGTAATAATGAAATAACTTTTAGTTACGTGGGACTTTTTGTTTTGTACAAACAATATCACGGAACGGGACTAAAATAGATCCGTTATATTTCACCCTTTGATTTCTTAAGGTTAACTTTTGAGCCCGAAATAAAACCTCTTGGAACCATGATATTGGTCTAATTTAAATGACACATTGGACTTAAAGTAGACTTAAAGGAATTTGAATATTTATTTTAATATTTCACCAGCGAATGAATGCAAGCACCATTCTTAAAAATCTAAATACAACTAAAACTAAATATACTCGCAATATCCTATAAAAGAAGTTTTGGAACCTAACCTGTTCAGTAAATTTGGTAATTATTTTGGCATAAAGTACATACTTTTTTAAGGAACATTTAAATACCTATTAGGTACTTTCAACTCACGAAGATGATTAGACTCGTACATTAGTATAATAATTATAATTAAAAATAAGTCACATAATAGTTTAGATATATGGAAATCCCTACCATAACACGCCACTAAACATTATACATCTACATCATATTTTCATATGGCCATTGCAACGATGTATGTTTTTGGCGGCCATCCTGGGACGATGGCGTAGTACGAAGCTCGTAGCGGTGATGCTACGAAATTGCTACGTCCGTATCGCTCAATACGCTACGTAAGCTCGCTCGCTCGTAAGCTACGAACGCGTGAAATGCAGGATTGTTAAATGAAAACAAGATAATCATATATATGTATTAGAATACAGCATGCTTTTTAAACGAGTTCCAAAAGGAAGAGATCATCAATTCGACTGTATTTTTTTTTAAACCTTTTATTTATATATTCTCACATAATCATTTATGAAGAGTTAGTCCTTAGTTGCGTAATAAAAAAGTATTACAATGTTACATGGTATTCGTTAAAGTAGCTCAAGGACGATGTAGGTTAATGTCTTAAATAATAATTTTGTTGAAGTAAAACTAACGAGATGCTCGACTAACATAATGAGAACCCAATTATCCGTAAGCTAATCAATCCAAAAGGATAAAAACTTAATTAATTGTATGAAAGATTTCTTAGACATCAATAGTAATATTGTACTCACCTTCACAGTACTTTAAACTAATATTGTGGCTTATGAGAACAGAATGTGTTCTAATAATTGAATGGAAATAACGTCAGGTTACCACCCAACAAGTGCATTAGTATTTACTGTACGGCTCCACGCCTATCTTATATCGTCATAGTCCTTTGTTATCTAATATTTAAGTTGTTTTTTATAAGATAAGAACGGTTCTTATATATTGCTTATAAATCTTATTTTTATAGTCATGGGTGACTATGGATGCTACAAGGAATCGAAAACGTCGAGATAAAATCTTAACAGTACAATTAAATCCATAAAAGGTTGTATTTTAATGGCTAATATTTGCATGTTTGAGAAATTAGTATTACTGGTTATAGATTTCGTAATTTAATAAAATAACAGGGGGCGAACCTAATACACATAGGTAGTAAATATTTACATCACTAATTAAAGCTTATTCCTTATATAAACGTTGTGATATACGTTAACGTGAAAATTTTCAGGAATTTCAGGATTTTAGTGAAGTATAATATTTATTTTATTTCTTATTTTACATGGTTTAGTTTATACTTAAAATAATGTTTCGTATTTTTATTTTTTCCATGGATTTCTATTTATATTTCATAGAATGGACGGTTATATTGGCGGTGAATCTAATGGTTCAACTTCTAAACGAGTTCGATCTGGGTGTGTGTGTGTGTTTATTTGTGTTTGTTAAACTGCCCACGACTCCTAGTATGGCAAGCATTGTTTTTTTAAATGAATGATGATTTTATTTCTTAATAGGGGTATGTGTGGGGTAGGCCTTTGTAGACTAGTGTGGATTCCTTTTAATAATGTTATAATGATGATGAGTGGTTTTTAAAAAGCGTTACGTCAGCATTGCTGACGTCACTCATTCTTCAATGAGAAGTGAAAGCACAATAGACTCGCTGAACATTTTAATAGCATTAATTAACATCAAGAGTTCCGATCAGTCCGACGGCTTGAGCTAGAGTGAATTGCGCTCCGTCAAACGCCCGTATTTATACCAGAATTGTGAATGACGCACACGTCACGAAAACTCGAAAGAAGTAAATAAATCCAACAACTCACTAAGGGTTCACTAAAGAATGTTTTTAAGTGAATTACGGTAAGAATTTGAACTGAACTTTGTAAACTACGTCACTGGGTTTTCTAACTTCAGTTCCAATTGTTTGCAAACTTTCCTTGAGCCGATATTTACAATTTTCTTTTTCTTTTTGAATGATTGAATGATTGAATGATTGTTTATTTCTGTAAATAGATCTTTTTAAAGACACTTTTACAAGTCATGTACATTTTTTTTTTTAGTATCTAGTTGACATCGGCATTTCCTAACTGACGACCTCTGAGAAGAAATGCCGAAACAAACTCAGAGAATCATGGTCTCTTTTAAAGTCCAAACATTTTGGTTACAATATGTGAGCCTGACGATGTAAGTTAAAGTCTGGGATGGCCTTTTGAAGAAAGCACCAGTGCAGCTTTGAGTTGACCTGTCCATACTGACAGCACGCATACGTCAGCCATCGTTTAGCTCAAACCATTATTGTGGGAGCTTAACGACCCGACGCACGTCTATGCAAGATCAGCGGGACATTTGCATAGGCCATTTCAAAAACCCAAAGCCGCCAGACATTAGTTTGTAAGCGTATGTTTATCTACCTACAAAGTGCTCACATTCACATAGATATGTATATTATAAATAATCCCAATGCATAAAAATCAACATAATGTCAAATATAAAATAATTATGTCAAAACATAACATTAACATAATGTCAAAAATATAAAATAAATAAAGTCAAATAATAATAATAATTAAAAATCTATAGGTATACCTATACAATTCATGTCAAGATATAAATTAATGTCAACAAAAAAAAATTAAAAAAAAATAATAATAATTAACATCAATGTCATGAAAAAATAATGTCCAAATCATAATAAATTACAGTAAAAGACGTTCGATAGCCCGGTTCATTAGAACTATTCAATCCCAAGCAGTTTTATCATCCATGTAATCTTTTAACGTATAGTAGCCTTTAGCACAAAGTCTCTGTTTGATAAAGGATTTAAATCTGCTGAGACTTAATGTCTGTGTTTCTTTCTTAATATGAAACTTCTTGAGGTAACCTGCACGCTGCATGGAATATTCTCGATGGCGTGTGAAGTCTGCCGACCTGCACTAAGTTAGCGTGGCGTACTATAGCCTAATCCGTCTTAAATAAGAGAAGGCAATGCCCAGCAGTCGGACAAAAAATGGGTTGATGATGATCTCTATGAACTTTTAAACAAAACACAATGGCATGGTCGCATTGAGATGGTCCATGTAGGTATTAAAATTACGCGTGTTGATAAGTTAACGTGTTGACACGCGTCACATGAAAACGTGAGAGTTCTTGTTATTGTAGAACTTATTCATTGTTACCACTGAAGTTCATATGAAATACTATACAACAATATAATAGTATGGCTATTAATTGTTTTAAAAGGAGTTGAGGTTGGAGAATAGTTGTTTCCGTAGATTGGCCGTACATATAATACAGGGGTTATATTTTTATAATTAATTATTGTTACGTTTGAGTTTTCAAGAGTTACGTGTTCTTAGACTTCGAAGGTTCGGCTGAGGTCTACCACGTTCATTTAGTGCGGAAGAGGAGGCGCTGATACTGGCTGAAAACTCATCTACTCTCGCCCTTTCATAGAAGACATAGAGCTCGTGAACAAATACACCTATAGTAAAAATGAATCCCTATTTCCCTTCGTCACGGCATCATGCATGAACGACAGGACCGATTTTGATCCATTTTGGTACTGTTAAAGAAGGAACCTTGGAGCCTTCTCCAAGGTTCCTTCTTTAGTTAAAGCTTAAAGTAGCCTATATCCTTATATAGGCTACTAATTATTTATTATTATAAAATAAATATTCCGGAAATTATGATACAGCGCAATCTAATCTAATTCCGATCAAGATACTTGTGTTACGGATACTAGATGGTTGTTATACTTCATAATAACTATATCTTTTTTTTAAATGCATTCACATTTCCTATGCAGCTTAAGCGAAGTTGATTAAGCAGTAACTAGTTAATTATTAATAACAGGTTTTTGAGAACACAAACCTGCGTGACTTGCTATTTATGTAGGTACCCATACATACGTCAAGCAGAAATTAACTTGTACTTTTTGTCAGAAACTTTTTGCATCATAATAGGATGAATTGTTTTTCTAATGTATGTACCTGCGACCCTATAGTCATCACGCCAAACTTGTTGTGTTTCTCTTATTTTATCTCGTATTGTATGTTTCAACTAGACACAAATCCAAACCCCGAGCTGCTACTGAGAATTTCATAGAAAAATCCAATATCACTTTGTTCAAACGAGCTCTAGACCAATTAGGCAGTTACATCATTAAAAAAGCAAATTTTAAAGACTATGTTTACTACATTTTTATATTTTAATATACGTTCATTAAATATAAATGCCTAGTAGAACGAATGTCGCTACGTTCGATTTTCACACAAAACGGATTAAGGCGTGTGCCGGATTTAGGCAGTGGTGTTGGCCACGTGACCACGTCTTAAAAGCCGTAATAGTATTTTAGAAACCTACGGCTGAGTATCGATTGGCCCCTTGTTTCAGGTCCTTCGCCGATGCCTAAACCTACCGACTCAATTACATATAAGGGGAAAATTTTCCACCGCCTTTGGAAGCACAAAGAGTAGAGATTAAGGCTTTTATTATTATAATTGAGTGTTTTAAACGTCAGGAAGATATGCGATCGCATAGGAGTGTTTTTTTCATTAAATACCTATGCTGGTGAAAGCTTACTCGATTCTAAATATTTTAGTAGCAATTTGTATAACAAGTTAATATGTAACTCGGCTGATCACAATAGTCATTTTAACATTGTATTATAATTTTAATAATTCAAATTGAAATTGCGCATTGAATACTATCAAAATATTTGACCTAACAGTAACTTATGCAATTAGATGCCCAAAATCCTAAATAGTACATTACCTTTCCAAAAAAATTTGGAAGAGAGATATTTATAGAAAGGTAAACATTTTTAAACCTATATTATTACCTATATATACATTTTAGGCAGATAATAGCTATAACATTAACAGATGGTTAGGAATTGAATCTATTTCAATATTTATTAGATAATGGGGTTTCAAATTAGAATACCTATATATCTATAAAATATAATTGAAGCACGCTATTTAAAAATAACGGTTATACAATTTTAAACTACGTTGACCCATATTAGGCTATTTTCGTGTGAAGCAAAAATTACTATGACAAGCGTGCTTTTATAAGCATATATCCATTTGTACAAACATACATACATACACTCACGCCTTTTTCCCATGGGGGTATGCAGAAACTACAGAATGCCACGCGCTACGGTCCCTGCATACCACTTTTGCCTCGTCCACGTTCATACATTTCCTCATGCACGCGCGCCGGTTACGAGTACTGCGTACCTGACCTTTTTGAAGGAGTTCACTAATTAGGAATATCCATTTGTAATCCAAATTATAATAAAGAAGCTGTAGGATAATTAATTTAATAACTCAATTTATTTACATGCATATCCAGTAATACGCTGTCGTGGACATCATCATCTGCCATTTGATAGAAAACCATTTCATCATCAACCCATTAATGTGCCACTGCTGGGCACGGGTCTCCTCTCCATTGAGAGGGATTAGGCTATAGTCTACCACGCTAGCCTACTGTGGGTTGGCAGACTTCACATTCCATTGAGAATTCTCTCAAGCATGCAGGTTTCCTCACGATGTTTTCCTTGATCGTTTGAGCATGTGATAAATACGCACATAATTTCCAAAAAATCAGTGGTGCGTGCCTTGGGTTCGAACTCGAGACCTCTGACATCTCAGTACACTGGTCACACCGCTCGGCTACCACGCGATAGATTTTTCAGCGTTAACTACCTCCCTGGCTAAATAAAAAAATACTGTTAACCATGTTTGTAAACGTGCCCAAATCACCAAAAATAGCGAAAGAACTCACGTTTTTGGGAATGACGTATACCCAAAAACGTGAGTTCCTTCGCTTTTTTTTAATACAAAATATGAAAGAATTAAAACATTGGCCCGTGTTTGCTCTAAATTTAAACAACTCAAAATATTTTTCAACTCCCAAGTTTGTTTCGGCGTTTTGTTACGAGCATTTCTGGCGCATACCGTACTGACTAATACGGATCTATGAATGTGACGGTCCCCCATTCTCTAGTATTACTCATAGCATGATGAATGTAATTGGTTATCAGATCGCGTGCGTTGCATAAATTGCACTGAGAGATGAGGGCCAGTAGTGCAGTGTGCGACAGCAAAATAAAACTAATATACATACATTTTTAAATCAGCTATGTGTTTATTGGAAAGTATCGAAAACCATAATGCAACTAAAGTTAATATAGGGTCATAAGCCACGACGAAACAAGCTCAACTTAGTATGAAGATCATATGATAATTAAATTACATGTAAATTTTAATTGTCAAACACCTGTAATAATATATTTTTTTATGGTCAATTACCATTACTCCATTCGATAAGTATTAATAATGCGAACAGCACAGCTTAAGTTATCTGGCATGAGGCATCTCGCAGCTCCTATATATCGTTGTGTACTTTAGCCTCTTGTGAACAAGAGCGTAATTTGTAAAGATTTATCCCACCAAAACCATTCTGTAAAAAACTAGCCAAGTCTCGATGGAGCTGCTTGTTTATCTCTAAAAAGTAATGAAATCTAGTCAAAGTCGTGCCAAGTATATGGTTCCTTACTGCGATTTCTTTATTATTATAGTTAATGTTGTGTGACTTGGCCGTTGAAGGGTACACAAGGGTACAAAACCAGGTGCTCCATGACACCATTGCACCAATCTGTCGCCAGAACCGCTACCCATTGACGATGGAAAATTGCCACTTGGAAAACGTTGATTCAATAACCAGTCTTGATAAAGCTGCGTATTTCAATAATACTTATGTATAGGCGATCCAGAAACAAACAGTATAAAAAATATTTCCAGTACAGACGGACTTCTAATCATTGATAGAACTCCGTCTATTTTATGTTAGATCGGTGGTCGATTTGACGCTCCAAAAAGAAGAGAGCAGAAGTCAGCATTGTCAATGCTGAATGCATGTGTTGCACAATCAACAACAGTCTAAAATGAGACACTAGCGTCCAATTACCAATATATGGGCTATTATCTCGCTTAACAAACATAGGTAGTTACAATAGATATAACATTACGTGTCAACAAAATTGATTTGTACTAACTAACGTATAAAGAATGTTCAACGGCCAAGTCACACAACATTAACTATAATAATAAAGAAATCGCAGTAAGGAACCATATACTTGGCACGACTTTGACTAGATTTCATTACTTTTTAGAGATAAACAAGCAGCTCCATCGAGACTTGGCTAGTTTTTTACAGAATGGTTTTGGTGGGATTTCACTTCTTTTTGTAGAAAATGGCATATTTATTTATTTTGTTAGATTTTCTTATTTGACACATTTTTTTTTCTTTTTAGGTGTAGTTTTTTTATTATGACAAATGTTTCTTTTCTTTTTTTCTGGTTCTGATACTTGTACAGTAGCCACAGTTTTTCGTATTGCTCATTCGCGTTGCCCTTGTACCCTGTAAGTTAAAACTCCTTGTGTAACGTACACTTTGTTTTTAAAATGAATGTCTTAACTCAACATGTCATCCGGTGTCAGTGGCGACGTCAATGGCGATTGCAATTTATCTGTCAGCACCATTACAATTTAACAAAATACTTAACAATCCGAATTTTGCAGATATATGTTGTCGACTCGAAATCTTTATTTTTTTATGCTTTATTATTCAGGTAAGGTTTCGATCGAGTCTTCCCTTTGACGAAATTATTAATATAGATAGTAGAAGGGGGCATTACCATATCTCCAATACAGCTGAGACAAGCTGAGAGTTCTTCATCAGATACTTCAGACCTTCCATTTTTGACATCAAATGAAGCCGCCGTAAAGGCGGTATGTCGATCTCTAATAGTTTAGTTGGGCTCTTGTGTTTTCTAATCAGAGTCACCAGGTACTCCAGATCTTCGATTATCCTAGTTTTAATAGTTTTCCTTTTATGTGGCCATTAAACCCTAACTCTGTACCAAATTTCAGCTCTCTGAGTTTATGGGAAGTACGAGTTCTATTTTGATGATCATGAGTGAGTGAGTGTCGTAAATGCGAAACTTTGCTTACGCTTAACTTCGTAACTAAATGACCTACAGACTTGAAATTTTGGATTTTAAGTATGTGATTATAGCTTACTGGATGACGAAAATTTCTGCGTTCTGGTCTTATCCAGAGGTTCTCAAATAGGGGCCTGAAAATGCGGCGAAATGGTTCCAGTAAAGGATGGTACGGCAGTGTTTGCTTCGCGCTCGACTTGGCGGGGGCACTGCCGTGCCCCCCGATATCTGTACTTAAGTCATTTAGACAATTTTGTGACGGGTGTTAGTTTTTGACATATTATCACGTTTATTTTCGTTCACTAGACTAGTTATTAGCAGGCTCATGTATAAAGACAGTTTGCTAGTATGTTTTGAAGGGCTAAAATGCATGAAATAAGCCTATGCCCATTTATCGAGCATAAACCCTTTATAGTCCAGTTTTAAAACAAATCATAAGCTAGATGTAATAGCGTACTATATGGTGAGTATTTGGTTACAGACTGCACAGACAACGCGGCGTCTGGTTTACTTGTCGTACTTCGTCGATTTTACATAATAATTAAATTATGATGTTTTCTATTATTTATTTATTTATAGGTAGGTACTCCAACGACTTATCCTCTAATACAATTCAACATGATGAAAATAACATCAAAATAATGAAAAATGAAAAAAGTTAAAGTATAGTACGTTCTAGACTGCACAGCTGTTTTTTATTTGTAAATAACATTGCTTCACATTCGATTTCTCCCGTGTACCGTGAGTGCATTTACAAAAATAAATTCTCACCTACACAACCGCCAGTCAATTACTTATAGGTTAAAAGAGATTTTTCTTCGATGCGAGAATCGTACCCACGCTGAGTGGCTCGATAACCTATGACTCACCATCGTCACTATGATAATTACAACATAATTATAATAATTACGTACCTACTTAAATTTACTCTAAATTCGAAACTTATGTTTACAGTTATTTCTTTTTATTGTTTCTCCAAATAATCTTGCAAAAATAGGTTCTAAGCTAACGTATTTATAACTTAGAACTCGCTTCTAATCGACCTTGGTGGTTCGATCCTAAAATGATTCAAACGTACGTACATAAACCAAAACATAAATCAAGAATCGTTAGCATTGATAAGAAAATTGCATTGATTGTGACGAACATTGTTTAGCTTGTAATTGACTAGTTTTAATGTTGGGTTGTAACAGTAATAACATAGTTAGACATCTATAATTAACTTCATGTTTTCGTCATGTGTATACTTTGTCGAATGGTCCACAGGTTAAGAGATTAGCTTCGGTGTTATAAGGGGTGGGTTGTCACTTTGTATGCAAGAAATATTTGTGTAGCGGCTACAGGTCGTTGCACCGCGTTGAGGTGTTTATGTATATAAGCATAGATATTTGTTATTGCAACCATTACGTATATTTTACGAAGTTAGGGTTTTGAGCATAGAGGATAGAAATGAGACCTGAGGTTACCTGAAACCTCGCAAGGTATAGGCTATTTACAAATTCACAAATATTACAAATATTATTAAAATGAATTTGTAAACATATACCTATGTATATCTAAGGAAATACTAGTAATCAAAAATCTAGAAATGATAAATTTACATATATTATGAGTGACATGAAGAGATACATCTGTCGTTGATTCAGATGTGTGTTTATAATTTATGAATATAATCTGCTTTTTTATGTGATGGTGGATCCGTAACATGGATATGTTGTGTGTGTGTGGTTTTCAATATAGGTTTGTTCTTATTAAGTTTCTTATCTGATAGAATTGATGAATGAAGTAGAATTGATATGATTAGTAGAATAACCCGTTTTTTATGTCGACACTAATGTGTACACAAGATTTAGATTGGAATTGCAATAGTAGTAGTGCGATGCGGCCGGGTACCTGTGGAGTGCGCGTCACGCAGAAGCGCCATTGCGCCGGGCGCCTCCCGGAGGGTAGGCCACCCCCAGAGGGCGCCGGCGGGGGTTTAGTGTGGGCGCGGGGCTGGTTTAGCACGTGCCACTGAGCGTGCGGCGCGCACGTGGCGATGAGCGTGCGCGGCGCGCGAACGCCGGCTCCTTCATCAATCCTGCCGCGAACAGCTCCGGGAACGGTCGTGTCCTCAGTTCCTCCTAGAGTCGAGTTTACGGTTTCGCGATTTTAGCAACGATTGAGTGCTTAAGGGTCGAACGCAGCAACGCGGGCTCGCGATGCTGGCCCTCTCGTCGTCTAGACAAACATGGTTATATAGACATGGGAACTGACTCGGCATACATGGGCTCGGCGGGATGGTGTTCCATGCCGTCGGATGAAAAATGCTTTTTGGCGCCGCCACCACCTGCACCGCTGCCGATACCGATACGCCGTATACACTACGGCCAGGCAGTTAACTCAGGTACAGTCCACAGGCAATCGTAGAACCACCACATTATTTTAGCGTCCACATTATTTTCAGTGATAATTTAATTTTCCGGTTGATCTAAACGGATTTCGGCGCGACGTTTCATATCGATCGTTTTATCGCCTTGCGCCCGCGCCGGCAGTGTCGAGAGCATACGAGCGGTGTCGCAGGTGATGCAGTGCGATTATTAGCTAGACTCGTGCGCCGCTCACACATCTGTAATGACGTACACACGTGCAGCACTACGCGTGGGACACGCGCTCACTGATCAGTAATCAGTCAGCGCATATTAAATAACACAACTTTATATCGCACATGTACCTAATGTTTTGTTGTGGTTGCCGTTTTACCGGCGCTGCGTGTGCGACGGCAATGTGTCGCGTTTCCTCAGGAAATATGACTTATACCTGTATAATTACAACAAAAATACTTCCTATTACTCGATTACACAGGGGATACCTACGAGTGACAGTTTTAAATGAAAACTTGAAACACCCTGGGCGGTTAGTATCGTTATCAAAATTGGTTATTCATAAAGTGTATCGATATGGCTAGTCGTTATAATAGGTCGGGCACGTGTTAATGCGTTGCATTGCACTAGCATCGTGCGTTTCTTGTAATTGGTAATTGGCCTCCAGAGCGGTCGGTGTCTGCGCTCCGGACCGGACCGAATAATCCTGAACGTCCGTTATAAATACCAACCTATAACCTAACTATCCCACTACCGAGCAATGGCCTGCTATTAAATCGATGGAAGTTATATTCAGACAAAACCAACCGCCGGTTAATCTTTAAAAAAAAATAGGTTTCGTCAAATAAGTAATTTTCCATAATTATATTTCCTATGATTAAAATAATCAATAATTTGGACGACCCAATTAGTCCAGCGGTAGTTAACACTGCCTTCTGTGCTATGGGTTCCGAGTTCGAATCCCGGTTGGGCCAAATGTTTGTATGATGAGCATAAACATTTGTATCCGCGTCATGGATGTGTCTATGTGTAATATGTTTTTTAAAATATGTATATGTATAATGTATACATAACGTAATGTATAAAAATAATTTAAAAATTCCAATTAATAAAATTTTAATATAATGTAATAATGCATGCGCCAAAGGAGATTTAATATTTAATAATGAATGTTAACTACAAATCTTATTATAATCAAACTGTAATAGTTTTTTATAAGAAACCTCTTTAAACCGATGTACTAAAAAAAAGTATATATGTATGTAGTAGTAGTAGTAGTATCAACCAACGTATATCATCCGCACACAAGCCTCGTTGCTTATCTCAGAACTAGATGGCGCTGTGTCATAATGTCCTGAAATATTTATTTATTTATGAATAATCAATTTAGGATTCGAATATAAATGCCTGAAAGAAACGCATTATGTATTATTACCGTAGTAAAAAGGTTGTAAAACATTCGAACAACTTTATAAAAAGAGTTTCTTAGGATTCCTGAAACATTGTTTACATAGGAACCCGAGGCATTAAGTGGGTTAAATTCGTGGATACCTATGGGAAGTTTCACCATAACTTTGAAAGAAAGTTGTACTTATATTGTTTAAAGTTCTGTTGATTTTTATTTCTGACTTCTGGATTTTCTCACAATTACATCAACTTTTAAAGAAATATTTTTTATATTGGTATATTTCTATCTATTATCTATGTGTTTATTCAATACCAGTTGATTCCTCTGATATTGCCGGCGCGGCTCGGCGTACAATTTAACGAAAAAAATATGTTCATATTCATTCATTCGCTCGCTCCTACGTTCTTATGTCACGTGGTTTTACTCCCACGGAACCCTAATTTGTTTATTTTTCTAAAAATTGTCTAAGTTACACCTTATAAACTATCTTCGAGTGAAAGTCTGGTCAAAATCGTTCAGCCATTTCAGAGATTAAACAAACAGACTGACTTGATGATAATGTTTTTTTGACGTAATTACCTACCGTACTTTCATGTGCATTTAATGAAAAGCTGTTAATATGAGATTATAAACGTACACTACAATTATATTTATTTGTATTATACGCATATTAAAAATAAGTAATAATTAACTATAACTAAATAACATTAAACATTTCCTCGGCGTTGCTGTCAGCCGTAAGGCCACAAATTTTGCGGGCACCGGCTCCAGGACGACGCGGGGAGAGTGGTCCTCAAAAAACAGCAGGGTGACAGCGGCGCGGTAGTTTGGTTTAATATATAAAATTCTACCACTGCCGCCGCCCCGCATCCCGCAAAATTCGAGGCAGAGGCCTTACAGCGGCCAAAGACCTGTCCTGGCGGCATCCGTCAGATTTGTAAGCCAGATATTCTGTTTCTAGTTCTCACTCTTTATTCCACAACCTTTTCAAAACTAATATCTCCTCCCCATTTCGCGTGATAGTAAATTTCATTCTTCTTACATTAAAATTGACGGACTCCCCATATAAACTTTGCCCCTTTTAAAGGCACGAATTTATAAAATCCTGAAGTACATATTTTCTTGACCAATCTATTAATTTATAACTCTATCTTTTAAATTGACGGATTTTCATACATTCCATTCTCTCTCTAATGGATAAATCAAAATATGCCAAGGCGCATAATACCTATATAAGCTTTTTTTTTATTATTCAATTTCTATATTCAAATCTTTCAAGTGGCTAATCCTGCAACAAGCCCCTCTGCTTATCCCACTAGTCGTCAATACTACGCTATAGTTTGATATTTACTATTTAAGACTGATATTAATAGATTGCGAATGATAGGCAGGCCAGATGCAAACCATTTTTTATTGATTTAACAATATTGACCGACAGGGTCACTGTGTATTTTTGAAGACGGTATGCTCCTTAAGAAATATGATCGATGATTGAAACTTTAATAACGCTATCTTAATGTTAGCGTACTAAGAATAGCTCTAAAAGTTTGTAAATCCTAATACATTTGTATATTACAGCATCTATAATAATAATATTTATATATTAGGACATTAGGTACACAGCGCCATCTAGATCCGTGGTAACCAACGAGGCTTGTATTACGGATACCAGAAGGTTAATATACTACATACATACTGATGAAAAGGATAAATAGCAATAAATATCGAGACTTGTAAGTTATTTAGAAAACGGTTTATTCAATGACATATTGACTACAGAAAAGGAAACATACATGAAAGGAGGTTATAACTAAAAGTTTATATTATATATCTACAGCGTTCATCCTGACATTCTCTCCTGAACGCAGACCTATTATTCTGCTGTAACCTTCATGTTTTACTTTTAATAGTGTATACATAAACTTTTCTTGAAAAATCATCTATAAAGGTTGTAAAATACCTGGCACCGCCAATCGAAGCAACTTGCTTACTTGCATCGGGCCACATACATCGCCTTGTGGACTAGATCTAGCAACTCATTTGCTCTGGATCCATTGCTTGGAAAAGATTGCCTTAATTGCTTACCTTCTAGGCAGCTTATACATACATACTTTTCTTTCTGAGATGATAATTTTACGCCAGTTAGGTAACTTCTGGACATCACTAAAGTTTTTGGTTATTTAGGTTGTATGATTGAATTCTACTTTACAACCAGATTTTATTATTTTGCTTTGACTTTGACTGATGCTGAGTGTCTTAAACTTTTCTTGAGAATTTTCATTGCTTGTGTACAAAACTGATGTACCTGATCAAACTTTTATTTCTTGCAAAAGTTTAGTTTGAATCAAGTCTGCATTAATTGTTACACCTGAGCTTTTAATACCCATTATCATAGGCTTATATTCATTAAGTAGACCTGCCAGCATCAAAGTCCCGAGCCATCTATCATCAACACTGAATCTTGTTTCTTAACTTATGAGCTGAGCTCATGATTTTGTTGATGTAGGTAGTCTTCTAAACTGGAACTTGTTTCCAGATTAGTATTAATTAAGTCCCGTAATAAACCAACTTTCTTCAACAGACCAGAGTCTTGAAATGCCTGTGACAAATTATCCCAAACCTGTTTCGCTGTCTTGACATCCTGAATGTGTACGTAATTTATAGGATCAACTAACAATATTAGTTTTGATTTGGCCTTTTTTTCTTTTTTCGGGTCAGTATTTGTGCCTTGGACACATTCCCATAAATCGTCTAGTTCCAAGTATGCTTTTACTGCGAAACTCCAGCTTGTCCAGTTATCTCGGCCAGTAAGCTTTCAATTGGAATCAAAGAACAGTTTAACGCCATTTTTATAAAATTTTCTTGCTGAAATGAAAAATGCTTCGGCGACCGTTATGTTAAATTTTACGGATCAAAATCAACGAAACGAAATTTACGTTTAATTTTAATTATTTAACATTAAACAAGCTGGGTGAGGCCCATAACCTGATGAAAGGAGGTTATAACTAAAAGTTTATATTATATATCTACAGCGTTCATCCTGACACATACTTTTTTGTAAATACATTTTTATTATACATAGATTGATGCTCATCAGTCATCACACAAACATTTCACCCTACCGGGATTCGAACCCGGCCAGTTGCACAGAGCGCAACGTTAGCTACCGTTAGTCTAATCGGATCGTCAATATGACATCTATAAAATAATTTAATAACTTCTGTTGTAGTGCCAATGGCATTTATACTCTATCCTATCTCTCGCTGATAACAATGGAAATAGAAAACTGATACTTTTCCTACTTCTCCTATCAAATCAAATCAAATCATTTATTTCAATTAGACCAATACAGGTGTTTTTGAATCGTCGAATTAATTGAATTTAGTTGCACGGTTCCAAAAGGTAGGTTTTATGGAGAAAAACCGGCAAGAAACTCCATAGATACTCTTTTTAAATTGAATACAAAATTACAAGTTTGTTGCTTTTGTTTTACAATGATTTATGTATGAATTATCAATATGAGACTAATAATTTTAATATCCTACCTATTTAATTTTATTATTAATTCGAGTTTCAAGACTGTATAATTCATACCTATACATACAAACGTATGCAGACATACAAACGTAAAGAAAATGATATGATTTTGTTTCTATTGTGTAATTGCATTTATTTAAAAGAGTTTATACTGAGTTTTGTACCGGCTCTACTCTATAAAACTAACCTTTTGGAACTGTGCAGTTTTGACAATTCAAAAGGACCTGTAACATTGGTCTACTTGAAATAAAATATTTGACTATGACTGACTGACGTCAGATGTCAATGGTAGCTATTGTTGAACCTGGCTTACAGAAATTGCAGTGCAGAGACTATAAAAAGACAAGTAAACCGAACCATATTTTAAAAGACGGCCTATTTATTTTCCATTAAAATAATGCTTATATTCAATAACAGGTTAAATTAACCAACCTTGATGTTTATTTCAAAACAAAATGCAATTTGTATATTAAGTTAATTTTAATAGATTGAAGTAAAAGTATTTTGCAGATTTTTTCAGACTCTATTTATATTATTATTATTCCTACGTTGCGGATCTTTTACAGCATACATAGTCACGAGCATACTAAACCAATATACCTACCTCGTTAAATATTCACAAAAGGAGTTTTATTTGAATTTCCACCATGTATTTTTGTACATTTTCTATTCGTTGTATGTTCATTTGTCAACCAAGGCAAAACGATATTATTTTTTCTAAAATTTTCACTTGTTTGTAACACCTGTGTTTATACAAACAATTGAATCTGAATATAAAAGTGTGAGCGATTGTCTGTCTTTTCGTATATAAATATATCCGGACATTATGACACAGCGCCATCTAGTTCCGAGCTAAGCAACGAGGCTTATGCTACGGATACTAGACAGTTTATACAATACATATACATATTTTTTTGTAGATCCTTACATATTACACATCCATTGGGATACAAATATTGATGCTCATAAGATCATCACACAAAGATTTGTTCGTACTGCGATTCGAACCCAGGACCACAGAACACAGAGGACAGCGGCTGGACTAACCGGGTCGTCTTATGTATGTATGGTCCTGGTTTCACTGTCGGAGTATCAAATAGGCCTGGAGTGTGTGTATCATTGGGTACTTCCACGTAGCGCAGTCGGGCGGTCGGGCCCCTCTGAGCGCCCAATTAACTCGAACTACAGCTGAGAGTCCAGTGGGCCCTCTTGGAAACTAACCAGTACATATAATTTCATGAAAAATTAATAACACAAAGAAAAAAAACAGTCATACTATAAGTATACTACATTATAAAGTGCGTAGGGGTAAGATCGGGGCTGAGATAAGAATGTTGAACAAAAATTCTAACGCTATATTTTTTAATGCTAGCCATATTGCGCGACCTCATTATAATCCACTGTATACTATCCACACTAATGCGAAAGTATGTCTGTCAGTTACTTCTTCATGCTTAAACCACTGAACCGATTTAGATAAAATTTTGGTTAAGGAGATAGTTAAGTCCCAAAAAAGGATATAGGATAGTTTTGATCCCGGTATCACCCCTTAACAGGGTGAAAAAAGGGGTGACCGTGAGTAACCATGACCGTGGACATTATACATAAACAGATACTGCTGTTTATTTACAAAAATATGTTTATTACTTATTTATTTATTTTGGGAAAACAAACAGTAGGTATTAGAATTCAAGATAAGAATATGTCAAAATGTTCTTGTAACTATAATTTAAAATTAATATAATTAATTAGGTACCCCAATTAGAAATAAATATAAGGGCTTTAAATGTTATCGAAAATGATTTTGGGACAAAATAAAATGCGTGAAAAAATACCAGGTAAGCGTCTTGTATTAAAATGATAATACAAGACGATAATAAGTGATAATATTGTTCGTGATATTCAATAGTATCATGTTTCATACTGGGCCAAAAAACGGCGTCAGTGTTAGTCGGTCGCTAAGCAAAGGCACGCAAATATGTAGGTGACGCTATCTTTGCTTAATTACAATACCATAAATAGGTTAGATGAAACAATGTTAAGAAACGTAAACGAGCGTCTGTCACGTACACGAACATACAAACATAGATGGGGACAACGTCGCGGTGGGCGTGACGATTTAATACCACGCACACGTCCTCACCTGACACACACACTACGACGCGCACTTGTGTGCATGTGCGTGCATACACTGACCACGTGACGCGTCACGTGCATGTCAGTAACTCTTCAAGCGTGATATTAATTTATCGTTATTACAATCAGGTACCAACACACTTCAGAAAATTGCATCTTGCTTGTTCTCCGTTCGCTGTATCGGATATTGCTTGTGCGGCCGCGCAAGCCACTATTCCATATGATGACACGTTATTCCGAGGAAGTAGTTCCACCACATGACCGCCAGATGTCGCTGATGATATACTAAATCATTCTTATTATTTTTATTTGCTCGTTTTGCTGCAAACAGGTTTTGTGGTAGACGACTTTGTACTCGCGATATATCGCGTAGATATAATATTTTTATTACTTATTTACTTCATTCAACAATTTTTCTGTATCATAGAAAGATTTCGCTTGAAATCGTGAAATTATGAAATAGCTCGCAACGTAAACAGTATCGATAGAGCGTCAGTATTTTGCTTTGACATAGACCTTATTTTTTGCATTGATTCCACATGTTGCGTAGTGTTTACGTATTTATTTGTAAGGTAACAGCTCATTAAATTTAATATTACTTTATCGTATGAGCTATTTAGTCACATTAGATTCATACTTTTCCTGGTTTTTATATTAAATATCTAGTAGCTCTACAAGATTTAATTTTTTAAATAGCACACATTTTATTTCATAAAATGTACAAAGATAATATGCAGGCACTGTCACCTTCTCGCATGTATTCCACATCCAACCGGACTCGGACATGTTTTCGATTCAGCTTCCCGTGCTCTCTCCATAATTTGCAATAATTTATCTTACATATTTTCAGAGTACCGAAGTTACTGAGAATTTATCAAGGAAAATAGAGTCTGACTCATTTCAATCAATCCGAATGAAATGATTATATAGTATGAAACCTACTGATTAATCCATTGCGCATTAAATTTGTCAGCTAATCTATACTAGATAAATTATTATGTTACAGTAAGTAGGTCTATTTTATAGGTATAATTAAAATTAGATGAAAAAGAAATCTGTTGTCATGTACCTTCAATATTTTTGATTTCTTTAACTTTTATTTAGTCACAATTTGCGAAAACCGGAGAGAACACGCTCCCTGTTTCCAATAGGTACTTATGGTAATCGTTAGTGATAGTTAGTAACGACCTAAATCCTGACCACCAGATTATCCTTAGGATATCTACACTGCCTATAAATCAGGTATCAGAAGTCTGCCGGCAGTCTTATTTTGTAAAATATTCACGACTGAATTAACAAAAAAACAACTAAAGAAATATGGGAATGGTTCAAGAGGGTGATGACGTAGATACGTATAATTAGTTATTCAATCGAAATATTTGGCGAAATGAAATGGACCGCTGCGAGCTGTGAGCGCGAGGAGAGCGGAGAAAGCGCGCAGTGAACACATCTGGGGTTTACAAAGTAACGGTCAAGGTCGGCCCAGCTCGCTTTCAAAAATCTATCATTGTTTTTAATACAAGACACCGCGCGGGCCTCTAATGGCATATTCGCTGACAACTAGATATTCAACTTCAAAACTCTACAATTTATGCGAAATAAGAATAATTTCATCAAAGATTTTTTTATAGTTCTAAGCATGTCCAATATGTAGGTTAGGTAGTTATTAAGTTGTGTGACGTAGTTTATGGTGCTCGAGCTTGGTGGCAGACTTCGCCAGGTGTGGCCAGTGTAAACATGCATGTTATTGTATGCGCACAATGGTGCGATAACACTGCGATAACGTGCGCCCGCGCCGAACCGCCAGCTGACTATCATGACATTGAGTTGCTGCTACCACCCCTGATACGCTACTCTTCTACTCGTCTACGATATATAAATCTGTATAGGCCCAATCTCCTAAACACTTCTGTCATTCTCTTTTCTAATAAACTTCCTAAGCCTACATTTATTTATTGCACATGGATCCGGCTTTCTTATTGAACATATAGAACTGAGCCATTACTCAGAAAATTAAGGCTCTGTGTTAAATATACAGAGCCTTAATTTTCTGAGTAAGTTAGTAACGTAGCAATGTTCTTTGATATTTTATAGTTAGAATTGCTATTGAAATCGCTACAGACCGCCCTGAAAGTAAACGATAAGAATGCTATCGAACGTATTGCAAATTAATTGAATAGTGTGCCGAATGTCGATAGCAATAATAGATTACTTTAAGCAATGGTGGGTGTTTAACTGTAAAGGTGTGGGGGCTACTACGTTTGGAGGGGCTCACAAATCATAGTGAAAACTACTGAGCGTGCATCTATGCTAATGCACAGTAAGTGTGGTATTTTCGCGCAGGTTTCGGCAAAGGTGAAAGTGTTCGTGTTTTTGAGAAAGGAAAAGTTGCTTATTTTTTGTGGTAAGAGGCTTGCGTGGGCGACAGGCCCCACCGCCCCCCGCGCTGCGCCGCGCTCCCATGAAAGTGAAACTTGCCGCGGTGCCGGCCGCGACGCGCTGCGCCTACTACTTTTGGCAATGACACCACTCTGCTTACTCCTAAAGCTATTGTAGAACTCGATCGACATTCAACTTGGTATTTTCATCGCGTAGCATTATTGAAATCCTTCCGTTGTAGGCCCTTAACAGAAACACGTCTGTAATACCAAAAAAGGGTGTTTTATTTATATGTTTTATATACATTACAAGTATTGTATTCACATTTACGTGATATGCGTAAATTGTATATTTCTACCCGGTTTCCATTTACAAACCTATTGATTGAGGCGGTAAGGAAGGAAGTATTATTTGAAATTAGTTTACGGATTAACAATATTAGTTTTACTCTCTCTTTCGTTTTTGTCTATTAATTTGATATTGAGATAGATATTTTTGTTACTAAAATTATATCAATTAGCGTGTCGACTTGCCGAAAAGCTTTAAATGAAGGTATTATATATTATATTTACAGTAGTGACTTTTTAATTTATTTAAACCTGGTTCAAAACACTCAAATAAGTGTTTTGAATGACCAATATATATTTTTTCTACTTTGAACAGGTTATCAGATAACATTAAGTTATTTTTTTACCGTATTATGCTAGAAGGAGGTTACACCGATATTTGTAATTATCTAAATTAATGTTGAATGTCCAAATTCCATCGAATCACCGTAATAAATTGTGTCAAACTTTCTCATTAGATACATAATTTAATTTTGATCATGGCACGCGTTAATGAGTAATCTAAATAATTAAATTTATTCCAAAACGTCGTGAATAAAAATTTGATGTATGTAGGAATCCCACACTACTCTCCGATACTCAGAGAAAGTCTAAAAAAGATTTCATGCTGTCAACAGTTTCGATTCCATTTCAACTATTGAACCTTTTCTCCATCATCAAGCGAGGGTTTGCAGACTTCAGACGCTATCGAGAACATTTGTCAGGCATGTAGGTCTCCTCACGAAGTTTAAGCATGTAATTCAATATATTGGTTTGAGCACCGCGAGTAGATAGAAATGGCAATGATTGACGTAAGAGATAGTTATGAAAAACCAACTCATGCGCCAGAATCCAATCCACTTCTAACTTGAATAAATGTACAATTGTACATATTAATTATTATTCCTCATTTCAATCGGCAAAAGAAAATATCGTGAGCATTTATCTCAGAAAGGGAAAATAATTAAAGTGCAGAGAGGGGTAGTAATGACATCACAACATATCATAATCCAAAACATTTATTAATAAAATAAAATATAATCTTTTCATATACATATATGTAGAACATGATTGTATCACGCACAACTAATTACTACAAATGTACGAATAAAAGAAAACAATAAAAAATTGGCACTAGTGGAATTAAGAAGTAATAAACAATGGCTGTGGGTTCAAGTGCGCGCGCGCCGATAGCCCCGGGTTATCGCACACGCACACGCACGCGCACATGCGCGCACGCTTTCATTACGCACTGGCTGATCGTTGCACAGTTCTGCGCTACTAACAGATATTTCGACGTTGCGGTATTGACGAATTTGATGTCAAATTTAGAAGTTGAAAGAAAACATTTGTATTAGATATATTGTATTTCTGAAATTAATCCAAAGTGTCTCAATTAAGAGTATAATTGTGATTTTACTAATTAATTATGATATATCTGTGGAAATAATAAGTGACATAATATTTGAACTACCTCTGATTAAGACTCAACTTTAACTGCTTCCGCCTAATTTTGAGTTACTAACAATAACTCTAAACGGTAGTAGTTTAATGTCTATATATCACTAAGATACAATAGACTCACCCCCTATTACATGGGCCCTAAAACATTCCGGCGAAACGTGGGTGTACATTAATACACCTACGGCTAAAAAAAACTTGTTTGCAAGAAAAAATCTAAAATGCGCGAACAATGCCGTAAGGGAATAGCTAGTGTAGTGTATATTGATAATGTATATTGTTATCCATATACCTAATGTTTTTCCATTAGGATATATTCTTGAAATTTTAAGCAATCAATGTACTGCACCTAATCTAACTACTTGCCCATTGTACTTGTTTTATGCGAAACGAAGTTTTATCAGGTGTTGTGTTTCATTTCCGCGCTCTATTGTGACGTCAAACTGAGAAATTTTCTATTGAAAATTGTAACTTAGAAAGAAATTCTTACATGTGTAGAGGTTTGATTGATAAACACGCTCGTCCGCTTGTTTTTATTAAGTCGAGGTAAGTTTTTATCAACGACCATAAATTTCACTACTGTTCGGTGACGGCGAGATAGTGTACGAATTGAATTTAGAAAAATCTTGTAATATGATATTGTAATAGGCTAATTAAATATGACCAAAACTATACGGGGAAGGCAGATATTATTGTTACTATTGAGAATTTCAAATAACGCAATAACAGTACGACGACGTGGTCGTGATCTGGACTGACATGTGTTGACATCTCAGTCCACAGTTGTTGGTCTCGAGTTCAAACCCAAGGCTCAATAATGGGTTGATGATAATGATGATGATGACATGGGTCTTGAACCCAAAACTACACACGCCGCAACGCAACTTGCAACTAAACTGACAAGGCACAAGTCAAACAAAAAGTATATATTATGTAGTATTTTATCAACCAACTTGTATCTGTAACACAAACGTCGTAGCTTAGCTCGGATCTAGATGGCGCTGTGTCATAAATAATATAATGTCCAGAAATATTTATTTGTATTCAATTCCTGGTCTCATCTCATGCAGTTGACATTTTTGTTTCTCACGAATTTTCTCTTCATCTGGACATGATTTTGACAAGACAGGTTCTTTGAATTCGAAACGAAGACTATCATTATGCTATTATTTTTTTTTTTTCTTAATTTAAGAACTAATTATTCTCATCGCAAAGAATAATGTTTTTAATAAATTGTATTCAGAATTCATAAGTTTTTTTATTTAATAAAAAAAACTCAATACTCATTCGAAACACAAAATTATATTAATGATTATAGTTGCTGGAAATATTGAGTGTAAGTTTTGAGAGGAAAGTATTTTTTTCTAGCGTTTTCTATCCAGTCTTTTGTGTATGTATTGGTAAATAGGCTATTTACTTATCTCACATGTCCGATTGACTATGGTGCTATGGGCGGAGGATGCTATTAGTGGCGAGTCGTCGCGAGAAGCTGCATCTAGCTGCACGTTTGCCGTAATGACCTAACTCGGCGGCCAAGGGACACGAGTTCGATCCTAGCATGGAACTATGACTATATGTTGGACCTGTGGATGGTACTGGGTATTTACGGGTTTTTTGTGAACATTAATGTTATTACTTGTTTTTTTTTATAAAACAATTTGGTGTTAGTACCCGCAATCCGTGATCGGCTCAAGAAAATCCTACAGTCAACAGCACAGCAAACAGAACCAAACACAACATTAGCATTACAATTACCATAACACCATTTCCGTATGCACCGCGTAACTAATGATATTGCAGCTAGTTTAATAACAGAGTATGCTACGCGAATATTAGATATTGAAATAAAACTACTTTTTACTGATATTAAGGCGGGATATTGAGATTATTTCAATCTCGATGTTTCGCATCCCACTGCAATTGAAACTTGATCATCAGCATAAAGAAGATAAGTATTTGACAAACAAAACATTACTGCCGTCTCGCTGCTTCAATTTTGACTCATTATGTCCTGCATACAATAACATGTCAACGCTTCTGTGTTTTGTAGTTTGGTTCAAGTGTTAACTCTCGGTGGTTCCGCAGAGCGCATGCGCAAAATAGTAGTCAAAATAAAAGAATTTGTGACCATAGCTTGCATTTTGTATAAAGGTCTCTTGGAGGAGAAAGGGGTTGGTACAGACGAAGTCTTTGTACGTAGTCAGCAATTTGATTGTAGGATTCAATTTAATAGTGAATAATGGTAATGATTGGCACTAACAACAATTCCACGATACCAGTTCGATCTCAAGAACTCATTTTGAGTTCTAGAAATGAAGTAATTTCTACACCATCATGTTGTTATGTTGTAGTACATAACATTTCTGATAAGTGCCCTGTGTTGTTTTAAAACAAATCAATAGAAGATAAGGATTCCTTTGTCAAATTTTAAAATCGTTAACTCCAACACACTCATATAATAAAAAGAAAAAGAGTTAATTCAATGCATGATTGTATATGCGAGGCCCAGTTCACGTCAAGGGCAAATGTCGTTTATTTTTCTTATTCACAAGTCAAGAATTATACATAGCCTTGCGTTTTCTTAAATTTTACCATATTTACGTTCTGAAAAGGGAGATTTCTAACCACGAGAGAGATAAAAAGCGGCCAACTTGGCACAATTCTAAACTAACAAACAAATAGACTCAAATTTTTCATCCTGGGAAAACAGCCCAAATTATTGGACCAATAAATAATGATTTCTGTACATATCTACGTATTATACACGTATTGAAAACTTATAATATTAATTTATATAAAGCTCAATACAATCCTAAATATAAAAAACATCAATTATTTTATTACATTTCTAAACTTAATTAAAATAATATATACTTTTTATGTTTGTTATGATGTATATATTATTTGAAAAACGAGCAGGCGGCTCACCTGATGGTTAGTGATCCCCGCCGCCCATGGATTTTTGCAACACCAGAAAGTTTGCATATGCGTTGCCAAACCTTATAATAACGTTGAAAATATCCACTTAAGTTTCTTGAACAATTCTCACCGTTGAGCAGATTTGTTGTGAAATTCCTGAAAATCTGCGTGCGTGTCTGTGTGTGTGGCGTGAGTCAACGCCAGCTGGTTCGCGGTACGTAAACACCATTGTTGTCGCTATCGGCACACGCGCACCCCCCCCCCTCCCTCCTCCCCCACACCGCACCTTCGTAGTCCACACTTCGCACACCTTGCCCACCATCTAGAACCTTGGGTACGATCCGATCAGGCCTAGGCCCAGATCTCTAACATTTCATGGTTCAAATAACGTAGATTGTTGGACGACTCAATTAGCTCAACGGCAGTTAACGCTGCTTTCTGTGCTACGAGTCCCGGGCTCGAATCTAATGTTTAAATATTTCTGGACATTAAATCATTAAATGTTTGTGTGATAAGCCTCAACATTTGTATACGAGTCATGGATGTATCTATTACAAAAAAAAAGTATATATTATGTAGTATATCAACCTTCTTGTATCCGTAACAGGAGTCTTCTTACCACGGGACTAGATGGCGCTGTGTCATAATGTCCAGATATATTTATTATTTTCAAACACGAAATAATGAGGAACAGCTCCGGCCCCGTAAATTAATAAAACAAACCCTTTATCTAATCTGCCTCGTTGTTCTAGAGGTCGCTAGTTCGATTCCCAGGTCAAGCAACAGTGGGGCAGTGAATAAGTTCACGATACTTCAGACTCGATTAGTAGATAGGTATTAATTTACCATTAAAATCTTATCAGTTTTCCTGTTCTGATACTCGTATAAAATATTCTATGGACTGACAATATCGTTATATAATATAATCATGAGCATAATTATGGTGGAGTACCGCACATATTCCACACGCCTCACGCATACCTCTAATCAAATTCAATGAATACTTTATCATTATTGAAATTAAGACTTATTTTCTTGGATTTGATCGTATCCACGGACAATGACAAACTGACCATAAATATCTAAAACGGATAGACGAAAAACTAGTCCTACACGCATTTTATACAGGTACACTCTTTCCGCTGTTCTTTTATTTATGATTTTCCATTCATTAACTCGTATCTTAGTACTGCCTTATAATAAATACATGGTAATCCCTGGGTTTTCCCGGGCGAAAGTTGCACGGTGCAAAAGACTTCAACGCGCGCTTGTATGCGTCCAATATTCTCTTGGCACGTGTTCGGCATATTATATATAAGACTATAATTATTTAATAAATAATAGTAAAGCCTCGTGTAACAACTGTATTGGTGATTCTATTTGACATGTACAGTTCTGGCAATACAACTTGGTCCCTCTGAAGTTATTCGCTAAAGGTATCTCACTCTCTCTCCCAAGTTTCTAGATTATTTTACCTATACTGCCGTTTGGAACTTCAAAGTGTCCAAGTTATGTCGGGAGGAACTGACAACCGACCAACTTTGGGAAGTTTTAACCTACGTTGAACTCAAGTTCTGCTTACAGGCATCATACAATCCAATTTGAAGTCATATTTAAGTATGAAATATGAATTTTATGGCGCGGTGGATCCTCCTGTCATTTTATATTGATTAGTATGGGTAATTTCTGTAGGCAAGATTGACGACCTTCGCGAACAATAAAATTGTGCATATGTTTTAATATTGTATATGAATGGACACTTGCAAAATGGTTACGTGATGATGTTAGCGGTACAGCGTGCTCGCATAACCTAGTTGTCGGCTTTGTTTACATGCGGCGTACGACACGTGCACTCTTATGTATACACGACATGCGCGGCGAGCGCGAGCGCCAGCAGTAATCAGTTCGGCGGCGAGAGTGATCGCGCATCGCATCGCGGCTATTATGTCACCGCAATTAAAAACTGTGCGTTGCGTGCTCGGAAGTGTCCGCGCTATGGGGTGGGGGTGGCCGGTGGGGGGCGCGCGGCGGGGCGGCGCAGCGTGCGGAGCGCGCGCTCGGCAGTCGCGCGCCGCACGCCGTCGCGCACGCACGTTGCGTCCTCCGCGCCCGCCGCGATGAGTGATCACTGAGCGAGTGCGTCCCCGAACGCCTCGACTCGACCCCATGGAGTACCAGCACCAACCCATCCAGCCGCTGGGCCCACCCGCGCCACCGCCACAGCTGCTGCCCCCAGCACCCCCGCCGCCACTACCCTCGCTGCCGCAGCTGCAACACGGCCACGCACAGGACGACGACCGCTGGAATCAGTACCACATCTGGAGACAACACGTCTTCGTCAACGGTCAGTGGCCCACCCTAGCGGCAACACTTCGGACACCAGGAAGCGCGCGCGCACTTTCTCCGTCGTGGCATACGCCCGCTCAGATTCGTGATTGATGCTGCCCCCGGGCGCTGTGGGCGAGAGAGCCGTGAAAAAAGAGAAAGTGCGCGAGCGTCGATATCCACCGAACTTTTCGGTCGATCGAGAGCTCTTTGTTTCGGTAATGGGGCCTTTCACCCGCAGCTGGTCACTGCCGCTCCTCGCTCCTTCCACATTGTCTTAGCCGACACGCCTAGCTTTTGTTTTTGCTCGCGGGTCACTATCTGCCGATAAAGTCACAGCGATAACACTTGGCGGTCAGGGCTCGGAGGCCTCGACAAGCGCTCTCCAGACTTCTGTACATATATTTGTCGTAATTCCGCTTTTTTCTATGTCCAAAGACGAGTAGTCCAGCAGCGCGACGCGCACGTGTTGTGGCTTGTGTATGCTGCGTGTTATCTGTTCAAGCACGTGTCTGTGTATCGTATTCCAAGAGCGGGACGCTGATCGATATCACATTATGCGAATTTAATTTAAATACAACATCGGCCATGTAAATAGTGACACCGACGAGTCTTATTGAATTATAGGCAATATTGGATATAAACGCCTTAAAGTTGTCCAAGTAATGATGACGGAAGGCACTTCGACCTTAAACCCGATTAGTTCGGAAGGGAGGAAGCCATAGCTCTGAGCCATGCTGACCGGAATCCCCCACTAATTATATTACAACATCGAATTAAATTTAAGTGTACCTCTAATATAAAATATGATCTATACATTATTAGAGGGATTTATACATTATTTTGCTTTCTTCCGAATAATCCTAAACTGGGAACTAGGAGCAAGGTGGATGCAAAAGCCTCGCGTACCGCTTCACCGCTTAGGTTACATGAACCGGATGCTACTTATAAAAAATCCGGAAGTACATACTATCTATTTGCGTTTCTTCGGTGCACTTCATGTTTTCAAAGAAGTTTTTCCGATTCGTCCATATCTAAATGTGCGATTCAGCTTAATCTGGTTTTTGTTAGATCGCGACCCGCGATAAATTCACGTAAATGTTAGGTGTGCAAGTCGCGGGAGCGTGGCGGTTAACGTGTAATTAATGCTAATACACATGAACTATGCCAAGAATATACCAAACAAAACCTGATTACTTGTGCAGAGTGAAACACAACATAATATTATACATAGAGATTTTTTTTTATCTTTTCATTTATAGTTTGTTTTGTTCTAGCTTGCTTGTGCCTTTTCACATGTTTATATTTCTCGAAATTCAAATATCTAACATTAATCATAAAAAAAACCTTTTAAAATGAAGACCAGAAAAGCATCGAGAAAAATAAATACGGACATTTCTTTAAGAAAATGAGAAAAAGCCGAAGTAATCCAATATACATACCTTAAAATAATAAACTTTAAAGAATAAGTAACTGAATATGTAAATCTAATATACAATAATATTAGTATTTTTAGTACCAATTTGGTACAGTACAAAATTTTACGTTTATTTCATAAAAATCGGTTTTCAACTGGCAACGAGATCGCTCAACATACATAAATAAAATAAAGTCAAATTGAGGTCTTCTCCTTTTAGTGCAATTTATGAGAAATCCCGAAGATAGGGCACAAAAATCAAATCAAAATGCAAATAACTCAGCAAATACCACGACCGCTCTACATAGAAATAATCACTGCGCGTTATTATCAAAATATAATGTTGTCCACAAGATAAATAAAATAGAATACCATAATTGGTTTGGATAATAGAAAATTTGCGAGAAAAACTGGATTTGGTATTTTTATTTTGACACGACTAACAGAATAACGTCATATATATTGAAGCGAAATATTTTTAAATTTTGTTTGTACATTAATAATTGTCCAATTATATTTTGGACGCAAACAGGGTGGTTTGAAAGCTAGGGCTGTGCTACTCCATTATCTCATATTAAATTCTAGAGTCAATAGTAATTACATGTAAATGTACCTGCATATCTATATAATAGACAAATACATCTGCTGAAGAGACTATATTAATTACTCCGCTGCATCCTAATGAAAGAGGAGGGGGAGGGGGAGTTTGTTGCGTTTCAATGTAGTGCAATCTGTTGATGCTCCATCTATGTATTACCTTTGGAGTAAGCCCGAATCTATCTCCACTACAGCATTGTTTGGCCTCACCCAACTGAATCAGCCACCGCGTGCTCTTGACATTGCGTTGTTTGTGTGGCAACATCACGTCACCCCCACTCGCCTCCCGAATATCCAAAACGGATCAAAGTCAGCATGTATCATATATTGAATCCGTGACAGCCATTTGACCTATTTTCTGTATTGGAGCTTCTTGGCAGCTTTCAATGATATTATCTTATTTTTATCAATGTTGACATACTCGTTTGGATCAAAAAAGGATAAAAAGCGAGCAATTATTGCCTGCATTTGATTTCAAAATGAACATGCTTTTCTCCCAACATCTACCCTACATTCATTAACAGTTGGAGATTTAGTAAAGAAAGACCCTCCTAAAGTGTGTTTCAAGACTGTTTCCACCTTTTCTCAGTCTCGTTAAACATAGTCTAATTTTCGAGTATTTTTCTTATAGTCTGGTCCAACGTTGACACTAATATTTGTAGGAGTTACACATCCAGGAGAAATCAAATCATCTCTTTACATATCCTTAAGAAGAATGGGATAGCGTGCTCCAGTCATAGTCGCTTGCAGTTTTTTATGCAATAAGAAACAGATGTACCTATGTCCTTATTTGTTATATTTTTTTGTTGAATTCTAAGGTGGAATTTATAAACAGCTTGGCCTAATGACATTCCCTAATCACATTTACATTTTCATTAATTCAGTTAATATCATTCAATCAAATTTTGATTTTGGCAATACCCCTGGGATTGCCAAATTGGGTTTGTCGACTATACTTTAAGCTTCGTGCACTTTCAATACGCCATAGTGTTCAAAAAATATACTTAAATAAAAGGTACTTCTATGCGAAGACGCTCCGTTGTATGGTGGACTCCCTAAAAGAAGTGAGGGGGAGGGGTCGAGAGTGCGAGCGCGTCATCGCTCATCGTATCATTTTTGATCAATTCGAGCGTGGCCGCGCGCACTTTCACTCCGAATATTTGGGAAAAAGTGGCGACCTTTTCGCGACTTTCTCCTCGTCCCGCGCCCTGCCCGCTCGCACACCCCGCGTGCCGGCCTTCACCCCGCTGACACCCACCACATGCTGTCTTCCGCGTGCGCGTGGGCACCGACCACTTTTACTTTTAAAATTTAACAATGTTTCCTAACTAATAAAGATCGTGTTAAAATTTCGCATACCACTTTTTAATCTCTTTTTGTAAATAGCAGCCAAATGCTACTTTCGAGTGGGTTTTGAACAACTTTCAATGAGTAATTTTAAACTTTTACTTTTGTTAAAAATGTTCTATTACACCAATGTAATTTTCCTCTACAAGCCGGGTATTAATTTGTCATGATTGATCACTAATTTGTCGACCTATTTATATCGATACCTATATACTCACAGATTATGTAGTATATTATATAGAATTCAATCTTTACCCGTCATCACTTTATCTTTGCAGACAAACATGAACCGCTAATACTATCCTCAGTGCAATCATATAGTATAAGAGAGTTAATATGCCCTAATCGACCTTGTTAAAATAGGTCAACTCAATGTGCATTTACGTGTGTTAAGATAATTGTGCCACTTATAGTTATTGTGTCTGTAACGATATTATTTTTATAACAACTGAATTGAACAACGAGTAGTTAATTTGTCACCTGTTAAGCCCAGCACGAATGTGTCGGGCCGGGGGGAGAGGAAGGGGGAGTTGAGCAGTTTGCGCAGGTTCCACGGCGAGAGTAAAAGTAATCTTCCGTAGTGTTTCCGCATCGGCTGCAGCTCCCCGCGCGCCGCCCACACCCCGCGCTCGCCCTAACCCGACACCTTCCGACTTTTACTTTTCCGTTGCGCACACGGCGCGCGCGCACCGACACGTTCCACTGATCGATCGCCTCTATGTCCTCCCTTTGTCGTTTTGTTGGCTACTGTTTGGTCACTTTCTACACCACATTTTTTAACATTTCAAGTTCTAGTTTCTTTACTTTTTACATGTAGCAAGTAATCAAATGAATAATCAGAACTATTTGTATGTGTACAATTTTTCAGTACATGCTAATATTATTGTGTAGATAAAACTATTACATTTTCTTAAATCTACTTAACAAGAAAATATAATTTCTCCCTAAAGTAGGTATTTTCGGCTATGAGGAAGCGTTTAGAAACTGTACAAAGCCTGATGTTTAAAATAAAATAGAAAATTTGAACAACAATTTGAGATGTATGTTTACCAAGCATTCAAACATATTTTAAAGCCCCTTCAATATTTTTGATATTATTTGAATGAAAAAAACTAAGCTTGCAAATAGTACAGAATCCTATTTATCCTGCTAAGTACTTTATTGCAAGTATAAATTAGAAAATTTCCATAAGCATTTTCTTTCTAATTATAATTAAAATGTTAATTAAATAATTAAAATTTTTGTTTGTTATATTGACATTTGCAATTATATCTAAACGATCATGATGTGTGTTTCTGGCATAATAAATTACTCACTTTCAAAGTTTTATGATCAAATCTTTAATCTGTGTACTTCTAACAAAATACACTAGTATAATAGTAAGAGATTTTCGTGGAATTTTCCTGGTACCTTTTTTATACGTATAGACTTAAAAAGATCATATATAAATAGAAAAAAAAATGTTTAAAGATTTTATAAGCTTGTAGAGCTATCAATAAAATATAGTGGAAGATATTTTTTCTGTCAAATTATTTCCAATTGATGAACACTAGTAATTATAAACGAACATCTTATCACTTTTGACCTCTTCTCGTATGCAGATAATAAGTATATCCGGATTAATTTAATCACGAGTAAAATTCTTGGCTATAATTGCAGTATTTAAACAATGATTAATAGAGAAGTTTATGATAATTCATAATCATCGGAGATCATGTTCGACTCGAAGGACCAAAGTTAATTGGCCTAGTTGCCGAAAGAGTGCAAGTTATTTATTTGGGTATCTATGAACGTTTTACTGTTTCGTTCATTAGGAGGAGCAAAATTGTCCATGCTATGCCTTTATTGAAAGCTAAAACCAACAGTTTCGACATAATCGCCGTTACATTCCAATCTTGCGTAGAAAAGCAATTTAAAACGAACTCTATTCAAAATGGAATTGCACTGTCTTCTGAAAGTTGTTCAAATAATATTCATACTAAATAAGATTTAAAGTACTCATTTGAATGTAGGCTATACTTCGCCGATAATCGATGACTACCGTTAATGAAATAGAATCGATTCATCATATTATAGAGACCCGAATGCCCAATATTAATAGAATGATGTAGCTGGAGCCGGACTGTTTCACACACTTGCCGATATAAAATTCTAATTATATCTGCATATAACAATAAACTCTCCATTTATCGTAATACTGCATGTTGAAATTGAATTTGATATATTCAGCCTAGATCGCGGCTAAAGATTTCAATATAGGCACCAAACTGGAATATGCATGTTTGAGTGTAAACCTAGAGCAATCTTAACAAAGATAAAATTAAATTTAAAAAATATATTTTAGCGTGCAAAGACATAAAAACAAACATTTTATATATATATATTTACACAAAACTTATCAATATCAAACTGTCTTATATGAATTGAGCCACTATTATACATACTTTTAAATCCTCAAACTAAATACATGAAAGTAAGTCTTATAAAGAGGAGTCGGCTAATAATCCCATAAATACTCTGTTCTATAAATATACATTACGTAAATCGTTTAGAAATTAATCGGAATCCTAGCAACCAATTGTACGGAAATTGCATACCTATCGATATAATTGAGCTGTAATCGTCTCCATGCCTAGAAGTGGTATGCAGTTGTATGACATACGTATTCCAACGTAATGAACTACTAAACACCTGAAATGTAGTGGTACGAGAGACTTGATACGCGCATTTCAAAATACAAAAGTCTTTATCAATACATCATATTATCAATGCTCTTCAGATTATTGAGTTGCCGTATCTAGTTCTCATAAAGAGCCTTGTAATACCTATCTTAATTAGAGTACAAAGCAGATCGTATGCTTTGTATGTTCATTAAGGTTATTAGGAGTTAAGTCAGCGTAATATTATATATTCTGATACAATATAGTATCCTATTTTCTATTTGACATCCCGTATAATTCAGCAGTCGGTAAAATTAGCCACTGCTGGCAGTTAATGACTTTAAATAAACGGCATAAATGTGCTTTTCCATTACCCGGAACTAAGATCGATAAAAGTGTAATCTCAAGTAAAAATGATCAATGGAACTGACAAAACAAAATATAATCGTGAAAATTTTTAAGTGGGTTACTATGATAGTTTACTGACCTATAAGAACCAATAAATATAAATTTAAATGCGACATTTATTATCCTGTTTGATAAACATTTAAGTGAGCGAGGTTTAGTCAGTGTTTATTATAATTCAGTGGAGCTATAAACTTTTAGCAGTCCATAATTATCAGGTTACTTACTTCTCATAATTAAAATCTGTCATCCTATCCCACTCTGGCGTCGTTAATCAAAACAATTGACGATTACAACAATTATGTCGTCACGTCATCATAATTATTACGAAGTTGATGCTACAAATTGTATTCTAGTTCCAAGCACAAAGCGCGTCGTTGTAAATTTTGAAATTACGACTTTCTCATTCACTTTCGCTCAATTCACACGTTTACGAAAATGATCGCGCGTCGCCGGAAAACGTTGGCTTTCTCTGTTGCGCAAGAGCAGCAGCCACTTCCTGTTTGACGGCCCCCGCCCCCCGGTTCGCACTGGGCCCCGCCGGGCCCCCGTCTCCCCGCGCGACCTCCGTGTTCACCGCTCACGGCACTCCTCACCTATTTTCCGAGTAGGAAATGAGCTTGTTATGCAACAGCAGCTTTCCACCGGCGCCGGTGCAGCATTCCGATCGCGACGCACCGCCGACGCTAGCTTGTGACATCACACGCGGTATATCCTGGTGCTGTGCTACTGCAATCCTGGCCGACCTATATTCCTGTGGACCGGCAATTCGGGTAGCCGGACACTGCCCCAACCTGGATAATTTAAAGAAACCGTACTCGGGTTAATAATTTCAAGATTTTTTAGTAACTTCTTGGTAAAGGTTAGAGCATAAAGGCATGTTATATTAGCATGGAGAGTAGGTAATTCGGAGACGCGTCACTTTCTACCGACCGTATCGGAAGAAAGTGAGAGTGCAAGCGTCACCGCACGGCGCGGGCGCAGCGCGTAACTAGCCGATTCGAACACTTTCTCTGATAGGTTAAACGTGCCGAATTCCGTAAATTCAGCCAGTTTCGACTTAATAAATACTGGAAATTACAGAGCAGTTAAAAACTTATTCTATTGTTTAAAGGCTGTGGATCTTTAGCTAGAAGTTTAATGGTGGCTTTAGTTTATTGTGAGTCCGGCTTTACTTTCTCCGAGTTCGACGAAAGTGAGAGCGCACGCGCCGTGCCATGCTTACTTTGCACTTGGTCACTAAAACGATTAACATCTATATTTGGGTGGAATCCATACCGTTACATTTCATTTAGGCAACGCGTTACAATACAATTTTGCCTGATATCACGATGAATGCAGACCGATATGAATCTAGAAAATTGTGACATAACTAGGTCAAACCTTTTGAACCCACGCTAAAATCCAAACTCGGGTTATTGAAACTGAAGTTCTCTTTTTTAAATTGCTTTTTATAATATCTGAAATGCTGCTCCATATTTGGATTTCGTCCTGCGGATGCTTTATCAGAGAAACATTTAATTTGACATTGGTAATAATTCCAACGTAATAGCTGCTCCATGTAAAGACAAACTGTGAAGCCGAACGCTCGGTGACTTTAGAACTGTCAATACTCGTAGCATAATTGTAAACTTATATAGGTACACACTAAAAGCCATCGCCAGTAGTCCATGAACAGATCTCTAGGCAGTATTTTTAGTACTAGGTTGAGTCGGCTTTGCCTAGTTGACGCCGAAACATACACAGATAATGCTGACACCTTTCAAGTCTATATATTTTTGGTGCACCTTTACGTGATTCTAACAAAGTAGGTCAACTTCTAAAGTAAGATCCAATTAGCCGCTAATTATTGATAACTCTACTGCCAGTGATTATCATAATTAAATTAAATAGAACCTTATACTTAAATAATAAAATAATAAGTAATATATTTTCGTCATCTCGTAGGTACACTTCTTAGCGTTCTGTACTCTGAGTTTTTCGTACCTACTGTCCGCGTTTATTTGGAGAAAGTTAACTGACTCAAACTACGAATGTTTTCGGTTCATTCACCAAAGTTATTTTTAAATGTTTTCTCTTTTTCTCTTCAATTGATGTTTTATGAATGATTTAAACTAAATGTTCCTACGGTGGTCATGGTTATTGAAGTAAATTTGTTACTACTACACAAATACCTATTGATGAAAGTTCAATTGTACAGTTAATTATTGTTTAATTTAACATTTTAGCCGAATTAGCAAATTGATAAAGCCGTATTGTGTTAGTGTTAGCTGAGACCAGGGCATATTTGGACAATAAATAGTTGCATTCAGTATTATTTTCAACAGTCATAATATTAAGTGTAGTCTATAAACCCTCGTAGCTTATAATCCTTATAAATAATGTGCTTAATTTAAAATAATTACATACCAATATGTCTATTAACTAAAGACGAAGAGCGGGTTTTTTTGGAGACTGACTTTATTGTAGACATTCAAAAAGAGCCAATTTATCTTGGCCTATTTTAAGTAATGAACGTATCTGTTATAAAAATTGTAAAACTCCTACGTAAATCAATGCGGTCATATTGCAGTTTTTATTTTGACCTGGTCAAAGTAAAAAATGCGCTGGCTCTGATAAACAACACACAATATACTCTAAGTTCACTTGCTATAGTGAAGAGTTTCACCGAATCGTCTGCAATATTTAACAAATGCTTTTTTCGATCACAATAGAGATGGCTTTGACTTTTCTATATCGAGAAAAGAGAACGGTCTTTGTTAGACGTACATAAAAGAGTTTAGTATTAGACCCCAAGATATTAAAAGAAAGAAAGCAAAAGTTTTAAATTGGAACTGCTTTTAATCGCTCAGGTGACAGCTTTCTAGACAAAGACTTCGTTTATTAAATACAATATGCCGGTCATCCCTGTTATATCAAAATATTGCCTTATGAACATAGAAATTGTGTTTAACGGTCAGGTGCATTGATTTTCTGCATTCAAACATTGATTGTGCAATAGTACGCCGGTGGAGTGGGGGTGGGGGGGTGCGTGTTGCGTGCGCAGCTCGGCGCGAGGAAAGCGTGGCGCGCGCGCACGTAACGCCGCAACTGGGTTACTTCCCGCTTCCTGCCGCCGCGCTTTTTATGAAGGAAGCAGCGCCGAGCCCGCGCCCCGAGCACGCCGCGTGCATGTTGCGCGCGCTCCCACGAGCCGCGCTGTTGCGTCGGTGACAGATGCTTCTTTGTTTTTATTCTTATGAACTATTTATCGATACTTTCACAATGTTTCTATAATAATCATTAGGAAGTTATTACGTGCCACTCAACGTCATTTTTTCCAATACTATGTCATAGTAAACAAGATTATTCTCTTCTAAGGCTGTTCTGTTAATGAAAATTACACTCACACAAATACACGCAATAATTAAAGCTGAAATAAAATTTAGTCGACAGTCTAACAGAAGTTAGATTGAAATAAAAACGAAATTGGAACATAAACTTCAGATTATTTTTTTTGTTACAAACGAGTGTCCAGTATAAACTATTTGTTTCATTCTACAGTCATGCTCAGCAAAACGTGTCCGACCGTATTGCATCGAATAGATTTCTAAGAACAAATATAATCAATTAAGTTAATCTTGTAGGTATAGATACGAACACACAGGTTCATTAGCAATTACTTTTAAATAACTTGTCTGGCGGCTTTGGAAATCTTAAGTTGCCTACGCTGATTTTCCACCGATCTGATGTCTTCGTGGACTGTACTTATGTCCGTTAAGACCATTCACAGGATCAAGGACTCGTAGGGATTTTACGGCCCTTGCAGCAGACCGATTGTGACACTTGCATATTTAGACACTATTATGTCTGGCTTTATCTCCAGTTTGGGAGAGCCCTTTGTCCAGAAGTGGATTGATATAGGCTGCTTTAACTGATTGATAGATGAGTGGCCTTTAAATGAGACCACGACTCTGAGTTTGTTTCGATTCTACATCTCTACGGTCTTAAGATACACCGGCGTTATCTAGTGCCATAGATCTACAAAATTGACTTCTAAAAGATTTATTATCCAGTAATAAATATTAATAAATTGGTTTATAATAAAGAAGATGATATCTTTGTAATGTCACGCGTTCATACCATAGAAAATGTTCGGTATAGGTACTTATGACTACTTACCGCTACTTTATAAGCGAGATGACGTTTGTATACATGCATAATTATGTATGTATATGATGTTGTTTAGGTAAACGGGACTTATTTACGTGATAACGAATTGTAGGGTAGTGAGATTAGTTGACGCGACGTATAGAGGGGTGGAAAGATGAGTAGGTACTGTGATTGAAAAGGACTTACTATAATAGGGTGCGCGTAAAACTTCGTGCGTCGTGTTCGCTGCGCGCAATGTAAATGCGACTGGCCACACCGCACGCTATCCGCTGGCTCGCCTTGAGAGGCCGGCCCAGCCTCTCTAATACATCTGCCTCGCCACAAATATACACACATGTGTGATTTAAACGATGGTGCGACCGTTACATCAATCTTTTCTCGGTTCGATTCCCATCACAAGCGGAGACACACCAACAAACAAAAATCACTGCATAAGAATTAGTAGCGTTAAAAATGATAGAGGTTAGGGTAGAAAAGTTCACCTCAGTTCAAACAGGACAGTGCAGTACTTATACAGTATATGTGGGATGAAGCCCTTGACTACTTAATGATGATAAGAGTTGCTGAAGTAGGAAGTAGGTATTGGAAGCGTTCTCGGTGAGGCGCGTAGAACCATCCGCGGTCACGCGGCGGGGCACGCGCGCCCCCCGGCCCCCGGCCCGCCGCCTCCTCGCGTGATGCACAACGTGAGCACCCTCCGGCCTTCACCGTCAGATCAGCTTGTACAAACATATAGGCATCCTGTGTATGTTCACGTGCGACTTCTGAACAACCACGTTGTAACTATTGTAGCAAAACTATCCCTGGCCGGCTTTAGATGGATTTAGCTATAACATTTCCACTGACCCAATTTAATTGACACACTGTACGATTTCCCAAATGATTTTCTGCAGGATACCCTTAAAGGTAAACTTTTGTTAACCTGCACTGATCGTGCGTATGTAAGATGTTCGCTTCAAAATATGCAAACCATTTTTCTACCACTTGTTGGTGTAGGTGATTATACGGTATTCGTTATACAGGATTAGTACAATATCAGTGCCTCAAGCTCTTAAAATATCTACATTCATATTTTTATCTTACCTATCTTCATTCGCTATATTATAATGAGGTATTACTAAGAGAGGGGTTATCTTAAACCGATACTATATGCACTAATAAGAAATGTCACAAAAATATATTTTTTTAGTTTTTTCATCTAAAAGCTGATATTTTATTTCCTTTTTTATTTTTAACCTATTAACGAACGACTTTTTATTGACGACATCATAAAACCGACAAAAAATATTCATGACGTTTGTACCCATACAAACTGAACACGTTAAACTTTTCCAAGACGAAATGTCTAAAATAAGAGGAAACTTGTCCGAAATGTTACAGCGTATAAATAAACTAACACTTTATATATAGCTCTTCTAAATATATATTTTACTGCAGTGCTATTCTGACTTTTATTGCTACTTACGTATCTGTTAAATCTGTATTAATTGTCTGTATGTATAATGGACGTCAGGATTGATCAAAGCCAATAAAACTCCTGTTCTAGGTAGTATAATTACTTGCAAAACTAACTCCTACCGTAGACCAAGCATTTGTCAATTGCTATGGCAACCGGAGGCCTACGAGATAATGTAAATGACTAAGTCAAACTTTTATGTTACTCCTCGGCGGAGAAGTAAGCCAAAAGCAGACGGAACGCCATGACGCCAGTTCTCGGTAAAATTCCTGTCAGCGTCCCGCGATTGCCCGCCATTATACCTACCTACTACCATAGTCTTAAGTTATGTGTTCTTCGAGGTTCTTTTGGTTTTCTTATAGTCTTATGTGACATTTTGCTACTTATAATGTTTGTGTTTACTTTAGTTTACCTAAGTATATAATTGAAAACATTGCATCCGCGAATTGAGTTCAATGAATATTATAATGACAAATTATTATGCCATATGAGTAGTGCCGCTCAGCAATTGTGTGTCGCGCGCTGTGCCTAGTATTGAGTGTAGTGTTTGGTTTACCACCGGCCGCGCCGTCCCCCGTGGCGTCGTGTGCGGTGCCGGCGGGTGCTGGCCACCGCACACGACGCTCGCGGCCGTCGGTCATCGGGCTGACGCCCTGACATCATTGTTACAGGCAAGTCGGTGAACAGTAAGGAACCGCTCGAGGACAAGAAGGATGATAGTGACTTGTGGGAGGCGCAGGCCGCCTTCCTGGGACCCACGCTGTGGGACAAGACGCTGCCCTACGACCCCGATCTCAAGGTACAAGAAGTCAGTACTCGCAACTTTATTACCTACTGCGTGTTGCGTGTCGTGTGCGTCTTTCACCGGCTTCCTAACCGCGCCGCGCCGCTGTCGTGCCGCCCGCACTAGGTAATAGAGTCGCAAGCTTGCCTCCCACAGCTTTCACCCAAGTCCGTTTCCGTTAAATATATCGCTTCCGCCTCAGAGTGTCGTCTCCAATTGATGATATCTTGTTTATATGCAAACTATGAGTTATTTAAGTGATGGCCAGCCTAGCGAATATGCTCAGCGCGAATGTTGTTGTCCCGCACGTGTGCCGAGCGCGCGCCATGCGCGGTGCGCGCGGCCTCTGCAACGCCCTGTTCTGTTGCAGTACGCGGACCTAGACGAGTTCCTGTCGGAGAATGGCATGTCCGGAGAGGGCCTCGGCGGCGCGCACCTCGGCGGCTCGGCGTTCGGCCCGGCGCTCGGCCTGCAGGCGCCGGTCACCAAGCGCGAGCGCTCGCCCTCGCCCTCCGACTGCATGAGCCCCGACACCATCAACCCGCCGCTCTCACCCGCCGACTCCAGTATGTAGCCTGTTTGTTTACCTTATTATATTCACATCAAACAAAATACCTTCACGTCCAAGTAATTATACTAAAACATTAGAATATCGTTTGCAGATAAGTTAGCAAAAATTTCAATATTGATTTTTTGAAGCAAAATACGAATAATATTCTAAAATATTGACTTCGTAATAATTCCTACTCCTTTGATCAATAAGATTACTGAAATTACAGAAGAAAAAAGAGTGAACTTATTAAGTAAGTTTACTTACCTAAAGTATTCGAGCAATTTAAGAATATCTAAAAATAAAATCCCTATTACGTTCAAACTTTTTCGGTAGGTACTTATGTTAAATGTTTTCGTTTTCTTAGCTACAAGCTATAAATAAATAAGTTCAAGTACCTAAGTTATATTTCTTTTGTTAGAACAACTGGGTCAACCTCCTCAACTTTGTACATAGTATTTTGTTCGTACCAAGGGTTTGAAATAATACTAATGGCGTACTATTATGATTACAGCGTTTTCCATGGCGTCGTCGGGGCGTGATTTTGATCCACGGACGCGTGCCTTCTCCGATGAGGAGCTGAAGCCGCAGCCGATGATCAAGAAGTCCCGGAAACAGGTAAATGATGTTAGTGCGCTGATCATTCCTAGCGGCATGCTGCGATCCGCCTGCGGTGGTGGCGCCTTCACACCCACACACGCACACGCACACAACAACGCACAACACACCCGCTCACACACTGCATGCATATGAGTAACTACCACAGATAATATATAGTTTTGAAAGAAGAAACATAACTTAGCCCACAGACCGTGAGACAACCGCAGCTGAGTACACATAGACCGTACTTAAAAATCTCATTAACTTTTCAGTAGGGGCCGAGCCCGTGTTGACCTCTTCAACTGAATTACTGCACTATAATCAATAAGCAGTGCATATTAAATGGTCTTCTGTGCCGAGCCGGTAAAAAAGTAACTGATTACGTATTAAAATAGTTATCACATATCTCAAATTTATATGTCTACATATATTTAGTTTTCCTATTCAAAATTCAGGAATATTTTTTTTGTTTCTTGAAATATGTACTTATATAGTAACAATCTAATTTGGTTTAAATATTTGCTCCCGATACTTACCGCCTACACAACAGAAGCGAGTTTGCTAATATATTTTTTCTGGAAATTTAGCATGTTTAGATATTTCGCTGAATCCAGTAATATCGCGTTAGGGAATAGTACGGGATTATGAAATTAGGAATCAACAGCGGATATCGTCATCGTAATTTGTTTCATAGAAGTCGCTAGTCGTTTTTCTACACCTGTGAAGACTCTTTGGTGGAGAAATTGCTTGATAGAAAAAGAGATGCGTTATAAAATTAGCTAAAATTTAAAGAATAAAAAAGAAAAAATAAGGAAAGAGGTGCAGTAGATTGCTACTAAACTAAACTGCGCCATAACAATGTCCTCTGCCATCCACATCCAGTCTATCCCCGCTACCTATTTTAGGTCGTGATTATGATATATTTGAAACTATTTACAAATGTAATTAAAATATTCAAAACTTATAGGTTTCAATGTCGACATTTTGTCAGTGGTCGGATAAAATTACTAACTTAAATATAGTTGGGAAGATGTTCAATGTATGGTCGCTTTATTCCGGATTGCATTGTTAAATCATAATTCATATAACGCCGATACACACGTCAAACTTGTGAACGTGTGCCGTCTATCGGAAAATCGAAACTAATTTGGTATGCGATGTCTTAAGAATGACATATTCGTATTCTCATATTATGGTATATAAGAATTCTTAAACTATTTAAATGTTTGGTAATTAATTGAAAAAGGTGCTTGTGAAACAGTGCCATTAATTATGTTAAAGTCGGACCGATGGTTCTGTAATGTATAAATACAAGAAAGAAGTACAGTTTATCTTTTATCTAATAAGAAGATCTGTTATATTGATATTCAAAAAGTCTATAGTTTATGGTAAATTTGACAAGTTGATGGGCGCTGTGGCTGAGCAATCGAACTGTACATCACGGGTTGCGGGTTATATCCCCGTTTTAAGTTTATTTGTACGATCTACAGTAATTCTTTCGGATCTCGGCGTATCCACGACACGAGTGAAAAAACTCGTACGTACGTTTTACGAGTACATAGAAAAATACGCCAAATTGAACCTGTGCTGTAAACACACACACTTATTACAGGCAAACGTAACACAATCAGGTGCCGTTGAACCAGTTCTGGAATGATCGGCCACCTGGGACATGATATGGGGAATGATAAGATTTTACTGCCGGCTGTTTATTTATCTCTAAATAATACTGAATCAGAGAATCTCTTTAAGTGAATGATATACTTAAAATATACGTATATAACAATACATACGGAGTTTTAGAATTAAAAATATACTTATCTCTATATATTCGGGCATTATGACACAGCGCCATCTAGTTCCGTAGTAAGCTGTGTTACGAATACTAGAAGGTTGATAAATAAATGTAAAAAAATAAATTTGGTTTATCTGTTAGATAATTTATCACAGGAAGGTCCGAAATGGCTTCCAGTCTTGTAACGACATTGAAATAAATTCTCCCTTATTAAATACACATGGGACACGTGCATGCACTGCTTGCTTTAATCTCACTTTACTAACTGCGATGGGGTCAAACACACACACACACACACACACACAACGCTTCCTAACGCCTCCACCGTCACCGAACTAATCGCGGCGGGGACGCACGCGCTAATATACTATCTTCTCTCTTAACTTTGTACTATAATATCAGAATCTGATCTAAGGTCTTTTCTCTGAGTTTAATTGAAAATGTGTATGGGACCAATGCATCAGCAAAAAGCACATCTTAAAGTAAATAATTTGAATTTCATAAATTATCTCTATCTGCTAAATAGTCTTTCATATCTTTATGATGTGATATAAACTGCAACAATGAACAAAATATGATTGGTCACATTGCAATACCCAAACCACTATTTTCTTTATACGAGAAACAGACCTACACCTATAGGGTTATCAACTATTGGTAAAGCCATGGTTAAATTCTAAAGTTGAAAGTATTATTTTTCCTGCTGTTTCTAATACAATTACAATCGTACATGATGCAGAATTGGTTCACCCAGAGTTGATGACCCTAGTAGAGATCTTATAAATGAATCTGAGAATCCCAAAACTGTAAATGCAATTCACCTCAACTACTCCTTCATCTCCTACTTGAAAATATGCAAGATCCTGACAGCATATTGCTCGTAGTAGTCGCACGGTCCACGAGGTTGCGTGGATAACATGTACATATAGCGGCGCACAACGGAAGTGTAAGGCGTGTGTGCGCCGCGATGTAACGCGCGTCTTGTGTTCCACTGCCGGGTGAAGGGTGGTATGAATGTGTGGCGCGCCGTGCTAACCTCAAATCGACGTCATCGCCAGTTCGTGCCTGATGACCTGAAAGACGACAAGTACTGGGCACGCCGACGGAAGAACAACATGGCAGCGAAGCGATCCCGCGACGCGCGCCGCATGAAAGAGAACCAGATCGCGATGCGGGCAGGATACTTGGAGAAAGAGGTCAGTACCATAATACAAATAATGCTAGTAGTTATTTTTGAGAGGTTTTTTTACTGTCGACGTTTGATAAGAGCCTAAAACATTTTACCTACTTGGAATAAATTATATTTTGAGTTCGAGACGGTAATAACCAAAAATCAGTTATTAATTTGATTCACAAACATTGTTACTCCTTGAATCACTTATATAGTGAGCACGAGTGTCGTACTATTTAGATATGTATATGAGGTACAACCCAAGGCTTACGTTGTAATAACAAACATAATAATACCGTCGAGAAAATCTCTCTGCTATACAGGTTTCTTAACGATGTTTTCTTTAACCAATTGACAATATAATCAAGAGAGAATTTAATTCAAATAACTACGTCTAAATAAAATGTGTAACGTTTATCGTTAATGTTTTCAGAACATGGGCCTGAGGCAAGAAGTGGAGCTACTTAAAAAAGAAAACCACATCCTGCGAGAGAAACTCTCCAAATACGCGGATGTATAAGGCGGCCCATGCCCCATCCACCCGCATAGCACAAACACGCCACACGACATGTAAGTCTCACTGACAACATATAGGACTACTACACTATTAATACGGTGCCCACATAACCTGTGACAAAAAGTAATTTCATTGCTCTCTCAGGCATCAACCCGATTATAGATTACATTTGCTCGCAACTATACGATTGCAAATAAAAAAAACTAGCAAAATATATACGAAAAGGAGCTGAAAATTAGACCTCAACTAATGTCTTCGGACCTTATTACACAGCGCCATCTAGTTCTTACATGCGTTTATACGTGAAAAGATCTATCGTTCATCATACGAACATTTGCCCCTACCGGGTGTCGAAACCGGGACCCTTACCACCAAAGAAGGCCTCGTACCGCTGCGCTGAGTCGTGACTGTTATTATAATAAAAGATACATTGCACAAAAAACATAATTTCATATAAGGGCCCAGGGTGGCTTAAGATGAACGAATTTTATGATGAACAAACAATAGTATCATAAATTTATACTATAGTAAGTACGAGTAGGGTTCTTCGGCGAGTTGCCGGTATGCAGTAGTACAAGACAAGGTGTCCGACAGACGTGTGAATGTTTGTTTGTGTTGCAGGTCGCGGGCGCTCGACAGCGCACGCACTCTCCGGCGCGCGCCGGCCGGGCGCTGCCCCGCGCCGCCCCGCTCGCGCTCGGCCCCCGCTGCGCCGGCTCTTCGCTCCGCGGACGTTTGTTTCCCCCAGTGGGGCTGCTCCCGGCCGCGAGCTCATCGAATGCTAAGGGGTCGCCGCGACTACTCCACCAGCTGTCTTCAATGTAGACACGTTAAGAACGATTGTGTAGCTATTCGATGATCTCGTCGGTCAACTCTGTACTGTAACTTGTTCGACTAGTAGGTTTAATTGATACTGCAGTTACCGTAAGTTTATCTACTTAGTTTAATAGGAGAATCTTAACCAAAGTTCCGTTCGAGCTCTGATCTATCGTCGTTTCTAATTCCTTCACTCGGACTCAGTCCGAAACTCAACAGGGTTAGTCATCGACGTACGGACCAAATTTATGGGAAATTGTTATTTTTGAACGGTATTTGTTGTGTCCCGTCTCAAGCGTGCGTCGCGCCCGCGCGTCCGCGGCGCCTGTCCGACCGAGTGCGGATATATTGTAAGTTAATGTTGTTGAATATTTATGTATATTGATACCGGCCACGGCGGCGGTCACAATTGCTCAAGTGGCTCGCGTACGCATGCGCAAGTGTAGTGGCTGCGTCTGTATATAGATAGTTTTAATAGGGCCCCGAGCCGGCCCCGGGCACTCGAACCTACTCGAAATCTGTATTATAAACGTTGCTGTTGTAAACTCTGACCTCGTCCGTCCCTCGTCTCCAAATGATGTACAATGAGCGGTGCGCCGCCCCGCGACGTGTCCGGGGCTCGCGCCGCGCCCGCGCCGGCCGGCGCCGCGCCGGGTGGGGCGCGCGTCGCCCGCGCTCGCCGGTCTCTCACTCTAGCTCGCTTCGTAGGACTGCTCCAGATGAGATTAGCTCCTGCCGGGGACGGGGGCCCGCGTGACCCCGAGTCCCCCGTAACCTTTGTCGATTCAGTAGTGAGCGAACACTAGTTTCGTTTCAAATTTACTTAGTGGATAGTTTAAGTAGTATGTAGTTCCGTAGCGTAGTTGTCATTAGTCTATTTTTGTTATGGCTGTAGATGTTAATGTTTTTGAAAGTTTATATTTTTTTTTAGTTGTAAAGAGACTCGCATTAATGTGTCGATTGGGTAGAACCCTCGGACAAAATGATTAAGGTGGCGGGTGCGAGTGCGCCTCGCGCCACAGCCTTGCGCGCCGCCGCGACTTACGCACTGATGACGTCACCCGGACGTTCCCCCGCACTCTATTTGACTCGTGCTAATGTTATAATATATTTTTGTAGGTTTTTGTCGTTGATAAATAAGTCAATTGAATGTTTAATGAATTGAAAGAAAATTAATGTTTATAAACTAAGACTAAGAAGTTGTTGCATTTGAAAGTATTTTATGGATACAAAGCGAGAACAATAAAATGTTTTTTCTATAAAAGTTTACATGTGAGGGTTTCTATACATAGGTGTGACGGTTGAACTTTGAAATGCACTGTTTCATATCAAACGATATTATTGTAATAAACTTAATATTTAACGGCCGCGCGGCATTTGATATTCCATCTTGTTTGTTAAAAAATATACATTGAATTAAGTAATATTCTGTATAAATGGTACCTATACATACATCATAATATACTTAACTTGTTTCTCCGAAAAATTGTAACATGAATAATAATTATGTAATTATTAAGGTATCGTGATAAGATGGAGTCGTATGTAAGAACATTGCATGCTGAGGTATACTTGTGAGCGCGGGGGCCGCGGTGAGCCGGTGCCGGGGCCGCCTCCAGTGCGCCCCCCCCGCCATGCCCGCGCCGCGGCCCCCGCGCCCTCCTCTGCGCTTACATTTATTTATTTATTTTGTTATGAAACGCGCCCTCGCTGAGAGGCTACTTGTCTGTACAAAACTTGTCTACATTGCAACAACATAAAACCATATTGTTTTACATGTACGAGTAGTAATTTGTTTGAATTTAATTTATATATGGTTCTATGGATTGAAAATAAACGTTAATTGTTGTATTTATATTTAGTTTGATTTGTGGTGCGTGTGAGTGGCGCGCAGTGGCGTGCAGGTCGCGGTCAGTGGCGAGCACGATGTAGTCTACTCCCGGCCTTTAGTGATCTTAATAAACCGCTGATACGTTGTCTCCATCGATGTTTTATGTACCTAAATAAATCGTCGATAAATTACCTTGCACACATCAAGAGTTTTCATTATCCCATCCTATACGGTATAAGGGAAGACCCCACAAGACGGCGCCACCGCAGCGTAGATGCCACTAGATGTAAATGCATGGTACATATCACGTATTCTAAGATCGTATCTAATCAACTCCACAGACATAATATTACAATATACCTACATCTTCATAAAAGAAAGAAAAATCGAAGACAAATGTTTAATTCAATTACAGCAACTCTTGTAGGTACTTTTGAATTGTCAAAAACATGGGCAGATATAATATGTGACAGACTAACCCGTAGTGTAATTCACTCGGTGATGGAACAAGATTTATGAACGACCGTATTTTGGCAATTGCGACGTAGGTGATGTTAGGATTTGTTACGAAATTTGGAAAAGCCAAACCTACAGTGCAGGTAGAACTGTATGACACATATAGTGTGTGTATTTTATATACCAAAATAATCACACAACTGTATTTGTTCTGAAAAATGAATTCTCATCGACACCACTCGAGCTAAAACACTTAAGCTGAGTACATACGGTTTTACTCGATCGAACAGATATATCGAATCGAAACCACGGCTTGGGCTTTCGTCCACACATTCATCATTCATCTATCGAGTGCCGCGTATTTTCAGTATTCACTGAACCGTTTGAGCCAAAAGGTTTAACACAGGAGACGGTGGCTACATTTAGTGAGACTCGCAATCCATACTCTATACTCATGCGAAAGTGTGTCTGTCAGTCTGTCTTACTGTCTGTTACCTCTTCCCGCTATAACCGCTGAACCGATTTAGATGAAATTTGATATAGAGATAGTTTGAGTCCCGGGGAAAGATATGGGATAGTTTTCATCCCGGAAATCACCCCTTAAAAGGCGGAAAAAAGGGGGTGGAAATAAAATTACTAATTTTACGAAGTCGCGGGCTAGTTCTTAATAATTATACAAAAATATGATCACTTACTTCCCTTCTTCCTCCTTCAGCTAAAAACTATTCTAGATTCTTCCTTTTGCAGGCTTTTGGTAAGTTCTAGTTCTTATTATCGTGTCGTATCGAGTGAACAAACTACATGTTGTTCTAAAGAAATGTTGATCTAAAGACACAGAAACGTTAGAAGTATTTAAAATTTGGTTCCAATACCAAGTTTTAAGTACTTCTGGAAGATGAAAAGGCTCAATTGGACGGAAAGGAAGAAGTTATAGAATTAAGGAAGTATTATAGATTATCACTAAACTACAGTAACTACAACCTGCAAAATGAAATGATATATTATCGTCTTTTATCAAAAAAAATATGTTTGGACTTCAAAAGAGACCATGATTCTCTGAGTTCGTTTCGGTATTTCTTCTCAGAGGTCGTCAGTTACAAAATGTGATGCCATTACATCCTAAAATAATTTTATACATGATTAGTAAAATGTATTTTAAAGATCTTTTTACAGAAATAAATAATCATTCAATCATTCAAAGCTCTTTCTTCTTCTATGCACCAAAAAGAGAGGGAGAAGGAAAGAGTTTGTCATGGAAAGTAGGTATCACCTGTTTATTAAAACTTAGCTGCTACATATACATAATAATGTGTACAAGTTTGTAGTTTGTACAACAAAAATATACATGTGTAATAAGTAAGTGGTATGCAGGGATCGTAGCGCGTGGCATTCTGTAGTTTCTGCTCACCATCATGAGGAAAAGGCGTGATTATAATAAGCATAGGTACCTACTTATAATAAAACATAGCCAACTGGTGTGACCTACGAAATGGTGTAACTATGAATTTATTTTTTTTAATTTTCGAAAGTTTATTACGTATTTATCATATGACCAAACGGCGTAGGAAAACGGTGAAGGAAAACATTGCGAGGAACCCTGTAAGATTTTCTCAGTCGCGTCTGAAGTCTGTCTGAAGTATAAAGTGACCATACTTACTCCAAATATTCGCCTGAGGTATTTCGTCGACGGCTTGTGAAATCTTTTAACCCGCAATAGGCCAGTCTATCCACTAATTCTACTATGCCTAATAGTGGGACAATAAATAAATAAAATAAAATAAATAAATATTTCTGGACATTATGACACAGCGCCATCTAGTTCCATGGTAAGCAACGAGGCTTGTGTTACGGATACTAGTTGGTTGATATACTACATATATACTTTTTTTTTGTAAATACATACCTACATATTATACATAGATCCATGACTCGGATACAAATGTTTATGCTCATCACACAAACATTTGACCCTACCGGGATTCGAACCCGGGACCCATAGCACAGAAGGCAGTGTTAACTACCGCTGGACTAATTGGGTCGTAAAATGAGTCTGTAGAAACGATTATGCATCCGAATTTTCCGAACGTTAATTTAAGCTCGGGCATAGCCGATTGGTCCGTACTACGCCGTAGCAGCTACGGCGCTAACCGCGTAGCTGTGTGTGTGTGTCCTGGTAGTTTTAGTACTGGGCTCATAAACTTACAGTCGAAGCATGATGTTCCTACGAACATTATACATGAATAGAATTGCCAGTTGAACAAAATAAAAATTAATATGTTCAATAATAAGGGATATTTGTGAAAAATATATTCAACTGCACAAATACTGCAGTTACTTTAGCCGAAGTAGGTATGAGCTAAAAAATATTCGGTCACAATGTCCAATTTATAAAACGAAAGTGACATAGAATCCATTGGCGATGGCGTCGTGAGATAATACCTTAAAACCTGTTCGATGTTTATTATTATTATTAGATTAACTTAAACTTGTCAACAATTCACGGAGTAGCTGCGACCTGTAACTATGGGAAAATATTTCTAACAAGAGATAATACAAAGATAAATAAAGTTTTTTAATAATATATCGTTATAGCTTTTGCCCGCTGCTTCGCTCGCGTTAAGAAGTATTATTATTAATTAGGTATAGTTTTCATACAAACTTTCATCCCCTATTTTATCCCCTTTTATAACATCTACCTGCATGCCAAATTTCAGCCCGACCGTCCAGTGGTTTGGGCTGTGCGTTGATAGATCACTATGTCAGTACGTCAGTCACCTTTGAGTTATATATATTTAGATTCATAAATCGGTATTTGCAAAAACCAACACTGCTCGACCTAAAAACTTGTCAAAATCAAAGTCAAATTCAAAATAAAAGTCATATTTTAATCAGTTTCATTTCGATTAGACCCATTTGAGTAGTCAAAAACTTGATGCACGGTTCCAATAAGTAGGTCTATGGAGAAGAACCGGCAAGAAACTCCATAAATACCTCTGGTTTAAAAAAATGGTTACAATATTATTTTTTTCGCTCTACCAATATGAAAATGATGCTGTTGGACAAATTGCTTTCGAAGACAGAAAATAAAACATAGTGCCATCATTGCGTCTCATATTTTACAAGCGATTTATTATAACTACGTACCTATACGTTTCAGTCATGATATTAATAGATTCACAGTTAATCCGGACAGGTTACACTATAAAATTCACACTATAAATCATTACTGAATACGTATAAAAATTTCAACAATATTAAAATAAGAACATATTTTATAAACAATTTAACGATTGACATAGGTACATATATTTTTATCAAACTTTATTTGCGAAGTCTATAATATTATATGAATAATATTTATTATATTCTATATTTCACAATGTACGTGTGCCCCAGAGGACTTAAGCCACTGTGTTGCTCCAGCTGATCGTCGTTATCATTCTACCCATATAACATAATAAATAATTATATATTTTGTACCGCTTTAACATAATATACATCTCGAATAACACAGTATAATGTTGAATTATATTATCGATTGTTTTTAAATCGATATTTGAAATATGAGTTCGCGTGATATTCAAATTTGAATCAATATAAAATAAAAAGCGTTTCAATATAAAAACGATATTTATTTACCGATTAATATCTGAAAGCTCATGTCATAAGTTAAAACAATTGTTTACTGTCATAAAAGTTTTTTTTTGGAAATTATCAATCGTAAAAAATCATAAACAATTCTTGAAAATTATAACAATAAAAAAAACTGAGTGTCTTTATCTGACTACACGTTAATATATGTATAGTTACAGATATTATAATAAATATATATAAAGAGTTATTTCACATATGTATACCAGATAGGTACCTATTGTTAAAAGTAAAACATTTTAGATAGTGACCTTTACATCCAATTCAATGGTTCAACATTTTATTTGGTGTAGTAAAACGGAATTCACATACTTATTATACATATTATTATGTAGTTACATAAAACAATCACAACTTTAACAACATGGATCGTAGTTACCATCATTTAAGGCTTTAGTCCATCGTGGTGGACCTTTATAGCAAATTTTTAGGTTTTTAAACAACCAAATAATAACGTAATATATTAAAACGCGCCTCTTGTACGTTTTAATAGCTACAAATAACAACATAGATGCGTCAGCCCAGCAATTAGCATCTAAAATGTTAATTCTAACGTGCGTTCTAAGCTCAGTGGTTATTCTTCCGACAAACCTTTTGAACCCTAGTAATAATCTGTATTCACTACGTAAGCAAGATGTTTATACATACGCATGTGTGTGCGAAAAGAGCCAGGGCAAGGTTCGCGGTCAACCAAAAAACGACTTACATATCTCTACCGTTCATTAATACTACTCAGGTATCTACAATTACTTATATGATTTAGAATACGTGTTCTACGGAGCCCGTTCATAACAAGATGCATCGGCGGGAGCTAAACATCGGACGTATCATCTATGCTTAACCTAAACACGGAACACAATCACAGAGAGCCTTGAACACTTGAATGATGTGATCACAGGAGGTACCGTCAGCGAAGCGTACTAGTGCGTTGGCTAGGCGTGCAGCGGCGCTGTGGCGGGCGGGCTGAACGAGCGCACGATGCTGTCGAGTGCCGTGTACGTGCCGGCTACTAATCCGACCAACCCCACCACGAACAGTAGCACGTCCTTCAGCAGCCGCACGCGGCCCGGCCCGAACTTGTCCGGGAACGACACGCACATCTCCATCAGTGCCGGAAAGCAGATTCCGAGTGCAGACAGACACAGCGCGCCGAACAGAGAGATGAACAGCCCCAGGCGAGGAACAGCCACGGCCAGGATAACTGCAGATATAGACACGTTAGTACATGCGTTGTACCGGGGCCACCGTGTACCTCACTTATGATGAAGGTAAAACGGGAAAAAAAGGTAAATTCATTTTGTAAGATCTTTTCTGCAATGTCAAAATTTTATAGACGGGTAATACTCGTAGTGTTTCATGAAGAATACATACTAAAACAGTTAACCAAGGAAAAAAACTTTAAATTGCCATTTGGAATAGGTTAAATGACCAATATTGTTAATCGTGTAATTGTTAATACTCACAAGTGAGCAGGCAGAGTACGACTCTAAGCGCGTACTCGGCGAGGCGCAGGCGCGCGGGTGGAGCCCCCGAGCGCTGTAAGTGAGGCAGCAGGTACCCTCGCCACACCACCTCCACGGGCACGTAGCAGTGCAGCCCGTAGCTGATGAAGATGGCCACCACAAACATCGCGATCACACTTTTCGCCAACCTAATTGCGAAACAGATAACATAAGATGTTGAAAAGCATTTAACATAAGTAAATATACATACATATTATACATAGAAACATCTATGTCTCAGTACGAGGAGTGTAGTAACGAGGAATTATAATTAATGGCAATCATGAAGTATCCGTAACGCGAGCCTCGTTGCTTAGCTCGGAACTAGATGGCGCTGTGTCTGAATGATATATCTGGATATTTTTTTATTTAAAATAGTTTTTGTACCTTGAATTTTTTTTTAGTAGTGGATTAGGAACGCCTTGATGCAAAACAAGCTTTCTTAGTGTGTGAGGACCACGGAAAATCCTTTAATTTTTTTACTAGGTACTTGGAAAGTTTACATTTACTATTCTTTTATAGGCCCCTTATATTTACGATTATATTAACTCTTACATTACGTGCATACATTCACACCTGCTACCCCCCAAAGGGTTAGGCAGAGGTACATCTACATTTCGCTGATATGTTTTTAGATTTCACGTAATTATTTTTTTATCTTTACTATTAATATTAATAGGAAGTAGCTATTTACGAAGAATTGTATGTAAAATTCATTATTTTAATACTGATAAAAATGGATTTTTGTTGGAACAACGTCGAATTACAATTTCCGAATTCCGACCGCACAATACGGTGCATCTCATTTGTAGTCTGTCACTTAATCAACTTGCCGAACAAAGTATTATTAAATAATAACGTAAACTGTAAATATGTTTGTGATTGATATCAATCCGTTTAGGTCTTGACATCTGAGTTAATATCCAGTACAGTCCAGGGCGGTAGTCTTAACATATCGTCCATGACATCCCCCAGACGTGCAGATTTCCTCACAAGGTTTTTCTTCACAATATTTCTTGGACGAGATATAATTACTTTTAAGCGCAGATTTTCCAGAAATCCGAAAAGTGTGATTTGGCATAGAAATCAAACCTGTAACCTGTAAGTCAAACTAGTCAATCTATGATCATATTACTGGGCGATCACTGGCCTCAAAGTTAAGTTATATTGTATTTTTAAAAGAAAACAGTTTCTTTTAAACTAAATTTTATGAAGTTTAACAGTTGAAATTTTATCTTACTAACATAATTGCTTAATAGAAGAAATATCAGATACAATATAACAGGTAATCTATATCTATATAATCGTTTTTCCTGACTGATTCATGAACGAAGAGCCTAAACCACAGGCGCTAAGGAAGGCAAAGGAATTTTAAAAATTCGATCCCTAAGAGGGTAAAATAAAGGATAAAAGGTTGTATGGAAATCCGTTAATTTTAAAGTTGGAGGTATGGCATTTTATATACAAGATTTTGGTTAAAAATAAATATACGTATTTCAAAGTTTTTATAACTTAAGCCTCTAAAAGGGTGAAATAGGGGTTGAAAGTTTATATGAGAAGTCCGTCATTTTTAAAGTAAGAAAAATGAAATTTAATATTCAAGCTCCTCAGTAAAAATAAAAGCATACGTATTACGTCGTTTTAACCGACTTCTTTGGAAGTTCAACTCATAACGGACCAAATGAGGGGGAGCAATTAGTACCAAATTGCGCGGGCGAAGCTGCGAGCATCAGCTAGTATGAGAATAAAGTATGCATGCATAGTATAAGTACTACTAGATATAGGAACTACGCTATGTTTGTGAATACATATAAACAAATAAAAATCTTTGACGACAATGAAGTGAAACATAGTTCAATGATGGACTGCACCTGTCTACATCAAAGACATATGTGGTGTCATGTCTGAACGACCCTTTATAAATTGTTGTCATTCGTTTGACACTCTGCGGCTTATCGCGTCCATCAATGTCATTGCGGTAAAACTGGTATAGACATGTCTAATGAAGTTTAAACTGAGGTACGTCCTCTTTATGTCGTTATTATAATTCATATTTATATAATTCCTCGTGCTTACAATCCGCACTGCTACCTAGTAGGTAAAAAGGATAAAGTTTAGTTTCTACTAAATTTAAACCAAACTTTCAACGTAGCTTCATATTTTTACGGTCTAAATACTTACAAGAACATAATAATAATAATAATAAATATTTATTTGCGTAAAACATGGTATACAATGGTGTTAGAATAATAATATGAGCTTACATGTTTTGCCAGGGTTGTACTAGCATGCAAATTTTCACTTAAATACTAACACAAAAATTTCTTGTTCATAAATTCTTTAACATCATAGAAATTATTAGCATTCAAAAATTCAAACAATTTAATCTTAAACAATCTAGAGTTGAGGCTTTTTAAGCTGCTCGGTATCTTATTATATATACGAATACAATTACATAAGCAGCATACATAAAATATTATATTGCATTCCGATTTAAAAAATAATACAATGGCTATAACTGTCTCCAAATCTTTAGAATATTCTAGTTAAGTAAGTAAGCTGATTTTAGACCAATTAGATAGTTTTTTGGTTTATTTTCTAGGTTTTCTCTCAATTATTTCTTTCGTCGTTTGGGTATTTGAATCGAACCTGAGTCTTTTCGCTCCCAGTTCACCAGTCTATCACAGCTGTATTGGCTAATTTGAACGATTATATATAAGAAGATTGTGATATAATTATATAATCTAGCTAATTGTAATATTCCTGTTGCAAAACTTTTGTAATATGTGACGTACCTTTACTAACGTTAGTTTCTTTCAAATAAATGAATGAGTCATCAAAAGAGAATTGCTGTAAAATCATTCAATTGAAGAATATGAATGGGCCAAGATTTAATAAGTTATGAGATATGTCAATTGCCTTGCGAGGTATGGGACGCAAGGTCGATATGCACTATGGAGTATGGACTTTAGTCCATGCTCGGTGCTTTATTGCTACTCATTGACTCGACCCGCCCACATCCATTGAACTGAATTTTTCAATCAAATTTCATAATAAGCATTCACTTCGTAATGTTATTTATATGTTCGTCACGCACTGTCCAGTCAATTGACACTGACTCCCGTACGATATATTGAATTACTATTGAAGAATGCAATAGTGTATACAGAAAGCATGCGTCACCGATGAATAATATGTATCTACTAGAGAAATATTTGCTGATACTACGATGCGTTTTGAGTCAACAGCAAGTACACCATATCAAGCTAATTGGTTTATTTCCACACATGGATCGGTCGACAGTTGCATGTATACCAATGAGGTTGTTAGACTGTACATACATAAGTTCTGATCGCCCAGATAACCGTAGTTTTGTTAGTACCGTAAGCTGAGCGGTAGTGAGCGACCTATACCATGAAAATCTCACAAATACAAGCAGACCTTAAATAAAGGGCGAATCGATCGGCTTCGATTCAATTAAAATAATAATTCTTGTTAAAAAGAGGACTTTTGGTCGACCTAGACTAAGCCCAGTGGATCTCGATGACCTCCCTTCCTGATCCAACCTGGCCTAAAAGCACCTGTAGGAAATACGTGGTTATATTTATTCCGTGAGGGAATAAACCTCTGCACTAATCATGCCGTTTAGATTTCGTTTACGTGCAATCGGCTCTGGTCGGCAAGTATTTCAGTCGTTCTTAGGAACAGTGTATACTTACGGGCCTTCTGGTAGGTTGAGCGTGATCGAGTCCTTGCACTTAGACACGCAGAACACGTAGCCGAGCGCGCCCACCGCCACGTACAGCAGCACGATGATCACCATCCCGCAGTTGAGCACGCCAAACGGCGCGCCGAACGCCTTCGGAGTCGCCATGTTATTCTCCAGTGCGATGACCTGTAACCACATGTCATGTTTGCAAGCACGTGCTATGGATGATGGTGCTATCTATCCGCAGCCTAATTATTGTCCCACTGCTGGGCACGGATATCCTCTCGTTTGACAGGGATTATGCTAATAAAGTCGACCGCGAAAGCCTGGTGCAATTTGGCAAACTTCACACGCCATCGAGAAAATCCATCAGGCGTGCAGGTTTCCTTACGATGTTTGTCTTCACCGTTTGAGCTTGTGATAAATATGCAGGTAACTTCTGCACTAGTCACACCACAAGGCTACCACAACTATTGCACATTGGGATACAAATAACATTGCTGTTACCTATTGACGCTTTGAAGGATCAGGCTGAAATTCATCATTTACCCTTAGCCGTAACCAACACTGTCCCGGTTGTCAAATTGCATTATTTTCTGTAGTGTGACTTTGGTCAATTGAATGAAGTCTCAGGTTAAAGTGATTAAAAAACAGCTTTAATATTTTCGTATACCAGACCACTAAAACAATTCCTACTTTTTAAAATTTCAACGTTCTATGTATCTAAGAATTACATACAAATAAACAACAAAAGATACAAAATAGATTCTATTATCATGGAAAGCAATAAACATTAGTGTCTTGACCTTTCGCAATATAATAAGTTAGTAAAAAAAGTTTTTTGTGTGTGTTAATGTGCCTGTTTGTGTGTCCACAATGGGAAAAATTTCATAAATTCACGTGAAATAAAATACGCGCGCAACGCAATTTTATAATAATAATTTAAAAATATTTAAAAGTTAACAAAATGTTATATATGCACAAAATAACTCGCAAAGCATTCGCATTAAACCTAGCGCATAATTATTTAAATGTTAGATAAATAACTAATGTATCTACATACGACTACTTTTCATGTCTTAAGCATTTGCAAGTTGAGTTCAGAATTCTACAAAAACGTCTGAAGTCACAACTCAATTCTTCAAATCCATGTCCTTTGAGATTGAGTATTATGTTGGTAATACGACTAAGAAAACTATAGGTTTTGATGTCATCGTTTTGTGTATGTTTTGCATCATAATATAACTATCGCATAGCTTGCTCGAGGACCAATAGATTTTCAGACACCTTAATTAATAAATTAAATTAAGTTTAATTTTACCACGGCATATACTTTTATTAGAACAAGAAGTTTAAGATACTGACCACTCCTACTGCTGTCAGTGCAAACAAGATGGTGCCGAAGAACAGCGGGAAGGTGGCAGGAGAACCCCACAAGTCTAAAGGTTCCGGCTCTGACGACATCTTGGTGCCGAGCAAGTAATACACCACGATGCCAAGCCCCACGAACGTGAGCACATTGGCCACCGCAGAGAATGGCGCCAGAAGCTTCAGGCTCGGTATCAGGTTGAACGCAATCAGCGGCAACAAGATTATCAGCATGTGGAAACCCACAGCCATCTCATAGTAGGGGTCCACCATCTGTAAACAATTATCGTTGGCATACAATACGATGGGTGAAATACCAGTGCCATTACACGCTATTAACGTTCACGGTTGCGTCATGCACCTACCGCCGGTGGAATTGCTACTTGATGAATATTGACGTAAGGAAGTGGGCACGACGCCGTCCCACTTAACTCAATTGTATCGGCTGCGATCCCACAGCGGCGCGCGCGCATCACGCCTCCCTAGTAACATGTACGGCTCTTTTTGGAGAGAGACCGAAACAGCTGATCATTTGGACCTGATTGATTAAGTATATTACACAATATAGCTCTGTAGCTTTCTGAATTTACTGTAAGTTTCATAGAGTAAAATAATATTTTTTTAAGAAATTCCAGTAAATAGTTGTAACAGCCGTTTGTACCTTAATGCAGCCTAGCGGCTGCAAAATGAGAGATCATGGTTGATTATAATCTTCAAAGAAGTTTTTTGTCGTAGTAAGTAAGTCCAGAATATTGCTATATTTAAAAAGGGAGGCGAGGGTGTGGAGTTTCTATATAGGAGTCACAGTAGAAACCAGCAGATTTGAAAGCCTGTAACCACTTTACCCTAGCACTTTGGGGATACAAGCGTGTCAATGTGTTATAATGAATAACTAACAAACTGACCTCTTTTATGTTATCCGCAATGAAGACAATGTAGACACAGCATATGCCGAGTTGGTAAACGACGAGGAAAACGTCGACGGTGATGGCTAGCGAGCCGGCGAACCTGCGCAGCGGCGGCGGGCCCGCGTCCAGTGCCGCCGACATGGACTGCGGGTACGTGAGCAGGGGAACGCGCAGGCGCTTGCATGCTGCGTACTGCGATCGCACCTGCATCACACGGCACACTCAGCTCATCACCTCCAACAATCTATCATAAATTCCAGTACTTCTTTGAAAGCCACTGTCGAGCACAGACCGTGGTTCGTTCGTGCGCTGATTTTTATTTATTGGTGATACCCTGACTGTGGCGCTCAAGGGGTAAAAGAACGACTCTTGACTAGTCTTGACCTCCAAGAAAAACAAAAAATATAAATATTGATTGAAGTTGAACGGTGTTTTTGTACTAGTATTAAAGTCCTGAGTATTTTGAATGCCACTGACGTCCACTACTAAAGAAAGTCCTCATCCATTTTATAGTAGTATGCTGCTAGAATACTATGTACCTACTTACCAGCACGTGCAAGCAGTGCGTGACGAGCACGCCCACTACGACAGTGGCCACGATGCCAGTGACGAGGCCAGCGCGCGCGAACGCTTGAGGCATCGCCAGGATGCCTGTTCCCAGGCTGCATTTCAGTAGATGGACCAATGTCTCCCAGTTACTGCGAATATTTACGGATATATTTTTAGGGCCCAGAAACGGGAATTTTAAACAAATCACGACGTATGTATATATGTGGCTAATAGGCTACCGTAAAAGCTGTGGCCATTGATGAGACAAGCTGAAATTTCGAATTGATATGCGTATTTATCACATGCAAAAACGGTGAAGGAAAATATCGTGTGGAAACATGCCCAAAAGATTTTCTCAATGGCGCGTGTAGTCTGCCCGCACAAGACTAGCGTGGTGGCCTTATACCTATTAAACGAGAAGAGACCTGTGCCCAGCAGTGGGACATTAAATGAGTTGATGATGATGATATTAAAGCTCCAAAATCCTGAAAAAATTAAATTATTTCCCTGTTCTGCAACTTGTACAGATGGCATCCCTACTTTTACCTCAATACCTGGCAACATCTCCGTTGCAATTCAAGATATAAATTTCATTATAAATCCGTTTAGAATATTTGAGTGAGTTTATAATAAAATTAATAACGGCCTATTTAGTTTCTTGCCCCAAAAATGTATTTTGAAACACCTCGTATTTTATGTGATATGTTTGGATGTTGTAAATTAAATCACAAAAGTGATTTTCAGTTTTAAAAAACACGCTTTTTTACCAACTGGGTCACTTGGAATAACGAGACCTCGACCTTGATCTTTCCTTGCGCTGATATCGTCGTGACGTCACTGAATTAGGGGTCCACACGGGTTTCCCAAAAGTGTGTGCAGTACTACAACTAAAATGAATACTAACTTGGTCGGTTTTGGTAACTGGCGATGTTTATGCGGGTCGTAGTCATCTGATGGCCCATCCCTGATAGGACAAGAAATAAACCACTCAGTTATTTTATTAAAATATGTTTTTAATTTATTTATTTCATACATATTATTATACATACAACTATTATCACAGGTCTTAATCTAATACAATATCGTAGTTAGAGTACAATATAATATGTAATTTTATGAAAGCATGCATAATTATTAACTAACCATAAGATTATAGTGCAACTAGTTTGACAATTCAAAAGTACCTGCAATATTGGTCTAATTGAAATAAAACATTTGACTTTGACTATATACAATAAGCGGTTCACCAGATGTTTACAACTGGGTTAAGCCCAGTTGCCAAGCACCATGAATGACAAATTAATAAGTTATGGGTCCTAATAATGTGAGCAAAACGCTTAAACGCACGGAAATTTATTCTAGTCGCAACAAGGTCCGAGTGGGAAATCACCCCAGATATAATTTGCGAACTACTTCAGTGGATGCCTGTGAAGAAACTTGGAAGTAAGTAGTGGTAAGAGTAGGTCCTGTTACTCACTTGTCTCCAGTCCCCTCGCCCACAGGCTGTAGGTGTACCGTCTCCGACTTACTGTTGTCCTCGGTCATCATCTTGCTGTCTGTCAAAACAAACACACATTTATTATTTATTTATTTTATCAAACTTATACTATATTTACAGGATAAAAATACCGAATGCAACAGTACAGCAACCATTACCATTTTTAGGGTTCCGTAGCCAAATGGCAAAAAAAGAAAAAACAACTTCAAAAACTAAAAAGCAAAAAATTACTTTATACAGTTTTACCTTTTTTTTAGTTTTAAAGGTATGAAATCGGTGCAAAGCCAAACTCACCGCGAGTGACCTTGAGCGGGTGGTTAAAACCACCACATCATCGGCACCGACTTCATACCTTTAAAACTAAAAAAAATGTAAAACTGTATGAAGTTATTTTTTGCTTTTTAGTTTTTGAAGTTGTTTTTTTTTTTAAAGTTAATTTATTTTTTTCTTTTTAGTATTGTATATATTAAACTTTTCATATCAGGTCAATCTAATAGCCTGAAAGAATACAACTATCGATCCATATATACTTATAATTATGAAAGATTTTCCCTACAACTCCTAACCGTTGAGGAGTTGTACCTTCCATCATCAGAACATTACATCAGATGGTGATTTTCAAATGCAAATACTTGAACAGCTTTGGAGAATACATGTAAATGTAATAAATGCCTATAACTGAAATTATTTTCTTTTAACTCTTAACTGTTGAGGAGTTCTACCTTCCACCATCAGCTCATCAACATCAAATGATGATTATCAAACGCAAATACTAGAACAATTTTAGTAAATGTATTAAAAACGTGATAATTGCCTTTAAAATTTGAGGGTTGCCCTCGATTTTCCTGGGATTCCATCATCAAATCGTGATGTGGTTACAATGGGACCATCTGTGAAGTATACCCTTTTAAACAAAAAAAGAATTTTGCAAATCAGTTCAGGCGTTTTTAAGTATTTCGTGAACATACATAAAAAGAAAAAAAAACATTCCGACGAATTGAGAACCTCCTCCTTTTTGAAGTCGGTTAAAAAACGGAACCCTTATAGATTCGTCATGTCTGTCTGTCTGTCCGTCTGTATTTCACAGCCACTTTTTTCCGAAACTAAAAGAACTATACTGTTGAAACTTGGTAAGTAGATAGAAGTAGTAGACAGTTCTATGAACCGCATTAAGATTTTCACACAAAATAGAAAAAAAAACAATAAATTTTAGCGCAAAAAAAGGGGTGCAAGTTTGTATGCGGAATCGATAATTTCTTAAAAGAGAAGTAAGAAATAAAGAAGCGGATTTAATAAAATTACTAATTCTACGCGGACGGAGTCGCGAGTAAAAGCTAGTAATTTATATATGCCTTAGCCGGAAAAAAATATGACTTTCTTATTTTTATAAGTACCTGAATATGGTATGAAAGCGTGTATTACTATGGGGGTTATACCAATTGGGTGTAGACATGAAACTGTGGAGAGTATCTCTAGAGCTGTTTTTATAGTCCAAGCTATCAAATTCTCAGTCCACTGAGAGTGATACAAAGCAGCAATACGAAGTATCAGCACGATTTACAACTGTTTTCTTTTTGATTGATTTCATATTATTTTCAGAATCTAAATAGAAACAGCTTAAACTTATAGAACCTATGCACAGAACACTAAACTCTGATTTGTTCCATAATATTATAAACAACACACTTCAGTAAACACTAACGTCGCAGAAATCAACAGCGAAGTTGAAATATTTACGTTTACGATGAATAAAATACATACGTATAGGTGTTGCGAAGCCCAGATGTGGCGCAGCGAGCGGCCGCGCTATAATGAAAATGGTTTACAGCTTTGAGGCAGGCGGGAGCGCGTGACGCGGAGCGTGGTTGGGCGGCTGCGCGTACGCATTGGCCCGGCGCGGCAGCTAGCGCGGACTGAGCGTGCGCCGCTTCACTACACGCATACACACACCCACACAAACGCTTGACTTCATACACACGCCTGTAGCGTCAATTATCCTACTCCAGTTCTGAACATAGCGCGACCCCACGCAGATATAACAGCTATAATAGCAAATTGTTTATTGTCGTCATAGATAGGTATATATGTATATAGACATAACGAGCCGTACAACGCACATGTATGCGTAGGTACACGTACATAACTTCCACCCCTGACTTTGATCGCGACATTGTTTAGATAATCTGAAATTCTAGATAGTAGGTAGTTCATCAATATTACCTGAATCAATTTATTTATTTTTTGGTTAGCCCATGAATCAATTCTTTTAAAAAAGCTTTTTAATAACTTATCATTACCATTTTAATAACTAGCTTTTATTATGGCGGTGGTATTTTTTAATTCATTAAAAAATAATTGCCCAATTAGTTATGCACTTAATATAATATATAACAATAAAATAGTGAATTTGATATATGATGATTATCGCGATGACGATGACAAGGCAAGCCTATAAATAAAATAAATAAATAATCGTGTATTAATCCAAGTTATACTTTCTGTATGTCGAATTTCTATAAAATCCGCTTGTTTTTGCGTGGATTATACAACAAAACATACGAACTTGAAACATTCCTAGCAGGATACAGTGATAGGATGAGATATTATTTATCGTATAAATCTTATATATAAAAATCTCGTGTCACAGTGTTTGTCGCTGAACTCTTCCGAAACGGCTAAATGGATTATTATGTTTCGTATGTATATTTGGCAGGTCTGAGAATCGGTCGTAGGCTATTTTTCGCCCCTAAAGATAAGTAAATAATAGATAGGTAAGGATGTCCATCACCAGCCTTTTATTTTTGTTGACAAAACATTTTTTATATATTTTTTTATGATTTAAAAATACTTATAATCCTAAATTTTCACGCTTTTACCACCAAGCCCTATAATGTGGCAAAACAACGTTTGCTGGGTTAGCTTGTAAATTATAGTTTTCATACGTTCTGTAGGTCTCTGAAGTTTTAATTATTGTTTAATAATAAATAAGATTTATTTTCTAAGAGTAGTTTTTTTACATAGTTACTTATTTAACCAAAAATCTCTTTATTTATTAGTATTCATATAATAAATATACTTGTAGAATATATGCCCGCTCAATCTGAACAGACACATCTTAAGAAATGCATGATTCAGAACATCTAAATCAAGATCTAAATTGGGATGATGCGATCCAGAAAATTACTCACACAATGAACCTTAATCGGTTCTAGTGAATAATATAGGCTGAGCCATTATCTACTCTATAGCTAAAGCTAATTAGGCCACAGACTAAATATACACATAGTCATTATTAAAAACTGCCTAATTGGGTTAGAGGCCGTAACTGCAGAGCAAGAGGTTTTGGGTTCGAATCCCAGGTCGAGGAAAGTCAGTAGCAGCCCGAAGCTTAGATTTGTGCCCGGTTGATAGCCGTAGGTTCGCCCCCCAACCACCTGAGACCTAATACCGACGAAATGTGGGTATACATTAGTGCTCCTCTCAGAGAGATAGTCATCAAATACTAAATAATTAATATCAAATACTCAAATCTGTCCTTGCAGCAGTGAAAATATCAGTGCTAAGCTAAATAGACGCGACAAAAAAAGATGCGGTCTTATAAGCTCCGGATGTTTTTTTCGAGTGTATGTATGTATGTCTGTTTCTTTGGCACGCCCTACAGCCCAAACGGCGTGATGGATTTTAACATATGGGGTGTCGTTAGATTTATTTTGACTGCTGGTGTGACACAGCCTATAACAATTTTTGGAAAATCCAAAAAAACATAACCCTCCTTATGACGCAGTCGGGTAAAAAATAGCCAACTACGAGTGGAGTGCGCTATCACGTTGTCTTGGTAACGGTTGTGTAACACCAATGTGTGCTCAATCTGAGCGAGGAATCTCGCTAAGCCCTACTTCTCGGAAAATTGACTTCCGAACGACTGCACCAAAGCGGATAATTCTGTTCTTTTTCTGCTCGTTAATGCCATCGATTGAGTTTACATAAAATATTTTAATATAAATGGCGTTATGCAAATATGTTCAGTGTTATCGTCATTGCTCTGCAAATAATATAAATGTATAGCCTCATTTTTGGTTCGATTAAAGTGACTGTCTTAAACATCTTTAAAAATATTAGCGTTGTCTGTTAATGTTAGAATTTTTGGTTCTGTCATTGATCCTACTCTTCTGCTTACCATTTCGGGGGCAAGAGCATTATGTTACAAACTTATTCAGTAAGCAACTATTTGCAGTCTCTTCTATTGTTGCGTTTGCTTAACAAAATATTATTCTGTTCATTAAGTGGTATGATTGGAAGTGGAGCTATTTCCAAGAGTTTTTACAACAAGTAGCATTGTCAACCGTTGCTGTAATTTTAGAAAAATCACAATATGTACTTTCTGAGTACAGTGTAAGCGATGCCTATCCACGGCACGACCAAGTCTCAACTGATCGACTAGTGTGATTTACGTTTTCACGTTTTTGTGATGTTTAGTTTTATTATTCACTAACTTATTTGCCCTATAGCAATACCACCCCGCTTACCCTAGTTATTCAGGGGTCAATAACTTCCACTGATGTAGGCGGAATATTCCCAAAAGTTTTATTACCATCAGGTTGAAGTGAGGCAGCGTACGGAGTGCAAATAAACAATCGTTTAAGTTTTATATACCTATTACAAAGTAAACAATATTTAAACAAAATAGTCGGTATTATTTACCTGCATAAATTAAAGCGGAGAACAGTCCTATAAATGTATAATGATATCTGAAAAGATATTGTAAATAATTAAATTATAACGTAAATTTTCTGTAGAACGGTTTTATGTGTAAATGTAGTAACATTTACTTTAAATATTAGACATAAAAAACTAAGCTGTGTATTGATATTATGTTTATCCCGACGTTTCGGCATTTTACATCATCCATGATCACGGTTGGGGTCTACCCGCGAACAAACAAGTATCATTATATTATATATTTCAATGAGTAAAAAATGTATATCTAAAAGGTACCGAAAAATACGTGAACTTAAATTAGAACTAGCGATTTCACGGGGAAAACCACTGTTTTCCCCGTGAAATCCCTAGTTCTAATTTACCGGCCCGGAATAAACAAACATCCTCCTGCTTGGAGAGCGATCGACGCGTGGCCAGCGCATGCGTGGTACACGCGTGCTGCCCTGCACGACCACACAACGTGCTAAGCATGAAGCTCCACCACATCGACACCAGAACGAGAATCCACTAAGTACCCGCTCTTCTTAAACACCAACCTTCTTGGAACCCGCGACTGCACCACACTCACGTTATGTAATATTCACATCATTATCGCGTTCACTGCGATTTATTCAAACGATTTTAAACATTATCTTGTATTTTTGCAAAATAAGTTATGTGACGAGTGAGAATGTAGTAGATGGAACTGTTATATGAATATAGGTGACTGGGGTTATTACACTTGCGCAGACAGATCGCGCAAGATCGTGCGTCCTTCGAGCGCGGCCGGGTTTCCCGTTATGCTGGAGGGCGGGCGGTATGCGGCAGCGGCAGCGGCGGCGCGGCGTCGTCAAGGCGGCTGCGGGTCACCCTCGGCCTAGTCTCCGAGGCACCATTCATACTAGCCTCGATGTCACTTTCGAAAACACAACGCATGAAGTATAATAATATGATTGTTAAGTTAACAGCTGAAGCAACAACAAAATGACGAAGTGTTAATATTTACCTTCCAACTATAACATAGTACATTTATTGTTAAGTTAGTACCTATTTAGGAACCTTCATAGAAAATATCAATTAATATTAAATTAAACTATTTGTGCTATCGCCGATATATTATTTTTTGAACTTATTGATACCATAATATCTATATATATAAAAGGAGAAGCTGAATGACTGACTGACTGACTGACATATCAACGCAGAGCCTAAACTATAAGGGTTAGAAACTTGAAATTTTGCACAGGGATTCCTTTTATAACGTAGGGGAGCACTAAGAAAGGAATTTTGAAAATTCTCCCCCTAAGGGGGTAAAACGGGGGTTCAAAGTTAGTATAAAACTTTCTTTTTCGTTAAATTGCACGCGGACGAAGTCGCGGGAATCAGCTAGTAGAATATATAATAAATCCGTTTGTGGGGGTATTTATATTTAAGTTATTTCCAAGAATCTAAGGTGTTAAACTACGTACTAGAAAACGTAGTGTGGGTCGGCCCCCGGACGTGGGTAAGCAAGGTGGACTGACGACCTGGTGAAGGTCGCTGGAATACGCTGGATGCGGGCGGCGCAGCCCATGACCGGTCGTCGTGGCGATCCTTAGGGGGGACCTATATCCAGCAGTGGACGTCTAACGGTTGATGTGATGATGAAGGTGTTAAATGATAACAAAGAACTGTCTTACTTTTAAAATGGTTGTTTGTTTGTACGAGGATCACGCAAAAGTAGAATTAGAGAGTGCACCACACTAGAACGGATTTACAGCTACCAAATGAAGTGAAAAAAGTTACTTAGACATCCAAGATTCCTCTCAATGTTGCCCTTAGGTGAACTAAGTTGAATTTAACATCAAATATTCTGGTGTGTTGGAGCTGTAAAAAATAGAGCATCTATACCTACAGGGTTATTTGTAAAACACCAGCAAGCTCGCAGGACTAAATAGCTCTATCACCATAAGCAACCACTTTTGTTCTACGACTTTTAATAATTCCTTTGTTTTTAGGGTTCCGTACCTCAAGAGGAAAAAACGGAACTCTTATAAGAGCACTTTGTTCTCTGTCCATCTGTCTGTCTGTCAAGACCCTTTATTTCGGAAATACGTGGAGGTATCAAGTTGAAATTTAAACCGTATACTCAAGTCTACGGTCCCATAAAGTTGTAGAAAAAACAATCTTTTATTTTTACGTAAAAAAAAAAGATACGGCCGCGGCCGTCAAATCAGCAAAAAAACGGATTTTTCGACACTCTCAAGAGAATCAAAACCCATAGGGTACTTTCCGTTGATCTAGAACTATGAAATTTGGTCTATAACATCGTTATACACCAATAATATAAGGAAAAATCTCAAAACTGTACATTTGTAATTCAATCTTTAAAAATAGGGGGTCTAAATTTTGTTATTGTAATCTGAATTTCAAGTTGAAGCTACTAGTTCAAATGGGGTATCATATGAAACGGCTTGATGTGCACATTGCAAAATAAATTTTATTTATTTTTTAGCGTTATTTCCGAAGCATTATTATACATTTCACAAACATTTTCAGCGTTTGCAACTGGTTGCTCTAATATGTCATTGTCATAATTTTATTCTATGGAATATGTTTTGGAGGGATCCTATTTTCGTCTATGATCAGTTTTGTACTTGGAATGTGGGTGGTTAAATAGTCACGTCGCGTCTTTCCGATAATATATATTTGTCTATGGTCCTTTGAAAAACAGTTAAACTTAAAAACTATTCTAAAAGTGTGAACTTGATGATAAATAATTCATTATAATAAACAGCTTATAGACATGTGCTCGTTTTTCGTTTAAGATGTCCTCTGCGCCCATTTTGATGATCTTATATTAACATTAGGTACGGAACCCTCGGTGGGCGAGTCCGACTCGCACTAACCGGTTTCTATTTATTTTCCTTTTTAAAACTAAATATTAATTTTATGACATCTTAACGTGCTTCCTAATTCTATGTGCATAAAAATCCCTGCCCCCCACCCCGGGGGACGCGGCCGCGCGTTTCTAGGAGCCTTGACCAAGTTGTTGTGTAATGTCATTTTTTTAAACTAGTGTGGCGGCACCTTTATTAGCAGCTCGAGTGTCGCGTTGTCCTTCGTTTTGTGAATGAAATTACAGACTTACAATGTTCATATAGTACAATAGAAACTTGAAATATCATTTTTTTTTATGTATTGAGTTATGGGAGAACTCGTAGAACAAAAGTTGTTGCATATGATGTTAGTCCTGCGAGGTTGTTGGTGTTTTACAAATAACCCTGTATAGGTAAGTATAACATAAACATATCATCACACCTGTCTTCCCCGAAGGTTTAGGCAAAGGGGCGCTACTGAGGGTGTACCTACATTGGTCGGTATTTTTTTATGGCGATAAGGGGGCAAACGAGCAGGCGGCTCACCTGATGGTAAGTGATCACCGCTGCCCATGAACATTTGCAATACCAGAAGGCTTTCATATGCGTTGCCAACCCCTGCAGAAACGAAAGTTTAGGTTTCTTAAAATAGGGAATTACTAAACTGACAGGAAACGGAATGCCCATGCTGTCAGAATAGTCACTCCCCCAACGAGCTTACGAATAAGGTTACCAGAACCTTATTCACTCACAGAAATAAAACTATTGCTGATTCACTGCGATCTTTTGTAAAGGAGGTACTTCCCCAGTCGGGCAGCTCAATTTGAGCGAGGAATCTCGCTATGCCCTACCTGTCGATGTGATGGTGTGATTTAGATCCCATGTTATAGGGTAGCGAATTTATTGACGACATTGGGCAAGAATCCGAATTCCAAGCTACTGCTGAGAATTTCCTTAAAAAACCCAATAACTCTTTCGTCGATCTAGAATTTCGGCCCAAGACCAAGAAGAGTAGTCGTTGGTCTATACATATCCACGCGATAAAATAATGTATTATCGAAATTGCCATACGTACCTACGCTGTTTTAGTTTTTAGGGTTCCGTACCCAAAGGGTAAAAACGGGACCCTATTACTAAGACTTCGCTGTCTGTCCGTCCATCTGTCCGTCCAGTCTCAAGAACCGCGATAGCTAGACAGTTGAAAGTTTCACAAATTATGTATTTCTGTTGCCGTTATAACAACAAATACTAAAACAAAATAAAATAAATATTTAAGGGGGACTCCCATACAACAAACGCGTTTTTTTGCCCTTTTTTGCTCGATATCAATAATGGCAATAGGTAGGCACTTGAAATATTCACAAAGTCATTTAGCTTTAAGTTTACTTTAATAATAAAATAAAAATAAAATAAATACCGTAAACTGAGGCTACTTTAGCCCCCTAGGGCTTAAGTAGCGTCAGTTATGGCCCAAATTGGGATTAATGTTCCCATTGATAGATGACAGCCTCAAGTATTGATATAATTCTCATTTCAAATGACAGATGGGATTAGCGTTCCGTCGGTAAAGCAGTTACTGTAGATGTTAAGCACGTGTGGAATTGATTGTGCAAATTTGAATTTCATAACGTCGAAACACCGGTAAAATTCCTGTGCAAACTTTATATTGGTTCGAATTTAATAGGTACGTTTTTGACTTTTTAAATATTTAGTTGTGACAAGTATAAATCTGGGAAGGAACCTGACTATTAATTAGATTGTTTTGCATAGATTTTTTAATCAAAACTTCAAAATTAAAAGTGCAGTCTACTATGGCCCGGTTTTATGGGTAAACATAGCCCTGGACGAAAGTAGTCTTATTGTATTAGTTTAATTATCATCGAATAAAATTGTTAGGTAAATTTATCTTACAGCTACTGCGTTACTCATTTGAGAGGCCGAGAGTTGATAAACAAAACCCCGGGATTTGACGCTACATTGATCAGCGAAATGCTGCCGCGAAATACAATAAACCTAGGAGCACAATCAAAACAAAGTTAATAAACAAAATCGTCTAGAAAACAAGGACATCCTACTTTTTTTACAATTCTGCAATTTATTCTAGCCATATCAGTTCACTCAGTAAGGAAAATGGCATGGTTAACTGCCTCAAAAAGGTAAAACTAGTTGATTTATTGTAATAATGAAAAGTGAAGACTGATTGTTATATGATTATACTGACATTGTGATTTTTGATCAAAAAACGTTATAATTAAAGCAAATAAAACCATATTTTTCTTGAACATTGGTTTTTAATTCTTATATTGTCATTAAATGCAGTCTTCAATGGCCCAATTAATCAAAAAGTAACATTAAAAAGCAAATAAATCTTGTGGGCTAAAGAAACTCCCCCTTTAGTACAACTTTGGCTCAAAATAAAAAATAATATTTAGACATATATTTTGATGGTTTTTCTTGGACACACGTTTAAATTAATCTCTGTCATGTATTATGTTCCAACAGAAACATAATTTGTCTTTTGAATAGAAAGCAATGAGACGAAATGTTAAAAAAGTCAAACATTTGGGCTAAAGTAACCCCAGTTTACGGTATTTAAGGAGGGCTCCCATACAAAAAACGCAATGTGCCGAACTTTGTCCGGAACCCTTCGTTGGCAAGTCCGACTCGCACTTGGCCGGTTTTTTACACTTAATATTTTTTAAATGATCTATATCCGGGTGCTATTAATGTAACATGACATCCAACCCGTTTGAATCAATATTTTTTTTCATTAAGTGGCTCGATGCGCTTGTGTGTTTTTGACTTTTGTCAAAACTTAAAAATATTATATTAAATGCAAGGCTTTTTAAACCTTCTCAAGAACAGTAAAGTGAAAGAATATTACGACCCGTTATTGAACTGCTATTAGCCTGTACTTAAAATCAGGTCACAACATAATCATTACACAAATAATTAAATTAAAGAGTCTGTTTGTAATTTCAAGTTAACAGCTGTTCACTAAATGCATTTAGTAACCTTTAGTCATTTAATAGCTTTAGCTAGTACAATGTTATTAGCGTGTAGTGCTGTTTGTGTGAAAAGATGAAGAATTTCTACAGAAACCGATGCTACTATGATTAAAATAATGAGCAAAATCTATGCTAAATTTCATCCAAATACGTTAAGCTGAGAGAACAGTAACAAACTTTCACTTTTATAATATTAGTACGATAAATAAGTATTATTCTAGCATGAAGTTTTTAATACCGAAGATATCTTAGTGGTATTCTCCGTGGTATTATTTATTGCTGTCAGGTCCAGAAAGAAATAGTGTCATTGACGTTACCCAACAAATGACATACAATTTTAAATAATCTATCAAATATCAAGGCCCTTAGAGAGTGAGGACAGAAAGACTTAGTTTTTTTCTAGCAGTATAGGTGCGCCAAAATGGATTGGATACGTGGAGGTGAGTACAGAAGACCACCAAACGTACCCCGCAGCCCATACAGCAGAGTCCGGTAACTCATACACGCGTAACTGTTACAGGAGAAGTTGAGGCTGCATACGAACCGCATGCACATCGCAATTTGCCGAAAACCGTAACGTAAATATTATCCCCTTATTTTTATGAACTTTTTTTATTACAATCGTCACTCAGAGAATCGCCTAAAGGGTTATCTGCCGTAAAAGATAAATCACATAAACATGATGTGATACTAATTTATAAAACGCAAAAAGGAAACTTTAGGTACGTCTTTTATTTCATGTCTATTCCATACTGACTGCCTAATCTTTATCACAGAATCAACGACCTATTTAGTTACTGTAAATATCTTTGGTGATATATTACAATAGAAATATGATATGCAAATAATAGTACATTGTCATAATCATAAAATAAATAAGTAAATAATAAAAATAAGTTTTCTCTGAAATAAATGCCTGACTCTGATAACATACTTAATCGTGGTTTAGCATTTGACGATATAACAACACCCTGACGATCGTCTTCTTATCGTGTCCGCAAAAAAGAGGCCAACACCTGCACTACGGGCGATGAAGTCTGGTGATGTTATTGGGTGCCTCACTATCTTATTTGCCCGACCATATTTTACGTGGCCGGGGAATGTGGTGCAACCTGCATCGCAATTCAATATACTAATTTGTAGTGATACGGTATACAGCCTTTTTTTGTTTTTTGTTAGCCGTGTGGAAATGCATTTACGCATTCCTCGCCGTCCGGGGAGACGACGGGGATATGTCGGACTCCACCCATAGTGGATGACTACCGACTAAAACCACACGCGATCTTTTCGTCTCACCACCGAGTGCCGGGGTTACGGGAACTTAGATATACTTCCGCGACCCCGGCGGTGGCGGACCGCCCTTGCGGTCCCCAGACTAGCCGCGGAGCGTCCACTCGACGCCGCGGAGCGCGGGAGCACTCGACGCAGCGGAGCGTGCACACACTCGACGCAGCGGAGCGTGCACACACTCGACGCAGCGGAGCGTGTTTACACTCGACGCGGCATTTCCTCCTCGAGTGGGCGTCACCCACTCAGGCTCCACCGGAGCCTTGTGTTCGGCCGCAGAGGATAGGAAGAGCGGTGCGTCGTGATACCGACACTTCTCTTCCCCTGCGGCCTCACCGCGACCACAGGCTTCCTGGGAAAAGCCCGTATCGGAGCGGCCCGACCTCTCGGGGTTCCTCTTCGCTTCGCCGCGGAGTTGCGGACCCTCCGCGGCTACTAAGCCCCCCCGGCACGACAAGCCGAGAACCCCGGAATGGGGGGAACCTAACCTAACATTACAGGTTGATTAGATATTACAACTGTCGAACTACTTTTAAAAAACAATAAATCACATTTTTAACAGCAGAAAGTCTGTAACACCGTAAAAATAAAATACACGAATGACAAATTGTGAAATTACAGATGTGTTTTCGATGATTATGATGATGGCGGAGTGAACGATGAGAGAGCCCATAGTATGAATTTTAAAACATAAGAAATTTTACATATAGAAAATAAAACGACAATGCAAATTATATTAAAATATGTCCTCTAATGGTCTCGCCATCGCCAACCATTCCAGATATCAAAAATATTTGCATACATAGCTGATGATTAAAAAAATATACATTAGAGTCCTATCCTTAGCTTCTTGATACTATGATTGATGAAATGTATTTATGGCTGTTACAGATATGCGGAGTCCATGATTCATATGCTCAAGGGGTCCATCGGTGCGGGAATGCTGGCCATGCCGAATGCTATATCACGGCTTGGCATCATCATCGGCCCAGTGGGGATTATACTTATTGCAGCGTATGCTACATACTGCCTATTATTACTGGTAAGCTATCCTCGTTTAACTTTATAATGATTCAAACCAAACACGATTTCAATAATTATAGCTCCAGCTCTATCTTGTAACCTACGCACGTCACTGTTCCTGCTGCATTTTTTTTAACATTAGACGTTCGTAGTTTCTCATTTTACCACAATCTCTCCTGATGGTAAGTCACGTACGGTGTAAGTGAATATATTTGATTACATTATGCTATTTTATTTGATTACAGGTGGATGCGCAATACCAAGTCTGCAAGAAGTCTAGGCGCGGCTACATTCCGTACCCGGAGTGCGTCCAGTTAGCGGTCGAGTCTGGCCCGCCCTGTCTGCGGCGCATGGCCGGTCCGTTAGGGTCGTCCGTCGACGTTTTCCTGTTTATTTTCCAGATCGGTGTCGGCGCTATCTTTTGTGTATTCGTTAGCGAAACCATAAAACAGGTAATGCATGTGCTGTACCTACTCGCATTGTATTTATTAACTTTTCTAAAATTGTACCTACTTTTTGTGAAAGTTAACTGTAGCAGGCCAAATATTTATTCACCCTGGGTCACGAGATATTTTCATTTTACTTTCGTGGAATTGAGGTTATAATATACTGACATTACACTATGATTCACTATCATCATCATCATCAACCCATTAACGTCCCACTGCTGGGCACGGGTCTCCTCTCATTTTTGAGAAGGATTAGGCTGTAGTCCACCACGCTAGCCTACTGCGGGTTGGCAGACTTCACATGCCATCGAGAAATTCTCTCAAGCATGCAGGTTTCCTCACGATGTTTTTCCTTCAACGTTTGAGCATGTGATAAATAAGTTAGATAGTAGATAGTAAGTCAGTTCACACGCACAAATTGTCACCATTAGCAAGACCAAGTAAGTAACACAGCCATTACGAAAAAAAATCGTGTGTCATAAAACATGTCGTTTTTGTTGTGTCAAAAACAAATAGAATTATTCTGTCTTGCGTGGTAAAATGCTGCCGAAATCATAGTGGTAAATCAAAAAAACGTTAAGGGATCACTTACCACAGGTCCGTGCGTAATCTACCACTTTTTTTCCATATAATATAATTTAACAAATTTGCTATTTTTTTCAAACACAAAACCTCAATCATTATACCAGGGTTGTCAAGTATTGATAGGGAAAATTTCGCAAAAATATGGGAGTTTGATTGATCCTTTTTGCATTTAATTCTAATTATTAAGATAATTATTTTATTATTAAATACCTATACAAATATGTATGTCGGAGTCGATTCATTTTTAATCGATTAATCGGAACGCGAGTGCCGCCTGGCGGTACTCGACAGGACCAACGACGTCAAAGTGAAGCTGTAAAAGGGATCCCGGATGGATTAATCCCTCTTTTACTTGGGAAGCCGAAGCGATAGCACGTGTTGGGACTGTCTCACGTTCCGTGTCTGTATAGTGTATGTGTTTATTGTGACCTTTTTAAGTATAAGCTCAGTGTGATTATAAACCAGTAACTTAGCGTGGGGGTGGGCAGGGGGTCCCCGGTCGGCATATGAAAGAGGGCGGTATCAAGTGCCACGTCGTTTTTATACTACTAGAAAAAGGGGCGGCGAATTGCTAGACGGCCCCGAGCGGTAAAAACCCACGCTACGCCACTATTTTAAACTATCTTTTTCTTTTGAAACCAACATCTGCATGATTCGCCCACATCTCGGAAACATGTCCAATAACGAACAAAACATAGCCCTCAGCCGATATGTATATATTTTAGGTTTCCTGCAGGAAATGAAGTTTGGAGGAATAATATTATTAAAAAAAATAAGAGAGTGTAGAGGTGAAACTGACTGGATGCCGTCTAAATCTAGTGTTGTTTGTAGTATACATTTCGATATCAATGATTTATATACCACTACAGGTGGATTACTTTGCGTTTTTACCGACGCAGTACCAAAAAAGGTAAATATTCAATCCGATACAGGAGGCATAAAACTTCATATCCTGCCTGAGTTTAGAGGTTTTATTTGTATTTAATATTAAATAATTATCTAAGAAATAGAATTAAATCCAAAAAGGATCAATCAAACTCCCATATTTTTGCGATATTTTCCCTATAAATAATTGACAACACTGGTATAATGGTTGAGGTTTTGTGTTTGAAAAAATAGCAAATTTTTAAAATTATATTATACGCAAAATAAGTGGTAGATTACGCACACACTTGTGATAAGTGATCCCTTGACATAGATAGACATATTTTGTTTTACCACTATGATTTCGGCAGCATTTTACCAGGCAAGACGGCATAATTCTATTTGTTTTGACACAACAAAAACAATATTTTATTCAGTCCCACATTCAAATACCGCGGCCATATTTGTGCTACAATCTTTTCTTAGCGAGATTCCGTCCGCCTTTTTTTATACGTCCGTGACTTACAGAGTATATTTTTAAAATGACAACGTTGCTCGTCATCGGTGTCAAGAAGTATGTATCAGGTACCTACCAACTTTAAGTGTCTTCTACTTATTAATAAAATAAATAATATCTCTGGACTATATGATACAGCGCCACCTACAAGTAGTTAAGCAACGAGTACAGAGCTAAGCAACGAGGCTTGTGTTACGGATATACTAGTTGGTTGATATACTACACATATACTTTTTTTTGTAAATACATACATATTCTAGATAGATATATGCATGAATCGAATACGAATGTTTATGCTCATCACACAAACATTCCATCATCCCTACCGGGATTCGAACCCGGGACCCATAGCACAGAAGTCAGTGTTAACTACCGCTGGACTAAGAGGGTCGTGAAATAGTAATAGTAGGTACATTTTAATAGGATATCAAAGAAACATACGTCACGTTTAATTTTAACGTTATAGCACTTACTTCAATTAAAATACCTAATAATAATTAAAATAGGTACCTATTGAACAATTTATCATACAAAGCAATTGAAGTATATTACATAAATTATATCAAGGCTACTCGAAACGGACTAGGTTTACAAAAAAAAATATTTCTATTTATATTTCTATATGATAAATTCATTGCAAAACTCAATAGTGCTGCCACGCTCAGAAGTCATTTTTCTTTCTAAAAATGGTTACTTGAAATCTCAACTTGCACAAAAATAATAATAAATATTATTGTCGACAGATGATGGCATTCTACGGTAAGGAAGAAGAGTTGCGGTTAATAATCATCTACTTGTATCCAGTACAAATGCTCATGTGCGCTATGAAGGATTTAAAGAGGCTGACGATTTTCTCATCTATAGCTAACCTCAGCGTCATGCTCGGGGTGTTTCTGCTATTCTTCTACTTAATAGAAGATGACGTGGAAATTCACGAATCTCAGCTGGCCGTTAAAGGGATCATAGATATTCCCATATTTATCGGCATGGTATTGTTCGCTCTACAGGCGCCGGGTGTGGTAAGTGCGGGGGGTGGGTGGTTTATTATATTTATGCGCGGTGGTTTATGCGGAACGCACATTACAACTCGCTTATATCTTTGAAGGACTTGGGTAGTGGTGTCGTACAACTGCAGTTCGTACAGTCGGGCCCAAACTCTACAACTGCTAGTGAGAATATTTCTCCGAGAAATCCCAATAACACTATGTAGGAACAGAACCTAGGACTGCAAAAAAGATTGATAAGCAAATTACTAACGTAACGCATGAAGGTATCAAGTTGAAATTAATATCAAACCCTCAAATCTGTGGTCCCTTGCTACAGTGAAAGTATCAAACTTCTACGTTGACTCGATCAAAATATACTTTTATACTCCTGAGCTTTTCATACTCTGTTTCTGCCTCATATTGTGACACTCGCAAGGGCATCAAAACCCATAGGGTACTTCTCGTTGACCTAGAGTCATGAAATTTAACATTAAGCAATGTCATGTAGTATCAGAAAAAAATACTTTTGCAGTCGGCAAACTAACCGCGTCCTATATTAATATAATTTTTGGGACAACGCTTTTCCAACAGTAAAGTCAAAAAGGAACTCACTGTCCATAGTACTGTCCACAATGCACACCTAAATGGGTGATTCTTAAATAGTTTTCAGATAGTTTAAAAAAATTGATTTTTTTACGATATATTGCGATGTATATCAAAAGTACGTGTATAAAAAAACACGGCTGTGACATATAATTATGTCACAGCCGTGTCTTTTGTGAACCATTTTTTTGTTTTGCTTCTGATGAGCTATTCTTCGTTCGTGGCATCTACAGAATCCAGAATAGAAAAAAAAACAGAATACCCAGTAAAAGAATATTCATCAAAAGAGCATTTTGAACATAATATTTTAGATTGTCACAACCACGTATTAAATATATCACGAGCATGTACTTAAAAAGTCCATTGCGCGGCGGTGACATTTTTTTCATGACATGGCCGTGACAATTTGAAACGTGTTCGATAAAACATAAAAGATATCGATGATGTCGCTAATCTTGTGATTATCTTCATCTACAATATATGAGGTACATGTTAAGTTACAAACAATAGCGTAACACTGGTCCTTACGTTCAAAATGCGTACACGGCGTTCACGTGTTAAGGTTGTCCCTTTCTTGAAAAAATAAAGTAATTTTTTTTTGCGAGACAGTCACTACGTTCAGCTATTCGCAACACTGACAAAAACACTATAAATACTTGAAAAAAGTTGCCAACAACAAAGGTGCTTGTCTAATGAGAACCCCTTATAGTGCAAAGGTTAGTCGTGTATAATTGCTATAATATTTCGCAAAATAACATGATTTATATCTTCAGAAAAAAATATTTTATCACCAAATCCGGCAACCTCAGACGACTTGTTTTATTTTTTATATTTAATTAAATTTTTCGATTAAAATTATATTCAGAAATGATACTAGAGGTCATTTCCTAAGTAAATAAATATATAGACAACTGATTTTCCAAAAAAATAATTTAATTCTTCTAACTCACACAAAAAAAACATAAGAATAAGAATCACCCTTATAATTAATTCCTAAAAGATAGTATATTAAAAAAAAATGAGGTTTACAAGTTATCAATGAATAGCAGTAGAAAAAAAAGTATGGAATAATAGCTATATTAAGAAGTACTACTATGTGCTTATAATAATATATACAGTGAGTTGAGCATGGTAAATTATTTGAATAAATTTTATTACTTTTTATAAGGTTTGAAAAGTATTTATTTACCTATTGTGATCTATCTATTGTTGTATTACACATCGCCGGATTCCAATACGTGCCTTTGCATTTATAGTACATTTAAACCACAATTACAATACTACTATGGAGTACTCTAGAGTACTGTGAACATGTCTGATTATGCCAGGCTACGATTATTGCTGTGAACAACTAGGGCCAGGGAGAGTGCCGGGATTGTCGTTCGTTGCTATCACAAAGTCAAACTTATCGCGGAGTTTGTCGTTAAAAGCGGAAGAGGTATCCATATTCAAGCCGTAGTCGTTAGAAATAGAAGAATCGTCAGAGTATGCATTCATGATTAAATCGTCGAGCCTATCACCAAAAACGATACGATACGAGTGCAAAACATTGATGCAAATATAAACAAACCAATGAATGTAACATTTTTTTGTATGTCAATTTGCTCATTTGGTGTTGCCATTTTATAAATAAAAACGTAAATCAATAGATCAATACTTGGAGAGACGTTATACCTACTATAAATCCTAACACAACGTAACTAGTTTGTATAGTTACATATTAATTAAAACTATTGGTATTTCTTTAATTTTTTACTGCTTGTGCATAATTTAATGCAAAAGCAGTAAAAAAATAATCAAATTAATATATCTCAACGTCTCATCTGAATTATTAGTGAATACAACGGCAACACTGTCGCGTCTACGTCTAAACAAAAATGTGGTCGTTAAAATATTTAATTTACTTAAAAATTTCCCACTTTGTTCCGACAAATGGATACGAGGATTTCCTCGTATCGAACGAAATATTATTCCTTAATATTTATTAAGGAATAATATTTCGTGTAGTTTTGATAAAACCAGTTTTGTGTGCACTTCTGGGCCTAAAATAGGCATTCCTCTTTGTTCCTCAGTCCGTTTACCTATGCATCTACTAAACTGAAAGTTTGTACTGAAGTCTTGATGCGCGAGTCCCACACGCACTAGGCTCGTTTTTTTTTTAATAATTGTGCCTACCTTGGGATAATATCTGTTAAGTATGTGACTGTGTGTGCAGGTGCTGGCTGTCGAACATAACATGGAGAAGCCAGGGCAGTTCGTGGGGCCTTTCGGCCTCTTGTCCATAGTCATGGTCGTTATCTCTATCCTCTACGCCGCCATTGGCCTATTCGGATTCTTTAAGTACGGAGAGGAATGCAAGGGGTCTATTACCCTCAATCTTCCTGCCCATGAAAAGTAAGTTTCTATTGTTTTTAAGCGAATGTTTGTTAAATCACTGTAAATAAGGATTTTACACATTTAATATTTTATTTTACTCGCCACACTCGAACATATTATGATATAAGGGTGCTAAATATCGTTTCAGGTAGTAATAGTACGCCAGTAGGAAGGGGGAGGGGGGTCATGGGTGGTCGTGACCCCTCCCCCCTGGGCTTCGTCTAGGTAAATCATAAAATTCTCGTGCTAAAAAGAATTAGTATTTAAATCAAAATGGACCCGGTCATGACTAGAACACACCCCAGGGGTGGGTCAGGGGTGTGTTGTAGTCATGACACCTCTTAAGTTAGGGTCAGTGGCACTGACCCTAACTTAAGATCTCGATCCGCTCTTGAATGTTATATTAATCGTTTGCAGGAAAGCTCAGGCGGCGAAAGTATTAGTAGCGTTATCAATTTATTTGTCGTATCCGCTGCAAAACTACGTGGCCTGGGAAATTCTATGGCGAAAAGTAAGCACAAAACCCAAGAACGCTACGAAAGGGAAGGACTATTTTTTGCGATTCCTCGCTTGTACGTTACCATGTAAGTGCCTTGTCTAAACATCTCTGTGTACTAAGTTTATAATTAAATTATCGTTCATTTATAATACGTCTTAATAGAAACAGTCTAAAAAATAGATACTAACGGTCTTATTCATAATAGAACGCTTATCGAAGGTATAAACCTAAACTAGTTAAAACGTCTTTTAAGCCTATCAAACGTTCGATAAAAATCTTTATTCATAATGTTTTGATAAGCCTCCGATAACTAATATGCCGTTATCGTACATAGTGTTGCAATTTCATAGAAAAATCTCAAAAAATAGTTCTCCTACCGTAAAAAGATGTGAGATCCATAGCTTCTATGTCTACTAGAAGTGCCTTAGAGTTTTGATGATCGGTCAGTCAGTGAGTGAGTGACAAAATTAAGAAACTTTGACTAGTGGTTCAAATTGAATGAAATTTGAAATATACCATGGTTACACACTGCGTGCTTGAGTAATAAAAATTCAAGCTTCTAGTTTAATCCACAACGAAGTTATAGGGGGTCGAAAATGGCCTGAATTGGTTCGAGAAAAGTATAGTACGGCCGTGCCGCTTTTTTTTTGCTCGATTTGGCGGGGGCACTACCGTGCCCCCGCCAAATCGTTTTTATTGGGCTAAATCACCACCATGCTTTTTTATTTTTATATGCGTGCAATCAATGCAGCCAATAACTGATGGAATTCCTTATTTGGTGGAATTCCATCATCAGTTTTTGTTCGTTTATGTGGCGACTCTTGCAGAAAAGAGTCGCCAAAGAAAATGGAGTGCCTCTTGGTTGGTACAGTTTTCTACGGCCATTTATATTAGGATTTTCCAGCACCGCAATACTTGCCAGAGTTTGAAGGCTTTGTAATGCATCCATATTAATAAAACGAATAATTAATACGAATGTTACACAAATGATCACTTTGAACGGGCGATGTCGTGTCGTATCCATATTAAGTATCTGTGGTCGTATCGTATTGTTGGTTGTTCAATGTCAATAGTGCAAGCAAAGCAAACGTCACAAGTCAATATTATAACAATCAGCTGATCAAAATCGGCCATGTTTCTTACTAATATACGCTTATTTTAGGCTTAAAGTAGGGTTCGAGCTTGTATAAATCGAAGCCGCTTTATAGGACAGTTGTAGCACATTTTAGCGTTATCGAACCATTATGAATAACATTTTTTGACAATCTACTTTTAGCGAGCTCTAAAACTTCCGATAACTTATTATGAATAAGACCGTAAGTAAATAGTAGTAGGCCATACAATATAAGGTACTAAATTGCCTCGTTAGTATAGTACCTACCTAATCGTAAAGTGCGTGCGACTACCAAGCAAGAAGTTTTGGGTTCGATTCCCAGATTGAACAAAGTGTTATTGCGCTTTTTTAATTCTCTTCTTCCTGTATCGAGATTCTCAGTACCAGTTCGGAGTTGGCTTTCGTGTCCGGTTACATATAGCAATATGCTCGCCTTCTATTCTCAGCTTCAAATCGTAAGTGACACTCAGGGTATTCAAATAAACAGACGCATCCAAAACAGTCAATAATATCGGTATAAACAAAGCACCCTTAATTAATTATGTCAACTATATTATATATATATATATATTGTCACTATGTACAGAAGATTATAAAAAACCATAACACTAACTGCGTCGTTTTGATGGCGTTAGGATATTTGTCATCTTGGCTGTATTGCCTAAATTCCTTTGCCTTATCCCTAAACGGAAATATTTAAATTTAATTAAATAATTAAATTTTTAATCAATATATATATTTAGCTACATTAACATATATTTTTTTTATTAAGAAAGAAAAAATCAACCTCAGGCGCGAATCGAACCCGCATCTTCTGGATTGGTACTCCAGACGCTCTGCCAACTGAGCCACCGAAGTATCCGCCTGATGTGTTGAATTTTGCTTTCTTTATGTTACTTATGTCTTACGGCGACATAGCAATATCGATTGGACAATTAAAAAACAAAATTTTGATGTTACCGTAGACTTGAGTATACGGTTTTAATTTCAACTTGATACCTCCACGTATTTCCGAAATAAAGGGTCTTGACAAACAGACAGACGGACAACAAAGTGATCTTATAAAGGTTCCGTTTTTTCCTCTTTAGGTACGGAACCCTAAAAATAGGGGTTGGTGGTAGAAGAGTGAAAATTTAGGGTATTTTTAGTGCCAAATTATAAAAAAATACAAAATAATATTTTGTCAAAAAAAGAGAAAAAACCTGATGAGGGACATCTAGGGGTGTAAAAAATAGCCTACAACCGATTCTCATACCTAACAAATATACATACAGAATTTCATAATAATCCATCAAGCCGTTTCGGAGGAGTTCACCGCCAAACACACACGAGATTTTTATATATAAGATACGTATCTTTATCTTGTTGGATTATTTAACTCAAAACATTCATATTTTTTATTACAAAAGTCTTTAATCTAAAACGCCACACTTAAATACAGAGCAATAACTATTTTATTACGAAAGAAGTTTCAAGCAAAAGGTCTATAAAAAAAATGTAAAAAACCACCTAAAACTGCATAATTAATTTATTAAATTACTTTCGAATTTAGTAATATTAAAAAACAAACGTCTTAATGCGTCTCTACACGGAATAAAATGTGGTAGCTAATACAGTAGCTGTAATTACTACATGTTGGGAGAAAAGAAATGAAGACCCAATTCGTAGTAATCCCGACCACACCATCGTGTTGTAATGTCAACAACAGTGATCACCGTTAATGTATACCTAAATTTTTTTAATAGTAGTACTATTAAAAAAATGTAGGTATACATTAACGGTAGGTATAAATTAGTAAGCGCGTCGTTCGGTGGCCTCAGAGCGCTCATAAGTGTTTGTGAGACGTACGCATGTATTCATGGCTTACAATACATTGTGACCAAAAGTCAGTACATGGTCTTCGAGGTCGCACGTGCGTCTTTGGTACACAGAGTGCGGGACAGCGCGAACACCGTACCGGCAAGAATGATACCGGCTAGAGTAGATTGTCCCTATATCCGACACTGCATGTCACATGTATTGTCGGATAGAGGGACAATAACAATAAGGATAAATACGTTTCATATTTAATGTAAAGGAACTTTTTTTTTTTAATTTTGTTAGTTTGTAGCTAATATTATTCAAGCCACAAGGTGATCACATATTATTTTTATCTATAAGTTCTATAGAATTTATTGAGCTTTCGAACGCTTACATTATTTTGAATCCTTGACAATGCCAATATATTCATGAACTCGACTGTACAGTCAACAGCAAAAGTAGATGATCAAAATCAGAAATTCAAAACTAATGAACGGAGTTCGCGCCAGATCTGTGTGACGTGGAAGTGATTCAAAAGTATGTGATTGTAAATTATACCAAACATTTACTACTAGTACAGCTGCCAATATTCGTGATCGGTTTTGACTCCAAAAGTTATAAACTCAATTCGCGTCAGAAATAAGAAGTGTTTTTTTTTTTCAAAACTAGTGAACAGTTAAAATCCAAAATTAAATGATGAAACTGAGGCCACGCAACAAGTCAACAAGTCAATATGAATTGTACCGACGTCTATCTCGCTACATAGCAACGACGTACATAGCAACGGAGAACTGTCAAACTGACGTCACATCCGTGTAGAGGGGTCACACCGGGAAGAAGGTGTTAGTGCATCCATTTCAAAAGGAGGTTCCTCCGACCAGGCGAGGCATAACACCTCCTTTTCAAATGGAAGGATTAACATTTCCCTACATATAAATAATGCCATAAAGATAAAAATTACAATCTACCGGTTTTAATATAATGTAACCGACTGGGCAAAAGCCATCATTGACTTAAGATTTTGTATCGCATCAGCTACTTTTGAACATTGACATAAATTTACAAACATACAAAGATAATAATATTGATTGAATTATCGTTTTGTATCGCATCAGCTACTTTTGAACATTTGACAGACATAAAAAAAAACGTTTTTCAATTATAATCTAATTGAAAAACTTTTTTCATATTATGATTTTTAATGAACATATGCATTTTTCGGGGTTCATTTGGATGAAATTCGGCATAATAATATAAAATATGCAATTTTTTTATCCCATTCGGCTGTTTTTCCGTGAGCATAACAAATTAAATGACTGGGATAGTTAAATAATAAGTATGGATGAAGAATTATCATGTTAAGTCATGATTACGTGGCCTCAGTTTCATCATTTAATTTTGGATTTTAACTTTGGGTATCTTTTGCGATTTATCAAAAGCATTTGATTGCGTTCTTCATGAAACATTGATCAGGAAGTTACACCACTATGGTGTAAGGGACACTACTCTGAATCTTCTTATTTCGTACCTGGGTAATAGGATTCAGAGAGTGGACGTCAATGGAAAGAGATCTCCGGGGTCGGTGGTTACTATGGGAGTTCCGCAAGGCTCAATTCTTGGCCCTTTTTTATTTTTAATATACATTAATGACTTACCTCATATAATGGGGGACAATCAAGAGATAGTGTTGTTTGCAGATGACACTTCACTGCTATTTAAATTAAAACGCCAGCAAATGGCCACTGATGATGTAGACAGTACTATCTCTAAAGTGGTACACTGGTTCAATGCAAACAATTTACTTTTGAATGAAAAAAAAACTAAATGTATTAAGTTCACAACACCTAACGTTAGACAAGTAAAAACCAGTGTACACATTAACGGAACAGAGTTGGATCTTGTAGAATCCACAGTGTTTCTAGGAATTACCTTAGACGCTAAGCTTCAGTGGGGCCCACATATAGAAAAATTGTCGAAAAAGCTCAGTTCTGCAGCTTATGCTGTAAAGAAAATCCGTAGTTTAACTGATGTAGAAACAGCTCGGTTAGTGTATTTTAGTTATTTTCATAGCGTGATGTCATACGGCATTCTACTGTGGGGGAATGCTGCTGACATCCAAACAATATTTGTGCTGCAGAAAAGGGCTATTCGGTCAATTTATAAATTAAGTCCCAAGTATTCGCTGAGGGATAAATTTAAGGAGATTGATATTATGACTGTTCCATCACAATACATTTATGAGAATTTGTTGTATGCACACAGGCGTATCAATCTTTTTAAAAAACGTTGTGATATTCATAATGTTAATACCAGGAATAAAAATAAATTTATTGTTCCTGCAACTAGGCTCCAAAAAATAAGTAAATCATTTAAATGTCAATGCATACGCTTGTACAACAAAATTCCAACACATTATCAAAAATTAAGTCTAAGCAAATTTAAATCTATTATTAAACGGAGACTTTGTTCTCAAGGTTATTATACGTTGAAAGACTACATGGATGATAATAGTGCTTGGGATTGAATAGTTCTGATGAAACGGGCTATCAAAACATGTTTATGATTATTATTATATTCTTGACATTATATTTTTATCATTTATAATTTTGAAATTTGCACAATTATGATTTTATTATCTTGACATTTTATTATTTTAATTTATACACTTTTAACTGACATGCATGTAACTTTAGTTACAATAGTTTTATTTTATTTCAAAATTTTGTTTTAGATTTTGTAAAATTTCCTGTAAAATATGAGATTAATGTTGGCTTCGATGTTGCTTTGCGAAATGAAAAATGCATACCTACTGGTAGACATTTTGGCCAGGCAGTCTGGGCTTGTCATGCTCTCTCAAATGTCCTACTGATGGTGGCGTTGTGTGTCGGGTCCCTTTATTCCCTATATCATGGTTGAGTAGAGCGACGCTGATACACACGTCATGCTCGTGAACGGGTGCTGTCAGTTGGGGCTGGTCGGCTTATACATGTCATGGCATCCGGGTTTTATATTATAATTATTTTATTTAATTTTTTTAGTGCTAGTGAATAACTCATGCGTTTCACATCAGACTGCATTATTCTCATATTAATATTAAAAACGAAAATTGTAAATATAACGAATTATTTAAAAGAGTATCTATGGAGTTTCTTGCCGGTTCTTCTCCATAAGACCTACTTTTTGGAACCGTGCAACTAGTGTTGACATTTCGAAAGAACCTGTAATATTGGTCTACTTGAAATAAAAAAATATTTGAATTTGAAAATATTTGAATTTGAAAAAAAAACTGTTCACTAGTTTTGAAAAAAAAAACACTTCTTATTTCTGACGCGAATTGAGTTTATAACTTTTGCAGTCAAAACTGATCACGAATATTGGCAGCTATACTAATAGTAAATGTTTGGTATAATTTACAATCACATACTTTTGAATCAATTCTACGTCACACTGTTCTGGCGCGAACTCCGTTCATTAGTTTTGAATTTCTGATTTTGATCATCTACTTTTGCTGTTGACTGTACCTATGTAGTGGGATATATATGGGATTAGCCAGTCAACCCATAGTTGGGTAGCAATCCTAAATAATAATTCCACAACCTCACCGGTGGCTCCAAGTAGTTGGTATGCACCCAACGGCCACACCCCGGTAAACCACGTCGACTCGTGGGCTAAACCCGGTGAGGGGACGTACGGCTTCGCCTGACGTTTCGGATACCTCCCGAATTGTGCATGAAGTCTAGCTTGGTAGTGATGGTAGGCCACGCTGATAAGCAACGGACCCTGGTGGATCTGGTGAGCTAGCAAGGCAATGTTGATGGCCAAGGGCGGCAGTCGAGGTTGGAAGTGACTGTCGGCCAGATACTGCAGCCGAACCCTCCGCCGATCGTAGCGGTTTCCGTTCCATTGGATTACGGGGGAGTAGGAAGAGAGAGGGTATCTGCGGTTGCGCGCCCGCTTATACACTATAAAATATTCCTGCGTAGATGACTGCTTTCGGATATAGGACTCTGAATGATGGAAAGTCCCGTGGCGATGGGTTGAGGTAGAGAGGTCCGATTTGATGCAGACTGGGCTTTGTCTGAGCCCTGCACGTGGGCGGCTTCAGGGGTGTTCCTAGAACGCCGTGGTCGCTTTATCTCTGATCTGGGGAGACAGAGAGGATTGGGCAGCACCTGGAGTGACCAGAGCAGCCCTATTTAGGGAAGCACTGCTCTCTCCGCTCAGCCGGGGAGGGGGCTAGAAAAGGTGCCCTAAAAATTGCTCACCCCATTCTTAAGGATGGTAGCAACTGCGGCTGCCTCCGCATCGACAAATTCGCGGTCGACGCCACAGAAAAAATGAAAGAACACATAAAACCTCTGACTTGACGTTTGGCGCGTGGAATGTGCGTACACTCCTTGATCGCGAAAGTAATGCCTGTCCCGAGCGAAAAACCGCCGTCGTTGCCCGGGAGCTTCATCGCTATGACGTAGATGTGGCTGCTCTCAGTGAAACACACCTAGCTGACGAAGGGGAGTTGGTAGAACACGGTGGTGGATACACTTTCTTTTGGAAAGGACTTGCTGCATCTCAACCGCGACGTTCGGGTGTTGGATTTGCGATCAGGAATAAACTTATCAAACAACTCCAAGAGTGTCCGGTTCACATCTCAGATCGCATTACCACATTGCGCCTTCATTTGGATGATGATAATTATCTTAATGTCATCAGTGTCTATGCTCCCACGATAGACAAGCCTGATGACATTAAAGATCAATTTTATGAGGAACTCTCAATGCAAATTGATGGCGTAAGGCCTAGAGAACGGATTCTTCTGTTGGGCGACTTCAATGCCAGAGTCGGACGTGATTACGATGCTTGGCCAGGTGTCTTGGGTAGGCACGGAGTCGGTAGCATGAACAGTAACTGACAGTTGCTGCTCAGCTTGTGTGCCCAGTACCATCTTGCAATATCTAGCACCATGTTCAGGCTTCCAGCCAAATACAAAAATACGTGGATGCACCCTCGATCCAAGCACTGGCACTTGATTGATTACGCCATCGTTCGGCAACAAGACATATCCCAAGTCCGAATCACCCGTGTTATGCGTGGTGCACACTGTTGGACTGATCATAGGCTTGTTGTCACAAAGCTACGTCTCCGCCTCCATCGTCCTTGCAGATCCAGTAAGACTAAGCCGAGGTGTTTAAACGTGGACCGGCTTAATGATATTGGGACGAGGGAGAAGTATACCGAAGCCTTGACTGCGGCGTTGCCAAACAGGACCACTGGGGATGTCGATGCTGATTGGAGGACTCTCTCTTCTCATATCTTAAACACCGCCACAGAGACTCTGGGTCTAAAAGTCCGTAAGAACGAGGACTGGTTCGATGAGAATGATGGAGTCCTTAGGAAGGCAATCGGCAAACACCGACGTCTTCTTCGGCAACATAGACGGCCAAATCAACGAGGTGTTGCGGAGATCAAGCAGAGTGACCTGGAGCTGCGTAAGCTATCTCGGGAAATAAAGAACAAGTGGTGGCAAGATAGAGCTCGTCACATGCAGTGGCTCGCAGACACAAACCAGCTTGGAGAGTTCTACCGCGAGGTTCGAAAGCTGACAGGAATTATTGTGCAGGCTAAGGTACCATTAAAGCCTGCTTATGGTGAAGTCCTTCTTAAAAGCAAGGAATAAGTCCTAAAACGATGGGCGGAACACTTCAACACGCTGTTGAACGTGGACCGGTCAGCAGACTTGGAACATGTGCGTTCGATTCCTCAACTCCCTACTGCTGTCGAGCTGGATGAGCCTCTGTCGCGTGGCGAGGTCATTCTTGCCATCAAACAACAACAGAATAAACGCGCGGTGGGCGTCGACTACATACCCGGTGAGCTCCTGAAATATAGCGGCGGGGGTTTGCATTCAGCTATATGGGAACTCTTTGATCTTATGTGGAATAAAGAACACGTGCCATCAATTTTAAAGTTTCTCGCATAAGGGCCCTATATAAGAGCAAGGGTGATCGTTCTGATTGCGGCTCCTACCGCGGCATTTCACTGCTATCAGTTCCTGGGAAAGTGTTTGCCCGAATACTACTAAATCGCCTAGTCAAGCTATCTGAAAAGCTATTGCCGGAGACTCAGTTTGGCTTCCGACCCGGCCGAGGCACCTGCGAGGCGATTTTCTCACTACGGCAACTTCAAGAGAAGAGTAGAGAGCAAGGTCGAAACATGTACCTATGCTTTGTCGACCTTGAAAAAGCTTTCGACAGCGTGCCACGAGAAGCCCTCTGGGTAGTGCTAGGGAAGATAGGGTGCACGGAGAAGTTTGTGAGACTTATTAGACTCCTGCATGACGACATGGAGTGCTGCGTCTCTGTCGACGACGAGCAATCAGACTTTTTCCCCGTTACCTGTGGGGTAAAGCAAGGGTGCGTGTTGGCGCCCACATTGTTCGCGTTGTACTTTGCAGTCGTAGTCCGGGAGGTCTTGCAGAGTTCTTCTCAAGGTGTTCGCATCCGTTTCCGCACGGATGGCAACATTTTCAATTTAGCGAGACTCAAAGCCCGCACAAAAGTGTCTTGTGACGTGATTACTGAGATCTTGTATGCGGACGATCTATGTTTTGTGACAGAATCCCCAGGTGGACTGCAACAACTCATTTCCGATCTCGACGAGTCTTGCCGTAAATTCGGCCTTAAAATCAATGTCAAGAAGACGGAGGTGATGTCTCTGGACATCGACTGCCACGAGGATATGACCATCCAACTCGGCGAGGATGAGCTTAAGCAGGTTCACAATTTCCGGTATCTGGGGAGCATGATATCATCCAAGTGCGACCTTGATACAGAGATCAACAGCAGGATCGGTGCTGCTGCAGCAGCATTCGGTAAACTGGATGCGAAGGTCTTCTGTTCACACGACCTGAAATTAGCTACTAGCCCAACATCTTATACTCAGCTGAAACCTGGACTATGTACCGCCGACACATCCGTATGCTAGACCGATTCCATCTCAAATATCTACGCAAAATATTAAGAATTCGATGGTCTGATCGTGTGCGGAACACTGAAGTGCTGCGTAGAGCTAATGTAGGTGGCATTGAGGCTTATATTATGCGGCGTCAACTCAGGTGATGCGGTCATGTATCCAGGATGTCAGAACAGAGAATAGCGAAGCGCATCTTCTACTCTGAACTTGAGGAAGGCAAGCGAAAGCACGGTGGACAACTCCTTAGGTTCAAAGATGTGCTCAAACGTCATATGAAGAGGTGTGACATTGTACCGTCTAGATGGGAGCAGCAGGCTGCCGAACGACCCGAGTGGCGGACCCTTGTGCAAACTAAAGTCCGTCACTTCGAAATACAACGGCGCTCTGAGCTTGATGCCAAGCGCGATGAATTAAAAGCCCGACCAGCTGCGGCATTATCTTACAATATCGTTAATGGTGAGCTCACATGCCCGCAATGCACTAGAACTTTTACTAAGAAAATCGGCTACATAAGCCACATGCGAGCTCACCAGCGACGACAGAGTCCATAAAGCGGTCGCCGTGACCGAAACCGGTCGGACTGACACATTATTGACTGTTTTTGCTGCGTCGTTTTATTTGAATACCCCGAGTGTCACTATTTGAAGCTGATTGTACATTAGTATACCTTTGCCAAAACTTCGGGGACGACAGACGTCATAGTATGTTAATGTTATTATGCCATTTTATTTACAATGATTTACATGGAGATTTATGTAAATCGCTAATCGTTTTGTATTAAAAACGTTCGAAATAATCTTAAAACTTTCGTTCGTTCAAAAGTACAGTATGTTTTCCTTTATACAAAACAAAAGATGCTGGTTCAGATGTTTACAACGGCAATATTTATTTGTATCCGATATTTTAAAAAAAAGGTAATATGGCGAGCAGCCTATCCTAAAATATTCGAAATCAAATGTTATATTTTAATCAGCCCAATATTGCGAGCACTATTGAATTGTCAAAATAAGTTCACAAAAAGGAAACGAATTTGCAAGAAATTGCATTTATAAGTAAACGTTAGATTTTTTTTTAACTTCTCCTTAAAAAAAATATTCTTTGTGTTACAGTCTGCGGTGCCGTGGCGTCGCCCAATCTAGGTGCAATGATGGGCCTGATAGGTGCCCTGTGCATATCTGTTGTGGCCATCATACTCCCTGCCGTAATGGATATGTGTATATATTATCCCAATAATTACGGATCTGCTCAATACAAGCTCATTGTCGATATTTTAATAATGCTATCTGGAATTTTTTGTTGCTGCTCCGGCGCGTTTACAAGCCTTCGTGAAATGATAGGTGAAACCTAGCGCATTATACAGAACGCTACATAATAAAAAAATTGAAGTGTGTTGTACAAATAAATTGATGATTTAGAACTAAAGTCATTATCAAATTGCGAGATCTCCCCGTTGGTAATCCTGAAGACTATAAGATTATACCACGAATACAACTGTCACGGTTATATCGATAATTATTTGCCAAATTTATTCAATTTGGCAAATAATTAAGTCTGCGATAGTCTTGATTCTTTGGCAAGGCAAGATTGCGTACCGCCTCGGAATAGATTAAAGAAATTCATAGCTATTCTAAATTTTGTCAATTTTTAAATTTTTAGGTTATATACATAATAATACAGAGAATTTCAATCAAATCTTTATACCATAGTAACTTGGAAACTTCGTTGTTCTAACCCCATTGATTAAAAAAAACCCAACATAAACTTTCTTGAACAAAACTAACATCCAAAACTGTCGCTAATTTCACATACGTACTTATCGTTATGTAATATTTTTCTATTTTTCGACGAACACCTCGGCATTTTAACGTTCGTACAGCGATACGAGAGATACAAGATTATTTGATATACGACGGACGGTTTTAAGACGTTGATTGTGTATCTTGGGTTTTTTATTAAATCAATATCTAACCCCTAATGTTAAATGTTGAGTCATGCTGCATATTTATTATACTTTTAACGGATACGTTTTTTTGAAAATTAAATTTTTTATGTTAAAAGGACAATCTTTTATAGTACAGTCAAATAATCGAATCAATAACTTATTGGGCCGAAACCGTTATGAGAATAACAGAAACAAAACAAATGACTGGAGGTAGACATGCACACTAACACAATTTGCATCTACCTACACAATTTAACAGAAGTAAGATTCCCGTAGAATCAGCTGTTATAATATTCATGCGTTATTATTATACGAGCTTTCACCTGCGGCTTTGCCCTATGGAATATAGACAAAAAGTAGACAATGTGTTAATGTGTATGTTGATAATAAACTATGTGACAAAAAATTACATCCATTTTTTTTTTGTGAAATAAAAACAGGTTTACAAACTTCTACTTTAACATTAAGGGTACATCATGTTTTAAATGTAAAATTTCTAAATTCGGTGCATTGTATTCAAAATTATTTTTTAAGGGCCGCAGACGATCGTACTCGCCTCACTCTTTAAAAACGCACATGGTCAGATATCACGAAGTTTTTTTTAAAAAAAATTTCGATGTTTGTATTTTGTTATTCATTGTACTATTATTTTTTTAATGTATTTTGTATTTCTTTTTGTTTTTAAAATATGAATAAAGCATTTATGTTGTAAAGAAGTCCTAGTTTTTATAAATCTGTCATAAGTTTGCCATTTCGCAGAAAAAGGAAACCCCCTTGATTCTATGACGTTTTAAACAGAGCTATTCAACATAATACCCAAAACCTGTGATGACATTTAGACAGTCTTTACTTCCTTCGAAGATGGGTAAACCTTTAATGTGGGACGCATCTACCCAGCTCGGTGAGATAAATGCTAGAACGGAGACCAAAAAGCTACGAAAATGTAACAAATTTATTAATAGCAAAAAATTTGGGATTTAAAACATTTGAGTTAAGAGTCCGAGATTTCTTTTATAACATACTATCAAAAACCTGGCTAGTTCTTCACGTTACTCAAAAAGACTGGCTTTTATTGTCCGCACCCGAAAACACATGTTACCGTCAACAGCGACGGCGAGCGCGACGGCCGACTGACGCTCCCGTCAAATAAACTCCGTCCCGCGCGTACGCGCCGCCACCCCCGTTGCCTTACGTCCCCCGTCGCCCGCGGACCATGGGAGCGTCAGGTACGAATTTGCCAAGCTGTAGTAACATATATAATATCACTTTCGTATAGGTTTTGTATTCTTTACAATCAGACATCAGACACAGAGAGATGCGTGGAACACCTTGCAAGTAAATATGAACATTATTGTTGTACTGGATTTATACCTTTGACTATCTATTATTATACATCAGACAGCAGTAGGAAAATAAATCTATCATTTATTGGTAAAAGTGATGTATTTTGCAAGCAGCCCCATTAACATTGACTGTAGAGTTCAATTACAACAATAGAATAGAAACAATGCTGTAACCTACCGGATATCAGTAGTGTTTAGTTGTTTTTTACAGTCGGATTTTTGATTTTTTTATGGTTAACAATAATGCTGTCACCTCAAATTTTAAAAAGAAGAAAATATCATTATCATGTCATGGTATTGGCATTGTCATAACAAGTGACGATGTATAGTGCAATGTAGGTGTAAATTTATTATAAAGGAAAAACCATTATCTTTCAATCGAGGCGGTAAAGTGTCATTTCCGCTCTAGCTTTCCGTACAATATCTATTTCTGTGTGACTAGAACAACAACGCCAAAATGTTCATTTACGATTATATGTCTGGTTTGGTGGAGGTATTTCAGGGGGGTAAGTACCAGCATCCCCATTGCCATCGAATTTTCCACTGTCGGTCGTTCTAATAGAATCTAATTCGTAGAGTAATCCCGCACAGCATTGTCATCTCATGATTTCGGCATAAATGACCCGTTTTGAGCTCGCCAATCAATCTGAAAGTCGAAAGCGCTAACCGCAACGCGCGTTTACGTTTCGATTAAACCCATTTTTATTTAGGTTATAACTTAGTGTAATAGTTTGATTGAATTTAAAGGTATTAGTACGACTAAATGTTGCTGCAAATAACCTACACGGCGTGAATGGGCTCTAACACGTGCATGTTTTGCAGATGATGACGATCCGAACTTCAACCCACACGAACATCGCAAAGTAAAAAAGCCGTGCACGTAAATATCGTTGTCCATAAAGCTCAAAAGAGTAGGAAGGCCAGACTTGTCACAGTATAAACGCAGATATTTCAGGCACCACAGCACATTTGTCAAATCTGGTCTACAGGCCTGAGGTTCCAAATTAAATATCTATCTAACGTAATCTGGCTATGGAATAAAGCCATACCATGGAGCTCATCATAAAGAAGTGAAATATTTTTACATGGCTGGCAGCGCTCGACACCTCTGTAATTACAAACGTCTATGGGCGTTCCGTAAGGCTCGTTTGCCACATTCGTGGTACAAATAAAAAACCAGATACTTTTAGTTCCTTTTTCGGTCATGCTTTCAGTCTCGCAGATTTTAGTTGAGGGTTTTATATCCCGTAGATATAAACGGTCTTATTCATAATAGAACGCTTATCGAAGGTATAAGGCTAAACTAGTTAAAACGTCTTTTAAGCCTATCAAACGTTCGATAAAAATCTTTATTCATAATGTTTTGATAAGCCTCCGATAATTAATATGCCGTTATCGTACCGTGTTGCAATTTCATAGAGAAATCTCACAAAAAAGTTCTCCTACCGTAAAAAGATGTGAGATCCATAGCTTTTATGTCTACTAGAAGTGCCTTAGAGTTTTGATGATCGGTCAGTCAGCGAGTGAGTGACAAAATTAAGAAACTTTGACTAGTTATAATTCTTAAACTTCTGGTTCAAATTGAATTAAATTTGAAATATACCATGGTTACACACTGCGTGGTTGAGTAATGAATTCAAGCTTCTAGTTTAATCCACAACGAATTATAGGGGGTCGAAAATGGCCTGGTTCGAGAAAAGTATAGTACGGCCGTGCCGCTTTTTTTTTGCTCGTCTTGGCGGGGGCACTGCCGTGCCCCCAGATATTGGGATTTTTATTTTTATATTTATGCGTGCAATCAATGCAGCCAATAACTGATGGAAAGTTCCTTATTTGGTGGAATTCCATCATCAGTTTTTGCTCTTCTGCAAGTGTCGCTGGCATTTTATGGCTTTGTGATGCATCCATATTAATAAAACTAATTAATACGAATGTTACACAAATGATAACTTTGAACGCGCGATGTCGTATCCATATTATAAAGTACTCTGTGGTCGTATCGTATTGTTGGTTGTTCAATGTCAATAGTGCAAGCAAAGCAAACGTCACACGTCAATATTATAACAATCAGCTGATCAAAATCGGCCATGTTTCTTACTAATATACGCTTATCGTAGGCTTAAAGTAGGGTCCGAGCTTGTTTAAATCGAAGCCGCTTTATAGGACAGTTGTAGCACATTTTAGCGTTATCGAACCATTATGAATAACATTTTTTTGACAATCTACTTTTAGCGAGCTCTAAAACTTCCGATAACTTATTATGAATAAGACCGAAAAACTCTAGTATCACAATAAAACTGCAAGTAAGTCAACAAGTGAGAAAGATATTTTTAGTGCTTGTAGTAGGTTGATCAGAAAAATATAGTATCTCCTCGCAGGCTCTACTGCTCGGGCAGTAAGTACATCGAACATGTTCCTCTGCAACTATACTATACATATTTACATGATTAATTAGCGCTATTGTTTTTTAGTTCACAGTAATCTTCATAACTTTTTGAAAAATTTTTGGTTGCTAAATCAAAAAGATACAAGTTTTATTACTGTTTCATATATAATAATAATATTCCCTATTCCTAAATTATGATTTTTAAATTAAACCTAAGATGTAGAAGAATACATGGGCGTTCGGTGGCAGGTATTCGGAGACCATGACCCACATGCTGAAGGGCAGCCTGGGCGCGGGACTGCTGGCCATGCCGAACGCGGTGTCCCGGCTCGGCCTCATCTTCGGCACCATAGGCATCGTGTTTATTGCGGCATTCGCGACATACTGCATACTTGTACTGGTCAGTTACATGCATTTTACTCTAATCATTTACTCATTTAACTGATCTCAGCCTTCTAAGACATATAATAGACTTGACACGAGTAAATTTATTCGTGACCGCTTGTATTATCACCAAAAACTTTGTTAAAAGATTACTTATAATACGCAATCGGCTCATCCATTTTGACAAACTGTCCCCATTGTCATCCACCAAGAACAATACTAGACCCAGCCATGCCAATGAGAATGTCATAGAAGTCCCAGTAACACTGCTCGATCTTAAGTCAATAATGTGAAATAATTAAAACAATAATGTGTTTGTGGCCGTCCGTAAGTGATATCTGTAGTTATGCGAAAAATGTTCCACAGATACAGGCGCAATACGCGGTATGTAAGAAGTTTCGTCGTGGCTACATGGCGTACCCAAAAACCGTGCAGAGAGCGATGGAGGGAGGTCCGCCCTGTTTACGCTGGTCTAGCAGACCTTGCGGTCTGATTGTAGACGCGTTCCTAATCTTTTGGCAGCTGGGTATTTGTGCCATATATATAGTCTTCGTCGCCGAAAATCTAAAACAGGTGAGTTTAGCTATGCGTGCTTTATCATCCTACTTCTTGATTACACTACATGCTTCTAATAGTAACACTTTTTGTTTCAACAGATTATAGCATTCTACGACATTGAAATCGGCGTCCGAGCGTTAGTTTGCTATAGTTACCCCGTACTCCTCGTCGTATGTATGATAAAGGATTTAAAAACGTTGTCGCCTCTTTCAACTTTTTCCAATGCGTGCATCATTCTTGGACTAATACTGATCTTCTATTACCTGTCACAAGACGACTTAGTTGCAGATTCGGAGAAGTTTAAGGCAAAAGGACCTGCGGAAATTCCTGTATTTATCGGAATTACGCTATTTGCACTAGAAGCGGTAGGCGTGGTAAGTGTGTGTGGGTAGGGCAGGTGCGTGTGTGCAGTCAGGACTAGACCTTACGCAACTATTTGTGCGCAGATATTAGCGCTCGAATACAACATGGAGAATCCGAAGGAATTCGGGGGTATATGTGGACTCTTCGTTCGCGGCATGACTATCATCTGCGCCATATATACAGCGCTCGGTGTTTTTGGTTTTCTTAAATACGGCAATGATTGTAAAGGATCTGTTACGCTCAACTTGCCACAGACTGAAAAGTAAGTAGTTATATTTCATAATCGGATTGCACACATTATAACCAATCGTATTTAATCGTTTGATTCAGGTCTCCCTTGACTTCATCTTCGTAGAATTCAAAAAAATATACTTTTGATACAACCTTGATTCTCCCTCTTTAAAAAAATATTCGTTTCTGCATACGAACTTCCACCCCACTTCGCGCTTTTAAGGGATGATTTCCTGGACTCAAACCATCTCGACATCAAATTTCATCTAAATCAGTAGAGCGTAAACAGAAAGACAGCATGATTTCCGCATTTATAATATTGGTATAGCAATTTAATACCTGGTTATTTAATAGCATAGTATGGGTAAAAATAACATACTGTTGGGATAAACGCAGATATATGATTAAAACCTTTTGATTCACACAACCTCCTTACGGTTAAACATTGATTTATGTCTTTACTTTAATCTGTAGTCAATATGTCCTTTTAATAAACCGTAACTTTTTGGCGGGAAAGTGAAGCGTCATGTTTAGCAGTTTTGTTTTATTTTCTAAAATTTGTGTTTCGATGAATTTTAATATACAGGGTTAGTTGGAAAATACAAACAACCTCGCAGGACTAGATAGCTAACATCATAAGCAACAACTTTTGTTCTACGACTTTCAATAATTTCATTGATTTCATTTTTTTTTATTTCATACAAAACCAAATATTTATTTCATGATATCTTTACGCGCTTCCTAACTCTATGCACATAGTAAAAACCCCGCGGGACGCGGAGAAAGGGGGGCGCATTGCGAGTGCTAGCTTTGAACTTGACCGATTGTCCGATTGACCTAGTTAGCAGCCAGCCGTCGGCCAAGATGCGCGCGCGTCACGTTGTATGTTTCCTTCCGTCGCCATTTCGATCGATGTGTTGTTGGGTTATACCTTGAGTGTTATTAAAAAAAACAGATAGTTACAGAAACCTATCTACATAAAAAGTGCGCGACACCGCTAAGGGACACGATATCTCACATCAGTGCAACTGCGTATTTGAAGTTAGAACTATTTTGTGCAAAAATGAAGCAACAAAAAATACGTGTTCAGTGACGGATCTTTAAATTCAACATTAAACAGTGAAGTCTCGTTTTTTAGGCTACCAGTTGTTTCAGAGACGTAAGTAGATATTTGCTTGTCTTTCAATGGTTCGTTTTAACGTAACACACATGACAGTTAGGTAGGTAGGTAAGCGCCCAGCTGATATTAAGTAAGTAGTTTAACTAAACTGTGGAAAGCGTTAACAAACGATTACGTAAATCATCTTCACATACTTTGAAAGTTAAGATACCTAATCTACATACCTACGCATGATTTATTTGCTTTTAATAGTTAAATGGAGCCAGGTAAAGTATGAAGCGATTGTGGACTCAGTGTAGGTATGTACTCACTGCCTGCCCACAAACCCATTCGTGGTCGTACGAGCTAAAATCAGAGAGGGGCAGCCGCGGGACAGCCGCGTGCGGTGCCTCACTTATCGATCCCTCAGAGAGCGCTGGCGTGGTACCTAGTTTATTTATTGAAATGTGCGTAAATTAATAATTTAATAAATAACACTACAAGGGTAATTGTATAATCGTTAATTAGGTTTAGAAAGCCTTGTCATTAGCGTAGGTGACGATAGCGACAGTGACTCGCTGTCGCTGTATTATCTATTTAAAAAAAAAATTATAATATTAATTAGTCTCAGTACAAATATCCATTTTTTTTTTATTATTTAATATTTATCTTGTAATAATATTGCATTCTTTACTATTTTATAATATGTATAAACATCGACACAACAGGCGTCCCGCTTCTACAAAGGCGGCGAGTATTTGACATAGGTATAGGTAGTTAACTGGCGAATATTGTGTATTATTAAGGTGCTGCTACACTAATACACTTACTAAAAAATGTTAGGCATTGCTACATTCTATTAAGAATTGTTAACTGTTTTAAGTGCTCCTACACCGGAGGAAATTGTTAACAAAGGTTTATAACATTTGAAAAATCAGTTTGCCTGCAGTTTGGATTGCCCCTGCCGTGGCCTGGGTATAAATTTACAAACAAATGATAACAAATGTTTTATTTTGCAATTTGTTAACTAACAATTTTGCTCAGAAATGTTCACTAACATTATCTAACAAGAAATCTTTTTCTAATATTATGATCGTATGTTTCTTAACAACTGTTTACTAATACTTGTAAACATTTTTAAGCAGTAGTGTGTTGAAGCCTTTATAAATAGCGCGAGAGTCACGTCGTCCTTCTTTATGAATGAAACTACAGACTTATAATATTCGTGTGTCATACAACAGAAACTTGAAATATCATTTTTTTTTCATGTATTGAGTTATGGCAGAACTCGTAGAACAAAAGTTGTTGCTTACGATGTTAGCTATCTAGGCCTGCGAGGTTGTTTGTGTTTTCCAACTAACCCTGTATAATAATGGTGGATTATTAACTGTTAAGTGTTCGTAAACGTGCATGAGTGTTGGCAAATGAAACAAAATCAGCGTGATGTGACTTTCAAATTCTTCCAAGAGGTCTGCGTTAGGTTTCGTTTTTAGTAAAAAACTACATCTTTACTGAAACTAGGAAGAAAAATCATTCATCATCCTTCATTAACCATTAATGCACTAAATCATCAACCATTATCATGTATCATCCTCCATTATTCATAAATTATAAAAATACTAAATGAAGAAATGGCACAAAGGCCAAGAAGCCATGCCAAAAATTATTTAAAGTAAATTAATAATAATAAACCGTATTCTTATTAACTTACAAGTCTTGATATTCATTGTATTCTATTCTATTTATCCTTTCATCACATACATTTGTGATATAGAAATATTTTAAACAAAGTCGTATTATTAAAACAGAAACCATTTTGTTTCCTCTCGTATGAAATACACAACTAATGTATTTTATACGAGAGATTTCAACATTTACAAAAATGGTGAAGGTTGATTCGTTGTAATCGGCTCACACAATAAAATATATCTAGATTTATAGAGCTGTGTCGCACATTAACACCGTGGCAAATTATAATCCTTGACTACTTTAGCCGAAAGTATTGCCGACAAAATACAAATACTACATACATATTATGTACAATATACGATGAATGAGAAATTTTGAGTCGCACGTCATTCTAAATACATGCTAGAATAGAACTTTGTCTTACGCAAGAACTAATTTTTACAATTGAAAACAGTCAACACAACAATACAATAGCAGCCAATCGGCCACCAACTTTACTAAACTTAATTCCTTGCCTCTATTTATTTTACTTAACTAAATAGGTTTAAAAAATCATTTTAGTTCAAGTTTTGGTAAACACTTTCTAATAGTTTTATATTCTGACTATTTGTGAGCTTTTCCAATTTTAATGGAAGTGGAAGATAATGTACTTTCCGTAAGTGTAGGTATTATTAAATTTCAGAAAAGCGATAGCAGCGAAAGCTTGTTTTACGGCCGCACTTTTCTTTTCGTTTCCACTGCAAAGCTTTGTAGCGTGGCAAATTACGTGGCGGAAATTAAGGAAAAGGTGCAATAAGAGCCGGGTGGTGGACTACATTCTACGGATTATGCTTACAACCATACCATGTGAGTGATTTACATGGCACAGAAAGATTTCACTCGTACAAGTCGCACAGGAGTTCAAACAATTTACACATAATGTATAATTTAAGAAACATATATATATTGATACTCTATGACGTCTTGGTCCATGAACAAACTTTATTTATGAGACTTTCTGATTTTCGATTCAGTTTTCCAAAAACTGGTTTATATCCGTCAATAAACTATGTCTTGCAGTATTGATAGACTCCAGTCATTTAGATATACATATTTCAAACTCAAGCGTTGGAGACAGGTAGATAATGGACGATGCATATTTCGAAGATGTATGCTAGTGGCTGTATTGATTCAGTTTTGCGACCAAAATAAGGGGGTCATTCGCAATCAGGACGCCCCCTGCTATCTTATAACCGGCTGATAGTTCATACCCAGATTTTACCCACACTTGCTGCGTAGCACTGCAACTACCGTTTGCAAACTGTATTCTACTGACAAATTAAGTTCCCAATAGAGCCAGTGCTGGGTTTGCAAAATGGTCTTGTCATAATTTTATGCCACTGTTTGTTTCAGTTTGTATGGCTGCGTCAGCGCCGGACTTGGGCGCGTTTATGGGCCTGGTAGGCGCACTGTGCCTGTCAGTGGTGGCCTTTGTCTTCCCCGCCCTCATGCATATAGGCATACTTTACCCCGACAAATACGGCCCGTGTAAATACAAAATTTTCATTGACGTTTTCATAATTTTGTTCGGAATAATCTGTTGCTGCTCCGGCGTCTATACCAGTATACTGGAGATACACGAAGCAATGTAGAAATTATTACACCTTGGTGTCTGCTATCTGTATCAGAAATTGTTTGGTTGTTTACTTGTTAATAAAGCTTTTTTGTAAATAAAACATTGGCACGATTCTGTTTAAACGATCGATTTTTATTTACTATAAAGTGCACTGATATCTGTTGGACTTTCTTTTATCACCACATTAACTGACACATAGGGTAAACTACCCTAATGTTGGCACCCTACCAATTAATTGGCACCTTACACTATTTTAACTATATTAAGATTATCAGAACGCAAAACGTAGTTTTTCAAATAGGCAAACATCGGTAGTTTTATACTCTATTGCCCTGCCAGCATAGAAACAGATGTATTTTCAATATGGTGCCTCAATAAGAAATTCAGTGACGTGTCTGAACGTTTGTGGAAAAAATAAATAAAATTTTGTTCGATCTATTTATTGGCATGTATCAATAATTGTTAATTCTGATGTGTTCATGATTGGTAACATTGATATTCGTTTCAGCTAACTAACATGAAACCAAGGGTGAGAAATTATGAAAAATTAAAATCAGTAAAGGTGAGGCGTAAGGTGTATACAGAGAAAAATATGCTTTAAGCGTAAATCCTATAACCTGCTGAAAGCACCTGATCATAAAGGAGTCAGGAACACTACGACAGCGCCCTTTGTTCTTACGTCAGTAGTTTGGCAAGCTACATCAGAAGCTAAAAAGAATAAGAAGAATAAAATAAGAAAGGGAGCGAAAAAGAATGAAAGATTTAAAATAACAAAGAACCCAAAAAAAGGAATAATAAGACCTAATAACAAATTAGACGTCGTTTATGACCAAAAAAACCACATAGTCAAAGTATTGATTATTATAGCCTTGATAGTACACTGATATAAAACCTGAAATTATCGATAATAGGAGAATAAGTAGACTTATACCGAAGATAAGATAAGATAATAGATAAGATAATATTTATTCGCTCAGAATATGGTACAAAAGTTGTTAATACATAGTACATAAGTTCAACATATTCGCCTTTGGAGGGCATGCGAATTAGTAATAGTTACAATTGTTGCACTATAACTAAAGGGATATAATTATTAGAATTAAGGTAGAACATCATTTAGAAGTGAAAAACTCGTTTAGTGTGTAGAAGCATTTGTCTAGTAACCATAATTTAAGTTTGGCTTTAAATAGGTTTAATTGTAATTCCCTAAGCTTTTGTGGTATGTGATTATAAACTTTAATTGACATTTGATAGCTATTTCTATAGTGAAAAGTGCTTTTACACAGTACATTTTTTAACTTAGTAGGATCTCTTTTTTCAAATCTACAATTTTCACTGACCTTAATAAACAAATGGCTATTGATTTTTACAAACACACCAATTTCTAGAATATACAACGATACCAAAGTCAAAATCTTTAGTTCCTTGAATATAGGCCTACAACTATCAGTTAAGCTATCGAAGAAGAATTAGAAAAACTTTTATCTGAAATGGAAGACTAATCGAAGATGAATGATTTAAAATTACCTAGTTACATGATTTAAGACTGATTTTTAATTACTAATTATTTAAGAAGAATAACTCTTTCTAATAAATGCCTACCTCTGACTTTGTTTCTAATATTTTTGAACTAATTAATGTTCCTACTTAAATATATCTATATCTATATATTATATTAATTAAAGTCCTAAAATTTAGAATAGCTGTAATATTGTCTTCTACTCATTTAAGTTTAAACCCACAAAATGAATGAGGGGCCAATAATAGGTAATTTTAACTGCCAGTAAAAGGTTTACCTATGGCAACATTTGGTTTTTTGAGACATTTCTTTATAGTTAACATAAAAACTATGGAATAATCTACGTTAAATTGAAATAAAAAGTACATATAATCAATCTTCTATGTGTATTTAACCAATATGGATACTCATTACCTTGTTAAAATTAAAAAGACATGCCTAATTTTAATGTTTTATACAAGCTACTCCTTAAAGTGCCAATAAATGGCTGTTTTACCCTACTACACGTTTTTTTAGGGTTCAAATGGCAAAAAACGGAAACCTTATATATTCGTCATGTCTATCTGTCTTTCTGTCTGTCGGTCCGTATATAACAGCCACTTTTTTCAGAAACTATAAGAACTACTATACTGTTGATACTTGGTAAATAGATGCATTCCGTGAACCGCATCAAGATTTTTCACCCAAAAATAGAAAACAAAACAATAAATTTAAACTGAAACTCGTTTTTTTTTAATCAGTTAAGTATTTATGGATATTATTACACAGCGCCATCTAGTTCCGTGGAAAGCAACGAGGCTTGTGTGAAGCCCCCTGTAACTTCTAAATAAGAAAATGATAAAGGTAAAAAAATATATAATTATGATGTACATTACCATGCAAACTTCCACCGAAAATTGGTTTGAACGAGATTTAGTAAGCAGGTTTTTTTAATACGTCCTAAATCCTAAATCGCAATTTACCTTTTATTCCACTGTTGTTTACTAATTGTTGGTAGTCAATGGTATGGAATGGCTTTGTGCGCGATTCCGACTCGCACTTGGCTGGTTTTTTTATATTCTTGACGCAATCAGGTAAATAATATTTTAATAGATATAAATAATTAGATAATAATTGTTCTATTGTAGTCATGGAAGTCCTTGGGGAAGGCTTATGCCGGTCATAAGCTTCATTTAGCTCTTCAATTTCTCAAATATAATATATAAGGTAGATAGATGTCGCTAGTGGTTTTAGTATTGATTGCTGTGACATAAAAGATTATTTGACGTGGGGGTAATAGTGTCTGAATAAAAAATACAGCAAGCTTTATACATATATCTAGACGACCCAATTACTCCAACGGTGGATTGTATCCGAGTCATGGATGTATCTTTGTAAGTTTAATGTGTCAAAAAAAAAGTATAATATGTAGTATATCAACCAACAAGCATCCGTAACACATGCATCGTTGCTTACCACAGGACTAGATGGCGCTGTGTCATAATGTCCAGAAATATTTATTTATTTATGTTTTTATATTTCTTTTTTACAAATGGTGTCCGGCAAGTTTTTACATCAAGATGAACAATCTAGTATGCATTGTTCTTAAATAAACGTATAGCTTTAAAGCCGTCAGTGGGGGGCCCTAAAAGCAAATGACCTTTCTCAGTACTTTTTCACATATTAAAAACTTTACAAATTGTGAAATTGGTGATCAAGTCGTATCAAGAGGTAGACAGAATTCAGAAGATAGAAATCAGTGACGAATGCTCTACTCACAAGACCTGAGCTCTTGAAAGTATTAATAATAAATTATAAAATCGACGTACCATTATTTTAGAACTAAAACCGAAGTACTTTGTGGCAGGCCTTAATTTACATGCATTTAAGTATGATCGATATTTTCAATCGACGAAACAAAAAACGGCATTTAAAACAAAAAAATAGAATATATTGATTTCTTACACTTACGCGAATATTAGACATTGAAATAAAACTACTTTTTACGGATTTTATCGCGGTATATTGATATTATTTTAACCCGACATTTCGGATCCTTTACAGCATCCATGGTCACGGGCCGACTGAGGTGTTGATGGTCTTGAAGTTATAATTACTTACAGCTACCTTACATTTTCAATTATTATTGACAATCCGATTTACACAGAATGAGTAATAGAATCTGAATAGAATCGCCAAGTCGAGCATATACTTTACAGTTAGTCCCTCATAAATTAAAAAAAAACCTATCTAAGCGAGGGAAAATAGGGATTTTAATGCTGAATTTTGTATACGTAAGTATAATAATTAAAAAAATAAAACCGCCGACAAGACTGAAAAGCAAAAAATAATAAACGTTCATTATTTAACCTTAATAACTATATTCAACAACATAATAAGTTTATATTTATTATCTACTATAAACATCATAAAAAAAATGAACGGAGTACACGAACACGGTGACTGACGTTTTACTCTATGATTTTTAGTTCTGTCATGTTCCGAAGTTTAGGAATTTCCAGTTATTAATACTGAAGGTAAAGGTACGATGAATTGAATATAAATGCAACACGAACGACACGAATGTGCACGCTTCACACACAATCAGGACCAATATGCAGTTCGCAGACGTCCAGTAAATATCACACTTTTTTCTTCACTTTCCTCACTGATATTCCATTAAAAACTTTTATCCCGAGCATTATAGGCCCCCCACCTGTTCGGTCATGTAAAGTAAAACAGATAAAGCCTGCAAGTGGTCTTAGAGTTTCTATTTTTAATTGTTTAGTACTTAACCCGAAAAATATATATATATTGAAAATGTGAGACTGACTCACAGAAGATTTCAAATGTCTTATAAGTGTAATTGTAGGTAAACATTTCTATAACGTGTTTTTGGGCCAAAAAGTATCGCGTCTTCTTCAGCCACACTATAACTTCCAGCCAACTTCACGCCATGTGCATGCATTCAATGTACTACAGGGGGACGTAGCTCCATTAGGTGGTCATTCATCAATCCTTTAGTATTGGTTAGATACAGTCAAAATTAGTTGTAAGTATTGAAATTGTATGCAATCTTGATGTACGTAATACATTTATTTCAATTGACGCGTGTATATCCGCAGGCGCGAGCGCAGACAGGTGTCTAAAGAATGGTCGGGGAGAAACACATGCGCTTGGCCACAATTGCCACGATCACCTCCGCCGCAGAGTACGAACACGGCTGGTCAGTGCACCTTAATAGTCATACTCATACATGTTATTGTTTGTATTCTGCTATTTGTTTCTGCGTACATCTTCGTTAGTGCTGCGCATCGTATCATAGTTGACATATCAAGGTGGTCAATGCCTCGTAAGTCTAGTAGTCGTAAGTGTGACTGCTAAGCAAGAAGTCTTGGGTTTGATTTCCAGGTTAAGCAAAATATTATTGGGTTTTTCTATGAAATTCTCAATAGCAGCTCTGTTGGCAGTAGCAGTAGCAGCAGAGTTTGGATTCATGCCCGGTTGATGGCAACAGGCTCGCCCATTATTACATGAGACCTACCTAAATCATTCCGACAAGTAGTAACAACAATCTTTGGGGACGACAGGGGCAATAGAATGTTATTTGTTATGTAACGCATTCAGTTGATAACGTCCTTCGTCTATGCTCTTTATATTTGTTATCAAAATATGTTTCCTATAAAAAGTGAGAATATTCCTTAAAATCCACAGACGGGGTTCTAGAGCCCCCGATGCGTGCGCCTTCGTCCCCGGTTCGGTGAGTAAAGCTCCGATCAAGTTTTTTTTAATATTTTTGGAAGGAAGACTAGCAAATTGGGCCCAAATTCACATGACTAATACGAAGTACATATATTATACTGATAAATATCTACAACGTAACTTCCTTTTTATTTTTTAACACATCAGGCGGATACCTCGGTGGCTCAGTTGGCAGAGCGTCTGGAGTACCAATCCAGAAGACGCGGGTTCGAGTCCCGCCTGAGGTTGAATTTTTCTTTCTTAATAAAAATTTAAAAATCTTAGCTTGAAATAAGCTAAAAAATACAAAAAGATTGTATATCCTCTTATACTAAATTATTGTAATTAACGTTCACTGTGATTTGTTTTGAATTTACTACTCTAGCGAATTAGAAATCTGTAATGTTTAGTATAAGCGGTAAATGATCCTAAGGTACTTAAGCCTTTTCGAGAGAAATAAACGATATTTATATACGCAGGAAAAACAGGACAAGTAAAGAAGGAGAGTGGAAGCCAGCGGGCCGCATGGCTAGCCCTCCAGCGTCGGCGAGAACGGCATCGGCAGCGTTGCGCGTGCAGAGATCGTCGCCCGACCGGCTGCCGATGTACACGCGCCACTCCCAGCACTCACAACACACCGTGTGCTACCAGCCCATGTCCTACATGTCATACACCGGGTCTGTCGATACCTACGTACCCACTATCAAACATATTATCTAAAAGTACTAAAGACTCTCTACAATTACAACTTAAACCCAAGACTGGTGAAAGCTTGAATTTAATTCAGTGAAGGGAAAAAATTTGTAGTTATAATCAGTTTATAATAAAAGAATGTCGAGTACGCCTCGTTGCTTTGCTCGGACCGAAATGGCACTGTGCACCAACGTAATAATATCCGGAATGAGTTATTAATTTAACTTTTTAAAAGTCCACTTGTTGATAGCGTAGATATAGACAACCTCAGGCCACACTTCCTTGTCGCAGTGCGCGGCTTGCAGTGGCTTGTAAGGCTATGTGCGGTCACACTTGTCTTAGCGGCATTTCCCTCCTGATTAGGGGCAGCGTGGCGAGAGTGTCGGCGTACTACTCGATGCAGCCGCCAGCGACGCCGGTGAAACTGGTAACAGTGGCGCCACCTCCGTCCCCCACGATGACCGCACTACCCATATCTTCACCGCAGCTGCCGAGCAGCGCCGCCGCCCTAGCTGCAAACCTTGATGATGTAACTTGTATTCTACCCAATAATATAACCCACCAAAAACATTTTCATGCATAATAACGCCAAGACTCGCATTGTCAAAAAGTTATCAGATCTCTCATTAGAGCCAAGCTTCTTCTGACTCTACATGCCCTAACTCTGCAAGGCCTAACTTCACAAACTGTAGGTACCTACACCTTAGTCAAAATATGTGGCTAAAGCAAATTAAGGCGCTCCACCCACTGCACCGCGCCCCGTCGCGTTGCGCGGGGTGGCAGATTTTACCATTGTATCCAAGTATCTTAATTTCTACAGAAATCACCCCTAGCGCAACACACTACCGACACGAAAATGCGCGGGAAGGCGCCCTGCGCGCAATTTCTGCCAAGCTGCGCGGGAGCGCAGGTCGTGCCGCGGGATATGACACACCGGTTCCCCAGTCCCGGGCGTGATTTGATACTGTAAAGACGTGGACTTCTATGGACGTAGTGTCTTAATTATTGTATACAAAAACTAAAATGACAATATAACTGCAACATCTTGAAATTGAATAAGTTTGTCCATTCTCCACGACGATCGACAACACAGTGAATATATGAGTTTATTTAGCGCGAGGTCGTCATAATCTGCATCACCGGGGGAGCATAATATATTACATCGCTAAGTAAGGCAGATCTGCGCCTCCGTCCGTGTCGCTGCGCGCGTTATCTGTCGCTCCGCGCACCGCGGCGGGACGCATCTTCAGTGGGTGTACCGCGTTATTTGAATATGAAAGATTATGCTCAAAGAATATAGGTACATATATATGCGTACGCTACATGAATAATAGACGTTGTAATAAAACTATATATTTCAAATTTTACCGCGGCAGGTAGGTTCCTATACTTAATAAATATATTAGTTTAACGTGTCAGATACTTTACACACTTCTTTGCACCTTTATTCCCCCGTACACTTCAGCCCATAATCCACGAAATTAATAGAAAATGATTTTTTATAAATTTATTATATTCTTGTTTTTAAACAAATTTAGTTTTCAGCTGTGTGGTAGATAAACTACCATTATTGTACTACTCGCAACACTAGTGCATCACCATTAGAAGCTATTTCTTTATTTTGCCATCGCATGTTTTTTTTCATACGACATGGTACAACAATATTGTATGGTCTGTTTTTAGCTCAACATAGCAAATTCAAGGAGCAACATTACATCGAGCACTGGTCTGCAGGAGAGATGTAAGAGCGCAGTGCGCACTGTGCTCTGTGAGTTAATGACCGCGTTGCCACTGTCGACATCGTCGTCCCCTGACCGTCGCTCATACGCGTTGCACAAGTCATTCGTGTCAATGGAGCAATACGATCTGCAAGAGCCACGAGCCTCGCGACCCTCGGGGCCCGATCCTTTGCACCACCCGCCCTTCGAGCGCAGTGCCTCACCCACCACAATAGCAGAAGCTGATGAAGATGATTGGTACAAGCAATACTATACTCATACTCGTTGTGTCATAATGTCCAGATATATTTATTTATTTCTAATTCATATAGGTAGGTCATAGAAACTGTATTCTATTCTTCCTTTACTTATTCGAATCTTCCGTAGCTCATTTGTCGCCGGATACATTACTTAATTAAGTACCTACCCACTTAGGTATACTAATTAATTGTTTTGTTTCAAGCCCTAGGAATTTTGAGATGAATGACTAAAAATTTCAAATCACCCCAAATTTTTCTCTGCAAAATGGAGGAAGATACTAATTATAATTTTCTCGGCGTGGTAACCTTGATTTGTAGCTTGGAAAAGCGCCATATAATTAAAGCTTGATAATATGTTTTATTTATTGCCTGTTTACAGTGAAAATTTTCCAGAAGACTTGGCGTGGGGCGTGAGGAGTGTGGCAAGCGGGGAAAGCGACATTGGTAGCGGTAGCGCGGCGACGAGCTCGCGAGCGGCGGCGCTGCAGTTAGCGGCACGCCACGTGGCTACACAGGCGCACGCTGCCGCCACTGCAAAGTCAGCTCATGCCATAATAACATACACATCAGATGGAATTATCCCTAAATCCGTTATAAATCCAAAATACTTCTCGGTTCCACATACACTCACACCTTTTTCCCAAGGGGCAGGCAGTAGGCCACGCACAGCGATCATGCCACTTTTGTGTCGTTTCATTGAAACATCTTGTCATGCATCCGCATGCAACTATTTTTAAGGTGGAAGCTCCACGCTAGCCCGCGAAATTCTAATTTTCGTACGTATTTTTGCAATTTGCCGGTCATTGTCAGGCGCGAATCATATTTTGTTTAATACAAAATATGATTCGCGCCTGTAATAGGTATTTAGTTACGGCAAATTGCAAAAATACGTACGAAAATTTGAATTTCGCTGGCTAGCGTGGAGCTTCCTCCTTAAAAATAGTTAACCTACCAATTTGATCGGTGTAAGTCCTTCTTAGGCGCCCCCGCCCGGTAACGCCGGGAGGGGGCGCCTAAGAAATGCATATATAATATATACATATAATTCAATATAGCGGTAAGTTACCGCTGATATTGAATTATAAATGTACATTGATTATTATTTAAATTTAAAAGTATTCAGATAGTTACGACTTATTAGATAGTATAAGTATATAAGTGTTTTTGATATAAGTTACATAGCTTGCATATCATACATACTCACGCATTTTTCCCATGGGGGTAGGCGGAAACTACAGAATGCCACGCGCTACAGAATGTCCCTGCATACCACTTTCGTATCCAGTATTTCGTAAACAGAGATATGAGAAGACAGGTCTTCTCATATCTCTGTTTAAGAAATCAGCAGGCTCCGTCTCTATCACCTACATGGAACCTAAAACCCTTTTCGGATCGATGTAAACGGTGATTATTTTGTCTTTTGCAGAAATGTTCCTAGTGTCGACGGTTGTAAAGGTTAGCTTTTGGAATATACCATATTCATAGTAATATTATAAATGCGTAAAATAAAAAACTGCCTTTAAAAAACCGACTTCAGAACTAAAATGTTAAAAATAGCTTAGTACAGTTTAAACTTCTTTTTAGGGGTGGCTTCAAACCAGGCACCGGCACCGACTTCATACCTTTAAAACTAAAAAGAAGTTAAAACTGTATTAAGCTATTTTTAATTTTTTAGTTTTGAAGTCGGTTTTTTTAAACGCAGTTTTTTATTTATTTTTTTACTTTTTAGTGTCTGTAATAGGTTTGTTGTAATAGGTCTCGTTGGTCTAGTGGTCGTACAGTGCGACTGCCGAGCAAGAGGTCCTGAGTTAGATTCCCAGGTCAAGCAAAGTGTTATTGGGTTTTTCTGTGAAATTATCAGTATCAGCTCGGAGTTTGGATTCGTGCCCGGTTAATGGTAATAGGCTCGCCCCCTATTACAAGGGACCCAAAATATACCGGCGAAACGTGGGTGTACATTACAGTCCTCCTCTGCCTAACCTTTGGGGAACGACAGGCATAATTGTATGTAAGAGGTTGAACAATAAATACGTCATCTACGTAGAAAATTTCAGAGTTTCTCTCGATCTCCCAAGGATCCACTCATCAGATCCTCACCATTTTTTTATGGGACAAATTATATAAAATTACTCTTTCTACGAATAAAATTCCTAACAGACGAAGTCGCGGAAAAAACTTGTTTATTTGTAAATAAAAATTAACATTGGTTCGATATCGCTTACAAGTTTTTTTACCGTTTACCAAATGGTCAACTAGCTTAAATATGAAGTCAACACTAAACTAACCTATGTTTTATTTTTTAATTATTAATTTTATATAAAGCGTCAAAGAAGCCCTCTGAAAATCCGGACGAGTGGTTGGGTGGGGTTCGCGCGCTTCGCGACTCGCACGTGCGCCTAGTGCTACGGCAACTGCGGCACATCGAGCGGCTCAACCGCGCGCTGGACCGGGCAACGCGGGGCTCAACCGGAGCGGCCAAGACTCACATCGAGGCTGCAAACAAAACCTTAGACAAGCAGCTTCTACAATGACGTGTTGGACAACAATTATACCTATTCCTTGCACACGGGGTCAATATAATTCACTTTTAAACTAGCATAATATAGATGTCTGAGTTTTTGTTTTGATGTCGGCCTGCGTATAATTTTTTAAGATTGTGAATGTTTTTTTTTTAATTCTAATTTCTGAATGGTTTAGTACCTTTTGTATGAAAAAATTGTTTTCTTTTTCGATATTAAGTTAAATTATTGTTGATTATTTTTAGTACTTATTTATGATGTTTAATTCATATTCTCTTTTTTCATAATATTTCCAGTAACATACAGCAACTGATGCGTTAATGAAAATAAACTTAGGTATTGGCCCCTTCGCAAACGTCTTAATAATTGTATGAGTAAATAAATTTGTGAAGTTTTGAGTTGTTTTTAAATATTTGTTGTTTTAAATGTATATATAGGTACAAGCGTTTGCCCGCGACTTCGTCCGCGTAGAATTTTTGATTTTATCCAATCTGCTTATTTATTTCTACCCTCGCGTTAAGAAATTTTCGATTCCGCATACAAACTCACACCTCCCTTGTCGCCCTTTAAGGGCTGTTTTCCGGGAAACTATCCCATGTGAAGGATAATTATACTCCCGGGACTCAAACTATCAACATCATCATCATCATCAACCCATTAATGTCCTACTGCTGGGCACGGGTCTCCTCTCAATTGAAAGGGATTAGGCTATAGTCTACCACGCTAGCCTATTGCCGGTTGGCAGACTAACAGACTTCACATGCCATCGAGAATTCTCTCAATCATGCAGGTTTCCTCACGATGTTTTCTTTCACCGTTTGAGCATGTGATAAATATGCACATAACTTCCGAGAAGTCAGCGGTGCGTGCCTTCGGTTCGAACTCGAGACCTCTGACATCTCAGTCCACTGGTCACACAGCTCGGCTGCCCAAACTATGGCTTTACCATATTTTATCTAGATCAGTTCCGCGGTTATAGCGTGAAGAGGTGACAGAAGACAGACACACTTTCTTAAGTATAAAGAAGTATGGATAATTATTACATAAGATGTCTTAAAATTATAGCGACATTTATTCTTAGTTTTTTTACTAGATTAAAAGTGTCGTTTTTTTTTATATTCAAATACTTGAAATACAAATTATGTAAAACTTCTTTAAATGCACCGTGTATAATTTTTTACTATGGTATTGACTGTTAAATAGGTTCTTCGTCAGGCACCAAAATTAGATGAGGTGTACATGCCCGTAACATTTGCTACTCCTGCTATGTGGCTAATCCGCCACTAGTGTGACGTTCCATTTTTCACCGATAATCGGATCGGTCGGAATGCGCCGATTTTATTTCTGACCTACTTTTTGTAGAACGTGTGCGTTGCACTATTGCTATCAGTGTGTTCTATTTTTCTCCTACAAAAAATCGGTCACCGATTATCGGACGTGGGCGAGCAGCCGAAATTGAAGCATACCTTGGAGGAATTTATGCTCTGGCGTTCAAAAGGTTAAATAGACCGGCCGAAGCCAACTATTTTATGATACTTAAAAATTTTCACAAATTAAAGGCAGTTTCGACTCCTGCGCATGCATCGTGCCCGTCCCCCACGTCGAATGATTATGGCTGAGTTTGCGCACGGTGATTCTAGGAGCGCGTGCGCTGCCATTCTAACTCCACACTGACCGTGTTCCCCAGAAGACATTGTTACTGCCATACGAAGTACTCGCTAATATGTCTAAGTGTCCACGGTACTACAGACATGCGCGTTCCCAGGTTTGGGACTCGTATCCACGCTAATACAGACATGCGCGTTCGCAGGTTTTGGACTCGTATCCACACTAATACAGACATGCGCGTTCGCAGGTTTTGGACTCGTGTACACACTAATACAGATATGCGCGTTCGCAGGTTTTGGACTCGTATCCACGCTAATACAGACATGCGCGTTCGCAGGTTTTGGACTCGTGGCCACACTAATACAGACATGCGCGTTCGCAGGTTTTAGACTCGTGTCCACACTAATAGAGACATGCGCGTTCGCAGGTTTGGGACTCAATTAGACGAACGTGTAGGTAGACTACACAGCACATTTTCTGATTGACTTGTAATCAAAAAATTATATGCGGTTATAAGATTGCTTTTGATAATGATAGCATTGTTAGACTTCTACTCGATTCTGAGCGCAACTGTGCAGAGTATGATCAGTATCTACTTAGGCAGGGTACTTACCCATGTATAACAGAATAGAATGTAAGTATTTGTTTGTAGTGTAAAATCGGTATGGATTAGATAGCATATCGCTGTTTATATTCGTAGTTGGTAGATATTTCAGGTTAAGATTATTAAGAAATAAAACGAGAGTTTCTACGCCTAATTTATATATTACATTAATTATATACAGACTACTTTAATATAAAGACAATTTATTTACTATTGATTACTGCTTTACATACTAACTTAGATCTACAACCTTTAAATGATGTTATCTACTTTTATATACAGACTACTCAATTACTATTGATTACTGCTTTACATATAATATTTTATTTAGGTATATAATAATTATAGATGCGATTATAGTGAACTATTACATGTTATTTAGTTATAGAACCTAGATTATTTCTAATATGGGAAAAAGACGTGAGTGTATTTATGTATTATGTATATTATATATGTACATTATTAATTAATATCCTCTTAAAATTTCAGACTGATTAAATAGACATATTCTTAAAACTAATATACTTATGAACGAGCATGAAATGTTTGAAACGATACTAATTCTTATATTAATATGTATATACACACGGGTGGTATATTTACAACTATTATTGGTTAAATAGACATTTACTTACAAATAACGTTTCCCCAAATTAAAAGAATTAGTAAGCCACACATGGGTAATCTACATACTTACAGTTTCCATTTATCTGGATTACGTCTTATAATTAACAAATGCAAGTCTGGTTTTCTTAACAATTTGAACAAAAACAAAATTTCTTTATATTTTTTGTATAATAGGTGCCTTAACTGTATTGTGAACAACTCAGTTCACATATGAACGTATTGATAATATTAACATTAATAACAATTATATAAAATATAACCTTTGGTCGACTGAAACGACATTATAAATAGAGGCAGTGTTGTTAAATTATTCCTAATATAAGCACCTCAGACCTAAGTACACCTACATAATTATTCAAGACACTGTTGGAAGAAAAATATTCGCAGAGGAATAATGAGGTACTTCATTACTGTACGGCACAAAGTTATTGCTATTATCTGAAGGGTTCCATGAATTTGATATCACCACTATAGACATTTGGCGGGAGGGGGATTGACACCATCCACACGAAGCACAAGAATATCTGGCTCTGGTACGTGGATGAGATATTAGTACCTTCGTGAGTAGACCAACGACCTCGGACACAATGACAGCAACTAACGGGATCTTTAATGAGACACCGCCGGTTTTGTTCTTACCATAGCCGAGGGTACGTCGTGGTCTGTGCAAGATATTAAACGAGCCAGCAGTGGCTGGGCTGCTATGTAAGTGGAGGCGACTCCATCACGCCCCCCGCCACGGTAGTATTAAAAAGATGTTATCGGTTCCGACGGTTACCCAGATGTTGCCAGCTTTACTTTCATAGTCGCCCTTCTTTATTGTTTTTCACTAATTCCTAATTTGAGGTATACTTTCTTTAAACTACGTTAACTAATCCTCCAATCTGACATCCACAGGCTGCCGGTAACCCCAAAAAAAATATATCTGCCGGTAGCAAACCATTCCCGAATCCAACCCACCTTTAAATTTTAGTACATACACTACGTTAAGACACCTATACGCAACTATGTATAACACATTTAAAGTAATCAAAAAATATTTCTCTTTAAAATGTAAATAAATATTCTCTATATAATTTAACAAAATATATAATTTAATATAATTTTTGCAACCAATGACAAAAGCCTTTAGCTCAGAGATAGTTACTGACTTGGGAAAACAAACTCAGTCTTATACATTAAACCTTCGATAGCTCTCACCAAATACCAGCAACAAGGACAATCTGGGCAGACCAAAGAATGAAACTATATTGTGTCATAACCGCATCTGACCTCAAGGCTTTCTGCTAACAAACCCAAGTTAATGTTTACTGAGCGACGCTATGAAACTAAGTTAACAAGAACAAACAAGCTTTGAAATACCCGACTGTATCAAGTTATACAACCACGAGACATGGCAGTCGTAAAACTCATAAAGTACTAACAAATCAAGTATAATTAATTTGCCTCAGTTGATATTCGCGCCAAATGTAACAAACACACGTAGCGCGAGATCGACTGAGGCAACTTCAGTAACTTAGGAAGAAGTTGAAATTGGAAAACAAAACTATTTATCTCAAACTAATCTTGACAAAGCATAAGGTCACTCAATAAAATATAACAAGGGTGCACATAACTTTAAACAACTTTATAATCCTAATAATAATCAAGTATCAAAAAAACGTATGTCAGCTTAATATAAATCTCAAGTCACAACTGGAAGACTGAATGAGGCTCCGTGTCCTTATATACCTATTATTTCCTATTAATTAAGCCTATCTGATGTGACTCCAGCTTTATATCTTACTATTCGGAGCCCACTGGCGTATTGAACTTAATACATCAAAACTTCAAATGAATACACCAAAATTGAACTAAATTTTAGACGGTTTTACCAGGGAAACAAACTGATACAATTATAAGGGTTTGGTAAATTAAGACACGCTTACATCAAATGATAAACATAAGATAATGGCAATTTGAAATTATTACAGCAAACATTTAAACAATATCACAGAAGATGGACAAAGAGATAGAGTATTTACCTAATTATTAATAAGTCTATGTATACTCTGTGCCGCTTAGCTAACCATAGGACAGCCGCAGTAGATGCGACGCCTAACCATCTGTCTCCCCCGCTTCATCCCTTTTATTCCCAAGACACATATTACCAGAGTATAACCAATCGCCAGTGGACAAACACCAAACATGAACTGATAATAAATAAAAACATTAAAATGTTCGACAGTCGAACTGTTGCTGTGGCCCTAGTGATTTCGGATAACGCTTACACATCACAGCCCAAGGCACTTACAAAAGATTATCAAAATATACAAATTTCCCAACTTTACATTACATTCTATCCAGAAAGCTTAATCCAAACTGAACACCAAGATTGGTTTATGGTTGGTTGAGCTTAGAAGACAATCACTACAATTGTTACTCCGAACAACTCTGGGGCAATGTTTCACTTTCTCAAAATAATTAAAAATGTGCAGGGCAAGGGGCGTATCGTGAAAAGGACTGAGATTTTATGTGATGTTAATATTTGCTGTTGTTACCGTGATATGACGCAAATACTCCCCTTGTCCGAAAATAAAGAATTAAAACATGTAATGGAAGCACAATCACTCCTCTATTAAACGAACAAGGAAAGAAGTTGATAAAAGAAAGAATTTGTCTACAAAAGGTAGAAGGAGGGGGAGCTTTTCATCCAGCACTGGCCACTTATAGGGTGACGATGATTGCCAGCATGAAGGAACCAAGTTGATAAAAGTAAGAGTTTATCTTGAGAAGGTAAGAAGGAAATTACCAGTTCTCCTGACATGGAATCAGAAGAAACAGATAAAACGAGGGGTTTAGGGAAAACGAGGGGTTTAGGGAGACGAAAATATGCATTACAGCATGATAGATGATGAAGTGGAAATTTGGATGGTTGGATGATGTTATATTGGCATGAACGACAGCAGGATCAATAAAGTGTAATAATCCTCAATAATTGGAGGTCAAAGGTCAAAAAGTAAAATAAATGTGAAGTGGTTATCACAGCTTAGGAAAGAATTACCAACTACATATAAGTGGGGTTGGAAGACCATGAAGGTTAAAAAGAGATCAGAGTGGGAATAGGGTAGGCTTTAAGGTGCTCGTCCAGGCGAGGTGTGACTGATTTCCACTGCACAGTAACAGTTCGCCCGTACCCTTAGTCTAGAACATCCAACAACATTAAACCTAAAAAAAATTAAAGATATCCGATCAAGTGGCCACCTCCTCACCCGTAGACTCGAACTCCAATTTGACGTCACCGCTAAGCTCGTCGACATCAACTTCACTCTCCGAAGCGTTCAGCATATTCAAGGTAACCTGAAATATTTATAACATTATTTAGGGGTTGCGGAATTCTTAGATTAGGAGGACCCGCGGACAGAGATCTCCCGTTGTAGCACATCCTATTTACCACCATGACAGTAATTGTGAGGCAATAATCTAATATTCCCTGGACTTTTCCCCGCAGGTCGGGTACTTTTTACAAGAAACTTTTTTTAAATTATAATAAGTATTCTAGAACACACAGATTGTTTAAAGAAATATAAGTTGCAAAAGACAGAAACTATTACACATTCTAAAAATAAATTCCAAAAAGAACTGAAATTAAATACTATTATTACCTATATATTTATGACGCAAGGAAATAAAAAAGATGCCGTGCTGCTAGTTCACAAATCAAAATCCTATCTAAAATAATAATTCCATGCAACCAGCTGCTGTTCATTCAGGCTAAAAAATCAATAACCAAAAAATGACAGAACTAAAATAATAGCTAGCTAATGGTTGCTTAATCAGTGAATGTTTGAACCTCTGCGTTCTGTCCTAAAACTGTCTGTGTGTTGATCACTCTCAGTGGCGTAGGCGCCGGCTGAGGTGCCTGCGGCGAATGGCTGGTGACTGTACTGCTTACCTGACGCACAGGTATACCTGCATCTTCGAAGGCTTTCTTTTTTAGAGTCGTGCGGATCTGGGATCTGAAACAAATAACCAAATATAAATTTCAAGATTACCAGGTAGGTAAGATCGACTAAGCAGGACAGGGTAGGTAGAGTAGGTAGGGTAGGTAGGATGGGTAGGGTAGGTAGGATGGGTAGGGTAGGTAGGATGGGTAGGGTAGGTAGGATGGGTAGGGTAGGTAGGGTAGGTAGGGTAGGCAGGGTAGGTAGGGTAGGTAGGGTAGGTAGGGTGGGTAGGGTAGGTAGGGTAGGCAGGGTAGGTAGAGTAGGTAGAGTAGGTAGAGTAGGTGGGGTAGGTAGGGTAGGTAGGGTAGGTAGGGTAGGTGGGGTAGGTGGGGTAGGTAGGGTAGGTAGGGTAGGTAGGGTAGGTAGGGTAGGTAGGGTAGGGTAGGTAGGGTAGGTAGGGTAGGTAGGGTAGGTAGGGTAGGTAGGGTAGGTAGGGTAGGTAGGGTAGGTAGGGTAGGTAGGGTAGGTAGGGTAGGTAGGGTAGGTAGGGTAGGTAGGGTAGGTAGGGTAGGTAGGGTAGGTAGGGTAGGTAGGGTAGGTAGGGTAGGTAGGGTAGGTAGGGTAGGTAGGGTAGGTAGGGTAGGTAGGGTAGGTAGGGTAGGTAGGGTAGGTAGGGTAGGTAGGGTAGGTAGGGTAGGTAGGGTAGGTAGGGTAGGTAGGGTAGGTAGGGTAGGTAGGGTAGGTAGGGTAGGTAGGGTAGGTAGGGTAGGTAGGGTAGGTAGGGTAGGTAGGGTAGGTAGGGTAGGTAGGGTAGGTAGGGTAGGTAGGGTAGGTAGGGTAGGTAGGGTAGGTAGGGTAGGTAGGGTAGGTAGGGTAGGTAGGGTAGGTAGGGTAGGTAGGGTAGGTAGGGTAGGTAGGGTAGGTAGGGTAGGTAGGGTAGGTAGGGTAGGTAGGGTAGGTAGGGTAGGTAGGGTAGGTAGGGTAGGTAGGGTAGGTAGGGTAGGTAGGGTAGGTAGGGTAGGTAGGGTAGGTAGGGTAGGTAGGGTAGGTAGGGTAGGTAGGGTAGGTAGGGTAGGTAGGGTAGGTAGGGTAGGTAGGGTAGGTAGGGTAGGTAGGGTAGGTAGGGTAGGTAGGGTAGGTAGGGTAGGTAGGGTAGGTAGGGTAGGTAGGGTAGGTAGGGTAGGTAGGGTAGGTAGGGTAGGTAGGGTAGGTAGGGTAGGTAGGGTAGGTAAGGTAGGTAGGGTAGGTAGGGTAGGTAGGGTAGGTAGGGTAGGTAGGGTAGGTAGGGTAGGTAGGGTAGGTAGGGTAGGTAGGGTAGGTAGGGTAGGTAGGGTAGGTAGGGTAGGTAGGGTAGGTAGGGTAGGTAGGGTAGGTAGGGTAGGTAGGGTAGGTAGGGTAGGTAGGGTAGGTAGGGTAGGTAGGGTAGGTAGGGTAGGTAGGGTAGGTAGGGTAGGTAGGGTAGGTAGGGTAGGTAGGGTAGGTAGGGTAGGTAGGGTAGGTAGGGTAGGTAGGGTAGGTAGGGTAGGTAGGGTAGGTAGGGTAGGTAGGGTAGGTAGGGTAGGTAGGGTAGGTAGGGTAGGTAGGGTAGGTAGGGTAGGTAGGGTAGGTAGGGTAGGTAGGGTAGGTAGGGTAGGTAGGGTAGGTAGGGTAGGTAGGGTAGGTAGGGTAGGTAGGGTAGGTAGGGTAGGTAGGGTAGGTAGGGTAGGTAGGGTAAGTTAGTGAGCATAAGCCGGATAAGTAAGGTGGGTGGGGTACATAGGGTGCGTAGGGCAGGTAGGTTACACAAGGAAGGGAGGATAAGCAGGATATTGTTTGAGTATATTAAATATACAATATCAAACAGTTAATAACGTCCACCACATGGTAAACAGGACGAACCAGGACAAAGTATCACAGTGACGCAATATGAAACAGCGCTAGGGCAGTGACCGGGCGGGGGGAGGCAGCAGCTCAACCCGCAGATCAATACAAGTACCAATATCCTAAAAAGCTATATTTATTATCTATATATGGGATTATGGAATTAAATATTTGTAATAAATAAGTTATAGTTTATTAAGTTAAGTACAAAATTGAAAACCAATCTATTAATTTTAATACTAACTTGATGTTGATACAAGGCGGAGTTTAAAAGTTGTTCGGCATCAACTGAACCAACTAATAAGGAGGCCATCATGCACATCTAATACACTGAAGTCACTACTAGCACTCTTAAACCAAGGACGTTTGGTGGCGTCTGGTTGACTTCGTTGTTCCGACACGACTAAATCAATCTGTACTGGCGCAGAGTGAAGTGGGGCGTAGTGCCGCAGCGTTAAACTGCGCATGTGCAGTGCCCGGGCGAGGTGGAGTGGCACCTCGATATTTAGGTATATCGATACAGCCACCATTGGAAAAAATATCACAAATAGGGCGTGGTAACAATGAGTTATAAATAGATATTACAAGTGAATCCATTATATTAAAAAACCTATGTAAATGTATGACAGTGACTGAGCCACTATAGGGGCAACTACGTTATTAAGATGCTAACACTTTTCGTCATTGCGCTAGTAAAAGTTGCAAAATATATTTAATTATTGTATTAAATGAAATGTAACAAAGAAATTAATTCAATTGTAAAGTTAATGTATTAATTAATAATACTGACTTGATATTGATTCAACGCAGCGTTCAATTGTTTCTCGTCAATCACTGAGCAACGGGCAGGCCATTTAATATTTTACAATGAAGTCACTTCTACGTTACTAGCTTAAACCAAGGACGTTTGGTGGTGTCTAGTTGACTTCGTTGTTCCGACACGACTAAATCAATCTGTACTGGCGCAGAGTGGAGTGGGGCCTAGTGCCGCAGCGTTAGCAGCGCATGTGCAGTGCCCGGGCGGGCGGGGTGGCACCTCGATATGTAGGTCGAGTCGAGTATCGAATCGATACAGGTAACAATTTTCTACTAGAAAGTTTCTACTTAAAGGGCTAATGAGATGCTTATTTACTCTTTGTGACTATGGATAAATTAATGTAATACCATACTGATCACCAAAAAAAATATCTATATTTTACACATTTCAAGCTCACAATTTCAAGAATGACTGCTGCATTACTATTAAAAATATGGCGACCAATGAACACGTCTACTTTACCACGTTGCTTTGATTAAACTAAATTAATATCTATAGCAAAGATTGGAATTCAGGGCGGGGCGATTCGGTAATGAGATACCATGATATTAATTTCGCGAAATAACATAACTTACATTAACGTGATTTTAAAGTGAAATTTATATAATTTATTAATGGTACACCGTATGTGCCGCGTTTGTGGGTTCACATTGGCAACACAAATTAAATACTAATTTCAAGCCAAATTCTCAAGTCACATTAAGCTGACACTATAGAAATCAATACTTATACCATTGGTTGACCACTTTCGTTATATAAAGTTACCGCCATCTGCCCTATATGGTTCCTCACTATAGATAAAATAAAACAGTTTAAAAACGCATTCGAGGGACTCATTGCATATCTTTGTATTACGAACACATTTTACCTAATACACGATATATAAAAGAAAATGCTTTACTTATTAAAGATAATACTAACTTGTGTTTTATTTAACTTGAAGTTTTTATATCGCTGACCGTTGCCTTGATCAACAAGGGAGGAAGCCATCTTGCACATTAGATATTATTATTTACAATTACAACTAAGACACTACTTAGAGCTAAACACTTAAACTAAACGTGCGACGTGGGTCGCGTCATCCCGAGTACGCTGCTTTGGTCTAACTAATTCAATCTACGCAATGCGGTGCAGGGTGGGGCGCGATGACGCAATGTTAACTGCGCATGTGTACAATATCGGCGGGGCGCGTGGGGGCAGGGGGCAGTGACGCAACGTTAAACTGCGCATCTGCAGTGCCCGGGCGGGGCAGGGTGCGGTGGGATGCTGTACTTGACATATACAAAGGCGTGGTGCATGAGCACCATGCCGCAGGGCGGGGCAGCGCAATAATCGACACAGGTCATATTCCTTGGGGAAAGAGAAATACAACCTCTTAATGGGTAGAAATACCTATTTTTAGTCATGAGAATTTCTCTAATTCTTTATTAGCAGTTTCCTATTGTCCTTACAAAATGTCTACGTTTTCAGTTTGAAGATGTAACAATGTTATATAACATTGTTACATAACATTGTTGTATACCATTGTTACATAACATTAAGTAAGAGAAACATTGTAATACAACATTGTTTATTTATTTATTGTTTATTTATTGTTACTCTAATTTGTACAGTATCGTTTTATGTTACAATGTTGAATAACTATGTTACATAATGTGGACGTGTTATAAAACACAAGTTATATAACATGATACTAAGTTTGTACGCACCGTAACTTACAAGTTTTTTGTGAGAAATTACTAAACACGTATTTCGACACGGATTTTTAAATATCGACGTTTTAAGGGGGTGAGAAATAGCGAGTATATTCTTTGCATGACGTAGGCATCCGATAAGAAAGGATTTTCCGAAATTTAACCCCTAAGGAAAGGTAATAAGGGGGCAAAATTTGTATGGGACAACGTGATTCCTTGGTCCAATCTACTTAAAATTTTGCATAAACCTTATTTAACAGAATTGAAGGAAGACGTATTTCGTATTTTATCGAAATTCAGCCCCTAACAGGGTTAAGAGACAGAAAATTATTTTGGAGGTGATTTGCTTCGAAGTCTATATCAACTAATTCTTAGTAGTCCAAGATCCCAGGGCCGCCAGACGTCACGTATTTTCTGACGAACGAAATGTAGACGATTGAGTAGTGCTAGTGTGTACTAAGAACGCATGCCTACCGGCTAACTTGCATAGTGGGCCAATTTTGAGGTATCAGGAAATCAAGGTACAAAAAAACATGACTTCCTCACGTATTTTCTTCAAGCTGATTTTTACGTATATTCGGTTTAAAGAGACTTTATTTCTTATAAAAAACTATACAGTTTCTTTTTTTACAATAAGATTAGCTAAATATTTTGAAAATTGAATTGTTTTTTACCGTGGTGGAAGGAAATGAGGATAATGCTGATGATGACAACGACGATTTAGATATTCAATATTAAGATTGGCTGGATGACGAATTGTCTAATTTCAAAGACGATGATAATGAAGATTAGAGGGACTACTCAGAAATGTTGAAAGATTAATATTTTTCTACTGTGTATTTTTTTATGATTCATTTCCAATAATTAGTTTGTTAACACTGTAGTATTTCATTCAAAAGAAAAGGAGACATTTTTTTTTGTACGGGGAACAGGTCCACCACAATTTGTAGCACAGACTAATGAAATATATATCATTTTTTTTCATGCAATCTCTAGATAACGATAGTTATATTTGTTCATTAATTAATTTCGGGAATATTGAGTAATTCATTAAAGAAGAAATAAAATAACCCACAAAAACGTCAGATTTCGATCAAAAAATTACGTTCTAAGTCAGTTTTTTTTTTCTTTTCTTCCCTTTCGGGATAAAACAAAGGAATCTAGTCCATACAGCCTAGTCTGCAGTATTTTTTCATTTTATATAAGATGGATGACAGGTTTATAAATGATAATGGTGGATGATTTGGTGAATTAATGGTTTATGAAGGATGATAATTGATTTTTTTCCCCTAGTTTCTGTAAAAGTGGTTTTTTACTTAAACCTAACGCGGACTTCTTGGGAGAATTTGAAAGTCACGTTACATTGCGTGCCAGTTATATTCAAATTGTCAAAGTCAAAGCAATGATATGAGCGGTCCGTTCTACGGTGATTATAACATAACAAAAACACTTTGATAAATATTATTGTAAGTTCCAAAATATTTATAGATTCTATACATTTAAATATTAATAAACAATAATAATATCATAAATAATAATAAACAATATTCTCACTTTATTTATTTACTGTATTCGTAGGTACTGTATTTGAATGTGATAGATTTTACGTTCATTTACACGAATTAAACAACAACGATTTATTGAAAGTCAATACAATAATGCTTTTTTTAGATTTAATAATTGCGGTTTCACATTTACTTCGCTTTTCGTATTTTTTGTCTTGAAAAATAAGTTATTATTTTAGAATATAATGCGATCGTCTTGTGATACCGTTCGTAGTGGGCCTGGAAAAAACTGTCTCCTTTAAGTTTTTTCTCATTTATCAAAACAGCTTACAGGATAAAATTCTAGAATTATTGTAGTCAAATGAGCATTTTTTAACAGGTTAAATTTTAATTATTTACCTGATTTTAATTTTTAAGCGTTTTTTTTTAAACTAATCATTAATTGATACGAGTTAAGGGGCTGTCCATTAATCCCGTGATGTTTTTTTAACATTTTTTAAACCTCCCTCCCCCACCCCTCTCCAAAAATCACGATTTTTGCTGAACCCCACCCCCCCTCTTTTGAATCTCACGTGATTAATGGACAGCCCCTAACTGTAAGAGAGAGATTACACATGTCTCAATGAGTGTCATGTGCGTAGATAATGCCCTGGCGCTCCTACCCACAGAGACATAAAAATTGAGTTTGAAGATGATTGGCCCCTTGGATCGGTCTGTCTTCTTGTAAAAGGTTTTGAAATAGTTGTCTGATGGACATATATAAAAATGGAGCATGAGAATTTACGTGAAGTTAAGTCATTATTTTGGGACCTTTAAGGCGTCTGTTAGGCAAAACGGCCCACGGAAAGTGTCTGGCAGTATTGGCGACTTATTTTTAAGGATATCGCCTATAATATACGTAAAAATCAGCTTGGAGAAAATACGTGAGGTAAGTCATGTTTTTTTTGGCCCACTATGCAGGTTAGCTGGTAGGCATACGTTCTTAGTACACACTAGACGACGAACTGACGAACGAAATGTAGACGATTGAGTAGTGACTCAATCCGGAAATAATTTTGAACCTCCCGGAAAATAAATTTAACTCTATCGTTAAGTCTACTCTATGCAAGAAAGCATAATTATTACAAATTAGAAAATTATCTTGTAGATAAGAAAGTTTGGCAGAATGCTGGTCCAGCTCCACAGGTTTACTATGAGGCTAGTAGTGAATTTAATAAGACATGAAGTTTTTACATTGACCTCGCATAATTATTACCAAAATAATGTAACAATACCTTCTTTCTAAAAGAGTGTCTATGGAGTTTCTTGCCGGTTCTTCTCCATGAGATCAACTTCTTGGAACCGTGCAACTAGAGTCATAACGTTTTATAAATGCTTGAAAAAGTTCATATGAAATAAAAACCTTTTGATTTGATTGATTTAAAGTAAGAAGCAGGAAATTTATCCTGCTCTTACTTTCTTTCTTGTCTATTTCATGAAAAAGTCAATCAATACAGTTATATGCACTTTGAGGGCTGTTTTATTGATTTAAATTATTATAATTCTGTAACTAAATACCTATTACAGACGCAAATCATATTTTGTTTAATGTTCAGTCTGACAATGACCGGCAAATTGCAAAAAACGTACGAAAATTTGAATTTCGCGGGCTACCGTGAAGCTTCCACCTTAAGTAACGTGAAGTAACATCGCTTTAGACTTCGCGCAGCAGGTTTACACAATGAGCGTAGCAGTAAATTTTTAAAAGGAGACGAGTACGTAGTGATAACTAAGCACATCTGAAATTTTACTTTGTGTACAATGTCATTAAAGTCTAATATTATCTACTACTGTCCATTATATAGGCAAATGTTTATTACTTTATCATGACAAAAGCTGTGGCGCATTTTGTAAGGCGTTTTAGCTACATATAAGTAGTATTTAGTAAATAATACATAACGTAACAGTGAGCGACTGCGCTCGCGCATATAATCTGACGTAGTTGTCTCTTGAGCAGCGACTTTCTACAATTTAAGAGGGGTTTCAGTTATGACGCATACCCATTCTGTATATACGCAAGCCGCACAGCAAATATCGCACTTGGAAGAAGAACTCTTACCTTGAACGCCATGATGTACTATCACGACGCATACCATCCACCTCACCTAGCAGACGCCGCCAACCATAGCACTCCTAACCGCGAATTCCACCTATGGTACTTGTATTTTTAAATACAAAATCCTTATTTTTTCCGACGACCTAGTTAGGGTTACCTAAATCACAATTAGCTTTTAGGTCGATCTCATCTCGACAGTTTAAAAATACCTGCTCCTCATTTAGATTTTTATTTCAGAAGTCATGTTCACTTCTGATAACTGATACTGCCGATATATTAAGGAGCGTACAAACTTAGTAACACAACATGTTATGAAACATTGTTATATAACATGTTTCAGTAATTTGGACACTGAATTTTATAAGTGTTATAATAACAAGTTATATAACATTTTATTGATTTTGACAACAATGTTATATAACATGTTATTTATTTTTGCAACTATTTATATAACTTCTACGCGAACGACAAACAACAATGTCATTGAACATTATATACCACGTTACTAAGTTTGTACGCACCTTTAATTGTACCTATGCGCACACGCGGGCGCCCTCACGTACTCTGCACATGCGCATTGTTTCCTACATACACCAGTTTGTCGTATCTATGCATTTACATATTACTAGGTGCCCCAGCAAACGTTGTTTTGCCACATTATAGGGGTTGGTGGACAACCCTTATCACTAAAGGGTATGAAAAATAGATGTTGGCCGATTCTCAGACCTACTCAATATGCTCACAAAATTTAATGAGAATCGGTCAAGCCGTTTCGGAGGAGTACGGGAACGAACATTGTGACACGAGAATTTTATATATAAGACTAGCTGACCCAGCAAACGTTGTTTTGCCACATTTTAGGGGTTGGTGGTAGAAGGGTGAAAATTTAGGGTTGTATGTATTTTTTAATGCCAAATCTAAAAAAAAATACAAAAAAATATTGTGTCTAAAAAATAAAAAATAAATTTAGGGGTGGACTACCACTAACATTTAGGGGGATGAAAAATAGATGTTGGCCGATTCTCATAGATACCGGATAAGCACAAAAAAATTCATCAAAATCGGTCGAGCCGTTTCGGAGGAGTTCGATTACGCACCCCGTGACAGAAGAATTTTATATATTAGACTAGCTGACCCAGCAAACGTTGTTTTGCCACATTTTAGGGGTTGGTGGTCGAAGGGTGAAAATTTAGGGTTGTATGTATTTTTTAATGCCAAATCTAAAAAAAAATACAAAAAATATTTTGTCTAAAAAATAAAAATAAAAATTTACGGGTGGACTACCCCTAACATTTAGGGGGATGAAAAATAGATCTTGGCCGATTCTCATAGATACCGGATAAGCACAAAAAAATTCATCAAAATCGGTCAAGCCGTTTCGGAGGAGTTCGATTACGCACCCCGTGACAGAAGAATTTTATACAATGTGGGGAGGACAATATGATCATAAATGAAACTTCGTATAAGTCATGATATTCCCAACCGTCACACAAAAAATCAAATGAATATATCCAGTAGTTTAGCCACAGGACATTATTTTTCATTTTAAGTATTTTCGACATGATGTTTTGTAAACAGGAGAGCACGCGACAGGTTAACGACTTACGTTGCCAGCTCGCCACTTTAAAAACCTACGCCTTTTCTATCAAATTTATTTTCTCAATGCAAATTATACTTTATGCCCGAGCCATAAGAGTCATAAAGCGTGTCATCACAGCTAGATAAGAAAAAATGCATACGAGTTATTACTTTCCTGTTACGCACTCATGTCAATCGCAAAATATGTATGTGCGAAAGAGATAGGTAAGTTTGCTTGTTTCCTCTTTGCTTACTTGTCGACGTGTCTAGGTTACGCGGTCAGTGTGTCACCGGACGTCCTTACTGCCTGTGACGCATTTTATTTTCTCTGGAATTTCGGATGCGCCCGCGCCCGTTTGAAGTCGCCGCGCGAGTGTTATCGTATCTTTGTTGTTGTGTTGTGTTGTGTTGTGCGAAATTTGACGCTTTGTTTTAATAGTGACAGGACACATAAACGTATTATAGGTACTTAGTTAAATAGCTAAGTGAACTTTGCGAAATTAGACGCTTAATACTTGGTGTTTCAAGGTTTTATTATTAAATAATCATGCCTCGTTACAATTATACCGCTTCGGAGTACACTGATATGATTTTAATTTATGGGGAGTGTCACGGTAATGCCGCTTTAGCTGTACGGACATACCGTGAGAGGTATGGGAACACGCGTATGTGTCCGACCCACGGGCGCACTATTGTACAAGCTGTCCAGAGGATACGGGAAAATCAATCTTTGATCCCGCACGTAGATGGTGCTCCTCCACGTGCAAATGTGATTTCAGACGAAAGAGTTATTAATTATTATGATCGTAATCCGACGTCCAGTCTGCGTAATGCAGGTCGACATTTTCGTGTAAATCACAAAACTATTCAAAAAGTTTTGAAACGTGACAAACGCAGACCTTATAAGTACAAGAAAGTACAAGCATTGTTACCGAGAGATAAGCCAATAAGAGAAACTTTCTGTCGCTGGTTGGAAACCAAACATCTCGAGAATCCTGACTTCCTGTACAATGTGCTGTGGACTGACGAGAGTACATTCACAAGGAATGGTTTATGGAACCGACAGAACCTTCGGTACTGGAGCCGCGTGAATCCGCATCTAGTACGGGAGTCTTCACACCAGTACAGATTTGCGGTCAATGTGTGGGCTGGCATACACAGAAATACTATTATTGGTCCGGTATTTATTGATGGCAATTTAAATGCTGTAAAGTTCATTGAACTCCTCGACGGATCCGTTTCCGAGTACACGGACGAACTTTCGCTGGACGTGTACAGGCAGATGTGGTACCAGTTAGATGGAGCACCAGCTCATTCAGTGGTGTCTGCAAGAGAGCGTTTGACTCAAATGTTCGGACAGCAGTGGATTGGCCGTTTTGGACCAGTGCGGTGGCCAGCGAGGTCACCAGATCTCACGCCCCTGGATTTCTTTCTGTGGGGTCACATAAAGAATGAGGTATACTCAACAGAAGTTACTACCGTTGAGGAATTAAAAAATAGAATAATAATATCTTTTAATAAATTGAAAGAAATGGCTGCTAATGGTGACCTATTATCAAGAGTGAGAAATAACATTATACGTCGGTGTAGTTTGTGTATTCAAGAACACGGCGGACATATTGAAAATAAAAAAATTTAATGACTGGCGACATAATTATGTGATCGAAAAGTGATTGTGAATAATAAATTGATCAGTGAATAACTCGCGGGTGAATGATGCCCGACTATTTGGTTAATATTCTGTGATTTGATTTGTGTAATTGAGCATTAATAACAATAAGAATAATGGCGCCAAACATTACGTCGCTGCGTCGGCCACAGCTTTAACATGAATGAAACCAAGCTGCGTTGCCATTCTTATCGCAGGTCAGTGTACCATTTTTATAAATGGTGTTTTATTTTGTTTGCAGTTTTAAGCTATTTAGTTTGTAAGAAAATTTTTTTTTTTTTAATTTCCATGTTCGGATTTATTTGATAGTTTACAAATGTTTCTATAAACCAGTATTGCCAGTGTTTTCATTTAAAGTCATATTGTCATCTCCACATTGTATATTAGATTATTATACCGACTGAGAGAGACTCGAAACATTAGCTGAAATGTACTAAGTAAGATCCCATACAAATTATATTATTTGTGGATTAAAAACTCTGTTCCCTGAAGTTTAGGTAAATAGCTCACCTTATCCGGTGCTTATTACTCTCTAACATCACAGGATGCTACGCGTTAACAATGACTGCGGTAGGTAAGCGAATACCGCACCCGATTTGTTGGGTGTGGCACTGCATATCGTGTTGAAGACGGTGCCAAGCCAAATGTAAAGGTATGTACACCCATCGCGCAGTGTACAACCCGGCACTGGCACCGACTTCCTACCTTTAAAACTAAAAAGAGATTAAAACTGTATTAAGTTATTTTTAACTTTTTAGTTTTGAAGTCAGTTTTTTTTAACGCAATTTTTTTATTTTATTTTTTACTTTTTAGTGTCTGTAATAGGTTCGTTGTATTGTTATGTTGTATGTCTCGTTGGTCTAGTGGTCATACAGTGCGACTGCCGAGCAATAGGTCCTGGGTTCGATTCCCAGGTCGAGCAAAGTGTTATTGGGTTTTTCTGTAAAATTCTCAGTAGCGGCTCGGAGTTTGGATTCGTGCCCGGTTAATGGCAATAGGTTCGCCATTACATGGGACCTAAAACATACCGGCGAAACGAGGGTGTACATTAGTACACTTCTGCCTAACCTTTCAGGGACAACAGGCGTGATAGTATGTAAGAGGTTGAACAATAAACGCGTAATCTACGTAGAAAATTTGAGGGTTTCTCTCGATTTCCCAAGTACCCACTCATCAGATCCTAAAAATTTTTTTATGGGACCATACCGGAAGCTTCAGCTTTCATATAAAAAAAGAATTTTCAAAATCGGTTCACCGAATCCACAGTTATGAGGTAAGAAGTTGAACAATAAACGCGTCATCTACGTAGAAAATTTGAGGGTTTCTCTCGATTTCCCAAGGATCCACTCATCAGATCCTAAAAAAATTTTTATGGGACCACACGGGAAGCGTCAGCTTTCATATCAAAAAAGAATTTTCAAAATCGGTTCACCCAATCCACAGTTAAGAGGTAACATAACAAAAAAAAATTTACAGTCGAATTGATAACCTCCTCCTTTTGGAAGTCGGTTAAAAATATAGATGGGGAGGCAGTTCTGGACCTGGTTCTAACACCACCCCACACCCCGTAAATGTCGCCACTCTTCCCGATACTCCAAATATAGCACTCTTCCCGCGCCTAACCCCACCTTCTTTATCCCAAGTACTGGCGATAAATCTATTGATTTATGTATTCATAGCGTTGGAAATATATTCATCGACCAAAATAAATAAAAAAGCCACAATACATATTATTCCTACTAATCAGCTAAAATACACCGCGAATTGCAGAAATAAAGAAACCTCTTATTATAATAGCTGGTATTGCTGCTGAGGGGGCGACGTCAATTCCGAACTCATTACATAACTATAAAATATTTTAAAAAACACTTCAACTATACTTAATTAATACTTGCCAGCAAATCTTCTAATTCTTCCGCAACAAATGCACCCGCTACAAATATTGTTAGTGTCGCGTACATTACGGAGCTTTACTTCAGATGGTCGAAGTACTGTAGTGTTATTTTGCGGGTGTCAGCGATACACGTCCGAGCACAACTACAGATTTGTGATGACTGATACCACGTAAGTAGGCAAGGGCGGGCTGCGGACACAGGGCGTTCGTTGCGGCATTGCACATGCGCTTTAGGAACGACCACCTACGTATTTCACCCCCCTACCAACATCTAGTCCTTTATTTTTAGAAGACCTAGATCAATATAGGTGTGGGGTGACCTCCAAGGCAGCGCTCAGCCGCTGAATATATTTATTTAACTATAGCCGCTCGTCACTCCTTTTCCTTCTCATGTGATCTATGCACATCGATCCTCTAATTTAAATAAGATAGAATCATTATCAAAGGTCAAGTGAATCAATCTAGTGTAAGACATCAAATACGTCGCCTAACACGGGACCTCAGATATAAATTTTAAAAGCAATCGATCGCTATATGAGTACGAATTAAGAAAAATATACAAATTCAACATTACGCTATGTTTTCGATATTAAAATGATGTACATTTTGTTATTACGCAAACAAAAAGCCCGATGTGTCTCAGGGAAATGATTTAAACTGTCTTGGAACCCGCAACAAAATTAGTAATTCAATTAAATAAGATAAATCACTCCTTAAATAGTTTTCAAAATCGCTCCTTTCAACCCTTCTTGTTAAGAGAGACAGAAATAAATGCAGGGTTTCATCCAGTTGTACTACTATGTAACGTAAACTTGCGTTTTAAGCGATATAAATCTTGAATATCCAATCCATTTAAGATAGTGGAACCAAGTATCAAAAACAGTGATGTAAAAAAAAAGTCACAACTGCAGTTTCGGCTACGCTGGTATATTTCGCTGACCATCGTAGTATAATGTGGTATTATCTCGTGGAGATCGTCAGTGGACATAGATTGTGTTATTTTAAAAAAAAACTCGTGCCCAAGTAGTCAAACACTCTATAAAAAGATTAAACAAAGTTACAATCATAGTAAACCAAGAAAAAATCATTTTACATTTAAAAAATAGATTTTCTTCTCTCGACAATGTAGACACAACATGAAAAAAAACCAAAGAAAATATAAAACAAGCAAGCAGCACCATAAGAACAAAAAGATTTAAAGAAAAAAACAATTTAACCTACCAGACACAAAAATTGATCGAAAAAAGGCAAAAATTAACTATGTATACACCAGAATACAAAACTACAGACAGACTCGTTAAGAGTAGTATAGAAACCATAACACCTACCCCATCTGTGGAACAGCTCTGGAACAAAATTCCTCACTAAAATCGGCCAAGCGGGCAATATCAAGCAAAGGAAGACCTACTATTGCTGGCTTAAGAGATAGTGCAGGTGTATAGCAGAATGATAGAAGCAAAATATTAACAGCAACAGGATGGGAAGTCCATAAAATAAAGCGCTTTTAAGCTTGAAATACAGCAAGAGCCCTAGTGATGAGGGCATAACAATAGAAGTCTTAACAGTAGGAAAAGGCCAGGTCTTCTACCACATATCACAGGTGTTTTCAATTTTATTTTTAAAAAGATAGAAATTCTAGATTTGCCTCACTAATTTTGTCACTGACAGATTATTCTTCTCCATAAAAAAAGCGACAAAAAAGACATCAACAACTACTGACCTGTCAGCTTAGTGTCGCACTTGTATAAAGCTTTTAATAAAGTGATCGAAAACCGTCGCTAGATAAACATCAACCAGCCAAACAGGCTGGATTACGCCGCGGCCTTTCGACCACCGACCACCTTCAGTCTATTAACCAAATTATAAAAAACAAATTTAGCCATTGCTAAATTTTTAACGCACTACACAACCAGGGAATAGACACTACCTACATGCACATAATTAAAATCATATATGACAATAGTACAGCAGCCATCCAAGGAGCTAAGCAGGGAGGTCTTAGAAGAGGTATTCAGGAAGCTGTTAGCTCGCTGAACAGAGGTTGTCATTATGGTCGGACGAAAAATTATGATTAACAAATCTCCGTTTTGCCGATGATATTGTCCTCTTTTCTTTTCGCCTTGATTTGGCTCAAATGTTGAACGACCTTAGCAAGGCAAGCCTCGAGGTTGGACTTCAAAGAATATGTCCAAGACTAAATTGATGACGAACAGACCGCATCATAGAATCATTTTGGACGGTATGGAGATTGAATACGTCAATAAGTACGTTTATTTGGGCCAAATAGTCTCTTTCCAGGCAAGACAAAATCAAGAAGTAGCAAGACGCACAGAAAATGCCTGGAAGAACTATTGGGCTATGAAATATTTTAAATAAATAAATAAATATTCTGCGACATTTTACACATCACCATCTAGTCCCAAACTAAGCAGAGCTTGTACTATGGGTACTAGACAATGGATATAAATACTTATATACTTTTTTTTTGTAAATACATACTTATAATACATAGGAAACACCCAGACGAACACAAACACTATTCATCACATAAATATTTGTTGTCCCGTGGGAATCGAACCCATGACCTCGTGATCAGCAGTCCGGTACTCGAACCACTAGACCACAGAGGTCGTCAAATGTTATATATGAAATATGAAGGCAAATATTCTTCTATCCCTTAAACGGCGACTCATGGACGTGTGCATTCTTCCCATCCTTACATATGGTTCTCAAACATGGTCTTTGACAGATCTGCAGAGGTCTACACTCGAGGTTTGCCAAAGAGCAATAGAACGGAGCATCATAGAGATAAAACTTGTGGACCGGGTTAGGAATACCACCATACGTTCCAAAACAAAAATATTTGATGTCACTCGTAAAGCCTGCTACGCTGAAGTGGAACTGGACACATCTCCCGTATGCCAGATGATCAATGGGCCAAAATCACGACCCAATGGGTCCCACGTAATGGCAAAATGTGACGCGGCAGGCCCAGTCGGAGGTGGCAAGATAAGCTGGACTCCTTCCAGAAATACTGGTCCCTGAGAGCTGAAGACGAGAGGTGTGGGAGAAGAGTAGGGGAGGCCTTTACACTGCAGTGGAACGCTACAGGCTACTAAAAAATATATGGATATACTAGCTTATCCCGCGACTTCATCCACGTAGTATCTATTAGTAATTGAATCAAACTTGCTTACTTAATTCTTTTCTATTTAAAAAAAAATATCGATTTCACATACAAAATTGCACCCCCGTTTTCGCCTATTTAAAAGGTGATATTCGGGGCAAAAGCTATCCTATGGCCTTCCTTATCTCCATTCTCCATACATAATTTCATCTAAATCGGTTTAGCGGTTAAAGCGTGAACATATGACAGACATACAGAAAGATAGACACACTTTCGCATTTACAATATTAGTATTAACTACGAAAAAAAAATGTTCATATTCATTCACTTCGCCCGCTCAAGCATTCTTAAGACACGCAGTTTTAGTCCCGCGGAACCCCAATCCACATCCAAACTTTTTCTTTAATTTAGGTTCTTTATAACATACATTATATGCAATTGAAAGTCCCGTCAATAATCCCAGACACACATTCAGTGCACAGTACCCGGCTCGTGGGTCGATATTATAGCAAGGCTCTGGGCATTATATCGACCCGGGAGCCGGGTACTAAGCACTGAATGGGTAGTCATTATTTTGGGACCTTTAAGGCGTCTGTAAGGCAAAACGGCAGACTGAAAGTGAATGGGAGTATTGGCGACTTATTTTTAAGGATATCGCCTAGAATATACGTAAAAATCAGCTTGGAGAATTAAACGTGAGGTAAGTCATGTTTTTATGGACTTTGATATCCTGATAATTCAAAATTGGCCCACTAAGCGAGCAAGCTGGTAGGCATGCGTTCTTAGTACGTACTAGCACTACTCAATCATCCTCATTTCCTTCGTCAATGTTTGTGTGATGAGCTCAACATTTGTCCCCTACCCGGCATTCGAACCCAGGACCCCTAGCACAGAAGGTAGCGTTAACTACCGCTGGGCTATTCGGGTCGTCGAGTATAGATAATAATGGTAATTATTTTTATTAAATAAATATTAAATTAAAAAAAGAATTTCGATTTTTCAGAACAAATCCGCAATTTCATACTTTAACCCCTAATATATAGATTACTTATAGATATAAAAAATAATAGACCCATACATTTTGTGGAGCTACTTTAATAAATAAATTAATAATACAATTTTTAAAATAATTGAATGCCTTAAAGTTAACACAGTTTTTTAGAGTATACCTAGAGTAAATTGAGTAAATACATGTTTTTTATAAACACCCTGAATCCGGGCAGTCCTTAGCTTAAAAGTACGTTCGTTTTAAAGGGTAGCTAAGTTTTCAGGAACGAATTAGCATTCATAATTGACTTCACTGAAAAAAATATTTATAGGTGTAAAAATACTAGAAATGGGATTTACAAATTACAAAATAAAACATGATTTTCCATTCTTCAATTCATAAAATAAAGAACTTTTTATGATTCAAAATTTTTACAAAATTCCTTCTGCACACCGACAAATAAATAAAATGTTCGAGTAACGCGCGATGAATTGTAGGTACTTACATTATTAATTGAGCTACCCTTCATAAACTTTCCCGTAAGAATGACACACAATAATAGCTAATTCAATCTTATTACTATACTAGGTAAGTTCAGAGTATTTAACATATCCTTAGAAATTATTATGATTAGTTGTTTAGTCTTGAAGACTTGTAATGTAAAACAGGAGACGAGTTATACATACGTGGTCTGAGTTCACCTAACATAATATTATTTTTATATAAATCATGAGGGTGATAACCACAAACGCTTCGCTTCGCCAGATTTAAGACGTTGTTAAATTGCACAGTAATTAAACTGGCTTACAATTCAATTATAACTCGTCAGACTAAATAGCAACTCGGTGACACTGCCCCTAAGTGGACTTGGCAACATCCTACAACTGTATATTATATAATTTTGCAATAGGCCAAAACCATAACGAGATAGCATAGTAAGTACCTACTATCTGTTAAATCACTTTTTTTCAGTCCTAATGTATTATTTCACATTCCCCTTCATCATCATCATCATCATTTGAATTTTTTCAGTCTCTAAATTTTACAACCCCAAACAGGGCGTTATCACATAACCGTGGCACAGTATATGATTGAAGTTAATCATTTATACTACATTAATGAAATCAAGTATATTAATATAGGTGGTTCTACTTGCATGGGAATTTTCCGTGTCCCATACTATTTTTTATTGTCTGTAGGCAAAACGGTTTCTAGGATTTCCTCGATTATGTATGAAATAATACGACTATGTGACGATAAATATGTTTTTCATAATTTTATATCAATAATTAAACTGGATATAATAATTGAAACACATTCGAAAAGGCAGTCCTTCGATTAATAAATATTCGATGAAACGTTCATTCGAAGTTGTGTTTGGCAATTAATGCTTGCTTCGCAATAAAGTTTATTCGATCAAACGTTCAGTCGAACATATGACTCTCGCAATAACGTTAAGGAATCCCCACATCAATGTTATAATATGTTTAACATATAGTTTTATTGATCTAGAACTACTGCGGAACGAAGTCCCAAGATATTTCTGCAAAGGGGAATGAATAAATTTTTAAGTTCTAAAATTGTAAGCAGTATGTAAGTTTATTTAGCAATGGGAATTGGAACATTTGAACCGAGGCTCATTTTGGGAAATGACATTCAGAGCTTGGGCGTATACATTCTTATTACTACGAGGGAAATTATTCCTTACGGCGAATCCGCCCCGGATCTAGTAGAGGGGGGAGGGAACCGGGGGAGACAACCGTAGTTTCAGGAAGCGCCAACATTACAAACTATGATACCTTAGTAGGTCGGAAATAAAGAGTGCCTACACATTAATTAATGGGTCTTTATGAGGATAAAGACCATTCACAAAAGAGGCCAAACATTATATGTATATATTAAGTTTTTCTCAGAAGCTACAATGGCGCCACTATCAAGTTTATGCCAGTTTCGAAAAAAACGTGGCTGAGGGGTTACGGCGGATATGAACAAAATCATTAAATTGCTATGTACATAAGCGTAGATGCCCATGGGTATAAATGGGCCCATAAATATGATTCGAATACGTTATGCAACAAACACCCAAACTTACCTATTGCAAAACAATAATTAATGGAGGATTAATATACGCTTCACTTTCTAACAAGTGATTTTTTTAAACCTTTTTAACCTTAATACTAACGGTATGACTCGACTTCACACAAGTGGAATGTGTTATCGTGGCGTCGCTTTCACGTTCGCAAAACATCCACTTTTGTTCACTGATTCTTGTAATATACCTAATACCTATTACAAGAATCAATTTATATCAATACAAATATTACAAAGTACTTATACGTTTATATAGGAAGCATCAATATAAACTATAAAATAGAAATTACCCCATCTCCAATTTCACTTTTTACAGAAATGATTTGAAATATGCTGAAATATACGTAGGTACCTAAACGTACGTTAGAAAGAAATGTTTCTAACCAGAAACTTGAATTAAAATTGCAATACTATGCTTCTTACTTTGAAGATGACAGACTATTATATACATTTATTTTTAGGCAGAATGCTTATAATAATATAGAATTTCATGCCTCTAACTTCAAAAATGATGAATATCCTATAAATATAGACTTTTAGTTATTGAGGCGACATTCTCAACACTCAATTTTGCCAAAATGTTATTTAAGGAAAAACTTGACTGCAGCCGTTCAAACCTTCTTTTACTTATTTTATGTTTTTACATATTTCCAAAAATTCTTAGTGGATCTTCACATGAATATTTAAAAACATAAGGAATTTATATAATATAATAAAGCTGTAAAAGGGGCAGAGTTTATATATAGTATTGAAATAATATAGGTATATAGTATTTCAATTATATTGACGTAATACGTGGGACGGAATAGGAACCAAAGCCACAGATGAATAATAAAATACTCCTTCCTTAAACTACTGAATAAATTTAAATTTGGTTTTCTGTGGTTACTACTTTGTCTTACTAGTTATTCGGTGTAACATTATTATGCTTACATACATATTTATTATTCACACAAATCAAAGTGATAAAAAGTTAGTAGTCTTCATTTTAGTCTAAATTTTTGTTTTGATCTTGGGATTGTGTATTTTTGTCGGATGTATCGTTGTCAGAGGTATTGCTGTCAGATTTTTTTTTCTGAGATCCATTATGAGTGCTTGTTGTAGCTTCTACATTAGATATATTTATTGCTAATACATCAGGGGTATATGTAAGCGATGGCTGGAAAATGACTTCAGTAGGTGATTCCACGCGAGTTCTGGTAGCTGTGGCTTGTTTCTTGGGCCGAGAACAGTATTTTCGTTTGGCAAGAACATCTCCACTCTCGCTGGATAGTCTGCGTTTTTGCGTTCGAGACATGGTTTCAATTGATTCATTTTTTTGAGTGTGCCGGGCCGGGCTGCAAGAGCGAATGTGGTTAAATAGATCTTTCACGGAAAGCAATCTAGTAGAACTACTACGATTTCTTTTACGGTGCGATCTTATATTGTTATTCGGCTTATCAGCGCTAACCGAGCTAGAACGCCCAGATTGGTCTTGAGTACAAAGCGATGTGAACTGGCTGGCTGACTCCGTTGAGCGAAATGAACAAACACGGCTAGATGGCTCTGTTGAGCGAAATAAGCTTAAATGCCTAGCTGATTCAGGGGAGCGAAATGAGTTCAATTGGGTAGCTGACTCATGTGAGTGAAATGAGCTTAATCGGGCAGATGACTCCGTTAAACGATCAACTGGCTCTGGTGAGCGAAAAATGCTAAAATGACCGGTATCTTCTTGAGAACGAAAAGCGTTAAAATGGCTGGTAGTCTGCTGAGACCGATAAGCGGTAAAGTGACCAATAGTCTCTTGAGGCGGAAGAGTGTTAAAGTTTTGGGTAGTATCTTGAGGGGGTAGAGCGTTAATGTTATCGGTAGTCTCTAGAGAGGGTAGAGCGTTAATGTTATCGGTAGTCTCTTCATAGCAGATGGCGCTATCGTTATCATTATAACCTCGACGTGGCCTGTAATAGCCACGTTCTATCCCACCAAAGTGACCATGTATGTTTTCACCTAGGAGTGAGCTAGCATGGTCTGTTCTTTCTTCAGTAACAGTACAACCAGAGACCGTACTACTTGTGATTGGAAGCGAGCTCATTGGATCAGATCTGTCAGGTTTCGCTTTCACTGTACTTAGGTTTAAAGGACTAACTATCTCATCAGCTTGAAGCGAGGTATATTGATCAAAGTTATCCTGTACATATCGCGAACTAAAATTGTTAACATTCTCTTCATTACGGCTAACCTGATTTATGTCTTCTTCGGCACGAAGCGAGCTAATCTCATCGGAGCTCTGTTCGGCACGGCGCGAGTCTGCATCACCAGCAGATGTGTTTGCATGGAACGAGGCAAAGCGATCAAGCATTTCGTTTCTTGCAGGGGATCGCCTCTGCTCTGGTTCTAAATTAGAACGACGTGAGCTAACAGTGCTACGCGCAGGCATCAACATATGATAAGTAGGTGGATCATGAGCGGGAACCGAATTATATAAATATAAATTTTCATGAATAGTCCGCCTCCTATGTGCTCTATTATTTAAGGCAGTCACATCTTCAGCGTGATGTGGGCTATTGTGGCCAGTAATTTCTTGTATGCGAATGGGTCTAACATAACTATTGTCTTCTCCTGTGTTATAGAAACTTGAATGGCCGCTCATTTGTGGTTCATCTAGTATCGAAGTATTATAACGAGGGAGCCTTTCATTAACATAATGGGTGTGCAGGCGGCGATGAGACCTGTCCCATGAATAGTTCGGCACGCGTAATAAGTGGTACGTGGCTGTGTTCATCGTTGATGTTACCGTTGATGTCTGTTTAGAATTAACGGGTGGACATTGGGTGGTAGTTTGAAAAGGTGGCGGTAAAGGTAACAATGACGACAGGTGTGATTCTGGTCTATATTCCTCTGTCTGAATTGGTGGGAATGAAGCATTTATGAGATCAATATCGAAATCTTCTTCGGATGAAACATCGAAATCAATTGACTGTTGCCCCTGTTGTTCTGGTTCCTCCAGTTGCTCCAGATGTGCTGGTTGCATAATTTCATCAGGTAAAAGGGGTGGCGTGGGAGGAGGGGTGTTTTCCGGGTTTAGTACATTTTCAGAATCGTGGTTCTCGGTGACTATTACATGTGGTCGTTGCGGGTCAGGTGTCGAAGATAACGGTGACGATGGTGCTGATGATATCGGAGGTTCATTGCCTTCGAAGTCTAATCTTTGCTGATTAGGCGACGTCCTAAAAAAGGAAAATTATGGTTAAAAAATGTCTCATTTGGAATAATACTAACAAAAGATAAAGTTAAGTAAAATAAAAATAAAACTAGGATTTTTAAGCGAAGGGTGCTTAAGAGATGTTATGTATTATGACTGCTAGTCATAATACATTACAGCTCAATACTACGCTACACAAATCTAAAGCAGCTATGCAGACTAACCGTTTAAATGCACAGAGATGCACGATTTCTAGAACATTTAGATGAGTATTTCTAACTACTTACTTCATGCTCCATTTTTGTACGCAATTTGTTTGTAGTCAATATGGTGTCATTTTCACTTTCGCAAAACATCGACTTTTCTTCAGGTCACAAAAACTATGAAAACAAATAACGCAAGCAATGCCGATACTTTATCGTTTTCGGTGTGGAATATACAAAATTGTTACATGATTGGATGTTTGCAATAAAGTACCAAAATTTTAAGTCTTTGGCCCGAGTCAGAACAAATAATTACGTATTAATATATAAAACCGTATATAATAAATAATAATAACGAGAATATAATATCGCTTAAACCTTGCTCGGGAATAATTCGATCGAAAATCCGTGCGGTAGTTTTTCGAGTTTATTCGTTTTCAGGCAGATAGTCATTACGGCACTGACATTCTTCTAAACCAATTGAGTGGAACATGTATATTAACAGCATTAAACAAACTCGAGGTAGTCAGACTACAATGGAAGGCAGACCTATTGACGCAATATCCATAAAAGCAAAAACCAGAAATAAAAAGTAACATAAAAATATTTATTATACAACAAAATCTAAAAACATTTGTTTATTTAATCGTTCTACGTACTATATATTTATATTCAGGTCTAATATAATATGTCATTAATACGAATAAAATATGATTTACGAATAAAGTGAATTTAATTTACTATCAGGACAGGAGTTTAGAGTGCTTTCGCCACTACATTGGTCTTGGCAACTGGCAGAGCTAGCAGTGAAGTCGACGCATCCGCATCGACATATCGATCTGACAAAAAGTTTTAATAGGAGGTAGTAATCCCGCGTTATGTGCAACGCCACGTGGTACATTTGTTATGGGACTATTTGGAGATTATATGGGCATTATTTTAAACCCATTAAAGCTGCACTGGTGTTAGCTAGAACTTTTTTCTCCCTGCTAGTGCTGCAGGTGTCTCTATAATAAAATTTTAGCTCTTAGAACAAATAGTTGTTTATTTGAAAATGCAACCTTTTGATACTTTGTTTCTTATTAATTATGGATGCGCGACAGCATAATTTATCTTAAAGGTTCTTCTGACCAGTAGATTATTAATTGTTAAGTTAAATACAACTAAAATAAAAATAGGAAAATGGAAATAATCATTTTCAAAATATAACAACCTCTTGTATCAAATAAGACCAAGACAAATTGTAAGCTAAAATATTGCAATTAGTGTCATTGAGCTATAAAGCATTTAAAATGCAGGATGAGTTTTTGAAATAAAATATATATAAATTTAAATGCATAGACTGAATACAAGTATTCTTTATAATTTCACCCTACATAGATAAATGTATAAATGAATAAAGACGTAAATAAAAGAAGAGTTATATAAATAAATACTTACTTAAAACAATGTTTTACGCTTGCAATGCATTACATATTTACAGCCTGTGGACCAAATGCTAGAACACTCGTTTTAATTAAAATAGCATAGATTTTTTTAAAATCTTTGAAGACTTATGTTTCACCGAATATCTGAAATAGACACCGTATTGTACCAACTGTTGAACTCGACCTATTTAAAATCTTTCCTAAGAAACAGCTGAAATAAAAAATGCACACATATAAGCACAGAATCATCATTGCCACAAACAGAGGATTAATCTAAAACATTTACTAAAATAAACACAACATTACAAAATACATATACATAAAAGATAAGTTTGGAACACCTTATGTGCACAGGATATAACTCCCTACCCCCACCCTCTCTGCAATCAATACAGTGCATCCTCGAAGGCCCCCTCCCCCACTACTTTACCACCCACTCCCCTAGAACGTCATGCCTTACACACATTAAATCAATACAGACAGGGAGTGGCACCACATTCTCAAAGATCTAATATTATATTTACCTGACATATTATAAACATCAAGTCGACAGGGTGTACCCTGTGCCAATATGCTCAGGGTATTTATTATTATAAATACCCTGAACATCGAACAGAAAAACCATCAAGGTGCCAGTAAATGGGTACCACTATAGTACTGTTCTGTATTTATTTAGGGAAAGTAAGCTTCCAGTACCACTAAAATAAGTCACAATTCAACAAACTTTCGATTTTAATTTATGTTATGCTGACATGTGAATCAAACTTTTTTTTGTCTTTAATATGCCTTAACAAACCTTAAATATAACTAAATACATCCCCTTCTACATAATATAAAAATATATTAATATAGGGATATGTAACTGCCTTGAAATAATCAAACAAGTGCTATTAAGGCATTACACTGTAACTCGAGTTACAGTGTATTGGATTTACATGTCAGTAACACCATCAATTAGGTTGCAAAAGTCTATAATACTTAATTTAAAGTAATGGTATTATTTATGTGTCTATTTATATTACTTTAGTGGTACTATTGTAACATTTATTGAGCAGGAGAGGAAACCTATCTGAAAACAGTTCTTTAACAGTTCAGTAAACCAATTTGTACGCCAGCAAGACAATTAGATGCCACTTCAAGACCAAAGAATGTAATTTTATTGAATGATTCACTTGAATCATTCAATAAAATGTCATATACATATATAATTATAAAATATTGTTATGCAGAAATAGGTGACTTTAGTATAAAAAAAAACAGGTATTTTCATTAAAATTAAAAATATATCTGGACAGTATGACACAGCTCCATCTAGTTACGAGCTTAGCCACAAGGCTTGTGCTTCGAATGATAGATGGTTAAAATACTGCATTCATTCTTTAAAAAAAAATATAACAAACACTTATACCTACTAAAGCTAGCAGACAAAAATAAAAACAATAAAATAATTAACTAAACTACAAGATATAAGGTTACTTACATTGTTCTGTTTTTGATGTGATGACTCAATTTGTTCAAATCAACAGCAAAGCGGTTGACACAACCACGCAGCAATTCTACTTCTCCATCAGTCCACTTTTCACTGAAAAAACCATCAGACTTATTAAATGGATACACATAATTGGTATATGCACTTATGTTCCTGGACAATATATTGTTATTTTTTTTATAATGATCTGATAATGACAGTTAACAGTAATCTCATAAACACTAATATTACATTAACTTGGAGAGAAATAATATTGTAGGTACCTTTAGTTAGAAATTCAGAACAAAATGATAACACTCATGTGGCCTGAATGCACTTCGGCTACAGACTGCCGGGACGCACCCCGCGGCCAACTTGGCTAGATTCGTAAAGGAAGCCTAGATTCCGCATTATTGATTGACATAGATGTGCAAAATTTCATGCGCGGACACGCCGTGGGTTTGTTGCTGCCTCCTTACCTCACCCCACTCTAGGTCAACGCCCTGACATGTAGAGCCTTATCTAATTATAGTGAATACAAAAAATAATTGAATTCGCACCAAGTAAATAATTACTTACCCGGGAGTAGAGTCATCCATGGAGTTTAATGACATCGTCATTTCGGACAATTTAATAAAGGCTGTGCCCGCTTCACGGAATATTTCGCCAACCTATTTTACACAGATTAATTAGCGATATAAATATAATTATCTAAATTCTTTAAAATAACATCTCTTTGAGTAAGCAAGACGATAATCAAATCATTACTCACTTTTGCGGCGGAATTATTCATTGTGATTAAGATGCTTAATAAAACCTAGTAATTTATTAATCACACTAACGCAATAAGCTTATATTCAATTATTATTTATATTATTATATTTAAAATGTTAGACTTATTGATTAAGTTCACGTTAACTGACGAGACTAGTGCAGATTCCTATTAGTTCAATTCAATTCAGTTCCTTGTGAATTTCCGAGTTCCGTGAACGTCCGATTCATGTCACGAACTCACGACTAGGCGGACGATCTCACTCCTGCTATCTGCTGTAGTGTCTGTAGTCCTGTCAAGTTATTTCTGTCAGACGAACTCGAACAAGTTCTGAGAACTCTGCCAATCGTTCTCAATTCAATCAATCGCGAATGTTGTTCGTTTTGCTTTTGTCAAACAAAAACAAGTAAACAAAATGCACAGAATTCTTGGAAATTGGAAATGAAATTCGAATCAATATCAAAATAATATGGCTTTAGTGACTTACTATATTGTAAATTGCTTAAAAAAATAAAATTTATAAATGTAGGTATTGTATATGATTAAACTCCGAAACATAAAGAGAGTCGTTTTAAAAATATTAATTTCATACTAATACTACTAATATAATGATTAGAACAAATGAAAATGTAAAGTCCGTTCTTAGAGATAATAATTACCGACTTGAAAGAATAAAAATCATAAAAAACGTATTATTCAATGCGATGATTGTCATTTTTTATTGATCTCAATAGTTCATCAGGAAGTAGATAGGTATTTATTTTATAACTTTAATACCTAGTTATAAAAAAATACTTTCTTGATAATTGGTTGATACCAGTTATCAAAGAAAGTATTTTTGTCAAAATATATTCCGACGCATATATTAGAGCTAGAGCCCGTGAATGTTAAGTGTCTGGCAATGATAACGTGATTTTTAATAATATCCTAAAGGTAATACCAAAAAATCGCTCTTTATTATTTGATTAATTAAGATCGGTAGTTTACATACCTAATAACCGTTTACCTGTCAAAGCCACAGTAACCCAAACTTCTTCATGGTCCATCGTTCTTACGTGTGAGGTCTAGGATTCATAGGCTCTTATATTATATAAAAGTCAACATGAGTGATCCTTTACACTTGTTATATTTTGTAACGGCTATTAAATATGTTTTGTTTTACTGCCACGCAATGAGGCAAATTCACATAACTAGTCTACTACCATAATTAGGAACATTTCTCATAAAAATGTACTTTCTATCTTAACTATGTCCCATAATTTAAAATATTTTTTTCTGTATCTAAAATAGGCCATTATCAGTTTCTATTAAATTATATACTTGGTACGCCTAAATAAACCAAGTAAAAACATTTACAAATTAAAATTATATTAATAAATTATTATTAAGTATAAACTATTGTATAATCGGGCTAATCTAGTTGTATGAAAAGTAAAGTGCCCAAATAATCGATTGTATTTGAGAGGACTTGCGGAAATTTTAGAAATAACTAGTGTATTTATTTAAAAATATGAGACCACAGTTTATAAATCAATATTGTGTCGTATTAAAACAAATAATGGTTTAATTGTATAGTGTAAAAAGTTTCTCTTTTGAAATTCCTCCTTTGTGACCATATTTTTGAACCAATATAGAGTCAATTTGGTAATAAACATGTTTTAGGACAGTGGCAACATTGGCAAGACCGGCGTCCATCTTATTTTCGTTTTGGCATTTCACATTTCTTTTACGTTCCATGTGTTCGAACAGAAGGGTCTCCATTAGCGTTATGGTCCAAAAAGATCCTATCTTTGTTACCCAAAAAACACAGGTAAGCTCTAATATTATTATTATTATTTCGTATGTAGAACCAAAAATTGTATGCATATACAATTTTAATAATTTATTTAATTTGATTTGTTACCTCCATTTTTGTTACTCTTGAATGGTAATCTAAAAATGGAATAGAAGGAAACATAATAGGAAATTGTTAGGCAAAGTATTGACTATGTGATTTTTATTGTAATAATTACGACGAAGTTTTAATTAAATATAATATTACCTATATTTAATAAATTTTTGTAGGTAATGTGCGAAATTGAATGGAAGCTTTGTGCATTCGTTTTCTGTCGTGTTATTATGAAGTTTTTAGGTAGTAACCTACTAAAAGTAACTTTAGACAATAAATACTCGTATTGGCTACTCCTACTCGCTCGTATTCATAACATACTTATTAGTACCCATTTCTTCAAAGAGAGGACATATTATTGTATTTTTGAATGGTTGTAATGAAACTCAAAAACTGATAGATACCGGTACATACCGATTTCAAAAATTCTTTGACCAATAGAAAGTTATTTTTTTCTCTGTATAAAGCCTGACACCGCATTAGTATCTACATTGCACGAGTGCGAAGCTGGGGCTGGTCGCTAGTATAAGTGATGGGCTGCTTCTATTTTGAATATGAAATTGTTTTTGCTTGTGCTTCAAATTATATTCATTTAAACAATCTTTGACCTTTTCCAATGTGACTGCTTATTAGTCATGTTTTAAAAAAATGCTTTATATGTGTGTTCGCATGGTAAATTTAAGATAAGGTGAACGGTTATATTTTACAGCTCCGATTTAAATATGCCGCTAACCCCAGCTGAAAAAATGAGGCGTTATCGGGAAAGATTAAAATAAACTCTGAAAAGATGGAAGAACAAATGAAAAAGAACTTAGATAATTATTTGCATTACTGGAATATTTTGCATAAATAGGATTTCTTAAGACTAGACTAAAGTCTAGTCTTAAGAAATCCTATTTTGTTACCAGAATTATATTTTTGTTATTGCCCCAAAGCGGGCGCATATTTCTTTTTTTTATATTTTATAACATATTAATATATTTTTTGTGATAAAAACAAAAATATATAGTTCGTTTTTATTATGTAAGTATAAAAAAAATACAAAATAAAATAGACTCAGTAATGTAAAGTTGTGGCCGAATAGTAACGTAATTGGAAATAACCGCCTGTATTTTAAGATTTTCTGTTATTTATATAAAACATACTGATTTTTAAAAACAAATTTAATTTTGTTTTATTATCCCATTTAATCAAATAAAACTTCTATAGTAATATAATTCTTAACATACCATCACGCCTGTCGTCCCCGAAAGATTAGGCAGAGGTGTACTAATGTACACTACGTTTCGCCGATATGTTTTAGGTCCCATGTAATAATAGGGAGCGAGCCTATTACTATTAACCGGGCACAAATCCAAACTCCGAGCTACTACTCTGAATTTCATAGAAAAGCTCAATAACACTGCTCGACCTGGGAATCGAACCCCTCTCGAAGACCTCTTGCTTGGCAGTCGTACTGTACGACCAGCGAGGCAGAAATATAATTATTCAACATTAAATTTACGTGATCTAGTGAAGGTAAAAAAAATATATTTTCTGCACTTTGGGTTTGTTTTACAGATTTTGATATTTATTTACGTTTTATATCTGAAAGAAATATATCAGTTTTATATCAGATATAGTGCGTTGAGGTAATATCGACACGGCGTAATATATATAATACCCCCTGTGCCAATATTAACCCAACGCACAAAAAAAGTTATCATATTTTCCAAGCAATGGTACATTTTTTCAGAAATGCTCACCCAAGAAGACCAAGGAAAATAGGGATTAATTCATAAAAAAATCATTATGTAGTGAAATTTTTGTGAATGAATCCCTATTTTCCTTGGTCACGGTATCACGCGTGAACGACTGAACCGATTTTGATTAATTTGGGTATTGATATAGACGGAACCTGGGAGACGGATTTATGTTACTTTTTATCAACGTACCAAGTGGGTGGAGCCGCGGGCGGAAGCTCGTTATTTATAATTATATTTTAAACATGGTGATGATGGGCGATGTAAAAAAATATAATATAAGGCACATATGCTAAGCTAACAGTCTCGTTATAATACTTTAAGTCAATACTTTAATTAATTTATTGTATGTTACTGCAGCTAATAAGTAAATCAAAATTTTGAGGTTGGAGACTTGGTATCCTGAAATACTGTGACCGTCAAGATGGACCAAAAGAGATTATATGTCACAGCCAAATAGTACAATCCGCTGTTTTACATTACGGCTAGCCATTTTGCAAAACAACGTCGTGATGCGGCATTGCAACGATTTTAATAAGAAAAATATCTTTTCATATTTACGTTACTAATTAAAAATGATTATCATAGTTAAAATAGATAGTAAGTATTCGGTTCTGGCACTCGCCGCTTTGTGTTAGAAGAATTGTATAATTAATTAACGGCTAGGTTGTGTCTTGTGTCGCAATAAAATTGTTGTGCAGTGTTATCAAGATGTCTAGAACAAGAGAAAACAGCCGTCTACCATTTACTAACGGTCGTAGATATGATAAGTACAATACGACAAATAATTTGCATGAAACGCAGCGGTGTTTTCGGCTTCAATATCCCATTACGACCCCACCTTTAATAGGGAGATTATTGAGAATCATAAATTTTTGGGATTTCGGCATTTTTACCCTGCCAGCACTCGCTCAAAATACAAAAACAAAGTAGGTGCTCTCTACGCACCTACTTTGTTTTTGTATTTTTATTATATTTTGCTCGTCCTAAGCCGAGAAATGTATTATGGGAAAGATAGCTTTATAATTATCACAATGTGTCAAACACGCAAGAAAACGCGAACACGGTGGCGGGGCGCGATTCATTCATAGGTTCACACACGCATTAGAGATAACGGTTATACGCGGAATTATAATCTTGATACCATCGCCACTTTTTCATTTTTTTGCAGGGTTAAAAGTACTTATTCATTTCTCATAATTATTATCACGGTCTAAATTTTCATGGTTCCACGTAGAACTTTTGCCGCAAGTTTTCAAAATCATCCTGTAGGTATACATCGTGAAATTGTAGTCGTTTCAGAACCGAACGGTGGGAAACATGATAATTAGTAGAACTAATAAAAAGTCTCAGATTAACTCTACTGTTTATAATAAAAAAATTGGCAAGTGAAAAGAATATTTTCACTTGATCGAGTTTGCTAGTAGTAGTGCACCAATAATTCATTCAAAATCGGCCGCAGTCGTCAGCTCGCTACTCTGAAGCCGCCTCGTGAAGGCGGCGCGGGCGGCGGGTTCAATGACCCGAACGCCAATCAGCTGGTACTAAACGGCTGTCCGAGTGAATAAGTAAAGTACTAATAAGTACTTACGCGTTATTTAAAAGCTAGTAGGTCAGTACTTTATTGATGTTATTTTATTATTGAAATAGATTGTATTTAGCAATACGATGCAGATGGCGACGAAATTGATGGTAAGTATTACTTTACACCTATCTACGTAACTTACCCATCTAGGTATAAATTGAAATACGACAAGGTTGGCGCTTAGCTGCTTAATTTAATCAGCTGATACGAGATACAAACGTAGAACCTACATTCCAATTAAATAAAAGTAAAAGTACATAGATTTAAAAAAACCTTTTTTTTTAACTTTGGCCCAAGCAAAGATTTAACACAGACAGACCTAGAACAATTACCTGCAGATCATACATTTTTTTTCCGAGCAAGGATCGAACTCGCGACGCCTTGCGCCTTGCCCTCGTCAACTAATACTACCTTTGCTCAAAGATTTTACATGTTCCGTGGATCCAAGTTGTTTAGTAAAATAAATAAAGAACTACCCATAGCAAACTGTTCAAAGATAGAATCAAAAGCAAAAATACGAAAGCTACTACTCAATTTTAACTACTCAAAAACTGAAAATTTAAAAGAGATAGCAGCATAATATGTATAAACTAATGGTAATGGTACATATTACAGACAAAATATTAATTTACTAGCGATAATATATATATATCACACGCAGACGCACAAACACACACACACCCACGCACACTTACACATACACACACACGCTCACTCACACTTACACATACACACGCATGCATACACAACCATGCCTACATAGCGTTCCACGCCTAAAAACGTCACGTTGACAACATTGATGTAACTTTAATATTGGGGGGCCTGGAGCTCCAAAATACAGGCAAAGGCTTAGTTTGGACTCCAGATCTCCCACAAATTACATATTAAGCCAAAACTTATGTCAACTTAGATTTTAAGACTTGTGTAATTTGTGGAGATAAATAAAACATATTATTATTATTATTATTAATAATAAATAATACAATTCATATAAATAAATATTTAAAAAACTGGAGCTTTTTACAAAATAATCAACTTCACATACAAGTTACCTGCTAAAAGTTTATTTACGACGACGAAGTGGAGTCCGCCGCGTTCAATACACAAACGTGCCCGTTTTATACTATTTTTATACTTTGTCTTTTAGCTTTCTTATCGTGTCCCTGTCACTTTTCACTGTATCAAAGGCGTCCACTATCGCACTGCGTAACTCGTCACGAGTTTCATGTTCACGGGTATAAACAAGACTTTTGATTTCCGACAACAAGAAAAAGTCCAAAGGCGTTCAGTCCGGGCTCCTAGGCGGCCAAGCCACGGGACCGCCGTGGCCTATCCACCTATCACCGAACTGAGTGTTTAGGTAGGCACGCACTACACTTGAATAATGAGCGGGGCAGCCATCATGCTGATAGTAAATCCCTGCTAAGTACGCTACAGGGATATCATCTAACAGCCAGCTCAGATATTATCGTTTATAACATGTCTAAAAACGAGCTGTTAGATAGCGTTCAATGAACATAGTCACTATTAATTGGCCGTTATAATAACTGCCTACACATTAGCACTAAACTGAACTTGGTGATGGTCTTCCCGTATTAAGTATGGATTCACGAGAGTCCATTAATGTGCACAGTACAGCTGAACAATTGCTATTAGTCCGCGTTCGTATATTCGTACTGACGACACATTTTCGCGTGACAACGTAAATCGTAAATTCGTAAGTAAGGTTGCATAACCTTACCGCGCGCGAGTTGCAGCAGAACTGGCGGCAGGGCGCACGCCGCCGGGCGGCGGCGACACTGCGGCGCCGCGCAAACGTGTAGGTAAGTTAGCGGCAGCGAGCGCGGGCGGCTTTTATGTCTTTGTCGGCATGGTTTACTGCTTAGTTGTGTTAGTTGTGTACCTATGAGTGAGTAACATTGAATGATATCGATCGTAGTAATCGTAGTACGTTAAATTTAGTGGCGTTACCATGTATCCTGGTTTCGTTCTAGTTTTTTGTTCGTCTGTCACATTTTTTATAAAAAAAAATATCTTTATATTATTTAAATTTTACATAAATAGATTCCATTATTGATATAGAGTCCAAAATTTTCGATCCCGCAATAGTCATAATTTCACGGTGTATATAAGTAGATAGGTATAAGTTATAGTTGGAATTATTGTGTTCACACTAACTTTATTTTTGTTGTTTGTGACGTCCACACATTAACTATAATTAATAAATAATCTTATTAAATTTAAGTGTGTTTTCACGATGAAACGAGGTAGACAGTTAACAGTTAGACAGTATCGTTAGATGATCAAAATTAAAAGTGCGAAGTATTTAAAAGTATGGGAATTATTTTTCTGAAATAGATTACAGCACCTCCAACATCTATACTGCATTTTACATAGATTTTTATCAGTGACTTTTAGAACACTATCTGTAGTGCGACTTGTAGGTCAACTTCCGATGTGGTATAATTCAATCATAAATTTAAACCCGTCGAATGAAACATTGTCGAATTTGAAAAGCTATTTCAAAAACGTGAAAATGCTTTTATGTAGAATCATCAGTAAGAGTGACAGATACCGAGTAGATGAGTTTTTTGTTAAGCATTTAGAATTCTTATCTGGGGAATTAAAAGTTATTATCAGTAATTTAAAAGAAGTAAAACAATATACACAAGAAAAATAAAGAATAAAATGGAGACTAAGGATAAGTATAAAGAACATGCGGAAAAATCTATTTTTAGAGAAAATCAAAGATTAATACAAAACTGGCGAAGACTAGTAACAACAACAAAAAGTAAACGGATGTGTATTAACTGTATTCCAAACAAACAAAATGTCTGTAGATAAGATAACGTCAGTATTGCCAGGGGCGGTCAGGAGATCAGTGACTTGTTCCCCGACCACTTCCAATCTATCTTTAAAATGAATAGCAACACATTTTCCTCAGGCTCGGTTCCACTCATTCCCTGTAACAGTAACACATTCAGTAGTTGTACACTTGAACTCAAAGAAGTTATGGACACTGCTATCCCCCTGAACTGTGACAAAGGGCCAGGTCCTGATTTATATCCCCTGACCAATGGAAAATTACGCACATTACGCCAATCCATAAATCTGCCACAATTGATGAAGTCGATTACAGACCAGTGTCCATTCTTCCTGCATGTGGTAAAATCATCGAATCTCTTGTCCAGAAGAAACTGTATTCTCACATCAAAATGTGCTGGACGATAACCAGCACGGCTTCCGACCAAAAAGTCTAATTTAGTTGAGTACGTTTCTTATATATCATCAGCATTGGACGAGGGTAGTGAACTTTATGCAATATACACTGACTTTAAAAAGGCATTCGATTTAGTAGACATACGACATACTAATTGCTAAACTACAGAGTATAGGAGTTCATGGGTCATTGCTGCGCTGATACGAGTTTTATCTGAGAAACTGTTCACAATTAGTATATCTTAAGGGATTTAAATCAAATCAATTTATCATACCATCAGGGGTGAGTCAAGGGTAACATCTCCCAGATGTGACCCTTGAGTCACCCAACCAAAATTGATTCATCCTACTATAGAAATAAATAGCAGCAGACAGCTTACATCAGCTGGCTCCAATACACATGTCGAAAGTGAAGTGGAAGTAGAACCGATTCCAATATACAATTTAAGCCAGGTTGATTAGGCCACCAAAGAAGTGTCAGTGCCATTGACTTTTCCAATTAGGCAAATTCAGCAGGCAGCTCCTTCGATGGCAGACTATGTTGTGTCAAAACGAACACTGCCGAGAAACCGGATACAACAGCTTGACGAGCAACTGGTGACTATGATTTCCAAAGGCTACCATGCCCTTCGAATGGTGGACGAAGTCGAGTTTCGGAAGTTCGTCGAAATGTTGAATCCCGGGGTATACCCTGCCGACCCGGAAAACTCTCTCAGAAAGCCTGCTTCCTAAGGTGTATAATAAGATTCTGGAAACTGTTAAAAAACAAATAGTTAAAGCGGCAGCTATTTGTATTACAACGGGTACATTGCTGTCACCGCTCACTTCATCGACACAGAAACGCATAAGCTATGCACGGTCATGCTAGGATGTATCGAATTTGAAGAGAGACACACAAGTGTGAACCTCAAAAGCTTCCTAGAAGCCAAGTTTCTAGAGTGGAATATACAGAGTTACGTGGCGACAATGCTGCAAATGTGCTAAGTGCTGTTCGGCTAGGCGGCTGGCGCTCTTTATCTTGTTATGCGCACACCATTAACCTAGTAGTGCAATCAAGCGTTAGCAAAATAACCGAAACTGTTAGTAGAGTAAAGACTATCGTGGAATATTTTCACCGCAGTGCACCAGCTAAAAAAAAATTAACTGAAATGGAAGAACAAATGCGAATTCCAACATTAAAACTCAAACAAGACGTGGCTACTAGGTGGAACTCCACTTATGATATGTTAATGAGGATTTTAAAGGTTAAGGAAGCCCTTATCGCCACTTTGGCAATAATGCGACCTGACCTATGTTTACCACCAGATGATTGGACAATAATAGAAAAAGCGACAGAACTTTTACACATTTTTTACGAGGTCACTGTAAAAACGAGCGGTGAGGAATTTGTGTCTGCTTCAAAAATTATAGTTTATTGTAAATTAATAAAACGGACACTAGACAGATACTCTACTGATAACATTAATAAAAATATTGAACAGCTGCACAACGAACTACGATCGCAAATGCAGCAAAGGTTTGGAGATGTAGAGAGGAATGTGCTTCTTTCTGAGGCAACAATATTAGATCCCAGATTTTAAAAAGCGGATTTAGTGATCTTAAAAATTACGAAAAAGCTGCAGCAGGATTAAAATCCAGAATTGGGTCAGATCGTACCCTGGAACCAGTGCAAGAGGTACCGATTCCACAGCCGGTATCAGTTCAATCTGGTTCCATTTGGGACGAATTTGACGTTGAAGTTGCGGTTCTCGTCCCCCAAAATCCCACTGCAGCCGGCATTGTTGAGTATGACAAGTACACACAAGAGCCGCTCATCAAAAGAACGGAAAATCCGCTGCTTTGGTGGAGGGAACGCAAAGGAGTGTATACACGTCTTTATAAATATATGCTCAAAAGGCTTAACATCATGGCTACGTCTGTACCTTGTGAGCGCGTATTTTCGAAGGCGGGCCTCACTTTAAATGAGAGATGTACACGTCTTAAGACGAAAAAATTATCGCATTTATTATTTATTAGTTGCAATTAAAAAATATGTACATATGTAAATAGCATAAAAACAAAAAAAAAACAATCGTTGTACATAAAGTTGATTTTTAAATACGCCAATATTCATGGTCAACGTCAACCATTTTAATATTATTATTATTATTATAATCCATGTATATTGCCAGTCCTAAGCCTGGAATTACCCTTTCATTTGATTTAGCTAATTATCCCGTAAATTCAAGCTACTTGGGTACTAAGTATGAAGGAAAATCAATTTTATGTTGCATATCTAATACGAAACGCATAACGCAATATTGAACACAGCACATGAGCGAGCGCATCGCGTAACGCGTTACATATTTCTTTTGAAGCGGCACCACACATCACTTTTATCTCCCGCATCACCCATGTCAAGCATATCAGTTACTACCATTACTAGATCTTTAAATTGCATTGCATCCGTAAACCAAAGAACCCATTTGTTGGGCTCAGTCTCAGGCAACATTAGACGAGTGAACTAAATATTTTAGGTACATAATCTGTGGATTGTATCGAAAATGGAAAGGAATGAAAGTGAATTGGAAAATGAACTATGAACATGATATGAACGAACTAAACTAATACACGTAAATCGTAAACTCTCTTTGGAATTAATCATAATTTAAAATAAATTTTGTACAATGAAAACAAGAGAATTTATTATGATTACAGATATCAAAGTTAACAATTCGTAGATAGCACAGGTTACTTGTATGTGTATTATTGTTGTATAAAGTATTGCGATGCACTATTTCATTACGACGCCACGCCTGGTGCAGTGTTGTTGACTTGTGAAATGACTTCAATAGTTCAATACAAGTACAAGACAGAAATAAATACTTCGTTGCATGCATTATGAATTTTAATTTCAAAATGGAACATTAGTTTTGGAGTCTTTTAGACTTTATCTGTGTTTCTAAAATGGAATTTATTCTAATTTTAACCTTCGTTTCCATGGGATTCGCCTTTGATAAGGGTAAGTTCGAGTAAGCAACCAAATACAACTAAAATTAATAATGTTTAACTTTCTGTTCAGAGAGTCGCTTTAGGGGCGACTTCGTGTCTTAAAACACTATGAATAAAATGTCGTATAAAATAAAACTTAATACTATGACATAATTTGTAATACTTTAAGCCGAGTTAAGTACGTAGAGTTAATTAGAAAAACAGATTTAGAATATTTCAAGTGTCTTCGTGCCTACTCTGGGCATCGTCGTTATAATTAACAATGCTGTGAGACTTTTTAATTCTTTTGAAAATTATGTGATGTTTTCCACCATGAAAGACGTGTGAAAAGAATGTTGACTATTTTTTTTCTGTTTTTTTTTAATAATGAGGTACAAAGATGGAGTTACTTCATTAAAATGATGGTACTAAGAACATATATAATAACTAAATAATTAAACAAATGTATATTTCCTACACTATTACACAGCGCCATCTAGTTCCGTAATAAGCAACAAGGTTTGTATTATGGATACTAGATGGCTGATATACTATATATATACTTACTTTTTTTTGTAAGTACGTACATATTATACATAGATACATCCATGAATTGGATACAAATGTTAATGCTCATCACACAAACATTTGTTGTGTACAACCCTACCTGGATTTGAACCCGGGACCCAGCTAAACGGGTTTTCAAACTAGTTGTATAACTTTTCTGATTAATTATTAGTTGTGCAGTATGTTGTCCCATATACATGTAACATTAATGCTTTGGCTGCAAGGGTGAAGGAAATTGTCATGATGACAAATGATTATAGTTTATACATACACTATATACCCTCTTTTAAGAAATTATCAATACCACCATACAAACTTACACCCCCTTTCGCCCTATTAGGGGCTGATTTCCGGAATTAAAACTATTATAATTATGTCCTTCTGCAGGACTCAAACTATCTCAATACAAAATTTCATCTTATTTGGTTCAGTGGTTTTTCAGATAGACACACTTTCGCATTTATAATATTAATAAAGAACTAAGGATATATACCATACACTCACACCTTTTTTTCCATTGGGGTTGGCAGAAACTACAGAATGCCCTGTATACCACTTAATATATAGATGTCTATGTCATCCTATGTCCATAAGGCAAATCAATTTTAAGATCTAAGGACATGTCACATACTTAATAAACCATCTTGATTATAAGGGAGGTAAGATTTTATTGGAAAGCGGCTGATATAGATCTGAAGGTGTTAGGAAGCGGCCAGTATATTTATTTTGTTACATAAATAAAAGTTCTAAAAGTTTATTCAATATTACCACATATAAATATTTAACTACAGCCACCATTGGCGGGGAGTTGTGTGTAAAATATCTTATAATTTAATTATGAAATTGACTACACATTCCCTTCAATATTTTTCTCAGTTTTTAAATTTTAATCATAAAGCCCATCTTATAATTTTACAAATGGAAACACTTATTTCTCGGTTATTTATTGCAAGAATGACATAATACAATAAATTGTCTACATATGATTTTCAACTAGATGTTCCTTCAAGTAACAACCTAGAAAAAGTTATCAAGATTTCATCTGATAACTAAACAGATCTCAAGCGAAACTATTTCTGATACTATTCAATGGTATTATCCTAGTTTGTGGATAGTGTCTATAATCAGATGAAGATATTGAAGATGATACTCATCTATTATTTATTAATTAACTCGCTAGTTACGAACTTTGTACCACTGCATAGTTATTTTTTTTGAGTTTTAAGTTTTCTTATAAACAACCTCAAGAAGAAACACAATAAAAAATAATTATCCTATTTGGTGCAGTCGTTCGGAAGTTTTCCGCGTACTTACGTTACGGCGATTCATTTTTTTATTTATATAGCTTTAATAACCAGGGATTTATGTATTTTTGTTCTAGCATCTTTCTATGGGGCAAGCTACATCTCATACCCACTACAGGAAGCTAAAGGTGTGACTGACATTAGTTTTCGATTCCGAACTCACTTGTCTGATGCTCTTCTCCTACTTGCTGCTGGAAAAACAGATTATTGTATGGTAAGTGCTAAAATAATCCTGAGATTGAATTATATAGAATTCATTAAATATTATTTTAAATTGATGTATCTGTGTGCAGATTCGTTTAGAAAGTGGAAGACTTAAATTGCACATAAATCTCGGTGCCGGGGAGAGTGAGCTGTCATCTCCTAAAGGGATACACTTAAACGATACACAGTGGCATCATGTCAACATTGTCCGACGAGAAGCTAACCTTACAATGAAGGTAAAATTGTTGTAGATTAATTCAAATATTATTAACTATTTAAGCAATGGAATTGCGGTCGGCTAAGCGTAAGTGGCGCCTTTAGTACTTTAACTTATCAAAACGAAAATTGCGTTTATTAATGTTACCCATTAATTTATAGGTAGATGACACAGCAGTGAAGAAAAAACTGCCAGGCCGGTTTTTTGAATTGAACATTCATTTTGGTATATTTCTCGGTGGCCAGGGTGATTTCTCTGAGCTCTTTTTGGGACACATGGAGAATTTTCGTGGTTGCATGGAAGATGTAAGTGTTCAATATATTTCGTAATTTTTTTTCATTAGTTGCCTTTAAGTTTGACCACGATCTCACCTGATAGTAGATGACGAAATGGTCTAAGATTAAGTACGCTCACCTAGAAGATATCTTTTCACTCCTGACTTGAAAACCCCCAAATTGTACTCGTCAGGAAATATACTTCCTTCTTAGATCGTAGACTAGAAGTTCATCATCAGATTGCATATTTTATATACCACGCATTATTGTTTTGTGGTTTGGAAGGTGGTGCAAATGCTGTTAACCAAATGACACTTAACAGCATGTTTGCTTTCTGCCCACACACAACATTAATACTTACATTGATGACATAAATAAAAACAAAAATTATCATGTTTCTAGGTATATTACAATGGTGTAAAGATCATAGAGAAGGCTCGCAGTCGGACAGGCTCAGTACGAGTAGAAGGCGTGACGTGGAACTGTGCACCGGAATTCGATGCCGATCTTAATTCTGATATAAGTTTTGTTGATGAAGGTGCTTATCTTATACTACCGAGGATAAATTCTCGAGCTGGAGGAAAGTAAGTAAACTTTTGCAATTAACAACAAAGAATTGTATTGGTTGGTTATTGATTTTATTAACTAGAGCATTCACCATAACTAACCCGCTTGGATTGGTCAACCAACAAAGAGCCGAAGATCGAGCTTTGTGGCGTTCACTAGGGGAGGCCTACGTCCAGCAGTGGACGAATATAGGCTGATGATGATGATGATGATAGAAATACGTAATTTTGGTTGTATAAAAGTGGTTACAGAAAATTGGTGTCAAATACAACATTTTTTTAAACATATCAAATAATAGATATCTTATAAAATTCTAAGAGTTCAATTAAGCACATAGCTGCTGGTTAGATTATGTAGGTAGTTTGATTTGTTACCCAGGCGAGAGGGATGGGAAATACTAGATTTATATAGACAAAACCAATTTAGTTGGTTTATTGGTTAAATATAAAACGAATGATAGTCAATTTAATACAAAAAGCTTAAGGCTACTCTAATCGCTTAACACCAGGCGCGCCACCCTTGTGGTGTAAAAATATTGTGACATGAGTAACGCTAATGTTTCAGATGGCAAATAGAATTTAAAACAATAGCTCAGAATGCGATAATCCTGTACAATGCTGGTGGCGGCCGAGGGTCAGATTTTTTAGCTGTGGAGATATTAGAAGGCGTGGTACGTGTTAAAATGGCACGTGGACAGATTGTGCACACTGTGAGAGTGAGCGATGGGCAGTGGCACAAGATGCATCTCTCTTTTTACCCATCCATGATCGAGGTGAGCTCGCTCTACATACTTCAAGTATATATTATCTTAGGGATATCGGATGTCATTGCATGTGGGTAGTATGTAATAAGTTCCTGTGAAATGTTTTGATGTGGTATTTGTTCAGTAGTAAGTAATTTAGGTCATATTATGATATAATTTGTATAATAAATAATAAAGATTACATGTAACAATAACAATGGATCTTGTCGCTAAAAAATAAGTATGATTTTGCGATGCGATATCACAAATGATTAAAAAGATAAACTACAACATTATTATCCAATAATTTAAATATCGAACATGATGCGTATACAGCCAGATATAGTTACACTAGGACATTTAAAATGTGCGAATGGTGTTGGGCCTTTTTGATTAATCCTTTTGCAAGTGCCTGAGTTCTGCTGAGCGATAGGCCTAGAGTTCGATTCCTGGGCCAGACAGTGTTATTGGAACATTTTGTTGGAAAGTCTTATTAGCGATGTTTGGGATTCGCGTCGCAAAGTATTTTGTAGAATTATATCATTTTATAAATTATCGCATTGCGTACGTGTGCAAATGTTCTATATTTTATTAGCGATTCGTGTTAAGTTTGTTTATTATGCAATGTTATTGTGTATTGTATTGTGTTACCCTTAAGGATTGAAGTAAACGCCATTAATAAACTGAAACATCAACCACTTTACTGTCGTCTTAAAATAGCCTTAAAGCGGCCAAGTACAGCACTGTTTGTTCAAAGCCTTTGATATTGATCTAATATCTGATTTCGCATACATTTTAAATAAGACATGTATTGATCTATTCTGTTCTGTTCTTGTACTATCTTGCTGGCGGAATAAAGCGTAACTCTATCTTATTAGCCTTTCTATCGATTTATTACTGTAATAAATATTACTGTAAACCTTATTGTTAAGGCTCATTATACAGCACAGCTAATGTTTATATTTATCTTTTATTGCTTTTAGCTTTTGTACTCGAATAAGAGGCTGCTCTAACTAAAAAAATAATTAGATATTACTGTTAGTTATACCCAATAACTATGTAAAGCTTCGCCTAAAATTTTGATACGAAATATGTACAACCCGCTTGAAACTTGTTTTACCTACCATTCGCATTATTGCTTTCCTCATTTCTCATTCATACAACCACAGTGTAAAACAATGAAGCGAGGCAGGGTGTAGCTAGTTTATAAGATATTGTGTTACTTTAACGCAAACTTTCTATTTATATTATTTGGTACACTTTCAAACTTTTCAGCTATCTGTTGACAACATAGCCATGCATACGCGCATCGAGAGCGGTGGGACGAGGTACTTAGATCTATCTGACTCCTTCTACCTCGGAGGCATCGAAAGCGAAAAGCAGCAGAGAGCCTTCACCAAAGGGATCAAAGCTGCCGATTCTAGTATTATGGTAATTATTGCCAATATCATTGTTTTCATCAATTTCAACTCTGTAATGCCCAGAGAATTACAGAGTGCGAAATTCATTGCAAACAAAAAATTATTAGAATAACTGCAGCAGTTCTGCTGTCAATTATCAGCAACACAATTATTATCCCACTGTTGGGGCCCGGGTCTCCTTACTGTTGAGAGAGATTAGGTTAGGATCCACCACGCCAGCCTAGTGGGGATTGGCAGATTTCACATGCCACCGAGACAATCTCTCAAGTACGCAGGTTTTCTCACGACGTTGTCCTTCATCGTTGGAGCTTGTGATAAATACGCACATAACCACGAAAAGTTAGTGGTGGCTTTGACTTCACAGTCCTTTCAGTAATTTCATTAAATAAAGTACACGATGAGAAGAGAATTGAAAAAATGAGGGCTTTATTTATTGCTTGGTGTAGTTCTATGGTAAACAAACATCTAGTCTTAATTGTATTTTTTTCTTAAAAGAAATAAATAGTCAATAAAATAATAAATCAACTTGTCATTAAATTTCAATTTGCATTTGGAATTGCAAAAAATAGTCAAAATTTTATTTACCGTCCAGTGCATGCGCAAGTCTTGTCGTCAAATACAACAAAATAATCCACCATTACAGGGTTGCATCAAACCAATAGAAGTAGACGAAAAGATCTACGGTCTTCCCAACGCTGTGGTAACGTATGGCGTGAGTCCGAAGTGCGTCTGGTGGTACCCTTGTCACTCGAGTCCCGGTAACCCGCCCTGTGTCTCCCAAGCCGTCTGCGAACAACATGGCATCGACCACTTTACCTGTAAATGCGACTCGGATCTATGCATCAATCCTGATTACGCTGAGAAATATAAGGTTCGTTACAAATACATGTTTATTTATTTTAGTACACGTTACGTAATATATATTTTTTTGCCCTGAGACACAGTCTCTGAACAAAAAAAAACTTTTAGTTGGTATGTTTTTAGGCCATACGATTAGGTAATGAATCTTTTGCGTTAACTGAGCAAATTAATATTAGGAGCTGAATAATAATTTACTCGAGTTGTTGCTAATTACTCAAACTCTAATCAACTCTAAGTACCTCTCAATCATAGTGCGGCCTCGTTCCATTGTCTTTAAAGTGGAAGAGGCAGATTAGACGCAACATCACAAAAACACGTGCGATAACAATGTATGTTCGACAAGCAGTAGTGTTTCAAATTAATTACATGTATTAACAGGATGTATGATTATTACATAGGGACTCATGTAACAACGTAAAACGTTAAAAGTAAAAAGCGTATAGAGTAAGCTCATATATGATCCTACTCAAGATGACATGCACTGATTTAAGTACATTTATTTTCCCCCAGGTATTCTCAAAATCAAGCAGTGAACTGGAACTCGTCGCTCTTTACCCGCTAACCGTACAAGAAGGTGGTGTCTCAGTGATCACGACACAAAACATAGATGTGGTTCTCGACCACCATAAGTACGGGGTTCGGCCCTCAGGGGTAGTCTTGCACGTCGCTCAGTCACCGCAACACGGCAGGATTGCTATCGATCTCTCTCTTCAACGAAACTCGCAGCAATACAACTTCATTGAAGGAGAGAGCAAGTCTAAACAGTTCTTTACGCTACTAGACCTTTCTAGAGATAAGGTAAGAACGGTTATTTTAAATTAGGGTCTTAAAGCTGACGCTGAGTATAAAAAAAATATAATCATAAATTAACATGAAACAGAAAAAAACAGTTTTTTTTTACTTTTATTTGTGATCAAACTAGTATCCAGATAGCCAATCTTAATTACCTGGGACCGTCGAAGTAATGAAGATACATATATAGTAGATAGGTATAAGTAAATAATAACTGTCAATACGACTTTAAAAACAACTGAGAATATTAATGATTGTAAATGAATGATGATTGTAAATTATTGTTTATTTCTGTAAATAGATCTTTTTAAAGACACTTAATAGTTATGTAAGTTTTTTTAGAGTCTAGATGGCATCGGCATTTCCTAACTGAACAATCTCAAAGAAAAATGGTCTCTTTTATAGTCCAAACATTTTGGTTACAATATGTGAGCCTGACGAATTCGTAAGAATACAGGAATTTAGGAATTCGATTTACGAATTTGTATAGTTATATATTTTTTTAATAGTGAATAAAAGAAAACGTTAAACTGTTCACAATTCTATAAATACTCTTCGCTACAGGTTCGCTACGTACATGACGGTTCAGAAAACCATCAAGACGCCATCGTGCTCGACATGGAACTAATACCAGAAACAAAGTTTACGTTACCAAGCTACCTTCAAGGCAGGAACACGTTTGTGTTGCACGTCAACGTCACGGCGGTCAATGACCCGCCCGTGCTGAACCTACTGCCTGGAAAAGTGCTCAGGCTTACTCAGGTATTTATATAATAAAGAAATCTTGACTGTACATCAAAATATATCGTTTCTAGGGTCAAGCCATCAAAAAATATTTCACCGACAAATCCAGATCTTTTCATGCCCCTGAGAAGATATTCCTTTGTCGAATTTGATTCCAGATGAATAGCTTTCATAATCATAAATGTCACTTTTAGAATCTGAAAATAGTTTTAGTAGTTGAAAGCCTGGCAATTAGTTTATAAACGTTTGATAAAAGGAGTGCAAAAATTATCGCGGCATCAGTTTGAGTGGCAGATTTAAAAGAGAGTGATAGTGGACTTAGAATGAATGAGTTGCCTGTCAAATGCCTTCTTTATGCTGATGATCAAGTTTTACTTGCGTCGTCGGCAGAAGAGTTGCAAGACATGGTAACAGTAATGAACGAAGCATTGAAATTAAAGGGAAATGAAAATAAATGTAAGCAAGACGAAAGTTATGGTTTTTGAAAGAGAGGTAGATAGTGTATGTGTGTGTGATAAACATGATGGTAAGAGTTTTGAACAAGTGAATGAGTTTATTTATCTGGGAAGTATGTTTACTAGGGATGGCAAGATTGGTGCAGATGTGGAAAGATGAGTAAATGCGGGAAATAAAGTGAATGGTGCTATGCATGCGGTGATGGCTAGCCAGTCTTTGTCAAAAAAAGGTACGATTGGCTATCCATAATAGTGTGCTGGTACCTACACTTATGTATGGAAGCGAATGTTGGGTATGGCATGGCAGAAGATACATGAAAGCAGAATTAATGCCGTGGAAATGCGTTCTTTGTGAAGTATATGTGGTGTAACTTTGAATGATAGATTGAGGAATGATGCGATAAGAAAACTTTGTGGTTTGAAAGACGACGTAGTGACAAAAGTTGAGAATAATGTACTGAGATGGTTTGGGCATGTTGAAAAGATGAATGATAGGTGATTGACGAAAGGAATTTATAAGGCGGATGTCAGTGAAAACGCCGGGAGGGGGCGCCCTAGAAGGACATACACCGACTTAATTGATGAACTCCTTCAAAAAGGTCAGGTACGCAGTACTCGTAACCGGCGCGCGTGCATAACGAGATGTATGAATGTGGACGAGGCAAAAGTGGTATGCAGGGCATTCTGTAGTTTCTGCCTACCCGCATGGGAAAAAGGCGTGAATGTATGTATGTATGTATGATAAAAGAATATTGTTTTTAAGTTAACTAATGTTTATCGATTTACACAGATATATCTATGTGTGATGAATTTTGATTTAGCTTCACTAAAATATATAATAGGTTAGGTATGGGCTAAGACCAATTGAAAAAGAAATATTGATAGCAAATCATTCTTAAAAATACAATTAATAATGATAATTGTCGCTTTCCCCAGGGAGTTTAACATATTTTTCACAGCATTACGGCAACTCCCTTATATTTGGTTGCATATATTGTTTTAATGAGTAGTGCATGATTTTAGCTGAAATAAGCATGATTCGAGTACGAGTGTTTTGTTTAACAAATATGTCTCGACTATTTACTTTATATATTAATGCGTGAAGCACCAACTTTGCACCCCTTTTTTTGCGTGTAGGAGGAGTATGAAATTTCCCACACTGATAGTTTATATAGAGGAGTGCAGAATGCATTATTTTTTCTAGTATGCATTAAAAATAGTCGACCAGTGGTCGAAATTCGACCACCAAAAGCGTCTATATTTGTTGGAGAGATCGGAACGGGCCATACCCTAATGGGAGACTGAAGCAACACTACATGTTGTAGAAGAGAAATTCGCAGTCAGCTCAGTTGTTACCTTATACATTTGTCAAAAAAGTATCGGAGAATGGGTGATATGGTTCCAATTTATTTTTCTTGTTGTTAAATTGGCTGTTTTCCATTTAAAATGTTTTTAAAGTAATTTTTCTGGATATTATGATCCAGCGCCATCTAGTCCCTAACTAAGCAACGAGGCTTGTGTTACGGATCGATTCGTGCTCGGAGTGAAAATGATATACTTACGGTTAATCGACTTTATCGAAAATACGTGCTTATGAGTGGTACAAAGCTTTCAAAAGCGGTCGAGATGTGATGAAATTTTCTCAATAGATTTAGAGTCGCCCCGTACCATTTAAAAAAATCACTTGTGTATGAAACAAGTAGCCGCTAGGCTAGTCCTAAAAGATCTAAATTTTCTCCAAAATCTCAATCACATAGAGTCGCTGAGGATATGATAATGAGTCGATTCCGACCCATTCATGAAAGACTTACCAGTGACGGAACGTGAAAAAAATAATTCGGATGAATGAATATACTAATACTTTGTGTTGATCTTCTCCCGGTACTTTTTTGACAAAGTAGTAAAGACAAGAGTCGTGATTCCCATCCTTTTAAAAAGGAGTATACTAGTTATTTTAATAATATTAATGACATTAAAACGGACTTGCACAGGATCATTTTGACTATTATTATTTTGTTGTTTTCAGAATGTGTCCAGAGCTTCATATACTTTTTATGATTTGCTTTTCTGTAGTTGCATGTATTGTTTGCTCCACATTCGCCGAAAACACTGCAGAATTAACCCTTAACTTATTTATGTGAGTACTTTTTATTTTTTAACATTGTTATGTTTTTTACTAATTAAACAAATAAAAAAGAATAATTTAATAACAGCTGCAATTTGGGTTTTAATGATCAGTAAATACTATTTTTCATAGTATTTATTCTTTATTTTGTTATTTTTTTTGTTAAATTCCTTCCTTAAGGACCAAGTAAACACCGCTGCCTGCAAGTAGCATTTGACAATTAATAATACTAAGCTTTTCCCTCGAGTTTAACATTACGTTTAGGTTCACAAATTCTAATCTAATAGAAACTTAACGTGAATACCTACAGTACAGTAATAAATATTTACTCAACAGCTTCAATTAGCTACAGAAATTACTCAGTCGTTAAGGAAAGTGGCACGAAGATTATCGTCATCTAATTAAAATAGGTGTTATATCCTTTCCGGTGATCTATTAATTATGCGTAATATACCCATATTTGTATGTACACGATTTTGTCTAACATTGGATGGTGCCACAGGGTACCCGCAAAATGATCACTTCGGATATTCTCAAAGCTGAAGATCCAGACACAGCGCCAGAGGATCTGCTGTATACAGTACTGCATGGGAAGAATGAAGCCAATAGGTAAGTCTAATGCATTATCATGAAATGTGCAGTTGACTATCTAGGTTAAGGTAATCTAGTGGACTCGTAGTCGAAGATTTTGAGTTGAACCCAAAGGCGCGATTCACTGCCACTACTTTTGAAGGTCTTGTGCTTATTTATTTTATGCACACACGTTATCTCAATGGTCCTAATCCCTCTCAAATGAATGAATCCCAGCAGCCCGCAAAGGGGCATGAACAGAGAAAATGTACAGTTGGCACTTATCACTTAAAATCGGACACGCCCTGCGGCTTACTTGAAAATACTCAACGTTATGCTAAATTAAAAGCTTTGAAAGTATGTATGGTGTAATTTTGGGGAATACATTGAGGAACAGAGAGTGTAGTACAAGGATTATGTAATGTTCAGTGGTTGTTGGGAAGTGTAGATAAGATGGATGGACGAAGATAACTGGAACAGTTAGTCGTAGAAGGTGTCAAAGGATGAAAACAGTATAACAAACCGACTTCTAAAATGTGTTTTACTCGATTAGAGTAAGTAAAAAGGACTTGTAACTACGGACTTGTAGATCGCTTTGAATGTACTATAGTGGTCTAGAATAATTGGCTATTTATCTCAAAAATGCTGCCTCGTATCCTTCCACAATTAAATCCAAATTTATATTTTTCTTCGACAGTGGTCACATAGAAATGTCGGGACAGCCAGTGGATTCGTTTACCCAACAAGATATTGATTCAGGAGTAATATCGTACGTCCACGGATCGACCAGCGACAAGCAGCTCAACAAAACTTCGCTTCGATTGACTTTACAAGTGAGATTATTATATTCATTGGATTGATTATTAAGATAATTAATTAATTATGTATTAATCATATTTATTTAACATGCAATTTTTTAAATTGCGCATTATTTGTTTTATGTTACGTGGTACAAATGTTCTAATATTATTTATCAATAGGTGTCAGATGGTATAGAAACCAGTGGGCCAGGCATCCTGAGGATATCAATAGTACCGCTCCAAGTGCGACTAGTGAACAATACTGGACTGCAACTAGTACACAACTCCTACGCCGTCATCACTACCGACAACCTAACCTTCACCACCAACGCTGATGAGACTAATGTGCAAGTCAAGTGAGTGAGACGTGTACGACGGATTGTTAGTTTCTGCGGACATGCTTGGCGCATCGAGCTATTATGCTCACGGATTTTGAAATCCATATCCATACTATAATATTATAAATGCGAAAGTGCGTCCGTCTGTCTGTTACCTCTTCGTGCTTAAACCGATGAATCAATTTAGATGAGATTTTGTATGGAAATAGTTTGAGTGTGTATGTAGAATCGATAATTTCTTCAAAAAGGGTAGATATATAATAACTAATTCTGCGCAGACGAAATCGCGGGCAAAAGCTAATGCAATTATATAAAGGGTTATTGTTTAAAGGTACGACATAGTAAAACCGCCTCAGTTCGGCGTGGTGGAACGTCTGCGAGTGCTGGACGGCACCTGGCAGACTGTGGACTCGTTCACCAGCGAGATGGTGACGTTCGGCCGTGTACGCTACATGCATCTCCTTGGCAATCCTACGCATGACGAGTTTAAGGTAAATTAGCCAATTAAGTTATGTCAAATACCACTTCACCGACTATAAAATGTTGTGCTAATAATTTTCTTTTAGTCTTGGTTTTGCTATGTGCTGATTGAATTACTCTTGGAATTGTCATTGTAATAAATTCGACAAATTAAAAAAAAATGGTATTAGCTCTGCTCAATTATGTTATATTTTCCATTTACAGTTCAAAGCTTCAGTCGGCTCAATACGAACGAACACTTTATACGACTTTCGATTAACATTCATAAAACTCGAACTGTATCAATCAGTTAACGAAGAATTGGTTCTTAACAATACAAGAGAGGCTTTTATATCGTCTCAACATCTTAAGTTTAAAACTAACCCACTAGCACTACCGAGCGACCGTGTGGTATATACTATATTGAGGTCACCAAAATACGGAATATTGCACCTGTCTTCGGGTAAACATCACTTGCAAACGCATAGCACTTTCACCCAACAGCACATCGATACGGATCAACTATGGTATCGATTACACAGAAGAGCATATTCGCATATCCAAGACGAGTTCACCTTCGTGGTAGGCGCGACCGAATGTGAAAATATTACGGGTGTCATGACGATACGACACACCCCCGGGACTTTGACGTCAGACCGAAAAGAAGGCCGAGTTCATACCACATTGGAACGTCTTCAAGTCACTGAAGGGTCTAGAATGGTTATTCCAGCAACGCACCTCAATTTCCGTAAAGACGCTGTTACTAACTTAATATTTAACATCACGCATTTGCCTAAACACGGCAAAATCGAAGTGATTAACGATGTTCTAAAAATAATGAGAGACAATACGACATACTTTACTCTAGAAGAGTTGAATTCCGACCGAGTGTATTACGCTCACGATGACTCAGAAAGTCGACACGACTCATTTCATTTCATGGCATTGAGTCCGGAGCCCGAGGATTTTCAGTACGTCGGAGTGTTTCACATCGATATCATATTGAAAAACGATAACAGCCCCGTGAGGGTCAACGACAACGTGTTTCACATCGTCCATGGCGGGGCGAGGTTAATCACGGCGCGAGACTTAAGTTATACTGATGCAGACTTAGATACTAAACCATCCGATATTATGTATACAGTCCAGAGATATATCAAAGATCCTCCAAATGGCGGAATATTTAGAGCAGACAATCCTTCGGAGCAGATAGCTCAGTTTTCTCAAGACGATATAAATAAGAACTTGGTGTTGTTCAAGCATCAAGGTAAGGAGTATGGTAAGATGGCTTTCTGGATATCGGATGGATTGTTCGATGTTAACGGTAATCTAGAGATACAGGCTTCGCCGCCATTTATACGGATGTACCCGACGAATGGATCGATTGTGGAGAATGGAAAAGCTGTTGTTATTACCTCTAGAGATTTGCAGGTAATTATAAATTATTACTTTTAAATCGTACTTGTTCATTTAAATGTATTTGACGCTAGTTTTGTCTGATATTAAAGCAAGCACGACGGAAACATGTTTCTCTCTGTCTCGCATGTGAGACAAACAGATAAAATTAAATCAATGTTTTTATTTAAAGTTTGGAGGAAGTTCTTAGGAAGCTTCGCACGCATTGTATTTTGAAATAACAAATTGATAATGGAATTATTTTACATCAATGTAATTATTTGAGACGAGCAAAGTCTTTTGGGTACAATTTTCGCATAAATATATTGTATTTGGTAGTAGTCTAGTACTATAAATTTGAGAAATGTGATAATACTGTTTTTTTTATGTTAGCCTATTGATAAATCACAAAACTTATTTTTATTCATCAGGTTGACACTAACATGAACTGCCTTGAAGAAGATATTCGTTACGAAGTTAATTTGGAACCTAAACATGGCAGTATAGAAGTCGGCGAAGGGCAGGGGGCGTACACCTTCACACAGCTTGATGTAGCCGCCGGGAGAGTGGCGTACAGACACAGGGAACCTAAGACTCCTACGGATCAGTTTAGGTATGTTTCTTTTTAACTTAACTTGATCTTCTTGTTATCGTGTCAATGGCTAAACAATGTTTGAGTAATGCGTGGCCTGATAGAGATCGTCCTTCGTGGAGGTGTTGGGGCACAAGGGACATCAACAGGAGTGACAGACATAGCAAACTATGTCTGTCACTCCTGTTGATGTTCACACAATGTGACTGCGGCAATCCATAACTAATTATGGATTGCCGCAGTCACTTTGTGCAAACTGGGGTTATCTGAATCAAATCAATCCCCATTTACACATTAGTAGTGCACCTGCCAGTCTGGATACGCAATCGATGCATGAATGAACGATGGGCTCAAAAATGGCTCAGAAGTACGCTGAGATATGCGTATATTTTCATGAATGCCTATAACAGTCAGTTAAGGTTGTATTAGAGTACCTCTAATGAGGTTTCAGATATGGCGAGAAACTGGTGTGTCCTGGGTTGGCTTCCGTCCATCACTACGTTTATTATATAATAAGAGCATGATATTTTGTTTTTAGATTCAAGGTGATGTGTCTGGACACCTGGGGCGAGGGTGTATATGTGATAAGGATATTTCCCTCTAGTTACTGGGAGCCACTCAGGGTTAACACAAATTTACCGCTTGTTGTCGAAGAATCTACTAGTGTTAATATTACTAAAGACATCGTGGAGGTACGTATTTTATTATTGCATTTTCGTTGGCGAACCAATAACGATTCGCCGGTTTTGAGCTTAGTTCTTTTAAACGATTCGCATATTATTAATGTTTCCAAAAGTTATTAATACTGTACAATGATTATTAAAAGGTAATGCATCCGCAAATCGAGCCTTCAAACATTGTATACCAAGTGACAGACGGACCATATCACGGCTGGCTTGAAATCACTGCTACACCGGGAACCCTTGAACTGGAAAATTACAATGAAGAGCCTGTCCATATCAAAGTCTTCGACCAGTCCATTATAAACGCTAACCGGCTCGTTTACGTTCAGTCTGGGGTAAACAGAACAAGAGACCGAATTAAAATGGACGTTACGAACGGTATCGTGTGGTTGCGAGACTTAGAGTTAACTGTTGTAATAATACCTGAACACTTTTACGTGCTCGCGTCAAACCTGACAGTCGTCGAGGGTGAAGCTGTGAGCGCAAAACCGGACTTGTTCAGAACAGTCACCGATTATTATAGAGGGAAGGTGGTCGCTTACAAAGTGGTTGAGAAACCGAAATATGGGAAGATTGTAATGGCGGACCAGGAGCTCAGTTTGTTGCCCGTCCTGAAACTGAATTCTGGAAACATACAGGTACTTTATATATATATATCTTTGTAAGATCATTAAATCATATACATATATGCATAATATTTAAAAAAACTAAAATGTTACATGTGCGTACTTTGGTGTCAGAATGCGTCCCTGAATACCTTATATACCTAATATGTAAAAACTGTACGTTAATAATATCAATCTATTCTAAAAGTATATTCCCCTCAGAGTAGTCGTAACTCCTGTTCAATTTACTTCACAGTACGTAAACGACGGGTCAGAAGAATCTGCAGACTCATTCAAACTGGTCGCCATGACGGAAACCACTAAAGAAAGTGAGCCGTTCTATGTACACGTCAACATTGTGCCCGTGAATGACGAGCCGCCCATAGTAGCCGCCAACACTGGCCTCTGCGTGTGGGAGGGGGGCACTTTTACATTCACCACCAAAGAGTTGTGTGAGTTAAGGTTTTGAATTGCTTAAACATTTGCATATTTAATTCTTAAACTTAGGCAAATGAAATGAAAACACCCATACTAATATGTATTATAATTGCGAAAGTGTGTCGAAGGTCTATCTGTTACCTCACTACGCGGCCAAAGAACCCCTGAACACAGGGAGATGAAATTTTGTATGGACATAGTTTGAGTCCCGGGAAAGCACATAGGATAGATTTTGTCCCGGACTTCAGCCCTTAAAACTGCGAAAAGGGATGTTTGAATGCGGAATCGCTAATTATAAAAAATAGATTTTTTTTAATTAGTAATTCTACGAAGCTAGTAAAAAAAGTATATATAATATAAAAACATTATTTACAGATGTCAATGACATTGACACGCCTCCTGAAAACGTGACGGTTCGTGTCGTAGACATTGTGTCTGGGTACATCGCCCTGCAGGACAGCTTGGAAACCGCCGTCCACCACTTTACCCAGGCAGACATCGACAAAGGAAGAGTCGTATTTGTGCACAAGAGTAAGTGTATAGTCTTTTAGGCATTAGTTACTAGAGAAATAAGTATTGTAGGATATGGTTCATTTTATTCTGTTTGTTGCAGACGGTACAAAAGGTAAGATGATCTTCAATGTTACGGATGGGCTACACGAACTATCCAAAATCACATTCCTAATAACAACTAAGTCAGTATCACTTAAACTGACGAGAAAACGCAACTTGCGGGTATTTCCTCTCATGAGGGAGCCTTTGAATAACTACATGCTCATGGCAAAGTGCTCTGATCCCACGAGAACAATAATCTACAAAATAGATAGAGCTCCAGCACTAGGCAGACTTGTAATGTTGAATGGGGAAAGCCATCACCGATCAATAAAGCAGTTTACGCAACAAGATGTTAACAACTCAGCAGTGTATTACGAACACACGCATCCTTTCTCAGATTTGTACACGAACGATTCATTTATATTCACAGTTGAAGCTCCACTTGCTACCCCGCTTACAGATCAAATATTCAATATAGATATATCTGTGTCATCTGGCGGACTCGCCAAATATGTCTATATACCTTCACTAAAAGTACAGGAGGGTGATAAAGTGCCTATAAAAGTTAATGTTAGTAATGTTATTACGTATTTAGAAACACAGGCCGGTCTGAGGCAACCCCAGATCGAGGCGCAATGGTCGCAACCGTCTCACGGCGAGTTAAAACCTTTTATGACATCATTGACACAATCACAGATTGAAAGCGGTGTCGTAAACTATGAGCATGATGATTCAGACACCACACAAGACAAAATCGACATGGCATTATATCTATTACCTGACTACGTTCTCTTGTGTAACGTCACAATAGTTATAGAAATAGTTCCAGTTAATGATCAACCGTTCAGATTGCTAACTGATACACCACAAATACAAGTGGTACAGGGTGAGAATTATACTATTACGAAGAACGACTTACTAACAGAAGACGCGGATACAGGTCCGTCAGGAATTTTGTACGATATAATTAGCGGACCGACACAAGGTAGAATGGTGATGTTAGATAAAAACCAGACCATTGACGAGGCACATTCGATTAACAAGTTCACTCAAGACGACATTAATAATGGCAGAGTAATATACGAACATTCTGGAATGTTGCAAACTGCAACATTTTACTTCAGGGTATGGGATGGACAATTTAAACCTACGTACACAGTTTTTACAATTGATGTGATACCAGTAATATTGAATGCTACGTCCTTGCATCCAATTTCCTTGCAACAGGGTTCTAACGTAGCAGCTGTGACTACAGAGCAAATATATGTCGAAACAAATGCTAAAACATTGAAAGTTCTATACAACATCACTCGACAACCTCTCCACGGCATGATATACGTCGGGAGGAATCCAGTATCACGCTTTACGCACAGAGACTTGATGGATAAAGTGGTGATATACATGCAGAACGACATGACCACTGCTAACGACAGCTTCGATCTGATCGCTTACGTTCACAACAGTAACGCGACCCGTCCGTTCACAATCGAAGTTATTGTTCAGCCGTTAATGACGTTAGGAGATTTGAGGGTGGAAGTAGAAAAGGCGAAGATTACACTCCACACTATGGACGCGACTGGCTTAGCTAAACTTACAGCCAGCGATCCTGTGTATACGTTATTGAGGAAGCCACGATTTGGAACGTTAAAGAAGATAATAAGAAGCTCTGGGGAGAAAACTAGTGCTAGGGAAAGAGAAGTGGCGTATTTCACTCACGAGGACGTGAAGGCGGGTGTCATATATTTTGTGACTAAGAAGAAGTTCAGTGACCTAAATGGCTTTGAAGACAGCTTTAGGTTCTTATTGGCAGCAACGATTTTCCAGCCTGCCGTTGGTGATGTAAAGATTTTCATCGGCAATCGACACAAAAAGAATCTGCCGGGTCCAAATGACCCTGAGAGTCACGAGGGTGTTCCGGTGAGTTTATGTCGACTATTTTACATCTTTATTTTGCAAACAGTTTTAAAATAGCTTCATTAGAACAATATACGCGACCTCACCGCGTGATGCTTTGTTGGTCGTGATGAAGGTTTGAGTATATGTATTTACAGATACTTAATTGTGTTTATAATGTTATGATTTTTCCATTCTTATAAACAGGTAGCAAACGGAGATACAGCATCCTATTACATGATGATCCTCATGGCTCTCTCCGGCACAGTTCTAGCGATTGTTGTGATCTTTGGTCTGCTCAAGTGCCGAAGATACCTCATGCGCGATCAGAACGCGCTAGTGAAGATCCACGGACAGAGCCCGGGTGCCGTGGCTCCAATACCACTGCCGAGGCCGCCTGACCACCTCATGCCATCACCCTCGCAAGGCACACCGCCTATAAAACGGTAAATATGATAGATTTTAATTATTAAATGAAAAAGTGGAAAAAAGCATATCAATATTATGTGCCATTCTGTTTGTTTAGCCTTGACTGGTGTATATATAAGTAATTTACACTGTATTAACGCTGCGCACGGCTTCCAGGTTGAGTTAGTCTACTAGCTAGTTCTGTTAGTCTTATGTGAGATGGTAGACGTAACACGTCATCGAAAAAATCTTACGAGGTTTTCCTTTACCACAACTGTCATTTATGTTATTTTTTTTCTTCTACTCTCAACTACTATATACTACTCGAATCTCGTCTACTTCTGCGTCCAGCTACGTGTCGTCGGAGCAGTCGGTGCATACAGGCGCGAGTACGCCGCTGCCGTCCGCTGGCAGCGTGGCCTGCAAGGTGACGCCGCTAGCCGACGCAGGGCTGCCCGACCTCAACGCGAGGTACCCGTATGGTACTGACGACCATACCGACGTGAGTATAAAGTTAATTTCACTTCGGACCCAGAACTATTCATACCTTTACACAAGAACTTAGAAAGTTACCTTGTGACTTACTTTTTTCCTCCCATTTTGTCTTTATTTTAGGCTCTGTACCAGTCAGTCGCGAATCTAAACTCTAGACTATTACTGAAATTCTTAACGGAAATCCTAATAATATTTTGCCTTACCTCTGTTTTTGATCTGAAGATTAATATAAGAAATATAAGGCAGCACGGTTTCCGCGCTAATGAAAAAACCTTACTCCTAACCGGAACTGTTATTTATCACGATTATAATTATTGAATTTTCCCGTTTCAAAAATTATAATCGTCGAAATCTCCGCTTTTATTTTTATCTTCTCACCTTTTTGTCTTTTTTATTTTATTACATAGTTTCCTAATTCTAAGTTTAAACGAGGTGAGGCGATAAGTGTAATGTGCGACCCGTCTCCGCCGATCAAAAAAAATAATTTTTTTGGTAGTCTGATGAGAGATAGTGTTAAATGGATAAGAAATGTGCTATAATGAACACCATTACTATTCGTTTTACGTAACAAACCAATATCTGCCCCTGGAATTTCATTAATAATGAATCAATCAGTATGGTTCGTTACAGGCTGAAGACTGGAGTAGTTACGAGGCCAGCGAGTCAGCATATCCGGTGCGCGCACCCGGAGTGGCGCCCGCGAACCCCATGCTTCGGCGCAACCAATACTGGGTCTGACCCAAGGACACTTACACACTGCCAAGAGCGCCTAGACCGGGTAAGTACAATCATATGTATTAAGGTATGGAGATGTTGGCTCCAACAACAGGCCGTTGTCCAATAATTCGATATTTTATTTAATTTCAATTCAACTTAAGTTATTTTTGAGCAAACACAATTTGCAATTTGTCAGAACTGTATTCCTAAACATGCAGTGATTTCTTGTAAATTAAGTAACTCAAGGAAAGAACTGTATCAGAATTTTATGTATTTATAGTATGTAATATATGTATATTTCGTTGGAAATCCTAATAAATAAAATAACAAATAAAAATATTGAAAATTCCCACTACAGTTATGGTAACAGCGCACGATAAAACGGTGACGCTGCATCATCGCCTACGACGGCGTGGCATCGACTTAGTTCCTACGCCTTTTCTACTAAGCAACTACACAGGAAAGTATGAGAGTTGCGAGATTACACTATAAGAAATAATTTTAAGTGCCGTTCACATTTTCAAGCCATACATTGAGCGGGGAAAACAATGGTAGATTGCACAGTAATGAACCTCAATATGACTGACTCAATTTTCTACTGATCGAACCGTGCAATTGTTGTTTTTGCGAGTAATGACTTAGCATTTCTAATACAATTAGTTGGCGACATGGTTATATTTTAATCTCCGAAACTATTTAAATTAGTATTATTGTACTGTCCATTTTATACATTTATAATTATGTTTGTTCCGTACCGTCAGCTATAGTATTATTTGCTGTCCTTAATGTAAAGCGCGTTTTAATTAAACTTAGTACGATTCAGGGTGTCTAATTATTGTTATATTGGTTATAAAATAAATTAAATTGTTCTAGTTAACGATAGAAGATTTATCCTTCCGTAATTTGCAAACTGTAAACACATTTAAGTATTATATACATACTTTAGTTTTTTATGTGTCAAAAAAGTACTACCATGGAATCTTAAAGTTGTGTTTGTAAGGATATTGTACTAGTAAACAAATTTATAATTGCTTTAACTTTAATACGTAAACAAAAGCCACTAGAATGTATTATTATGGATAAACTTATTTGTTCTTAGTGAAATTTCACCATTCTATTTCCACGTTTCACTCACAAAGAAAAAAATTAGGCAAATATCAATTTGTTTACTAGTATAATGTCACTGCAAACAAAACGTCATGATTTCAATAGTTCCAAATGTTTGAGATATTTATAAAAAATAGAGTTTTTGAGATGACATGCTTATTCAAGCTAGTAGCTGCGTAAAAGCATGAACTTTTCATCGAATTCTCGGTTTAATGGACAATCATGCGTAATATAGTGACATTTTAGATAATATATAATAAAGTTCTTGATAACTAATTAGATTACCCGTCCTTTAGTCTGTAGCCTCGCCTATAAACATATTTACATATATTTTGTTGCCTAAACGAGTGATCCGAGAAAAGCTATTATTACTGTAGATTTTTCCATCATCAAACTCCATTTTTACTACTTGAGTGTAGCGAGAAGTATTAAGTGTTTTGCGCGTTACATTATTAAACGGAATGATATAATTGAATGTCGCCAAAGTCATATTACTGCATTATCAGATAACTACTTTAATAGTAAAAGTGAAAATAAAGATTAATATTAAATAATGAAACTATGTATGTTAAGTACTTATTGAAAGTCAAAATGTCTAAAACATTGTAATGATTTGGTTCTTAATCATTAAATATATTTCAACATTCACTTTATTGTTAGGTACGCAAAATACCAGAAAAAATGTACATCATTATATGCGAATCAGATTTAAGAACCCTGAATGTCACGGAAACGTCATTCATTGTCGTCATCACATTTTATTTTGGAATCAGGAATCAGAATCAGGGTTGCCAACTTTTTATACCAGAAATACAGTATATTTAGGTCAGAGAAATAGAATGAACAGTATTTTAGAAAAACAAACAGTATTTAATATAGTTGGTGCTTTTGCTTATTTAGGTTTTATTATAGCTTACTTAGAATACCAGAGGTTGAAAAGGTTTATGAAAATAGTATTTAGTATCCCTTTTTTTCATTGAACAGTAAAAACGTTTAAATATGTGAAAAAAGGATGATAATACTGATTTAATCTGATTTGACAATAATACTGATATAAACAGTATAGTTGGTGCCACTATTCAGGATATCTAATTCTTGTTACAAACCGAAGCACAACTAACTGTCGGGTCATTTTATTCGGGTTATTTTATTGTCTTAACAATATAATTTAATAAATAAAATGACACGATGATAGTTCAGTCTCGGTTATTTTGAGGAAAGCATTTCAACCCACTTCTAAAGTTTATTAATTTTGGACATAATGATCCCCTTTCTTTCATATCCTTTTTTTATACGTAGTTGTATGTACAATTACCACAAGAAAACAAACATGTGTAATCTTAATATACAATACAAAATACAAAAAAAAAATATAAATTTATAACAAAGCCATAAATAATGCAGCAATACTATTACTCAATGTTTTTTTTATATTGACTTGTAGGGCAACTCCACCCAGTATAAATGTATAAAAATATACAATATGTTTTACAATGAGTATGTTAGTAGAAATAGTGTTTTATAGTTAACTAATGTGTAATCTTCTAGAAAGTTCTAGTGGGTCGCTCCATGCAGAATTTGCCAAAAACAGTGCCATCAAGCATTTTACTATAACTATATGTAAGCATCATTTGTTAGAATGTTTAAGATTAATTTTATTAACATTATATCGATCACAAATATTAACATTTACTTAAGGATTCCTAATTAATATTTAAGTTTATATTGTTAATACGGATTTTTAACTGATGTTATGTGTAAGGTATTATAATTTAGTATTATAGCATGTTGTGCCAATATATAGATGATGTTTTGTGTACTTAAATATTCTAAAACAAACTCAGGTCTTATTATTATATGTTGACTCTATATATTGTTGTTGTGTAGTTACCCCATTGAGACACTTTTCCTATAAGTAAGAAATGATTTCGTTCAAAAAATATTTATTTTGCGATTGACCTTCTTCAATTTGGGCTTGGAAGCTTTTGTATATCGTATTGCGTTTATAAATATAAATAATAGACTCAAAAGGACTGTTAACAACAATATGTGGAGATTATTATCTACAAACTCCGAAATAAATAAATGACTGTGTCATTTACTTATTATATATACCTACATACGTATATGAACAAATAGCTCCTTCTGATAGACATAGATACGCTTAAAATTTCACATTGTGCCAAAGTAATATATGTAAACGTTGCAAATAATATAGAACTGTTTTTTTCTGTGTGCTACCGTACGTACAAATAGAATTAGTTTAATTGGTCTGTTCGTAAATGTGCCTAGTTTGAAAATTTAATAACTAATAACATTATTGTTCAATAAGGCAAGCTCTCAAAATGCTGTCAGCAAAAATGCTTTTTAGATAGACAAATATATAAATAAAATTGGCAGTTGTATACATTCATTTTGAGAGCTCTAAGGGTAGCGTTTGTAGAATTTATAGCAGACTATTAATGATAATGCAGTGTCATTTTTTTTTTCGATGTACTAGTTTATTCGGAAATAGTATATCAAATTGGAAATTAACAAAAAACTGTGATAAATAATTGATGTTGTCATATTTTGCAATTACATCTTATGTACGATTGATTGATTGCATTGTAGAGCCTCATTGCATTGAGCACTTTTCCGACAGCATACAAACACATACCACAGGTTTCTTCTTAGAATTACATAGCTAAAGTCCACTACGCTTGCCTGTGTTGCATGGCACACTTCGGCAAAAGATTAACTTAATAAGTAATCACTTTAATATGAACAAATGAAAAAGGTTTACTAATAAAAAAAAAAATATCGCTTTGAAGCTCTTTCTGCCTAAATGCCATCTATTTCTTTTAACTGTGAGAATAACCAATATTTTTTATAATGCTGCCGAATGATTGAAAGATTCATAACTTGCAAAATCAATGTACCATGTAGCTATGTCCTGTTGCCCAATATTTAAAAACTCTGTGCCTACAAGTTACAACGATAACAGAAAGTCTAGTTAACTCTCAAATTATAGTCAGATATCTTCTTTATTTGAACTGAACCTTTTCTCTGGAATAATTTGAGACTGTCCGCGATAGTAATGATAATTATGGTAAGAGCCTTTCAATGGCGTGCATTGTTATTGGCAACTGGCAACAAAATGTCCCGTCCTCCTTTGATGGTTTTAGTGGGTGCCCTTTATTGATATACTGCTTACGAATAACCCCGTATATATAAATAATAGTGAACTGTTTAATAAACCTCAAATACCGTTTGTACTCAAATATGCTCAATACATTTTCTAGCCAATATTGTATTAAGAGCTTTAATATCGAACCTGACATTCATGTCTTGTGTTAAATGCGGCGAAATTTTAATTTTAAATTGATATTTTAATGTTATTGTTTTCAAAGGACGGAGTGTATTCATAGAGACAGAGTCAACATTCAACATTTTCTTAGTTCTGGTCAAACCACAGGTTTAAAGGAAAATTGTATAAGTATACATACATCTTGTATTGTATTAGTGTACATCATCATATCTTGTGTTTAGATAAATAAACATCAAACGTGTCAAATTAAAGCAGCCTAACAAATGCGAAAGTGACTCCAAGATTTATCTAAAATGTGTACTTATTCACAAATAACATTTAAGTGAATAATTACATTTTCAGTAACTATTATGTATAGTAGTAGAATGGTTATATTTAAAGCTGACGAAGATTCTGAAGGTATAATATTATTATGACGAAGTTACTAAAGATGCCAAAACTTTACTAGCCATTTGTAAAGATTTTTAATTAAATTTTAAACTACAAACATTGATATTTTTTAGAGATTACGGTTTTGAATGGGTCACAATAATAAATAATTAAGTTAATAATACAATTTTACCCAGTAATATGAAAAGTAATTAAATATTAAATAGATTTTTGTATTATTCTTTGCCAATAACGATGTGAAAATATAACCTACTCTAAATTAGCCTAACGGGATTTAGAAGTTTATAGATTTAGCTTTGAGGGCTGTACTGTAAAATAAGGTAAAAATCTTGCTTGTATAGTGTACACTTATAAAAGTGATTACAAAATTAAAGTGATCAGTCTTGGCAGATCTTACGTACACTAAGTACGTCATACAGAATAAAAAGCCCAAAACCAATTGCAGGTCAGACCTCATCATAACCTCGTAACGTGCCATAATATGATATAAATTAAAATGTTGCATTTTGTATGAGTTTGTTAGGTAGGTACGTGACAATGTGGAAGTCATGTGGTTTAATTTCTACCAATTAGGTAGTTATTGGATTTTATAATAAACTACTCAATAAACTAGAACGATTTTTATTTATATCACCTTTATATTTATATCTACACATTCATAAGATAAAATAATCGTCATGAAAATATGAGTTACGTCTCCCATTATTCATACATAATTATTTTGTATTTTGTACATTAATGTCTTAAATATAATTATTCTTATTTTTTAATCAGTTTATAATACTACTCACATTTTAAACAACATGACAAAACTAATACTAATTGATATTAACATAATTATAGAAAAACTAAAAATAGGTACTTAAAAATACAAAACAATCAGTCTATATTTATAGAATTTAATCTACTTCGAGTTTTCTAAAGTTGCCAGTGAGTCCTCTCATTGCGTCGCCGACGGCGTCTGCGCCCGCGCATGTGTTCGCGCCGGCTTTCAGCGCAGATACGGCGCCCTCGCGTGCCGCTTCGCTGTACATCTCGAGTCGAACTGCCATCTTGTCGTTCAAGAGAAGGGTGTCGCGCTTACTGGCGAGTTCTTCTTTCCATAGGCCTAGAAGAAAACATTTCATGAAGTACCTACACAATTCTCGTTAATTCAAAATAACATTCGTAAATATGATAACTTTAAGTCTTGTATGCTGTTTAATATCTAAACGGTATGCGTGGTCATAGGTGTCAAATAATTGTACGTGACGCATACTTGTTCCAACTTAATATTTTATTAACTATAAGCTAACAGATAGGTACATACCAATCATCTCCTTCATTGGCATTGTGCCTCCATACTCCTTGGGCAACAAACTCTTATCAATCTCCACCTCTTCCAAGGCGCTGTAGAGTTTTACTCGCTTCCTAATCTTTTCTGATATGAGAGCCATTCCGAAGTCTAGGGCGAACTTTATTGTAGGGTGGACATTGACGCCGTAGATCTCTTTATGTCTCATGGGGAGCGTTCGCTGTGAAGAGATGAAGTTAAGTACATTAAATACATGCTTCCATAAAGAGGTATAGTCTAAGTAAAGAGGTCTAAGGTGGACGGGGATGTCGTGACTGGGAACGGGAATGACGTGACATTACGAAATGTTTCACATCGAAAAATGTTAGTTTTGTAATGAGCATATAACTGAAGATTGGCTCAGGTCTTAAGTACATTATTACAAATAAACTATTTTCAACCCCGGCCGACCGATCCCTCGACTGCTAAAAATACAGTTAAGTTAGTTTAAGGGATCCGATACGTCGTATGTTATAGGACGATATTATATTTCGTATGTTATATTATTTTAAGACCTTTTTTTAGGCCTCTTGATCATCCTAGATACGGGCAATGACTGACTGACTTGAAAACTGGATCCGCTCTTGTAAGCAGGGTAGGTATGGTAAGTAGGGTATCTTTCGCACGGTAATGATACCAGTTTCATAGTCTTACCTCTCCATTCTTAACAATCCTGACCGCTTCCTTAGGCGTGAACAGAGTGAGATGGGGGAAGCTGACACCGCCGCCGTCAGCGTAGTGGACCACACCACGGACCTGGTTCTCTTCGTCCTCCAGAAGAGTCTCGTAACAGATGCCCATGACCCGGCACATGTCTTGGTTTGTGTACTTGTACGGGTCGAACACGCCTAGACAAGAATTTAAGGGGCTTAAATCATGGCGAAGACAATACCAACAGCAGCGCAGCCCCTGATCCAACACGACATTTGCCTGAAAGCCGCATTGCTATACGGCAGGCTATTAGAACCAAAGTATATCCTTACCATGCTTACCATTCCATCAGCATTTATCTTAACCCAACAAGCAAATATTTACAGACATCCAAATTCCGACTGGTGTTCAGGATTTCTTAGAAAAACTCGCTTTGCTCGCCCTGGGATTCGAACCTAGGATCCCACCTCATGCTCAGTATCCTGAAAAGTACCTTAAACTGGTGTACCTACAAAATCATGTTATATGCAAGATGAATGTGCAAATAATTATATGCAGTGCTACGCATACTACTTACGTGCCTTAAATAATACATATTAAGTAATACAAGCTACATACATCATTAACAAAGCGGTTGTACATACGATCGGTAGCGGATGATCAAGCCGTTTTATCCATTTATGGGCTTAGGGCCTCTGTACCTAAATTTGATTTTACGACGATAGTTACACATAAATTATAGGCCCGGAAATATGGAAACCGGACCGGTTTCCATATTTGAGCGATTTGATATCGCGTATATACCTACATAATACGTAGCAAATAGCTTATTTAAAGTAATGAAGTATATAATAAATAGGCCAGGAAAAATTAAGTAAGTCAAACCTGCGTGCGGCTCAGATTGCGATCACTCTCAAAAACAACTTACAAGCATAGCTCAGGAGCTATAAAGGACATCAATTCTTCAAAAGAGTCTTATCGCCTTTTTTGAAGAACAATACAAACAAGCTTTTGAGATAAAATTAAATTATGCTTTAAATTAAAGCTGGAAAATTCCGCCACCACCGCTAATAAATATAATGTAGATATATACATATATGTAAAATAAAAATAAAAGTAAAATGAATACTACTTGTGTGTCGTTGATGATTATCATAAAGTTGTATAACTACCAGGTCTGTAAATGACCACGCGACGACCCGCCTTGTCCTTGAAGGGACTCACAAATACGAATCTGGAAAAGAGGAATGAGACAAAATTAATAATGTACAGTAATAAACGTCAACATTTTATGCAAAGAGACTGCCAGTCCGCAGCCCGGTTACTGGGAAATACCAACTTCTTAAGGATAATAGGTTGTCAAGGTTTTCAAGTTTATGCCTACACATATACAATTACATGATCGATGGTCCGTGCAGAGAGCACGCATCAACAACGATCCGGAGGATCTTCATGTGTTAAGAATGATATACACCTGTACCGCGGTACAGTCACAAATCCATCGCTAATAAGAACAATACGTGGTTATTATTTAGTCAACCAGCCTCTCAGTTTGCGGTGTCAGAAAACAAACGGCACCTGCCACTGTATAACAGTGCAGCAGGTCAGCGGCAGGTGCCGCTTGTTTGTTTGTGCCGAGGGCATCTTTGTTCGTCTGGGGGAGACCTTTATTCTTTGGAGAGCACTATAATATCGATGCCGGTCGTCCACGAATACCTAAATAGTACCAAGCAGTAGTCAGAAACTTGAGGTACTTGACTAACAATTTTTACTCAGGACTGACATACCTATTGCCTAGAAATAAGGTTGCAGAAATCCGATAGCAGTCACTTCGTGTAAAATACTGATATTCATTAAAGCTAACCAGTGACGATCTATTCATTAGATACTATCAGTAGATAGATCTTTGTAATAGGGATGGTTGGGTACTATAAGTTAAAAGTCAGACGCAATTTTTCCTTAGTTAAGTACGTTTTTCTATTACTGCGAGGTAAAGTGAATAATCCACAGATTTTAGGATCATTGGGATTACTCGTTCCAAATAGCAGGCTGCGGCAAGGGCCGAGAGGGAGAGTGTTTGATGTGCCAGTCATACGCACGAACATATTGAAGTTTGCACCACTGGTTAGAGCAATTAACATCCTAAACCATGTATCGCAAAAATTAGATATATTTAATTGTACGTTGGCGGAATTTGAGAGAGTTGCATTAAGTCACCTAGCATTCATTGAGATAGATAGATAGAACAATATTGTCCAAAAACCTACATGTTGCATTGGGTCTAATAATAAATATTTGTAAATAAATAAATAAATAAAAATTATAATAAGTAGTCGAGGAGAAGACACGTAATTTTTTAAATATTTTTATTCAGCCGGTGATAGCAGCCCACTGCTGAGTAAAGGCCTATTCTATATTACGCCACTGTTGCCGATCTTGTGCAAGTCGAATCGCACTCACAATTTTTGTAATATACAAAATAAAAGAGAATCGTTTACCCCAACTCGAGCAGTTCCATCATGACTGGCAGCTTGTAGTCCAGCTGGTTGAAGGCTATGCCCCAAGACTGGCGCAGCAGTATGTAGCGCTCGATGGCTTCTTGTGCCATCGGTACGCTGAACTTCTTAGCGCGCAAGAAACGAAGAAAGAAATTGGAATCTGAAAATGTGACATCGACAAAATGATATGAAAAACTTTGTTCTTAATATAATTTTATGTGCTCTTAAATCTAAAAATTCTCACATTTTAATGAAGTGATCGTAATTTCATTACACTTATTCACTCATATTGTACCTAGGTTCCCAAGAAAATTTCTTGCATTTCCTCCCAGTCGTGATTGAATCGAAAAACAAACATTACTTTCACTAAGCTAGCCTAATAATTTATCGAATTGCAGTTACACCTGTTATTATATTATTGTACTGTAGATGATAGATATTATAGTCCAAGCTCCCAGGGCCGCCAGACGTCACGTATTTTCTGACGTAGGAAATGTGGACGATTGAGTAGTGTTAGTATGTACTAAGAACGCATGCCTACCAGTTAGCAAGCTAACTGGTAGGCATGCGTTCCACTAAGCAAGCTTACAATACAATTGGCCCACTAAGCAAGCTTAGTGGGCCAATTTTGAGGTATCAGGAAATCAAAGTACCTACATAAAAAAATGTTCAACAGTACCCGGCTCCTGGGTCGATATTATAGCAAGGCTTCTTCGTTGCAAGGTAGTTCAACTTACCCATCCGTATAGCCATAAACTTAGGGTTCTGTTCCATCCAACTTCTCAGCGCAGCAAGGGCCTGAGATCTGGAGTTTTCTGTCTCCCGGAGTTCATCCTCGGCTATCTTCTGGGTATCAGCAGAAAGGGGGCAGTTGTACTCGTCTACTTCCGTCAAAAAGCGTTTTTGGGTTCTTCGAGACATGATTGAAGATCTGCAGAAAAGGAAACATATTTTAACAAGGCTATTGCAAAAGTTTGCTTTTGTATCCACGGCACGTTGATATGTCTTCAGGTCGCATGTTATAGCAGACAAGATTTTTTTATGAGAATAAAAATATGAGCTGATGATGTCAATTTAATAGAAAAACACGATAATCTACGGTTTTTCTTGCATAAGTATGTGTAAGTCAATCCGTAAATTTCTTACATTAATATTTGAAATTTGGTAAGCTTTGTTGTATCATAAATCATATTCAATAATTTTATTAGTAGTAACTTTAAGAAAGATAATAAAGATTAACTTTAATAAGAGGAATATTCCGGAAATGTTACGTATTTCAGGTAATAAATATACTATGAATGGATAGGTTTTTTATCGATATCTATCACTGACCATGAACAGGCTGAGGTACACCAACATTCTCCGAAGAACCCGCTAATGTTAACAGTAAAGTATGCCTATATCTTTATGGGTATTCTAGATTGTCCTGTGTTGATTTTAGAGACAACAGACACTACGGCACATTACGTGGAAGGGTTGGGTACCAATGTCAGAGAGGTGCACAGAATGACCTAGATTACTTAGAGTACTTCGAGGACTGGTTGAGTGAGGTAAATACAAATGATTTAAAGTAAAATGGTATCGTAGCTAACAGGAAAGATTTTCATTAGAGGAAAGGATGTTACTAAAAACAGCAGTGAAGGTTTTTATGCTCTGATTGTTAAGATTCTATAATAGCGTGTAATATCCTTGTCAGCTTAACCTTAAGGTTAAGTTTAATAGATATAATTAATTGTCCTCATGAACTCCTACGTCATCTTGCCCGCATGGAGTCAGAAACTTAATATTGTTAACCGAAAAGCTACCTGTGAATTATATATATAACATAACCTGATTATTATTACTTATATTTATTAGCTGGTGGTGGCCTAATGGTGTGACCAGTGGACTGACGTGTCAAAGGTCTCGAGTTCGAACCTAAAGCACGCACCACTCACATTTCGGAATTTATGTGCGTATTTATCACAAGCTCCAACGGTGAAGGAAAATATCGTGAGCAAACCTGCATGCTTGAGAGTCTATCCAAACAGTTCCAACTCTGCCTAAATCGTGTGGTACCAGTGTATTTACGTGACTTACTGACACCGTTTTGCTAGCTAGGCATTACGATCCCTGTATCTGTATAGGTACTTGTTCTATGGCTGCCGTAGCGGGTAAGTACGTACTATGCACGTTTTGAAGGAGTTCACCAATTAGGTGTATGTCCTTCTAAGGCAGACTATGATTTCATGGATACGCATAAATCACCTGTTATTCATTCTGTCAAGATGTCCCAACAAATGGTGTATCTTATATACAAAAAATACATACAAATGAATGATGTTGATGATGCCGGTTTTATACTAAGATAGCAGATACTATACATACAAATGTAGCGTTAGTAAGATAAACCTAACTATCCCTCAAGAGTCATAGTTTCACAATGCACTTACAAAACCTTGGCATATTCGTGTAGCAACTATCGGCTGATCGTTTTGTCTCCCAAGACTCTAGTAAGTACGTTGTTCGATGAAGCAATCACCATCGATTTAAGCAACGATGCATATTTATATTTTTTCGTGAGTGATGTAACTCGGTCCGATCGTAATAAATTTCGTGTCGGCTTCTCGTAGTAGTTATTTTTTTTTTTACAGTTTTGTTGAAAGAAGTAAATGGTGCAGAGGCTGTAATGGATAATAATAATAACGATAAAGCCTTGCTTCCGATGTTGATGGGCTACTATTATTATTTGATCAGTTCTTTTAATTGTGAAGACTATGTGATCTACAATTTGTCAAAAATCAACAAATAAATATTGATTCTGGCGTATCTTTGGCGTAAATAATAACACTAAAATAGTATAGAAAAGTAATTCTGATCATTTCCATCATACCTACAGTTTATAATTTGTAGTTAAAACTTCTTTATTTGGTATAATGCCTTAATTTGTAAGCCATACTTCGAATGATGTAAGTACCCACTTATTACTTAAATTATAATTTTACTCTACATTATAAGTAGGGACTTAAATGTAGATGCTTTATTTCGTCAAGTCCTATCATTATTGCAATGAGGTAAAAGTTATAATCACGCTCTCTTTTGCAACGATACGACGGATAACAATGTGCGCAGCGCACTGTAACATAATTTTGTTAATCTAAGTAATTGTATGTGTTACATAAGCGTTTCAATATAATTAGGATAGAACGGTGTCAGCGCGGGCAGCAAAACACGGTCGCGTTGCGAAAGTATCGCCCGAGGCGCCCGAGCGCCCCGACGCGCCACGTGCTGTACTGACATATACCTCCAATCAAATTCAGCATCCAATCTTAAAATGTACATACATACCATCCACCTATCGTCCCCAATGGGTCAGGCGGAGGTGTACTAATCTACACCGATATTAAGCTGGTATGTTTTAGGTCTCATGTAATAGGTACCTACGGGCGAGCCTTGCCATCAATCGGACACGAAATATTCAACTCTATCGCCTGTATCTTACTGGTCAATCATCTAAATGTAGGTTCGATTAATAGAAAGCGATTTTCGACTTCGTTTGCGCTCATTAGCTAGACAAGGCATCAAAATTGTTCTAATAAGTAGGTAGGTAACCTAATACGTATCGTGTTTCAGTTTGCAATAGGGTTTACATATTTAGAATAGTTATTTTTTACTAACTAGTTTGAACAATATCAGATATCTACGATCTATCTCGCTGTAGTAGTAATATTTACCTACTACACACACACATCATATTTGGTTAAATTCACTTAAAGATAATTGATAAAATCGAATCGTTACCTAAAAATATAATAGAAACCGATTAAAAGTAGTAATTAATTTTATGTAGCCAGGTTCAAAATTAGATACGCATTAACTACTATGATAGCTAATATAATTTAAACCGTAAACTTCTAAAATTTTATTCTACCCATTAATTCAAACGGCACATAAAATATGATGGAACAGGTTACAACCTATTCATAAGAGCAAACACTATGAGTCAACATTACGACGAGATTAAGTTACGACAGTGTTTCTGTCGGGATAGTTGCAATCTTGAATAATGAACGGAACGTTAATACACTGACGGATATTTACTGGAGGACGTGTAATAGGTCATCCGATTATAGGATGCAATCGGAATATGAAATATCAATCTTAGAATAGCCGTTGCGACAGATCTGCCGTTCGTACGATTCTACGATGCAATACTTAAACTTAATGTTATGTATATTACATTTTATATACTCAATACTATTTATATCAGACATAATGACAAGGTCGATAACTCTCTATTTACTCGTCTGCTCATGTGTCACGGTCGTGAAGAAGCGCAATGGTCCATCCACTGATCCGGTGACTTGTAGATTTCCCAAAGTTTTTGGTTAGCTACACAATAACTTATGCATTTATGCATGCGCCATTTCCACTCGAAAGAAAAACCAAAGACGCATAATGTTTACCAAACTTTGTTTTAAACTATGTATGAGGCGTTACAACGTTCATTTACAGATCACCGATATTAACTGGGCAGATAAATAAATAAATAAATATTCCTGGACATTATGACACAGCGCCATCTAGTTCCGTGGTAAGCAACGAGACTTGTGTTACGGATACTAGTTGGTTGATATACTACAATTTTTTATTTTTTTACAAACAACACATTGATTTCAAGTCAAAACCAGGAAGCTCTGATAGTGAAGTAGGTACTATGTTGTCGAAGTCCACTACTAGGGTCTGTCTGTATGCGACTCGAGTTGAAGTATAAAAATTAAGACTGCCTCATTTTATATGTATACAGATACAGACATCAAATGTATGAAGTGGAGGATCCATTCGTAATCAGGGGTATTTCATAAACATATCACACATACATATACTCATGCATTTTTCCCAAGTTGTTAGGCAGAAACTACAGAAAGCCACGCGCTACGATCCCTGCATACCACATAAGCGTCGTCTACATTAATATATCTTGTAATTTATATTACGTGACCTTTTAGGAAATTTCCTATAATTTGAAAAGGTAATGGACTTTGCCACTATACGTGGGGTCTAAAAAACATATCACTGAACTTCCTATAGGTACATACATAGATAAGTATCGTTTCAAGAGTAAGGCTCTTAGGTGGTAGAGATTTGCGTAATGGACGTGATAAAATATTCTAAAGATTACTACGGATCTCATTAAAATGGTGTTTATGCGAACTGTGGATGTGCCACAAAGCAAAAGAAACGTCTATTTTCATATTGACCTTGTCTAAATTCCGACAAAAAGCCTTAATAATAATTATGCTTTGTTACGTGCAATTTAATTTTATATAAAAAATTATATCTAATAAAAACTAAACAATAAGCACATGCCTGATTATTATTATAATTAAATCTGAACATAATAACATACTTTGAATTATTACTAATTAAGTAGGTACCTATGTTAAGTTTTTGCAGTAATAGTTTTAAACTTAAATAATAAAAAGGTCATTTTACTATTAATTATAATATTATTCAAGCTTCCAAAGTTATAAAATATATATTACCAACCAAGACATTAGGGAGAGCCTTTAATGTTCAAAACATAACCTAATTTCAGTAAACTTTTTTCATCATCATCAACCTTATTTTTGACCCACTGCGGGACACGGGTCTTCTCTCATATAAGAGGGCTATAGGGCTATAGTCTGCCACGCAAGTCAAGTGAGGATTGGCAGATTTCACATGCCAGAGGGAAAATCTTTCAGGCAGATACCGTTTGAGTATTTTATAAATACGCACATAACATTCGGAAAGTCTAGTGAATCCAGGAAAGTTTAGTGATACAAATCCCGGTGCCAATTAAAACCGAATAGGTAACCCGTCTCATATGGGAAGGTTATGGGACTCCTAAATCCATTCAGCCCGGCCCCAACTGCTTATAAATTCTCCTCTATTTTTTATATAGATATCATTTATCTGTATATCGGCGATAGCCATCTTGCCATTATTACATTTTTCACATCGTATCTATTATTAAGTTAGGTATATCAGCTGTCAGGATATCCTAAATGGCTATTATTTTATAAATTGTTTTTTTAAATTTTTTGAGATTTGATGAAATAACATTAATTTATTAGGTAGGTTTGTACGAAACTGGGTTACCCGACCCAGTAAGCATTAAGTAACTAGGCCTGCTCTACGTACAATACCTACCCGACCTATTTTTTTTGTGCCAGGACCAACGTGGACGTAGAGAACCGCCAACCAAAGTTTTATCATAATTTGATCAATAGTTTAGGATCATATTGAGAACAAATATACAAACTTTCATATCTAAATATATATAACTTAAAGGTGACTGACTGACTGACTGACATAGTGATCTATTAATGCACAGCCCAAACCACTCGACGGATCGGGCTGAAATTTGGCATGCAGGTAGATGTTATGACTTAGGCATCAGCTAGGAAAGGATTTTTTAAAATTCACCCCCTAAGGGGGTAAAACGGGGGTGCAAAGTTAATATGAAACTTTTATTTTTTTAGTTAAATTTCACGCGAACGACGTCGCGGGGATCAGCCAGTTTGTTTATATGGATTAGAACGAGTCATCGATATCCGTAAATAGATTTTCATAAACCTCCCAATTGGTCATTATGTTTGCCCACACGGTTTGCAGATCGATCACTTCTGGAGAAATGAATGCATTGGATGGGTAACTATTAAATAGTAATACTGATGACGAGCTTATTGTAATCTATATTTTTAATATTCTTCTCAAGTAAGTGACTTATTTCTTTATTGGGAATAAAGTTTCTTTAAACCGACACACGATTCTCATTACATTCTCATTTCTATTAAGAAATTATGTTTGGAAAGAAAACATTCACAGTAGGTAATATTATTTCAGCAAATGCAATATAGTTACCGAATTATATTATTAGTCACAGTCACAGTACACGTTATTTTGTGAAGGGTGCTTAGTTTACAAACTATTTCCTTCTTCTTTCTACCGTGGAGGAAACATATTTATTATCATAAATAACATCTTATTATTATAATTATAATATTTTTTTAATTAGTAGCATTATTCTTTTATCAATATATTTTTGACACTTAGGAGCCCTGTTCGCACACATAAATATAAAAAAATATAATTCAATGCAAATCAAGAGATTTCTTGGGGATCGTTAAAATGTGTTTTTAAGTCTACCGAAAAATAAAAGAAAATATTATAATTATACCATATTTACAGTATCTACAGAAACATATTAATTATGAAATATTCGCATTTGCATTGAAAATAATAGAATAACTCGTACTCTCGCAAAGCATTATATGGATTCACTTATTTTTATAAACTAAATAAGTATTTATTGCCAAATAGCAATATTTATTTTGTACATACTACTTACACGAACAATCCACTTGCATGTAACAAAAAAACTAAGACTCAAAGCCCTATTCCTTAAAAAAATATCACACCTTATAATTAATCCACGAAACAAAAAATAAATTTAAAATGTGAACTCACTTGTCGAAATGTTACGCTAAAATCACTAAAGGCACGTACACGTAGCACAGAGGGTGAGCGCACACTGACGGCGGACACTGGCAGCCTTGTTATTTTGCTTGCAGCTGATGATTGTTGCGCTCCACCGCAGTAGATATTTAGATAACTGCGGTTTTCAGTGAATGTTGCAGGGGTTAACAACATTTTTTAAGATTCACATAAATTTATTTGATTTCAGAAAGGATAGACAAGTACTTATTTGTTTTTTCTTGTTATGCATATTATCGCGTTATTTCGATATTATTTTAATCTCGGAACCTTCGAATTATCCATAGTTACTACGACTGATAGCCGGCCAATAAATAATGTAGGTATAAATGCATCCCAATAAATGTATTTCTATTTATTAGGTAAGTAGATATTTAAAGGGAACAATACATATAGGTATATATATAAAACAATATTTAGATAATGATTTAAAATTAGTAAAATGTTAAAGTAAGACTTAAGGAACATTATTAGGACAAAATGTTTGCCAACTCTGAAATACATTTAACGTAGTATTAGATACCCAGCGTTATATAAGCGACTAAAATCAAAGAGTAAACGTAAACGATTAAGGTCAACGCAGCGTATCTGAAAATTAGTCTGGAATTACACGATAATTTTGGTGCCCGTCATGCAATACATTGCGACTCGCTGTCAATGCAATTTCAGTCATTAATATCATATTAGCATGAAATATTATTCATTCCTCCATATATTTAACTACTATTCCACTGCTGAACTCCTGTCTCGTGTTTGTTAAGGGGGGGGGGGAGGGGAGGGTTGAGGACGACGCCGAAAAAAAAACCTTCAAGGGTAAATTGATCTTAAATTTATGTTTATGGAATTCAGTTTATAGAAGCTTCGCTGATGTTAAAAATATCCTCAACATTATAATAATCAGTCAGTCATCTTCAAGTTTTGACTCAATCTAATAATCCCAGTAAGCCGAGCGTAAAAAGCTCATTTCTACAGTTTGGGTCTGTTGTAGCTACGAACGCTCGTAGAAAAGCGTGCCCATGTTGGAACTCTTCGGTATTTATGTCCCGAGGTGCTTCATCTAGGTTGTCTGCTGGCGGACTTACCAGCGGGCTGAGTAGGCTAGAGCCTAGGGCTACAGAATCACACCTACCCTTGGTGACGACAGTCCATGACGATTTCCACATTGTAATAAAAGCCCATCACGACTTTGTATGCTGTCAATAAATTTCCTCAGACAATCAGGTTATATTCCTCGCGACGTTTCCCTACACAATGCAAAAAATATTAAATTCAATTCTTACATACTTCACAATGTTTCTGACTAAATTTATAATAAATTTATGTTCCAAAAACTTGTAAAATTGCAACAATAGGTAAGCCTACTGAAAGAAGTAATTTGTCCTGAAACAGGTATATTAACGTAGCTCCGGGGTAGGGGTTTCATAATCGTTTCTAATAGTTCTCAATATATCTTATATTCTCCGAGGCACCATCGGGGTCCATCCACTGCGTTAAGACTTTTCGATCTGTTATAGCGTTATTTTTTACTAAAACCAGTACAACAGCGCTGCTTTTAATAGGTTTCATGATATACACCTTCACTCACTTCAAATCAGATATTCCTATACTCATTACGTACGATTCATGTGTGTTTTTTTTACATTATTATCAATGATACCATTCATTTTAACTGCGCCATAATAATTATTACAGAGTGATGCATAAATTATATAATTTGCTAACGTCAGTAGTATTAGTTACTTAATACATAGCAATTAAGTATTTCAGGTGCAAGGAGTAGAACGAACTAGCTTTTTGATTATACTAAAGATATATAATATATACCTATACTTATATATATACAGGGTGTCCGGTAATGAATGGATAACCTTGAAATGGATCATAGTAGAACTAATGGCCATTCCGAAAAAAAATATACAAATGATACCAAAGATACGACTGTTTAAAAAATATCTATGTGTTTTGTTACCTTATTTTACATTATTGTTATAGAGATTCACGATAACTAAGCTGATAGATAAACTATAAATAATATGTCTGCTATTACACGGCTTTTAAAAACCTATAATTTTTTTAAACAGTTGTATCATTTGAACAATTTGTTTTTTTTTTTTTCTGAATGTCCATTAGGTCTACTATGACCCATTTCAAGGTTATCCATTTATTACCGGACACTCTGTATATATACGGCAATTAACAATGAATATCGGCAGGTGTTGAAAAATTTACAAAATGGGTAAAGTACGTAATTGTTGGCTTTAACGACCTTTTGTAATTATTGACATGGCTTTGAGCTTAATCGCTTTACGGAATCTGTGTTGAAATATTTTTTTTGTATTTTCCATTTTCTTTGGTTTCCTAAGCCTTATTTTCGTGGGATGGATTGCAGTACCTATATTATATTATATTATTTTTAATGAAAAATAAATGACGTGTACTGAGGCTCACTTTTTACAGCTAATTATCGCCATCATTCCACCTTATTGCGCACCACAATCTTTTCTCATTTGAAAAAAATTAGGTTATGGTCCACCACTAGCCTAGTGTGGGTTGGAGACTTCACACGCTATCGAGAAAATCTTTCACGTAAGCAGGTTTCCTCACGATGTTTTCCTTCACCGATTGAACATGTGATAAATGCGGACATAACTTCAAAGAAGTCAGCTTGAGATTGAACTTGAGACTTTGACATCACAGTTCACTGATTACACCATTAGATTATTGCCATCTACCTACAGCGTTACAAAACAAAACGTTATTACATCAAAACTCGTTAATAAAGAAATATAGGTAAGTATTACTGAAAAAAATATTTGGTTTCACACTTTTATCAAAATCTGACTACTTTGCAAAAGGTTTATACAAAAAAATAATTATTATCGCGTCGATTTGAGAACCTTTACTTTTTTAGCGAGGGTAAACTCGATCGACTTATAAATTATAATTAATTATACAACGACGTGTTCCGTGATGTATTCGGTGGTGAACAAAAAGTCAACACAGATTTGTGCTGGCACTTTTGTACAAACACCGCAAAAACACAGAATACAGCGAAAGTAAGAAGGAAGAAAGGCATAGTCTGTTATAATCATGAAGGTAAAGAAGTAGCACAGCGAAGCAGAATAATATAGTTTTTACGAAGATTAATATTTAACTATTATTTATTACACCAACATTTTACTATCAAAACTTACTATGTACCTAACTAATTAAAATTAACTTTTTATTACCAATTGTCGGTTTTATAATAATAAATTACAGTGGCAGTTTTTAATTTATATCTTAGACGGAAAACTAAAACTAATTAAGGACCAGTTTCAAGACATTTGACTGTTTTTTTTAAATACATATATTATATTATTTTACCGGAGTGCTGAATGTGTGAATTTATTTATTGCGTTCATACATTAAGGCAACGACGCCCTCTTTTTGTTTCAGTTTAAAAAAAAACGACTTAGCACCCTAATTACAAGGGATGATGCAATTGTATTTTGGCCCCCAAAGTAGAAAACTAGCTACTCGTGAAAGGCAGCCCCACCAACTAGGTAGTTCTGACCTCTGATGAAGTCTGTATCCATCTACTCCCCATTCAATCATAGCTCTAGAGATATACGGCGAGTATGGCAATACACGTCAGCAGATTGGGATGAGATGTGCCAGTTTTTCGTTACCTACCCGTGGCGGTAGGTTTGCTTCTCTTCTGAAGATCCGCGCAACGAGAAGGCTAGTTGTGCGGATAGGTACTGTGTTGGAAGTGCTGCGTCAGAGAATAGAATATTATATTCCTTTTTCTGAGGTAGCACTGTTAAGGAAGCACGTGAGTGTAAGCGTTTGCTGATGAGGCGTTTAAACACGTAAAAGTATGGACGTTTCTATGAAGAAAGAAGAGTGAGTTGTGCAGAGGGCCATATTTGACGTCATAGGATAGGCAAACTTTCCTCGTAGCCTGCGGTAGGAAGGCGTTTTGGTCCATGGAAAAAGCGGTTGACTCATATTTCTGCCGCCTTCTTCCTCCACTACTGAAACCTAATTTATTTGCCTCTCTGTTTGCGGAATCTTCACGTCCTAAAAATACTAGCAAAAATAACACACCTTTTTCGCTTCCCAATGACAACTGGTTTGGTTCGGATCCTAACAACCACAGCCCGATTTCAGTCGCTTCCATACTCTGCAAATTAAGAAACGTGTATTGAATAACAGGCTTCTGGCATACCTAGAAGCGAACGATCTCCTTAGTGACCGACTAAGGAGTTCTTTGTTTTCGCTGAAATCGGTCGACTGGTAACCTTCTGGCGTATGCTACATATCTACATCTGGGGTAAGGCCATCGAGACAAAAAAGCGATTGCATAGTCTCTCTGGACATCTCAAATGGTCCAAGATCCCAGGGCCGCCAGACGTCACGTATTTTCTGACGAAGCAAATGTGGATGATTGAGTAGTGTTAGTATGTACTAAGAACGCATTACCAGTTACCTTGCTTAGACGGTCAATTTTCAGGTAATCAAGGTACATAAAAATATTACTTCACGTAAATTCACAAAGCGCGGGGCCCCCAAAAGTGCGGGGCCCGTAGCATTTGCTACTCTTGCTACGTGGCTAATCCGCCACTGGCGTATATATGTTCGATCGTCGTATTCGGATTAGTTAATAATTATACTTTTCTCATCTTCATGGTATTAATGACCTACTTTACTATTCTTAACCGTACCTACCTTGAGACTTCTTTCTTCTAGATCTTTCATCCTTTTCATTGTCCCCTCACAGAGAGCAATTACTTATAAATCTAAGACTTAAGTTTTATATCTACATAATTATATTAATTTATGCAATATTCTCAGTTGCTTCATTTCACTGTATGAAATAATATGATTCATAAGTTTCGTAAAGCAGACATAATTCAATCACTCACAAGTTACATTACAATTTTAAAGAAGTTAATATGTATTTTTTACCACTGTGCAAAATATATTTTTATAGATACATATTATCCATAAAAATAATTAGGTACCTACTAATAATAATTGGTGCTGAATAGTGATAGATCAATAAGCTGATTTGCTATAGAAATCTGTCAATATGGGTAATTCCCAGGAGATTTGAAAAATGAGGTCAATATAGAATGAATTTGATGCGGGATAAGGAGCAAAAAATACATTGAGAGACAATGTCACAATTAATGATGAAAAAAATAGAGTTGCTCTCAAAACAATGAATTTCAATGCGATGAAAAGGGATAGTGATATACAATTACAGTAGTATGAAGTAAGACATAAGCTGCACAGCCGAATGGACCGGTTACCACACTATTATGTCACGCATAAGGCGCTGAGAACCACTGACCCACATTCGTCTTATAACAACCTTAAATGAGCTACCGTGAATTTATTCGGACGCAGACTAGTATGCTCTGATTTAAACTCTCTCCGCTGAAACAGAAAATACTAGGTAGGTACCTACACGTGTTGGAAAATATACCTTACTTTTAGAATATGAATACTTCCTTTTGCTTGTTTTGTTGTAGTTGTTATGAAAACCAACTTTGGAAGAGATAAGAGGGAACAGCCAACTGCAAGTTACATTATATGTACGTAAATCCTACTTTAACTTACTTTTGGAAATTGGTATCTAAATACATATATTGTTTTGAAATATCCTTTCTAACAGAAAATAAACAGCGCGTTAAATGATTATATAACTTTCTATTTCAGTTCCGAACGTAAACGAGATAAATAAGTAGATAATTATTAACTACATACATAGTATGTTTTAGTCCGATACAAACTATAACGGCGACAACAGTCGTTTTAGTATCAAATAACTTATGAAAAGAACTTCCACTTCAAAAGTGTCATTAATTATAATTACTCATGTATGTCATCATACGTAAACACGTTAAGCCTGCAACATGTTCCAAAATGCACAAGAGCTCGGCAAGCAATTCAGATTACATTGTAGGTAATTACCGTGTCGCTGTTATGTTTTCTATTGAATGCGCACGCGCAAACGACTACCGCATGTATTTACACGCGTTGCCCGACACGCCGCGCCGCCGCCCGCGCCCGCCACCGTCATGGCGACATCCAGTCAACGACACCAAACGAAAGCTAAGCTAAGCTTCTCTCACTGGGCCAAGGTTATACGGAAAGAGCACACGTCTGTTCATTTCTTTGTTTTGTTGTTTCCTGAATTGGGTAAAGTTTTTCATGCTTACAAAGAATTTGTCGAATTTTAGTATTAATCTTGATATAACATTCAGCTCATTCTGACTAGGTAATTAGGTAAAAATATTTATTTATTATAATTGAAAATATTTATAAATAGATTTAATCATAAGATCAAAGAATAGAAAATAAAATGATTCATTCTAAATTGGATGTAAGTATCGCAGCATGTTTTGGGTATCATAAGTAAATGAGGCAAGTCGTATCGAAACAAAAATGTTTTTTCACCATGACTGCAGATTATGGTTTGTAGTTTTGTGTTCTACTTATTCCAGTATTCTTCGAGTGACTTGCTTTCTACGCTTGGTTATGAAAATTGCTTCAAGTGTTTATTGTATTAGCGACTATTTTATAGTTATATTTTACTAAACAGCTATATTGTAGATGTTAACCAAGAAATCTAATCAAATGAAATCCATCATAAATTATGAGTTTACTAAATAATACAATTGCTATCTATACATGTTAATAAAAATAAAAACAATATTGAAAACTTAGTATTGATATGATTATTATTGTCGGAAAAGGAATAATATTGCCAGTCCAATTAATATTATCAAATAGTGTTCCTGTGTTGACATTGGCACTTCGCTAGGTTTGGCTTCGTGCACACGGTTCCTGCCAGCCATTCTGAAATACATTTTCAATTAAATATTATTTTACAGACTTACTGTCATATGAAAAGTTTTTGCTGTCTCACTGCTGTGGACAGATCTCTCACACTGTGAGGCTTTTAGGGTTGAAGTTTGGGAGCCTAACCTAACAGAGCATACACCTATAAAGTCAAAGTACTCGATATCTCGATTTTGACTTGACAGTTTGTAGTCATAGCCGCAAGAACTGCTTCATCATTTGCATCTGTACCTACTACTAATCAAACATTTTCTATATATATAGACTTGTATAGACTGATTATAGTATTATATAGAATCATTTATTAAATAAACAGACAGAAATGTGTGCTGGGGAGTTTGTTGCGCCGTTTCTTCTTCCCAGCAAAAACACTAGGAAGCGGTGAAGGGCGGTCGTTTTTGGGGGCTGTCTTTATTGTCGACGTTCAAAAAGAGCCAATTAAATTTGGCCTACTTTGAATAAATGATATTTTGACTTTGACTTTGACTCTATTAAGCAGTATAATTATGTATAGTATACACTTGTCCATCCAATGGTGATCGCGGATAAATTACTTTTAGCATTAAGACCACCAATTGTACTTTTTACTCTTTATATTCCATATTATTGTATTTTTTGGTTTTGTACAATAAAGAATATTCTATCTATATAGCTCAGTGTAACACTTATGTAAATAATTAAAACACGTTGTCACAACGTTGTGCTCCAAAAATATAGTTTTTTTTAATGCACAACCCACATACATACACTCATCGTCTGTCCAGATCAGCTGATTGCGTTATCCAAGCGTTAAGGCTAAAGCACACAAACGGCTGCGCAACGCCCGCCGCCGCCCGCTCGTTTGTGTGGCGAGTCCCGTTCTACAAGGTCGTCTACATTTTGTCTCCTCTCAGATATCGCAAACGGATGCAATAATCGCTTAAGAGGCGAACGGGCCTCTCATACTTCTTGCTATAATATTTATTTTTTAGTTTTGCATAACCATGACGAACAATAGAAGTATGAAGCATAGTTTTTCGCTGGTGAAAATATTTAAAGCTAACACTTGGACTAAAGACTTCCACAATAAACTGTAATGGAAGCTGATTAATTAATTTATATTGAAGTAACAAGTGATGAAAAGTTATAAGATATAAATACATCGACTAGTGCTTACATCAATACAGACACGCAAAAAAGGATGAAATTTTAATAAGAATCATAACATTCATAAATACATAGATTCACAATAGAATTACAACTATTCTGTCAGTTTTACAGGTTGAATTTATTAATTATATTTGTATTACATAATTTTATGTAATTTATTATTTATAATATTAACTAGATTATGCTGATATAATTATATGACTCTTCATATGTTTTATAATCAATTATTATATATTTATTATAATAATGAATTTGAATATTTATAAATTTGTTTTACTTACACAATAATTATTTTTCTTTATATGAATATTATGTACATGTGTATGAACTTTAAACCTGAGACCTTTAAGTCTCATTGTGTGATCGTGGAAGATACCCAAGTCCAAGCACCAACTTTCGATCATCCATATTTAAGCAGAGATAAGCGTGTATGAGTCCACATTCGGAACAAGTGCAGTCTAATGTCATACGAGTGTAGCGACCTCTATCTACATGCGAACGACGAATACAGCAACGGAGAACTGTCAACTATCATGAGGACTGATGTCGGTTGCTTGAAACGCAAGGTGTCTTGTGTGGTGTACTGCATATATGGCCATAGTGGACGACATACTACGAATTCCAAACTATTTTTTACCGATTTTATCGCTATCTTTTCATATTCTTTGAATCCAGAACTAGTTGTCAATCAGAATCCATTTTTTTTCGTTAAGTCGCACGCGGACAATGTCGCGGGGATCAGCTAGTGATTTATTTATTTAATTATTACCAGGGTTTTGCACCAATTACAGTAATTAACATAAAATAGGTATTATAACATGAAATTTGCGTTCGTGATAATATACTTACAAGCATCAACTATCTACATCTGCTCCTGGTACGGCGGCGTCTGCATCGCCTCTGGACCTCAGCACCCATCTGTTTCAGTAGCAATAACAGCAGAGCTAGGGCTACGCCGACACATACTAAATCTGCTATATGTATCGGGCATTGCGCAACGCAGAAGTACGCTGAGTATTCAGACTCAGGTACACAACATGAAGAATTTGCACTGAAAAAAAAAAAGAAAAACTTAGAGGATTCATTAATTCCTTTAAACCTACGAAGATTTTACTGAGTATTGTACATATTGGGAACATTATAAAGGACAGAACTGGGAGTGAATAGAATCCAGGAGGTACGACTACCTTGATTGATAACCCGATTTGGGTAGCGGTATTAAAGGCTGCCTGCTTCGTTAACGGTGGTGGGGATACCTGTGTTCGAGCCCCGAAAGCGGCAAATGTTTGTGTGGTGACCATGAACATTTGACCTGAGTTATGGATATTCCTATGTATAACATGTATATATTTACAAAAAAAATGCATCTATGTAGTGTATCAAGCGTCAAGTACCCGTAACACGAGGTATTATAATTCCTGCATTAAAAAAAATGGATATTATTTATAATTTATATGTATTTGTGGAAATCTATTTCCACCCATGCCGACGGCGTATAGGATCCAGCCACCGAACCCTATTCTATGTCTTTACGATAGAAGAGGAGAACACTCCAAAAACAAATACCTACTTGGGTATTACTCCTTCTATAGCTGGTTGTAAATCTCTGAAAAAGAAAGAACATTATCACTAGAGTTGACAACGCGCCAGTGACACCTGTGTAAACGGCCACAGGCTACGGTAACCGCTTCCGGTATAAAAACAGAGAGTCAAACTCTCTCAAAGTCTCTTCTTTTAAATCATATCCTCGTGTTGTTTACACGAGATTATGAGTTCGATGAGAACTAAAATAAATATACGAATATTCGTACGATAAACGTAGGAATATTCCTATTATAAGAAAAGAGGAAAACTTACTACCTACTGGCGTTTTTTCACTTGCCTCCATTTTTGTAGGCACAGTAAACACAACACACTATTAACAAATAATAAATTATAATTATAATTATTTTCTCCAATTTGTAAGCAAGTTAGAAGAAAAATTACATTCGCATCGTCGCTTTGCGCCAGTAGGTGGCAAGGCAGAGACCATTTTTTTCATCTTACCGATAATCTCGTCACTGTGCCTTATTAGGGCACGTCCAACGAGGTGACGTCACAACCAGCCGGTAACTTTATGCAACAATCATAACACCAATGTTGGTGTACCCACATTTAAAAAATAATTCGGTCTGCTTACGTTAGATGCGGTTGCCAAACGTCTAGGGAGGCCGAAAGCTGTTTCACAACACCGTTGCTTGTTATTCGAGGGCAATGGTGTACGAAAGAGCTTCTTGTGAGAAATATAATGGTCCTAATTAATTCATCATTTTATACTTTTAGTTTTACGTCGTTCGGAGCCAGACAGTACTACGTGTTTTACTGGTACCTAAAAATCATAGCCGGGCACCGTTAATCAAATAGTTAATAAACTTCGTTAATCGTTAATCCGCTACAAAAAAGTTAGCGTCGGTAAACGTTAAAGCGTTACATTTCGGAAGAATTAACGCAAGTTAACGTTAATCCCTTAATATGTGTAGAATTGCATCTTTATATTGTTGCGTTAGTGAACTTATTAAACCTGTTGGTTTATGTTCTGGAAGTTAACAGGTTAGGAACAAAACAAAATACTTGCATAATTCAAATGTGTAATTTAATCGTCAGGCATAAGGTGCATATTCCCCTTCATGAACATGTTGAAGTTCTCGTCTGAAAGCGAGGCTTATTTTGGTGTTAAAATGTGTTACCCCTTGAAAAAAGATGTTCAACTGCAGCGCTTGAGGTAATTCTTTTTTTTTGGGACGTGCCCTGAATCCTTACTACTGCAACTCCTGTAAGCCAGGATAAACAATAGTAACCATCTAAAATATCGTCGAGACAATGAAGCCCAACGTGTCGCAGGGGAATGATTTTTAACAGTCTTGGAACCCGCAGCGAAATTAATCATTAAATTAAATCGGAGGAATAAGAAAATAACAGTTTTCCACTTCCCTCCTTATCAAGCCAGAGACAGAATAGAGTTTAGATGTCATTGAAATAAGAACAGATCTTTACAACTGGGTTACGCCCAATTGCCAGCCACCACGGAAGACAGTGCTAAGTTATGGGTCCTAATCCTAAAATATATCTGATTCCAATAATAGGTATGGCAAAAACGTTTAAACGCACGGAAATTCATCCTAGTCGCAACAAAGTCCGAGTAGTAAATCACCCCAGATATAATTTGCAAACTATCAAACATATTATTGCGTTTGCGTTCACTTTGCCATAGACTACACTCCCACAGTATGTGATGTGCAGATTGCTCGTATTCACAATTAGATGTTGAACATGGACATAATGGTGAGGAAACAAGCGTAAAAGAAAAGAACTTACATTTAAAGTTGTCATGTCCCGTAAGAAATTGGGCACCGCAGTGATCCACTTCCAACCAAGTCCTTTCCAACCGCTCATGGACGGATGGAAAGATGGTGGCCCTTAGTAGAACTATCCCGCCTTAATTGCCATTCATCTAAAAATGTTAGTGCACTGTCGATGTAAAATACATTGCTGCACGTCGTTGTGCCTCAAGATCAACCGGCAGCACTCCTGGTACTGGTAGTGCTTCCGTACTAACAGTCCTATAAGCTTTACATAAAACTATCAATGCTAGCGCTTGACGGTATGGCAGTATTGTATTTAATGAAGAGATTTATGATCGTTGAACGAGTATTTTGATTTCATGTCCAGCCACATTTTAACGAGACTTCCCGCTTTACTCTTAAAAGAGCTCTTTGGTTTTTTTATAGACTGAGTGACAGAATTGAAAAATTCTTCCTCGCCATTATCGTTGTTACTCGTATTGCTCCCTCCGCCACTTAAACTATCTCTGTCCTTTGAATTTTCCGCTGCTTCTTGTCGTAAGTCATCTTTTACCTTTTTTCTATGCTCTTTTTTAATGCATCCACTCTACTGCTGTCATACGTTTCCAGCCATATCAACCGGAACTTTGGGTGAAATGCCGCGGCAAGTTGGCACTGTTCGTCATTCAGGAGTGGTCCAAACCTTTTCTCTATGTCATTTAATAAGGCATTGGCTAAGCCTATGCAATTAACAGGGCCTTTACATTTAATTGAAGTATCCCTGGACACTGGGAACCCCGGGGAATCGGCTGCAGTAAAAACACATCAATCGCTTAACAGATTTATTGAGAGACTGGCTCACACATGCAAGGTTGTACATACCCACTTATTGCTATGAATGTAAAATATAGAAATATGAAATATAGCATTACCTACATCACACCTCCACACTTAAACTTCTAGTATATATTTATTTATTTATTTATTATTATAAGGAGAACCAACAGCTATACAAAAAAAAAACTAATTTATAGGATTGACAACATTAAGCCAATTATAGGTTCTCACTGATAGTGATAGAAGCACACATAGCTATTAACAAAACAACAGGCGATCTCATACAAACAAAATTTCTAGAAGAAAAGGAAAAAAAAAAATTACTATAAAAACAATCTGTCTAAATTTTGAAAAATTTAAGGTTTAGCTGCCTACGAGCCACTACGCTCTTGGTATTGAATGGATCAAAAGAGTACTCTTTACATAATTTGTTGAAATCCTTGCTCGCTCGCAAAATATATGTATTTTGCCTATAGTTCGAGGATGAGAGAGGGACAGATATAGGTGGATAGAACCTTACTGATCTTTGTGGAACAGTGAAATGTAGTTTCTGCAACAATTTAGGGCAATCAATTTCATTGGATAATAATTTTAACAGAAATGAGCAGTCAGCTAACCGGCGTCGATTTAATAATGGTTGAATGTGGAACTTTTTACATTGAATTATATAATTATTCGAAGTATATGGTATTCTAAGGCGATAACACAAAAATCTTATAAAACGTTTTTGAATACTTTCTAAGCGGTCAATATATTTATTATAACAAGGGTTCCAAATTTGTGAAGCGTATTCAAGGTGGCTTCTTACAAATGCACAATAGAGGATTTTAAAAGTTTTGCACTTTTTAAAACACCTTGAGATTCTCATTACAAAGCCCAGAGCCCTTGATGCTTTTGCAACTACTTGTTCAATATGGGAATCAAACAGAAGTTTCGAATCATGATAAACACCAAGGTCCCGCATCCCCTCTCTTCTCGGCAATATTTGACCCTTCAGGTCATAGGATGCCAATAGTGGACAGGGTTTCCTACTAAAAGTGACTACTGAGCATTTAGAGGGGTTAAGATCTAATTTGTTAATTAGGCAGTAGTCATCAAGCCGCGACAAGTCAGCCTGGAGAGCCTCCACATCCTTTACCGATGAAACAGTGGAGTAGATCTTCATATCATCAGCAAAACAGAGAAGGTTGGAATGGTGGAAACAAGAGTCGATGTCACTTACATAGATAATAAATAGCAATGGAGCCATCAAAGAGCCTTGAGGCACACCACTTGGGATTGACACCCAACTCGAAATGTAGTTGCTAATAACGACAGACTGAGACCTGTTTTCCAAATAGGAAGAAAACCATCGCAGTAGATCTCCTCTTATGCCACTATTAAATAACTTAATTTTTAGGGTATCGTGGTCTATTCTGTCAAAGGCTTTACTGTAATCAGTGTAAATGACATCGACCTGAGCCCCACCATCCATCCCCCCCGTGACATAATCGTTGAACAAAATCAAATTCGAAGTTGTAGAACGACCCTTCAAGAAACCATGTTGCGTAGGACTAAAAGAGTGTCTGAGCGCGGCATAAACTTGATCATACACAATCCTCTCAAATGTTTTTGCTATAACACATAATTTAGATATTGGTCTATAGTTATTAATTTCATTTTTTGAGCCTTTCTTATGTACGGGAGTGATATATGCAGACTTCCAAATCGGAGGAACAGTAGAGGTAGCAAGTGATTTTTTAAATAGTAGTGTTATCGGCAACGCAATAGTTTTAGCTGTACCAATTATAAATTTGGGTGATATATTGTCAGGCCCTGCAGATTTAAATGGATCCAGATTACCAAGTAGCTTTTTAACAATTTCGATATCAATTTCAATCGACGAAATATCCGAGCACCCATTTTCATTTGATGAGGATAGGTGCACGGAGGGCGCTGAATTTGATTCAAGAAAGGTAGAATAAAAATGAGAAGAAAAGGCATTGCAAATTGCATTGGGAGAGGAAACTGTTTGATCTCCATAATTAAAGTAATTTGGCATTGAGTGGGATTTCGACCTTTGCTTTACAAAACTCCAAAAATATTTGGGGTTCTTTTCAATAGCATCTTCAGTTGACGCCAGATAGTTCGAATAGCAGTCTGCCTCCATTTTTTTCACTCTATCACGTAAGAGCTTAAAGGTTACCTCATCGGATAGTCTGCCATACAACTTAAACTTACGATGGTATTTAGATTTATCTTTTATCAGACGTATGAGTGATGAGGTGTACCAAACAGGATAGGAACTATGACGTATGCATTTAGACGGAACATGTTTATTTATTATATCGAGTATGGTGCTATAAAAGTAGGCCATACAGTCATTAAGCGAGAGATTAGCAAAAACATTGTCCCAATCAATAGCCGATATTTCATTATTTACATGTATAAAATCACACTTATCATACATATAACGGGTATATGGTGCAGGAATCAAGTAGTCATACTCCGCGAAATCTACGTCAATTAAGAGGACGGGGTGATAATTGTCAACAGGGGCCAAGGGCGCTAAACATTCACTTACGGAAACAGCGTTATCGTTACATAAAACCAAGTCCAAAATCTTTCCATTACAGTTTAATATTCCATTGTACTGATTTAGACCTAACACCCGCAGTTCATCGGTCAATAAGCATTCATCACCACTACTAATATTTGACGGTAAGAGTGAATTATTAACCAATTGCCACGAAATGCCACTCAAGTTAAAGTCACCCACGATCAAAAACTTATCGTCATTATTATTTAAAACCGAGTTACTTAAATTGTGCATAAAATTCGATAATTGATTAGAGAAAGAGTATCCCTGGTTTTGCTTACATAAATAAATAACACCTAAATTTAGTCTAAAACTATTTCTCGTTATAGGTTCACGCAAATTCACTGATACCCATAAATCTTCGGCGGAAGAGTGAAACAATGGTTGCGGAACTGCAGATATGTGTTTTTTTATAGCAATTAGTACGCCCCCTCCACGTGTTTGACCGGTACGACTATAATCCCGATCTCGGCGCCACACAATATACTGCTCACCGAATAACTCTGAGTCCGAGATACCATCCACTAACCATGTTTCCGTCAAGACAACAACATCGTAAGCGTTTAGGCATAGTAGTCGATAAAAGGAATCAGTTTTGGTACGAAGTCCACGAACATTCTGGTAGTAAATAAGCAGCTTCTTCATTACTTTATTAGCCATTGGTTACAATAAAATACGTAATATCAACACAACTAAATAACAAACTAAAATACCGAAGACTGAATGCAGAAATTAAGTAGTGATTGTTATGAGGCAAAAAAGTGGGCAGAATAAATAAACTAATCGACAAACTGGCAACAGGTTCCCAAGTAAATGTGCGAGCGAGCAGGCAAAAATAAAATTGGCGTAAAGATGCGGTTAGCGCGAGAAGGATGGATTGATTACGTGTTGAAGTTGCATACGGAACAAATCCAGCGCGACGTTCAATACAAGGTACCCACATCCAAAAATGATAGCGAGGTGTCGAGGGACAGGCAGGGGTGCTAAACCTTTTACAAAAAATCAAATTTTTGGAAGTGTAAGTTAAAAACATAACAATGTAGATATATATAGACATTAAAATAAATAGAACATTTAAACAAGAGGGTTGAGAGTATAAATAATAATTAGAATATTCAACGAAATATGATGAATTTTGATTATAGTAATAGATTATAAAATTTTGTTTAAATCATTTTCGTTGTTAATTACAAATACATGGGATCCATCAAGCTTCCGAATGTGAATTTTACCGTGCTTAACCCAGACATATTTAAAATCTCTCTCTTTCGCCACCGTCCTTGTCACGTTGAGTAGCTTTTTAGAGGTCGAATTGAGATGATCATTAATATATACTTTGACTGCTGGGCCTTTGTAACCAAGGTCTTGAGAAGTTAAGCCTTTGTAAGCACGTGCAGCTGCGATAAAATCTTCCTTGATGTATCTATTAAGGAAACTCACCACAATAGACTTATCCTTGGAATTAAACAGTGGAATTCTAGTTATATAATTGATCTGGGCTTTAGGGAGAGTATAGTTGACCTTTTGGCTAATCGTATCCAAGATTGAAAACAGGTTTTCGTCTTTGCTGAGTGGAATACCTTTAATTTCAATATTGTTTAATCTAGAGCGTTGGTCGTTGGAGGACAGTTCCGATTTGATGCTATCAATCGTAGCTTGCATGGAATCGACTTTATTCTGAAGAGTTTCAAGGCAGACTATTCTGGACTCAAAATCATCAAGTTTCACAGCAAACTCGTCCATCCTGTTGCTGTCAAATTCAATGCTCTTCTTAAGGTCTCTAAGCTCTTCCTTCATGCTCCGAACATCTTCCTGAAGTGTTGAAAATCCTGCTAATTGTGTCTTCAATTCCCGGATCTCGATAAGAATTGTTTCATTAGAGACAGATTCAGGTGTTGATTGCACATTGGGAGACAGGAAGCCCCCGCGGCAGGTCATACACTTCCACAACGCTCGTCGGTCTGAACCCAGTTTCCTCCATCCAGCTTCGGTCATACTCACGCAACCAAAGTCATAGTGCTTTTTACATAACCCACATTGAACTCCGTCATTAAACTCGGTATTACATGCCGCACACTTCATTTTTCGATAAAAGTTGGTCGAGAGAAAAATAACAAAAGGTTGCTAGTCTCAGATCGCCGGATTGAGTACCGTAAGCGTACTTAGCTGATGTATGCGCGTACGTAGCTAGTGACTGCGCATGCGCAACTGATATAACTAATATAGGAAGATATAAAACTAAACGTTAACATTAACTAACACACTAACTTAACCTAATTATAACTAGACATTTACTCTATGTACTATCATAATAATAACAATATCTTCTTACATCTAATCGAACTCAAATCCATATCTAACCGGTTCCTTGCGAATACGTATGGGACGGTTCACGGAATCCGGAACGGTCGCGGCCGTCGGCGATGATTTACTGCCGACCGGTGGTGACGATGGTGCCCTACGGGTTGGTGAGGTCTTAGTGACTGCTGTATCCACCGCGTCACTTACTAATGAGCCGTCGCCCCTGACTTCGCCCCTACTCATCCCCTCACGAACCCTTGGCTCCGATATACTTGGAGACAGCTGTTGCTGTTGCGGTTCAACGACATCCCCACTAACCTGTCCCTCGGACATTACGTCTGGGTACATTATACTTGAACGTCGAGTTCTATGCCTAATTTGATCGCTATGCCGTGTGAGAAGTCGACCCTCATCGCTGTTTACTACATACCTACGTGAACCTTGTTGGTTTACTACCGTTCCTTTTAACCACTTGTCTTTGCTACCGTAGTTCCTGGCCCATATCGTATCACCAACGGTGTGTTGCAATGGTTCAGTGCCCGAACTCGTCGACTGCTGACGCTGCACCCTTTCTACCCGGTCCTGACGCGCGCGGTCTGCGCGCAAAAGATCTAACCGGGAACGCAACGGCCTACGTTGCAACAGCATGGCGGGACTTTCCCCTGTAGTGCTTTGAATACTATTTCTATACGCTAGTAGGTATGTCTGTAAAGCTGTATCGATGTCAACTGCATCTCGGACTGCCTTTTTTATTGTTCGCTTACATAATTTGACGGCATTTTCTGCTGCTCCGTTTGAAGCTGGATGATATACTGGGGAATACGACTGCTTAATACCGTTCAATTTTAAGAATTCTCCTAACTCCGTACTAGTAAATGGTGGGCCCTGGTCGGATACAACCTCCAAAGGCAAACCGAATCGCGCAAATAATGACCTCATAACCTTAATGACTGCCGAAGCATTTGTTTTATTCATTTCAAAAATTTCAATCCACTTTGTACTGGAATCTATAATTACGAAAAACGTTTTTCCCTGGTATGGGCCTAAAAAGTCTACATGTAATCTACTCCACGGCTGGGCTAAATACGGCCAACTACGTGGTGCAGCCTGCGGCGGCGCAGCTGCTTCCATCGCACATGTTTCGCAAGAGCGGCATGTCGATTCAATGTCTGCGTCTATATTGGGCCACCACACAAAACTTCGGGCCATCGACTTGGTCTTAACTATACCCATGTGGCTAACATGAAGCTCTTTTAGTATTGTGTTCTGAAGAGTTGGTGGTACAACAATTCTATAGCCCCACATAATACAACCCCGTTCCACATATAATTCGTGTCGCCTATTAAAGTACGGGTTCATCAATTCGTCTGTGCAATGCGACGGCCACCCTGACTGTATGTTCACCATCACTCTACTAAGCACCTGATCCCGCGCTGTTGCTAGACGTACCTCGTCATTCGTCACCGGCAAAAAACTTTCTGCAAAATTTAAATAGGTATATTCACGCCCGATTTTATTCTTAACTGTTGGTTGAGGTAGTCGCGACAATGCGTCGGCACAGTTTTTAGCAGACGCAACATATTCTATATCATACGAATAACCTGTTAATATTATTGCCCATCTTTGCAACCTGGATGCTGCCATAACCGGAATGCCTACTTTATTTCCAAAAATGTATGTTAAAGGTTTGTGGTCTGTTCTTAAAGTAAACTTTCTACCGTACAAGTACTGATGGAATTTTTTAACACCGTATATTATCGCTAATGCTTCCCTGTCTATTTGAGCATACGATCTCTCCGCGGAGTTAAGTGTGCGTGACGCGTATGCGATTGGCCGTTCGCCTTCCGGCGTGATGTGCGAGATGACGGCGCCTATCCCCGTGGCGCTAGCGTCTGTCGTCAGCACAAGCGGTAGCTCCAGGGAGTAATGCACAAGCACTTCACTCGTGCTCAGTGCCCGCTTAACCCGAGCAAAGGCTACCTCACAAGCATCGCTCCATACGTACTTCACCCCGGCACGCAACAAATTATACTTAATTCTAATGTCTATAAATTAAGAAATATTAAATTACATTTAATATTTCTTAATTTATAGACAGTTGCTGCATTGGATTAACGATTAACGGACTTCTGCATATTAAAGGAAGTTAACGTGTCCGTTAACATTTTTAAAAGTTAATCCGTTAATCAAAATGTTCTTCGTTAATTATCGATTAATTCTTTTAACAATTCGATTAACGAGATAATGCCCAGCTATGCTAAAAATGTAAATACGTAAGGTACTTAACGTTACATACGAATGGGGGACTGATTTTTTACTTTAAACAGCCTATACAGAGTATACAGTCATACAATCACAGAGAAAAGTTCCGCGCTGTGTGGTTACGAAATACTAAGACACGTGTTTACATTAGCGAAGTCGGCCGACTGAATTCACAATAGAACCGCAATACGGCAATTCATGTAGGGTGCTGTAACAAATTTCATAAACCCGGATCCACGGCCCTAAATCGTACAAATCTCCCTGCGTCACACCCGCGACGATCGCGTCGTCGATTAGTCTATGCCAATAAAGTAAAATAAAAAATATATAATTACCCGTTACATTCTTGTGCGCCACTAAAATTTCTGAAAAAAAACAAGTCTTTTAGAACCTGATAACATTAGTTAACGAGTATGTTTTAAACTCTTTTAATAGTTACCTACACTCTGACAACCTAATTGGTATATATACAATTATCGACCGATCCATGTGTGAATGTAAATCAATTAGCTTGTTAGAGTGTACAGTTACAAGCACAGTATTAAAGTGAAATAACAATAATATTGAAACAATTATACTTATTACATAATATTGCTCGTGAATGCACTTCTGTTTTATATTTGTGTAAATTTGAAAAATCTAAAGATAATAAAGTACCCAAAAGACATGTTTACTGTACGTTCGTCTCTTGCGTTTGAAATTTAATTTCATCTGAACAGGTTTGTTTTGTGTGCGTGTGGCGTGAGGGGCACTATCACAGAAATGAAGTTTTAGTAGAAGTTCTAAAACACTTGTAGATGCGGATCCTGGAATTAGTAAAAAACATTGAGAGATACCTAATTGTATGTATAGACCTTTTAGTTAGGTCCTCAGACAAATTCCGGACCCCTTGTTACGTATAATATATGCACGCTAGAGTAGATCGTATTGTATCAAACTTACATAATAAATTTTAAATAAAATATTATTTCATTCGAATTAAGTTGGCCCATGGTAAAGCTTCTAAACCCCTTATATGAATGATGAGATTTTTATAAGGTTTTAAGTAGATAAATAATTTATTTGTTTCATAACATAAAAGTTTTACATTTGAACAAGTAATTGAACTTAAGATGAACCTGCCTAGCAAAACTGGTGCTACTAGTATTCTAAATTGTATTGTATGAATTAAATTTGGGCTCTCAAGATGACAAACTTATTTCTCTTAATTATACTAATATTATAAAGAGGAAAATTTTGATTGTTTGTTTGTTTGCATTGAACAGGCTCCGAAACTACTGAACCGATTAGAAAAACTCACTGTTGGGAAGCTACACTATCCCCGATTGACATAGGATATATAACATCACGCTACGGCCAATAGGAGCGGAGCATAAATGAAAAATGTTGCAAGAACAGCGGCGCTGCGGAATGTTCTACAATATTATAGCTATCAATATCTACAAAAAATCTCGCCATACCATGTGTCCAACTATTGTTATTATGTCAATAAAGCTACTTCTTTACGATTTATGCTGATCAAAATCATACCATGCTATCGATACCTTTGTATTAAACCCCAAATAAAATATTTCGTATTCAAGACTGTTTCAATACCTGTATTTAACTTTGGACTATTCATTCAAAAGATATTACAAAATTAAAGATATGAATCTAAAGAAAATATTTCAAAGAGTACCGGGCGTAAAAATAATGCGCATTTACCTATAAAATGGATAATCTGCTGTGCTGGCCATTTCAAATCATTTGTTTATTGATTAGCGTTATGTTTTCATCGCATTTGAATCTATTTTGTGATCATGGATACATAAAAAAACATTTTATTATGGAATACGAGTCCCGTCGTGGCAGCAACGCGCAAACACGCAAAAGCGGGTCGCAACATCAACGATACGGCGTGAACACTACAAATTAGGGCTGTTACGGTGGTTCGATTCCGGTTCTAAAAAATCTGAACTTCGGATTGATTTAAGACCTCCGGTTTCGACTTCGGTTCCAAACATTTGAATCGGAGGTTAGAAACGGAGCTCCAGTTGATGACCCGTTGAGACGGAGAAAGAGGGCTACATCCCAACAACCTTGGTTGTCCCTCCAGGTAACGGGGAGTTGGGGAGATTGTTTCACATACCACAATGTTTCAAAAAAAATGTCCACTCGTGCGAAGCTAGGACGGGCCGCTAGTATCTTTATACATCGTAAAAACCAAACCAAATCTTAATAAGAGTTTGTAGAAACTGATTAAAAAATTTTTACATTTAAATGAAATAAATGAATACAACAGTTTTCAAAAAAATCTACAATGATGTATAGATCCACTTGAGGTAGTGATTTTACACCGATCAATTGCCTTTTTTTTTTCAACCGATCTAGAATGACAAACACATTAATCTAGCTTCAGATGACGCACCATTGTGGAAGTGGTAAAATAAAACAAAGTTATTATACTTATAGAGTAAGATCCCAGGGCCGTCAGACGTCATGTATTTTCTGACGAACCAAATGTGGATAATTAAGTAGTGCTAGTATGTACTAAGAACGCATGCCTACCAGCTATCTTGCCTAGTGGGCCAATTTTCAGGTATCAGGTAATCAAGGTACATACAAATATTACTTACCTCACGTAAATTCTCCAAGCTGATTTTTACGTTTATTTTAGGCAATATCCTTAAAAATAAGTCGCCAATACTCCCAGACACTTTCCGTCGGCCGTATTGCTTTGCAGACGCTTTAAAGCTCCCAAAGTAATTACTTAACTTCACGTAAATTATGATGAATATATAAATTACGTGACGTCTGGCTGCCCTGGGATCTTGGACCATTAATAAGCATAATATGCCAGTTTTCTTATCTTCAAAACTCGTAGAGGGGGATTATGCGTCAGCAGCGTATGGAGTATAAAAAAACTTATAGGATGCCGGTTAAAATTTAACTAGGTGCTTGTTTAAATAATAATCAAAAGTACGAAAACACTAATCAGCTGCGTGGGTAGAAGTGAAAAGACCGCCAGCTGACGCAGTGATTAAAAAAATTAGAGCATTGCTATTACGCTGCTTTCTTTTTTTTCTGGAGCTGCTTGATTTTGGTTTCGGTATACATTGTATTATTTTTTAAAGACACTTATTTAAAGTCAATTATTATTGTTACTAGATAGCGCCGGTGTTTCCTAACTTTCTAGAAAGAGACATCAAATAACGTTGGAAATCACTTTTAAAGTTCAGACTTAATAGAATCTAATATGCGGGTGTCATCACAAATAGGAAATGTTTGAAATGGCCTTCTGAAGAAAGCACAATAACAGCTCTATGGTAGCCAGTCCCAGTCGACGGCATACATGCTCGTACTATCGTGCAGGTCAACTATAATGTAGAGACATTCACAACCATTCATAAAGATATCAGATCGGTATGACCTTCAATCATCAATCCAATTGTGGAGGAAAACCCTATTCTTAACGTATTTCCTGCATGCCTGAGAGATTTTCTCGCCAGCCTGTGTGAAGCCTGATTATGCACATGACTGTAGTAGGTTTTTAACTAATTATTCTCCTCATTCCTTTGAAACGAGAGGAGGCCCGTGCCGAGCAGTGGGGCAGTTGATACAATAATAAGTAGCTAGGTACAATAAAACAGATTCTGGTAAATACTCGTATCTGTAACACAAGCCTCGTTGCTTAGCTCGGAACTGGATGGCGCTATGTGTGGTATATTATTAAATATTGTCCCACTCATCGTAAGCTAGTAACTAATGTTTACTACTGAAAAATATAAACAGTAAAAAACTCTGTTTTTATAATAAAAAGAAACAGCTTGTAGCAAATATTACTGTTACAGTGCATTTTCTATTTTGATTCATTATTCATAACCAAATGACAATATTTTTTATAATTTCTACAAAAACCTATAGTAAAGTATTGAGCTTTGGTTAATCTTCAGTGACTGAAAATATTACAGAAATAAGTTTGACATGATGGCACTTGATGGCCCAAAATTATTAGGGTTTTAAAAAACCCACAAATCGTAGAAGCACCATCTTTGGTATGGAGGTTCCTCTTAAGTTCTATTAAAATCTTATAAAAAATCTCACCAGTCACGTAATTTAAATTTCGAATTTTCAATGAACCAATGGCCAACTTTATAATTAAATGAAAAATGCTGAAAGTCTTACAGTTATATTTTTACAAATATTTACTATAGGTAACTTTGTTTTTGATATCAACATACGATCTAATTTAGCTTGCCTATATTGCCAAGGGGTCCGGAATTTGTGTGAGGCGCCAATTAAAAGGTCCTATATCTCCCTTATTATTTTTTATAAATTCCAGAATCCACTTCTAGACCAATACGACTTCTACTAAAACCTGAAATACTTATTTTATCCCTTAAAAAGACAAAAAGGTATGCAGAATCGGATAATTAAAGAAATAAATAAGCAAATTATGAAAAAAAAGATAAATTTAATATTTCTACGCAAACAAAGTCGTGGGCTAGAGCTACTACTATAATTTGTAATTAAATCATTCAAAAATGAAAAATAAGTTATTTGAAAACTGACCCATTCACTGTCTCATTTCTGGGCACGGGTCTCTTCTTATTTGAGAGTTTAGGCTATAGTCCACCACGCTAGGGCGGGATGGCAGATATCACACGCTATCGATATTTTTTTCAGAAATTCAGATTTCCTCATGATGTTTTCCTTTACCGTCACTAGTTGGCCTTGGGATTGAACTTGAGAAAGGCTTAAAACTTCACAGTCCACTGGTCATACAACAAGGCTATCACAGCTATTATTAACCGGAAAACAAAGTGTGTAATTTATTAGGAAGACGTTAGCACTTATTCAACTTAAAGAAATAGTTTGTTTTTTTTGTGTGTTTGGCGAGGGCACTAGTATGCTGCCAAATTTTCAAGCTCTCCGCCTTTAATAAGTATGCAGTCATGTGTCTTTGTTGTTTTATTACTTAATATTTTTTTAGTTTGACCACAGCCTCACCTGATGCTAGCGAAGACACGGCGGAGGTAGGCGGTCACTTGCTTAGAAAGACTTTGCGTATTACCTTTTACGCTTAAAGATCTGAAAATGCGCGATGCATCATCAAATCAACACTATCGTCATATACCTACTATGGTAATTTCTTTAAAGGAACATACCGGTTTTTGTCATCGTCTATTGTGACATTCGTATTTTTAGTATCCATCATCATAATTTTTAATATGTATGCTACGAGAAGGATGTAGGACCTGAAAAGTTCATTGGATGTCAGAGCGGCATGCAATCAGATCTTGTAATTGTCAATTCTATGGGGGACCCCCTTTGACTAATATACTGATGTCTGGACTTTAAAAGTGATTGTGATTCTCTGCAATTGTTTCTTGTTTCGATACCTATAGAAACGGGCAACAATTCAACAATTGACACTCGATAGTAGGGAAAAGCCGGCTAAATCTGGTGCTAAAATCTAAAATAGTTGATTTATTTACATAAAAAATAGCATTTCTCGCACCCAGATAATAAAGATAAGGTAAACGTAAATAAATATTTTCTTATTAATTTTAGCCGAGTAATTAATAGCCGAATTCCCATTATGTTCCGCCAAATCACACAAAGCAACAGTCTGATAATAGCTGATGGTGATTTTGTAAAAGCGATAGGTATATCTCGATATAGGTACTGCAAGTACATATATTTAACCTTACCTTAATTATTATTACATTATCAACTCCAAACGGACTCGAGCCTGTCTTTGATCGAGTATGTCTTTGGCCATAAGAGTGTTTACAAAACAACATGAGCCTTTATTCGCTGTACTTTACAGGGCACGATAAATCTCGTCACGCGGTGTGGCCAGAAGTAACCAGTAGCATTATTCAACAATCGTAACATCATTCTTGGTGCACATTTAGAAAATAATTCGGTCTGCTTACGTTAGATGCGGTTGCCAAACGTCTAGGGAGGCCGAAAGCTGTTTCACAACCCCGTTGCTTGTTATTCGAGGGCAATGGTGTATGAAAGGGCGTATTGTTGGGAATATCGTGCTGTTAATCTTATGCGGAACTTGTGATTGCAAGCTATATTGTTATTTGAATAATGCCCGACCTGAAACGATCGTTCGCAACAAAATGTGCATTATTGCAGTTCCCTAATGCAACTATATAAAGATGATACGAGAAATTGAATATTCTGCCAAATACACTGTATTGTTTTAAAATATTTACCAAAACTTTTACCTACCTAGAAGATCAAATTAGGCCCAATTTTGGTTTGACCTGTATGTAAACGGAATAATTAAGTATGTATTTATAGACAGTTGACTAGGTAATATTGTGCACCTTTCTACTTTAAGTCTTAAGCATTTGGAGCCGCACACATGCAACAATACGATAGTAAAAGTACATACTTTGCTGTAAATTGGTGTGGGAGGTTCTAATTTAGACAATCTCTACCGTCATACATTTACAGAGAAAAGTACCGAGCTGTGAAATACTCAAACACGTGTTTTCATTAGCGAACTCGGCTGATAGAATTCACAATAGAACCGCAATACGGAAACAGATTTCGCAGTATTGCATCAAACGTGACCCGTTTTCTGTCCTTTAGATAGGTAGATCATAACCAAAACGTTAATATGAGTAGATTTACTATTACGCTATATTGCTAGATTTAGACCTAAGAGGTCCGCGATGAAGGTGAAAACACAGAAGTACTAATTTCTCGTATTAACAATTGAACTTGTAGAAGTGGCTTTAGTGGAAAAATATAATGTAGGTTCCTTGGCTGTACCATAGATCGGTACAGACAAGGAACCTGCGTACTGATCAGATCACTACGTAGGTTCCTAAGGTTAAAAGTCAATAAAATACTTGTTTTATTGACCTTTAACATTATAATTAACTATTATTAAGTTTTGGCTTGGTTCGCAGAAATAAATATATACAATAATAATATTTCTTATGTTGAAGGCTGACAGAATAAGTGTAGTTGATTTTATAAAAGATCCTGATATGTAGGTAAAAACTTTTTCTCGAAAATATAAGAATTAGTTAATTATTAGGCCTTTTTTCGAACTCGAACCGGTATCATGCCGAAACGTCCGACAATAATGATTATATTTAAATGTATGATTACTTACTGTTCCATTTCCTACGAAATGATTTCTGTGACTGTATTGTACTGGCTAGTTTCCACGTCCGCTATATGGCTATGGCTGCTAAAGAAACGAAAGGGATACACTTAAAATTGATAAGAAGTTGGATATTGCTAACGCTTTTCTCACAATCATAGAGTTGCATTATAGCTGGAAGCGCTTCAAAAGCATGGAATGTCACTCTTTCTAAGTGTTTCTAGTACAAACTGTTAGTGGTTACATATTGAACGAGATATTTTTACGGTGTTCTACACAGGAATCCAACACATATTCGGAATTGATAAAGGTCAACTTTAATATCAATTAACAAAGTAATTTTAAAAATAAAATTTTGAGATCTTTTATTACAGACTCGGATGTTAAATAGCTACAATAAATAACAATCTGACAGCTTACGCAATATTAAAATCTTGGGGCTAAAATATTAAAAGAGTTTTTTGTAACCACAACGGTTTGATTAAAATGACCTCGAACATAAAATTGGATGTATGTTTATATGATACGATTTTATGGAAGCTCGGATCTATCTGATGCTGTAAACGCAGAGTCACCTTTTGTTTGTGAGAGGGTTCATGTCAAATATTTCTTGTATAATATCAAGACTACCTACTAGGAATTATTGAGTTATACATACGTGGATGAATCCGGACCCAAGGATGCGACATGCTTGCGTTAGTAAAATTAGAATGAAGGTAAACACCACGCACATGAAGACGATCTCGATTAAGTCAAAATTATCACAGATGTTAGGATGCGGCGGGAAATCGGGAGCCCCCATAGTGGAACAACTTTTTTCTTTTTACTGTGATTTGTGAGACTTCAGCAGGGCTGACATCCACGCAGTACACATTATCTTCTTTAAGCCATTATTTTCTGGCATACTAATTTGCGCCTACTACATTATTTCATTCCACGTAAAGGGGTCTGGTTTCAGAGACTTGTTATTCCTCCTTTTCAATTCTTCAAGATATTCTGTATCGATAAAGCGTTCGATTATTTAATTCAGCGAATCTATTATTGATCTACCAACTACAAAACCTATTAGAAAAGTGTATTAGATACTTCATTATCATCAGCTTATATTCGTCCACTGCTGGATGTAGGCCAATTAGATACTTATCTGGACAGGAAAAAGTTATATGTATCTATCATTCCATTGAAAAATTAAAAACCACTGTGTTTGGAAGTTTGTATTATACATTGGATCTAACTATGGAAATATGCATTGCGGCTGAGTTGCAACCACGAATTAATTAATACCTAGCTTGTACCTACTCAATATGGAATATGCAAGTTTTTACAAAAGTAGTGAGGTGAAGTAAACATTTAAGTTCATCACTATTAAAAACAGATACATCGTCGTGGACCCCCGTTGACGAGTTGTGCACGCCAATTTTTTTGTCACGCCGACGTAGACCATCGTCGAGTCTCCCGTGGACCTCTAGGGTCTGGACCAATTTAGGAACTAATGCTTTACGTCAAAAAAACCCGCCTCTGAAGGTAATAAAGGTTTAGAACGGTTCAAAGTTATTGAAATTTTGACGCCTTGACAGATGATATAGGTATTAAACGACCAAAGGTTAATGCGAACGATACAGGTGAATCAAGGCGTTCTAGTAGAGGACTGGTAATATGCCCTTGTCGCCATCCGGCAGCATGATCCCCAAGTATCGCTGTTAACATTGGAACCACCATTTTAAAGAAGCATACTACAACTACCCAGGGCTACCGATAAGAAATTCTCATACGGTGGACTGTGCCCACCCTGGAGACCCCCAAGCCAAGCCCCCCCTGTAAGAAAAGTCTAGTTACGCCCAAGACCACCTGCCGTGAAACCTTTTAGACTGTAGGTATAATTATATTTTTTATAATTATATATATTTAGCTTACAAAAAATATTACCCGGCTATGTTGTATATTTTTTTATACATAAATATTAAATAGTTCACCTTTCGTCTAAACATCTGACAGCTTGCATCGTGATCAAGACGGGGTAGAATGGTAATGTTATCTAAACATAAAATTTGTGTGAGGTACTTCATATTTAAGGACAAAATTGTTGTATTTATTTATATCTTATTATAATTTGGGGGCTGCAATGTGACTATGTGCAATAATAGGTGGTTTAATGGGGTGAAACGTTTTCGGCGCTTCTTTTCTGCTCTAACGAACATCAACATCGAATTGATTAGAAGTGTGGGTAGATAGATCTGAGCAAACACAGAGTAAAGTGCTTTAAGCGACTACTTACAGTTAATTGGGTACAGGTTCCATTATGTTTGATTTATTCATAGAAATAGTATGATCTAAAAATAGCGTTTCATTGATGTACCAATTGGGAGTTTTACCAGACGTGTTTTCTTTAAGTTCCATTTCTTTAATCTATTTGCGTGCATAGGGGATCTATCATTACATATTAGGATCTAGTTAACACAATTTACTTTAATTTAATATATTCATCTTCCCAAAGTTTTTTTTTCGATGTTTCAATAAATCTCTGGGCTTTGCCCGAAAGGCAAATGCCATATGTTTGACAGGTGCCAAATTAAAAACAATAACTCAGGTACCGACATAGTAGGTTTAATACATTTATTTAAGAATTTGCTGAATATGTATTTGATAGTGACATCTGTTGTGCAATTTAATAATCAGTTGTACTTACTGCTTACAGCGACATCTGTGTCATATTTAAGAAACCAAAGTAGTTGGTATATGTCATGTTTTGTAACATGATACATTTTTTGCCGGTAGATGTCACTTTTCACTATTCTAACATGGTTTTAGCACCTTGAAAATACTCAAAAGGGTTTTCTACAATAATAACTATTAATTTTATTTGCAAAATCATATCAGGCAATATAAATTATTGTCGTACATTTTTGTGTTATCTTTCTAGGTGTAATTGTGTTGTGGTGTAAACGACAGGTGCAGGCAGGTGGGTGATTACACTGAGCAAAGAACTTATTTGCCGTCGCGTCCATCAGTACAACAAACGCCGTAAACCATAGCGGTTGCAACGGCAGCGGTGCGCGCGCTCTGTATATTAATTTATATTCGACCCACGATCCATAATCAATGAACCTAGCAAGTATATAATGACTATTAATGTGTTTTGTAAACAACGATGTTTATGCATCCTACCGACGAGGTCCCCGACCAACTGGCCGAGGAGTTCAGTAGACCAGTGGAGTCTATCATGAGGTGCGAAGACTTCAAGAGTAACTTTGCAAGGAGACTCTCAAACCGCTACATCTCCAGGTCACCGATGGCAACAAAGACGCAGAATTCGGTGAAACTTCAAAAAGATATAGTTGACAGTGTGAGTTTTTTATTATTTTCCTTATATTTTTCGTGGGTGTAGTAAAAACGGCGGACATACATATTTAGGGCATTTTTTGTCATACTTGGTGGGGTAAGTATACTTAGTTGAATGATTATAATGCGGAGGTGAAAGTATTTAGCGAAGGTGGGTAGATGGGTGTTTATTGTTTTCCACTGCGCGTTTAGCGTGCTGATCGCCTATCAGCCTAGTAGGTAACTATATCATAAATATTTACATTTCCTTTAGGAAACTCGTGTTTGTTTACAACCAACTTTTTTTATTTACTATATATTAAGTTTTTTCTCTTCTTTCCCATATAAGTTTAGATAAGAGAATCTATACTGTAAGAATGTTTTTGTTTTGTTTTTCATTATTTGTCTCATGGCTGATGTAACCAAGTTTATCAATCGATGTGGAATGTTAGGCTTCGGCTGCCGTGGTCAGGCTATGGATAGGTGGCCATTATTAACTCATCAGATGTTAGTCTACGCCCATCTCGATTTTCATACGAATACTTTAACTATCGTTAGTAGACATGGCAGTATCTATTCTTTATTAATTAAGTGGCGGACGTCTGATTGTTGTGACATTTTGTAAAATTCTGGTATTCAGCCGAATCTGGAAACCGATTCCAACGTAGTCGGGACTAGGTAGGATATCTATTTATCTATAGGCACTAGGTATCTACTCGGGGAATTAAGAAATAGATATGCGTCATACCTATATCGTTATACTTTAAAGTTTCATAGAATCTATTTTATTGTATTTATTAAGAATATACTTAAATAAAGTAGTGTCGGATATAGTTTAGTGTAGTGAGAGTTTAAAAAAAAATCTTATTATCATCCAGCTACGACTGCAAATGCATTATGTAACGAAAGTGTTTAGTTTGTGTTAAGTGAACAGGACTGTAACGCCTTTGGCTCAAGGCGATGGTAATAATACGATTACCAAACCGGGACCGTTGGACAACGGAGGCGGGTGCGTCTGCACATTGCATTTATTCTCATACAATTTTGAACCAGAGCGGCGTGATTCCGGTTGTTACGGGATGTTTACAGGAACCGGAAAGGAGTCATTGTTATTATTACTGTAGATAACTAGACAAGAAGCCTATAGAAAAAGGTTTATAGCTATATGTGAGTAGCCCAGTGGTAGGGTCCCGGGCTTGAATCCCGGTAAGGGTCAGCTATTCTATTCTGTAAGAAACTTACTTCCGAATCCCCATTAAAAACACACCATAGTTAGAAGGTACCTTCGTACATACTCTATTAGTTCTTCAACTTGAATGATATATTTGTACATGCTCACTATGGAGCGTTCTCCATGGGAGTATCTAGGTCGTAAGCATCCTTCTACTGTGTTATGTTACAGAATAATTACTTATATAGTGAGGGTGTATTTGAAGTAACTTTCGAATTATAGTTCTTTTAAAGGGTTCCGTACCCAAAGGGTAAAAACGGAACCCTATTGTTAAGATTTCGCTGTCTGTCCGTCCGTGTGTACGTCCGTCTGTCTATCTGTCACCAGGCTGTATCTTAAGAAACACAAATTATGATTTTTTTACAAATTAGGTATTTCTGTTGCCGCTATAAAAACAAATACTACTAAAAAAATTATAAAATGAATATTTAAAGGGGCTCCCATACAAAAAACGTAATGTTTTACCTAATTTAGTACGGAACCCTCGCACTTTGCCGGTTTTATAATATAATAATAATAATATATTTATTATAATATATAATAATTTAAACATACTATGCATCGGTGATATTCCTTCAAAGAAACTCGGCAGGTATGTTTTACCAGTTGGTAGAACATTCCTGCCGGGTTTCTTTACTATTTCACTATTTAACTGTATAGCTATCTAACCTAACCTTACCTAAACTGTGAAATAAGATCTTCTTTGCTACCTTAAAGTTAAAGGCAGGTGGCGTTAGATTACATATAGGCCCTATGGATATTTTGTATCTTTTTAGTGTTCAGGTATTCAGTATACGTATGTATTAGCTTCCCCGTATGGCATTTCCCGCATGGTATATAAATAAAAAGGCATATGTTAATCCAGACAATAAAATATCTGTAGGTATGCAAAATTCTATCAAAATCTATTAAGCGGTTTTTGCGTGAAAGAGTAACAAACATCCACATCAATACAAATTTTCGCGTTTATAAAATACAACGAGTGTGGTTTTATAGTCTTTGATACAATATTAGTAGGATGTAGGGTATCTATTTACATACCTAGATAGGCTGCGTTCCTTGTTTATATGCATTTCAACTATGATGTTTTTCGTTTCATCATCTTTACTTCGTGTTCAATCTGTTTACACAGACTGCAATAGTTTCATATTTACATAAAGCGATGCATCCTGCTTACCTATTGATATAATAATAAATGTATATGCAGCAATATTTCTACACAATAAACACTGCTGAGAGATGCACAGCGATTGGAAGTATTTGCCTACATCGATCGCTTAGGTAACACGTTTAAATAGTATAATTAATATTAAATCATTTAAAACTCGTGTCCTTGTTTTCTTATTACTTACATAAAGATGTAACAAGACAGGTTTCTCAGACCAATTAAACACTTTTTTGCTGGTTTTAACTAATAGTTGGCATATTTTAGAACTAGTTTATGACAAAAAACAAGCATACATTCGTAATAATGACTGCCTACTTTTACTGTTGCTCCACTGAACTTTCGACCATTCGTAACGACAACATTGTTCGTATTACCTATTATAAAACTAACGGTAAAAAATCTAGTGGTTAAAATAATACACCTACATACTACGTATTCAGATAAAAACAAACTCGCTGCGTTTATTTCAAACTAGTTACCGTAACAATGGTAAATGAAAACGTTTCTATGTATGAGAATGAAGTTATTGAGATAGTTATATAAAGACTGAAAGTTATTTTGTCTACTTACGATGATTCTTTGTATGAAGGATTGTATTATTGTAGGTACCTAACTGAATTATCATAGGCATACTGCCTTTTCAGTTAGCTTACTTAGAACATATTGTTCAATGTGTACTAATAACCGTCATCTGTCATTATAATCTGTGTGCTTATACTCGGGTGATATCATAGAAACAAATCTAGTGCAAGTAGTTAGGTAGTTATTTTATAAGCCATAATAGTCTGTGTAAAGCAAATTCAAACCTATGAATCGCATGATGTAGGACATCATGTTTATTGTTACAAGAGGAAAGCAAAAAACTAATAAGGCACGATAAAAAAATACTTAAAAAGTTTGTCATATCACTGTAGTCGTATGTATGTTATTAAATTCTCAGAACCCATCGGTTTAAAGTTGATCCTGAGGTCAACGACTCTGTATTGAAGGCTCATCAGGAATATTGATTAGATCGTGCACGTGCAAAGGTATTATAAATACATACAATAATATCATGCTTCCAATTCCTTATGGTAGGCATAGGCAGATGTACTTACCACAATCAAATAAACGGTTGCTATAACAGAAACTGGCGTAACACTGACGGAAATACCAACGAAAAAATGATTTGTGAAGCTCTAACGAAGAACGTTTTCTATCACTGGTATCGTTTTGATGGTTGTGTGTTGTGACCTTCACGGTTTCCTTTGCAATGGCATTATGTTACGAGAACACATGATTTACTATGTACCAATAATTAATGATTAAATTATACATAGTTATGAAACAAAATTAATATTGGTAGGTATATTTTATTATTAGTAACAATTTGCATTATTCCTAATATCCGGAAGCAAGTTGACATATGTTTAATTTCCTCAAATGACTTAGTGCACTGGTATTTATGAAATTACAGACGCAAATATAACTATTATTTCGATAGCCGATACGGGGTTTCAGTCCTCCTGTCTCCTGGTATATAGTCATTGAAAATACAACTTATTGTTTTATGTTTGTAAGCAATCCCCGCTTGGGACCATACGTACACTGTAATTTTGTATATAAAGATTTTTGTATAGCAAGAGAGCCCGTGAAAAGCGTGAAATTCCGTCAACGCCAACATCAAAGTTTTTTCTAGTCTAATAAATAATAAATATTGTTATATTATGTTGTAAAACTCAATAGCTAGAGACCGAAAGTAAATGTCATGTTAAGAGAGATTTTCCTAAAGGAATTAATTTAAATACCGAAGACTTTCTTTTCTAAAATTAATTTTATCTGATTTGGGAAAAACGTAAAAAAACCTTGTCTGTTTAGCAGCCATCTTGAGCCGTAACCACTAACTTCCACGTCGGAAGTCGAACAGTGCTATTGTGAGTACAATTCTCGTGATCAGATAGGATGATAAGTACCATTGTTTTCTGTGCCATCCTCCTTGTGTGGGATGTGGGAAATAGTCGGTGGGATCGGCGGTACATCGCCGATAATTATGGTGTTGTGAACTAGGTGCTGTTCATAGCGTGGGGCGTTTCGTTTCAGTAGCGTTGGAAGCAAAGCTGTAAAAAATTGATTTAGAAATCGTGAAAGTTTTAAAGGAAAAATATATAATATTACCTATTTACCATACTACAGATTACTCGACTATTGATTGACAAACAAATAATAAACTCGGACGATAATTTATGTGAAATGACAACATAATTCTTGTATAAACCAAATTGGCATGACAGCTAGACCGAGTATGTAGGTAACGTACAATAAAACTCGTGATTTGTAAGTTTACAATACAACTATTAAAATAAAGAAATGAAAGAATTTATAGCACGGCAGTAAGCAAGCTAAAACGAGACAAATAGACAAGTGCATGTAAACGTTTTGTCAGTTGTATTTTTTTATCGATTTGGTCGTCCTTTACTTCTACTTCAAATTTCGAAGCTCTCTACAATTGTTCGTAGTTGGTGTTATGTTCTTCGCCTAGTCTTTTGACATCGTTACCTTTTACTTCTTTGTCACATATAGGTTGAAATATGTGATTTCATGTTTTCCTATCTTTCTTATTTCGGTTAAGCACAATTCAGTCTTAGTTGTCCTTACTCCAACTGATTAGGGTGCAAGCAACGCTAAGCTTGATTAATGCTTCGACATTTTCTGTACAGATGATGCGATGAAAACTAATTGAAACCTTAGCATTTAATGTCTTAAGAGTCATTTTAAATCTAGCATGCCTTGTTAGGACAAATATCTGCATAATACATGATGAATTTGTTACTTGTATGAGTAATTAGAACGCAGTCTGTTGCCAACTATGCGCTTCGGACTGCATGCGGAGTTACTGTTATTCAATATATGGTAAAATTGATGACCAGTGAATTGAGTTGAATTGAGTGTACCGTCTTGTGTATACATATATGTAGCCACTATAAACCAGGGGAGTTAAACAAAAGTTAAATAAATAATACTGTATTATCTTAATAGAGAGGTTCAACTAGCTAATACCAGTGGTTCTCGTATATTCTAATTTTTTTAATTAAATTTGGTACAGAGATAGTTTGAATCCTGGGGAAGGATATAGAATAGTTTTCATCTCGGAAATTATCCCTTAATGGGAGAAAGATCAATTTAAATCACTAGATTACGCAGACGAAGTCGCGGGCAAAAGCTAGTATTAAAAATATCTACGAAAGGTTGCTGACTTGTATTTATAATTTTTGAATAGGTATCATACCAGAAAGTTTTATGTGCCATAATACGAAGGGCGTATCGGGGTGATATGCTAATTATGAGGGTAATCAAATTATCTTATTGGTTAACGATGATACTCTTTGAGGGTATATTTTTTTTAAATTTAATTGTCACCATTAGTATTCTAGATATCATTATGATATGGCAATTATGATGACAGATGCGACAATTTTGATAAAATAGAGCCCCGTCCTTTTATAAAACTCCTTACACAACAAGAAAAGACTTAAAAACTTTTTTGCAAAGATAGGGTGGCTGTTTACCAAGATTCTGCTCCTTCATTATCTACTTTCAGAACTTTAGAGAATTCAAACAGGGTAGAGAGAGATTGAAGACGCCTGTGCTGGTCGGTCGGGTAATGCCATTACTGAAGAAAACATCAAAATTATTGAGAAACTTATACGCAAAGATGTGTAAGAATAAAAACATTAGCAGAAAGAACTGAGCTATCCGTGAGTACCGTTCACACTTTCCTTCATGAGCATCTGTCAGGGGTCAGTGCAAGATGGGTGCCGCGAATGCACACGGGGCCTCAGAAACTGCGTTGAGTTATTGTAGGAAATTTAGGACCTCTGTGGTGAAAATTTGCAAAGTATTTTCAACCAAATAGTTATCAGTGATGAAACGTGGATGTATCACTTTGATCCTGAGGGAAAACAACAGTCCATGCGGTGGCATAAAAAAGGAACAGACCCACCGAAGAAGTTTAAAGTCACCCTATCCGCCGGAAAACTCTTGGCCACAGTGTTTTGACATTCTAACGGAATCTTACTGATATATATAGAGTCAGTATTACTGCTACATCTTACTCCGTAGGTAAAGGAAGACAATTAAAGAAAATATACGTGGAAACTTGACCGTAGGTGTCTTAGTTCTTCACGCGACAACGCGCTGGTTCAAACAGGGTCTACAACCCGGTCAAAAGAAATATCTTCGAAGTAAGCATTTTATCGACGATGTAGAGTTAAAGACGGAAATTGATGAAAATTTTTCAGGCAAGGATGATATTAATAATTTTAGTGGGCTACTGAAAATTTTCTTTCCCGCTCAAATAAGTGTATTCAGGAGATGAAGGACTATACATATATACTATTAAAACATTTTTATTTTTCACATTTTTCTAATTATTCCTTCATGCCTATACTGAGAATACATTGAACGGCTCTCGTAGTTTAAGTGGCATGTGCATTTACGTTCTAAGCTATCAAAAGAAATCCAAAAAAAAGCATAGCTATGACGAAGCATATCAGATTATTGTACAATTTTAATTTTACGTTAAGCTAAATGAATGACTGTTTTGTAATGGGTCGGACCGTTGTCCGTTATTAGAACGCCATTGTTTTAATTGTCGAGGTTTTAGACACCATGAACCTAACTGTTTGTCACAAGTCCAGCAACTGTTTTTGTAGGGAATGTGAAATTACAACATTAAATTCAGTAAAGCGATTCAAACAAAATCCTAAGTATTATATGTATAAAGTTTGATTAATTAAGAAGAACTGCAATTTAGGGTAAACTGGTGGTGATGGTCTGAGGGTTTCTTATCGAATTGATATACATAGGTACTTACATAATATGGAAGTGAATAAGATTAAGATTGTTATCCATTTACTCGTAAGAAGATCCTACAACCAGTGTTGGATTTACCACCAGGCTGAGTAGGCTGAAGTCTAGGGTGGCAGATTTTAGGGGGCAGCACTTTAGACAATTTTTTTCTTACAGTTATAAGTTAAGCTGATATTTCCCTTTTTGGTAACATCAAAACACGACGATTGTGGAAATTCAATAGCCTACTGGCGGTAAATTGTAAAGCCATTTGTTCGGGCTTTCAATTAGCTTTTAGATTGACTTCGGGTTTTAGTGGAGACACTAATGCATTAGGCATTAATGAAGTGTAAGCTTTAAAAGAGGAGTACAGAATAGACGCTGTTTCGGTGCAACGTAGTGACTATAAATACAAAGAAAAACGCCGCGTAGTCGCGCGGTATATACCGCAACGAAACATTTTAACAGAACCTCGTATCATGGGATCTGGCGTAACCACTGGCAAAAAGGTTCTTAACATAAAATAATATAGTTTCTCCAACTCGCCGTGCGAAACTTGCGCAGTGTTATGCACAAGATTTCCACATTCATCTCAATCATTACACTTGAATCGCTGAGGTTCGGTGATTAAAGTTACAAAATGTAATACACATTGCAATGAGTAATGTTTATGTATGTATGTGTGTGTTATTTTAGAAGTACCTGCCTATTATGAAGAAAAGAGGTCGTGTGAATCTTGACTCGTTTTGAAGTCAATGCGAATGAGTAGGTAATGTAAAATACTTATACAAAAAATTAAATATTCAACATTACTTATTTAAAATTTAAAATTAGGTTGTGCAGGGTTATTCAGATTGAAAATATTATATGTATACCTTTTGCTTTCGTCCACGACCGTTTAAGTCAGCGTGTACTGACTTAAACAATAAATGATTATTACTATACACACCTATTTGATTTTCTCGTTATTTAATATACAACAAATAAACCAAGTGGAGGCATTCACTATATAGTCGAGTGCAGATGCACCTGCGAAAGAAATGCCATACACTGGCAAGTCGTTGAGCAAGTCGCTTAGGTCGCAGGTCAACGAGGGGAGATTCTAAATGCTAAGCCGATTAAGTAACCAGTTGCTGAGAACGTGTTGTGGAATAAAAACTTTTTCTTATGACCTTTTCAAAGTTTCCCTAAGGACATGTCTAATCAATTTAACTATTTACGCAGTAAGCTTGTGCGTAAGAGTCCAAAATCATTTCACATTTGAAAATATAAGAAAATTTATGCAACTATCATTAACGACATTGTACATATAAACGATATGTTTATGTATAAAAAAATCTTCCAAACATTCGAACTAATGACCCGATTTTAATGAATACAACTACGCGTGCTTGGGTCGGTTGATAATAATTGTATTAACAAACATGTATTATCGTCAGGAAAGTGTACTTACCTAAAAAAGTAAAAAAATGTTCTTGATCCGAGTAGCTGTCGGTCTTGACACACATGTACAGAGCACAGCCCAAGTATCTTCAACTCCTAAATAGGCAAGTTGGTGATATTATTAAGTGACGAGTCTGACTTAATGCCTATATTGTGCAACTGCATTTTTTTACTGATTCTTAGCTTGTGCATTTCAACAACTGCTATAATATTTTAATCCTAAAATATAAAAGAGATTAGAGCTGTATTAGCCTAGTGATGTGACAACTGGACTGTGAAGTTAAAGAGGTAACATGGCACGTGCAGGCACATTTTTCAAAAGTTACGTGGTCTAACAGTAAAGGACTACTTAGGAGGTAGGGCATAGCGAGATTTCTCGCTCAAATTGAGCTGCCCGACTGGGGAAGAACCTCCGCCTTACAGAAGACCGCAGTGAATCAACAATAGTAGTTTTTCTGCGAGTGAGTAAGGTTACCAGAGCTCATTAGGGGAGTGACTATTCTGACAGCATCGGAATTCCGCTTACTGTTAGTATAGTAACTCCCTAATTTAAGAAACCTGAACGGTTTCTAAGGGGTTTGGCAACGTATTTGCAGGACTCTGGTGTTGCAAATGTCTATGGGCGGCGGTCATCACTTACCATCAGGTGAGCCGCCTGCTCGTTTGCCCCCTTATCACCATAAAAAAAAAAAACAAAAAAAGGAAAACATCCTGAGAGATTTTCCCTATAGTGTGTGAAGTCTGACTCATACTGGGCCAGCTTGATGGATATAGCCTAATCTTTCTCAAATGAGAGGAGACCCGTGCCCAGAGGTACAATGACTGGGTTAGGTTCCTAAATGTTGGTTGCTGACGGCATTATGATTGCGTGCGGTTTAAATGATTTTTTTTCTTCTACTTGTGTCGACTGAGACGATATCAACAACTCTGGCAATGTCATATTGGGTTGTAACAACATGCAGATAAAAGGCTTAAATACATCTCTCACTTAACATTTTTGAAAACTTTTAATGGATGATGACTTTTACTGGGACTCAATTCTACGAAGTGTGAAGAAGTAACAGATATAGAGACATACTTTCGTATTTATAACATAGGTATAAGAATGGATATAATTCACGATAAAGTAACATACGCTTATTAACTAGTAATATTTCGTTAGGTATACCTAACAACATACACATATCCACAACAACGGAGACGCACAACTCCCAAGCTTCAGCAAAGAAAGGATACAGTACCACGTTGGTACATACGAAGTAATCTAGATGTTTCAGTCGATTTATTGTAGATATTTAAATAACAGTTGTTGTCCAGAAAAATCTAACAGCCGTACGTATAATTTTCACTCTTCCCGCTGACAATTTCAGTACATTTTCTCGCGCAAATACTTCTCCGAATAGAACTAGATGGCGTTGTGCCCCTTCTTCTAGATCGCGCTATGGTTTCGTTCACAAAAATAATGACCTCCCCAGTTCACTAAGCCCTCGTTGTCTGCGAAGAACGGAAGAAGAGAAAACATCAAGATGGACTGAGTGCCGGCGATTCCACCGATCGCATTACATAAATCTTGCTTTCCTAATTTTTGAATACAGTCGTTTACACTTGTAAACGACTGTTGAAATACCAGTCAATACTTAAAAAAAATGAATCTTTAGGGCGTGCTCCGCCACAGACCTACGTTGTAGGTATGTAGGTACCAACTTACATCGTCAGCTGTCAAAATTTGAATTTTTCATTTATCAGTATGTTGACAGTCACTGAGAAACTGAAATATTCTGTCAAACAACGACAAGGAAACACTATAAAATATAAATACCTCAAATCTAGACACGTACAATTAGTAATTTATAAATATAGGTTTTCATATCATGGGGGACATGATTGGGGGAATGATGATTATTTATATTTTTAAAACATCTTTCTTTATTTGACAGTAAGAAGAGAAAATTATCTCTCAATTAATCTTTCATTAATTCCATGTTTAATATACTTAGAAATAATAGATATAGGGATTTTTCGAATGTTTGAGGGGTCAAGTATAACATTACTGTCGTAGATTCTTTTATTTTCCAACAGCAACAACAACAAGAAGACAGTGATCTATCAAGAAGTATTCTCAAAGGTTAACAGACGTACGTTTTTGTCTGTAGACAAGCACCTTATGCATAATGCGTATTCGGCTCATAAATATTTGTCGACATTATGACACAGCGCCATCTAGTTCCGAGCTAAGCAACGAGGCTTGTGTTACGGATACTAGTTGGTTGATATACTACATACTTACTACATATATACTTTTTTTTTTGTAAATACATACATACATCCATGCACAATATTATACGTAGATACATCCATGACTCGGATACAAATGTTTATGCTCATCACACAAACATTTGTCCCTACCGGGATTCGAACCCGGGACCCATAGCACAGAAGGCAGTGTTAACTACCGCTGCACTAATTGGGTCGTCAAATATTATTAAAAAATATTTGTTACTGCACTGGCGTGCAAACACATATTACTTAGTGCCTAAGAATTGTACTGAGTGCCAGAGTACCTTTGTATCTTCCTAAGGCTATGGGGTTGATAGAAAAGATTAGTAGAGTAAGACAAAAGAGTCTAAAAAAGTTAAAAGGTGTATTTCTCACGTTTCTCAATTTCGCATTACTCACAACAGTGGTACCAGCACTACTACGAGTTTGACACCATCTTACAAGATTATTGCACGCGAAATGCGTGCGGCATTCGATTCAAATCACAATTTATAAAACATTTGGATCAGGAGGTTCATGTGACAAGTGACGCCGTTAGAGACTGCGTTGAAAAACGCCATCTGGTCAACCATTATTCAGGTTTTGCGGTAGATGATCAGGCCCATCGACTAAATGATGGTTTTAAGGGTGGCACACGCAAATTGATGTCTCAGAGAGATGGCTCTTAAGTTTCACATCTTATGAGGTCACAGATAGGTCAGGTGTTGGGTCTGCACCACGTGTCAGATCCTACCGCGTTATTTAAAAAGTATTGTGATTCTCTTCAAAATAACATACAAGAAAAAATATCTATGTTAGTAGTATATCAACTACCCGCATAGTATCCGTAACACAAGCCTCGTTGCTGATCCCGAAACTAAAGGGCGCGGCGCGGGCGGCGCGGCGCCGTGTTATATGTGTCCATATACCATCTAAAAAAAATTATAAATCTCTGTATGTAGCAAATCCTCCCACCGCCCAACCCAAAGCATATTATTTAATTTCACATACCGGTTCACAAACACTTCTAGTATGCACTAACTACCTATATCCGACTATGATTAAAGAGACATGAAGTTTTATGCTCCATACATAATATGTCTGAACAATATCTCGAATTAGTTTATCTTCTATTGAAAGAATCACCGAGGAATAAAATAATACCTTACATTTATGATTATTAAGGTTCTTCTCAATTTATAATGAAAATTGAATACTTATATGTACTTACTATTTTATTACACACGACAGATAAATATACACACTTAAAAACAAGTAGAATTTCAATATTTTCTTTAACAGAGCACAGTCCCTAAAATATAGCAAGAAAATGATACATTACCATGTATGGATTACAAACAAAACAATTTAGATATCTCAGTTGATTAATTGTAGATATTTCAATAATAATTGTTGTCCTAATATCTATAATTACCGACATTTAACAGCCTTTGTGCATTTTCACTCTTTCCCTCGACAATTTCAGTACATTTCCTCGCGCAAATTCTTCTCTAAAGCCTAGATGGCGTTGTACCTCGTCATCCTAGATCGCGCTATGGTTTCGTTACCCGAAAATCATGACCCTCCCGGTTCACTTGTCGAAGTGATACCAAGAAACATACAAAAATTTTGTTCCTGAATTTTTGACTACAGTCATTTGCTCACGCAAACTGACTGTCTGGATACTAAAATATCACATAGTATGAGAAAATCTTAACGGCGTACTCCGCAACGTACATAGTACACCGTTACTTGTCTTTATTTTAATTTTTCATGTAGTAATCTGTATATTCACAGACGTCGAGAAATAGAAATAATCTAAATCAAACGATATAAAGGAGGCACAATAACAAATCTACTTTAGTAATCATTTTATGAAATAATTAAGTATGTATGTACTTGCTTACAACAAATATTAGAAATGCGTCTATATATTGGTTATTTGTACAAATACTATCATAGAATCCCTTTGGTTTTCCAACAAGTGATCTATTTATTAAAGAGCATTTATCTACACTAATATTATAAAGCTGAAGAGTTTGTTTGTCAGTTTGAACACGCTAATCTTAGGAACTATTGGTTGAAATTTAAAAAAATCTTTTTGTGTTGGATAGTCCAATTATTGCGAAAGGTTAAAGGCTATGTACCACCAATAGGAGCGGAGCATACATGAAAAATGTTAGAAAAAAATCTAAGAACATTCATTACTTAAATCACTCTCTTTCCGAAGTTGCGCGGGCCAGCTAGTTTAATATAAAAGTTCTTCGGCCCGTTGGGCGTACCTACATACCTTTAGTCAGTTGGTATTGTTTACGTGTTTGCATGGAGTCAGATGCTAATACGTAAGTAGTTTTAGCTAATGTTTTTGTGAGTCTGCCATACAGTGCAATTATGTTAATAGTCGATTTTTATTATTTGAAGATATTAAGTAATAAAACGTATCGACTTAATTGTTGACGTTTCTAATTAATGTCACTGTAACAACATGTTTAAATATTGTTTTCGATTGGATGTATTATTGAATCAATATAACTACGAGAATCAGATTTCTATATAGAAATGTTACTTACGTATGTAGTTGCTGCATCTTATCAATATTTTTATTATTTTCTCACGTAACCGTGGTAAAATGATATGATATCTTTGAAGTGGCGTCAGATAAACTCTTTTTTTTCTTACTATGTTGATAGTTTATCAGACGTTGGTGAGATGAAGTGGGCACTCCTCTATAGACCAACACCTACGGCATCGGAAGGAGATTGGTCATGTGGCCTCGCATTCTTGTCTGTGACACCTGTCACTCGTGATATACTCGTGTTACACCTGAGGGCTGCCTGACTACAACAAATGGTTACGATTGCTATTACTCAATGTGTAACAGAAAACAAACAACCTATTCTTAATCCATTACGAATAAGCTATTTGTTTATAGATGTTATATTTGCAAATATTAAGTCATAATAGATTATGCCATATTACAAGCTGATACATAATGACGCTATTGTTTACTTAAAAAAAGTAGTTAATTTTGACCAAATAAGTTGTTGTCATGTATTAATACACACGGAATACATTAAGTTCAGTCTTTAGCCGCAATTAATAGTCTCGTTGACTAGCAGTGAGTTCCAGGGTTTGATTCTGAAGTGTATACTTTGGTGTTTCTATCTTAATATGAGTTGCTGGTAACATGTTCACTTCCATAACGTAGAAACTTGGGTGGTGTTTAAGCCTGAGTATAATTATTTGCATCCTACTTCTTATCGTCAGAATATCTGTTAGTGTCTTTTTATTGTATACTTCAGTTCAAACTCTTCACCCAACTTGCATTATGAAGTCAGTAGAGGGCGACGTGTTATTTGTGCTCATTCAGAACCAGCTAGGCGTTACATAGTTACAATTACGTTTTTAAACTGTTTGTTGTTACGAATGCTGTCCTAACTGTATAAATGTAATTTATTTTCTTATTTAAATTTCGCTCGTGATGTCTCGCGTGAATTTAAAAACTGCAATATGCTTAATCGCTCGCACTTGTAAGGAAGCCAGTAGCGGGAATCGTTTATAATTGTTTAGATATCACTTTGGATTCCTCTGTAACTGTAATATATATATTTCGTATACAATATCGTATTATATATTATTTCGCTTAAAATGGGCCTTATCAGAAAGGTCATTGTCACTTAGAGAGAGATGGAGAGAGTTTTGTTAGGAGCTTCATTGCGTGAGCGAATCAGAAATGCAAATGGCTTTTTAAATCGAAAGGATCAGATTCATTTTATAATATTATAATCAGTCTACTTCAAGAGAGATAGATAGAGCTTTAATATTACTGTCACTAATGCTAAAACATGCATAAATATTAAGTACAATATCGTCGAAAAATAGATTATACTTTGGTGCTCTACATTCGGAGATTGCTACGTTTGTTGTGTAGCAACTATATTCATATCTAGAGCTGTCTAATGTATTTTATTATGCCAAATGCCATTGTCATTTACGGGAAATACCTAGTCGTGACTTTCTAAAAAGAATTCTATCTCTTTTTACTAGTTTGTTTATGTTCAATGTAAGAATAAGATAATGTATATTGAGAACCAGCACCGTATATCTACGTTATAATATAAAAAAAAAATGTAGACGCTTTATTTTTTTGTTATGTTACATTTATGTTTCTACATGATATTTTGATATGAACTAAAGCGAAGCATAGTAATAGAATGTAGTTAGTTACACAATCAACATAATATGTCCAGCCAGGTATTATGATATTATGTAAGGAGTATCTGACTCAATTTTCAGAATACCTCAAATACCTACCCAAAAATGTCTACCAGCTATCCTGCTACTAGTGAAAGAACTTCAGCTAACCACTAATAAATATATTATGAACTAGCTGATTCCGCGAACATCGTAGCGCCATTTTTTTCCTCGACACTTTTTTATTTTCAATAAAAAAGAATTATTGGTTGTGTTGTCGTTTGGAAGTTGTGCGCATACGATTTCGACGATTCATTTTTATATACATATACATATATATAGATGCGATAACGTTACATTAATTAATTTCCCAGGGTTAAACGCAAACGAAGATGCTAATCAATTGTAGTTTCTTAACACTGTCTAAGGGTGCAATTTTAAAATTTCACAATTTCTGCTTCATTTATAAGAAGTAAAAGGTCAAAACAATGTTAATTATATTTTATGAAGTGGATATTAGCCCAGTTTCTCAAAATAGATTAGCTCTATTTGTCTTTGTTTCTCTAGAAATACAATTGAACAAGGCCATAATTACTCACTATAGTTTTTGTTATATTTTGCAGTAACAAAAACATTAATAATATTGCGTTCGCGTGTACCGGGCCAAGAATCTTAAACATGAGTAAAAACATTACAACTTACTACAAACTGATTTGTGTTCGTACTTGCTGATCATTAAAAGTATGAAGATACCAGGAACAGATACAGTTTCTCTATCTATAGTTTTTCGACGTATGTTTTTAGATCCCACATAATTGGCATGAAAGCTATGGCCATAACAAATTGCCTTGAGAATTGAACTTCGGTCCTCACGCTTAGCAACTGTTATCAGACCACGCTACAACCATATCAGTATAATTACTTAACATAACATATTTAAAATGTTATGTTATTAACGTACTCGGCTTGGCTGTATCATCCCATAGTCATGATGACGAATAGAATATCTCAAGGTTGAGCCAACCAGAGCCATGACCTCGTAACAAAAATTGGTGGTTGGTTCCTCTTGCTTCCGGCCGTGATTAAATCCATGGTCGAGAGTGAGAGCGCGTCGGAAGCAACTGCTTTTCGTTATTAGAAAAAGGCCCGAGGTTGCGTGATACTTTCTTCGGACTCACCAGGGCCCTATTGAATAAAGCTGACAATCCGACAAGTCTGACATATTATGTCAAAAAGTGACAATTCGAAAATTGTTCTGTTTAATAAAATTTACAAATATTATTCTATTTAATTAAACTTTTTAGCGATAGGTGATATGTGACAATTTGTCGTAAAAAACTAGTCAAATCTACTTTATTAAACTAAATATTGTCATATTGATATATTGACATATTTGTAGAATTGTCAGATAATTCTGACAGGAGCGTTACCGTCTATCGAAAAAATCATATTTAGATTTTTGAAGCTGTAAGAAAGTGTTAATAAAAAGTTTATAACAAATAATAGTAACTACTTACATCGAGCCGTGAGAGTAGTGATGAATTGATGATGAATACTTGGAACAACTTGAAACGAGGAGGCTGCGACTATCATTTAAAAACAGAATCAATATCTCCTTCTCGATTACAGGTTTCTTCTTTTTGACATATTTGTCACTTTTATGAAAAAGCCTGAGTGTGAAACGCTGTTCAGGGGCCCGTTGACTATTGAGGACATGGAGATAAACGTAACATACTTATGCAAAATCCAAATCCTAACCTCATACAAATAATCACAATAATCTTGTTCATAAACACGTAAACTGTGTCAATGATGCAAATTTTTAGAATACGAGTTTTAAATAATTTCTTGGCGCATAAACTTGCGTGCGAAATATTGTTTTTGTATATTAATTTCATAGCTCGACGGCCAAGGTCATCGCCCGCTGTAATACTCATCACACCAGATAGTTAAACTTTGTTTTGTTACCAACGTTTAAGTACTGCTTGCGTTTTGATTATATAACACAGTAAGTTTATCAGTAATAGTGTATAGAGTTTGTATACGTATTTCGTAATCATCGATGGGTATTTCTTTACATTTTCTTATTGAAAGGTGTAACGGCTAACAAACAAGGCCTTATTTTTCCAGCAATATATTGCAGTGTAACTAACGTACATATTATCGTATATTGTTAGAACGTAGAGTAAGTATATTCTATACAAACGACCTCTCATCGAGAAAAAATATTCAATTGACTGATATATACAATTGAATTGACTATTTATGTATCAATATAAACCCACATAAGAAAAATAATTAAATAACCAAACATCCATATTTGCGATGCTGGTAAAAAGTGCTGATACGTATGGATAAAAACGAGTAGGCATGCGATCGCAGGTCATCGATCTGTAATTGTTGTAACTTTGTTAATACTCCAAAAAAATTAAGAGCCATTTTGTAGAGGTAAGTGACATGAAAAGTGGTAGCTTACATTTGTGTGCACCTAAAAGCAGTAGATAAGGAGAGAAAAGCGGATATCTCTCTTTCGTGCATGCATTAGATATCAGAAAATGTTGAAGGATATCCAGCTTAAATTAGCTGTGGTATTCTGCAGTGCCGGACTTACGCATTCGCCGCCAATTTGGAGTTTTTTGGGCTCCTTCTGATCGCAATCATATTATTTACACCTGCATTACAACAACATTACAATTCCATAATTTGCCCACGATCGTCGCGTTTTGATGTTATAAAAAAGGAAAATATCAGCTTAGATTATTATTGTAAGAAAAAAAATTGTCCAAATGTGCCGCCCCCTAAAATCTGCCGCCCTAGACTTCAAGTTTCAGGCCTGCTGGTAAATCTGCTACTGGTATTCTGTCACACGCACAGAGTATATTTATTTTCCTTAAGAATGCAAATTAAGACCTTCCATTTAAAAGTCAAGTAATTCATGGTATGTGTATGTGTCGAAGGGTCTGTGTGACAGATAAACCAAGATCTGTTAGGTTTGCGATCGGATTGTGTTGACAAACCCATTCAAATCTTGAAAGGGATGAGTTGAAAGCGATCGGCACGTCCATGGCTTGAAATTTTAAGTTCAATTAAGAAAGTTACCTAGTATATCCTGATATTATGACACAACGCCAACTAGTTCCGAGCTAAGCAAAGAGGCTTTTGTTACAGATACTAGATGGTTGATACACTAGTTTCTTTTTAATATAAATATTATACGTAAGAATATCCATCACTCAGGTCAAATGCCCGTGACTCCGCGAATCATACAAAGATTGGCTCCTACCGGGATACAAACCCAAGACCCGCAGAAGGCAGCCTTTTATATGGCTGGGCTAATCGGGTCGTCAGAATTCTCATATACAGTGAGACAATAACAATAATACGAAATTTAGTCTTAATCGTAGCAGCTACACTGCGTGTTCAGTGAACCTGTTCATTCAATCTAGTGCTTGCACAGTTATGTGAAAGCAATCTCTTCTATCGGTACGCTATCTATTGTCAGCTCGTCTATAAAAAGCAGGAGATTCCTCGGTACTACTTTTTTCAAGGTTACTGATTCTATTGTTGAAACGAACGGTGCTGTGAGGTTCAATATCGAACATTAATTAATTAATCGCCATTTGCTATAACTTCACATTTCTATATGGACTTAGTACTTCTAATATACCTGTTGCGGCTAGACTTATAATATGATATGCAGTGTGCGTATGTATACCATAATAAGTAGTAAAAATAGTAAGTAGGTATATATGAACTACAAATCAGTGAATGGGACATGATGTGTTCTGCAACGTAATTTATCCGTCACAATCACTACCATCATGCCACAGTCATAGTCCGTATCGTGTGTCAAATTTAGGACGGTATTATGAGGTCTTCAATTAAAGTGGTTGACCGTGCTGTCACAGGACAGAAAAGACGTCAAGACATAAACGCCATAGACCTTGGGAGCCGTAAAAGGCTTGAAGTATTGTGGCGACATCAATCTTCATCATACCTCGTGGTATTCAATAGTATAGCATAATTTAGATTATATTAGCTTAAAGAATTAAGCCATGTGTGTCAAAAGTTTTCTCTATGTTTAGCCACTGGAATACATTTGCACTTAGTGTCAATAAAAAGTAAAACAAAAACTAGTACGTGTTAATTGAAGCCTAGAATCCGGAAAAATGTATAACGTGGAGTTTGAACCCCTGAGAACCCTATTGTTCTATAGTAGAGTTAGAATGCTTAGTGGCAGTCTTTTACAGTTCAATATTGATGTTCAGTGTCATCTACATAGATTAAAACAACGCCACCTAGTTCCGAGCTAAGCAATGAGGCTTGTGTTTGGGATACTAGTTGGTTGATATACTACATATACTTTTTTTCCAAACTTACTGATCATACATCCATGATTCGGATACAAATATAAAATTTTGATGTAGTATAGTTATTATTAGTAGGTAAGTTATTATTATTATTGAACTTTATCTTTAATTTGCTTCAATATTAAACTAAATTTTTAGCATTCTGACCAACTTCGGATAGGCTAAATAAGAGCTAAATTAGAACTTGATCAGAATTCGTTCGTATGTATCAGTTAGATAATTTAACGGAAAGTTTTTAGAAGGTGGTTAAACATGCCCTTAGTATTTTAAAGAAACAAGATAGAAAATTTCTCACTATTTTGGCAAACCACCAGCCTTCCTTCCTCCTTTAAGGAACCAGCCTTAAAGAAAGGCATACACGCGACTGTTACGAAATGTATTCCATGAACATTGAATGAAACACGGAATTAGTTCATTAATGAAAAACCAGAACAAAATTTACGAATATTAATTTAGTATTTATAGTTAACGATATAAATTACACTTTGCACGCTAGTTCCTTATTAAATAAAAACTCAAGGTTAGGAATCTTTTGAAATGTTAAATAAACCCGTATCCACTTACCTGCAGTGCTGTATCTGGGTGCCCTAATGCGCCACCAATATTGGGTAGTGGGCCTAAAAAGAAACTCATCCCACGTATCTTTTTTAGCCCTGCACCTTGTTTGTCCGTATTTAATTCTCGATCGTGTGCCCCTAGATGGGCTGCCCTAACCACTTGCTTAAATAGCTTAATAGGCTAATCTAGGACAGCTTACCAGTCTGCTATTTCTAATCTAACACTGTCATCCATTCCACTCATCCAGCACATCATAGTAGGTATTCAATCCTTTTTCGATATCAATAAAAAAGCACCGTTCCCACAATCGATATACCTGCATAAAAAATGTTATACAAAAATATATCCGAATATTCCAGTACCTAGTAGTTTATAATACATAGAAATATCTATCAGGTATAACCATCCAATCTACAGGGATTTGAACCCGGTATCCATGGAATCAGCCTTCATATTGCTGCACTAACCGGGTTCCAAGGTATTATGAGGAGTAGCATGCTGAATGGAATAGTCCTGGTGTAGCTATTGAATCAGGTACCCTTTCGTCAGGACGAATCTACAGCACCCACTTCACACAATAGTAGATAATGTGTACCTATCCTAAGAAGTACTGAGTTATGAGTTCGAACTCATTTCAACTGGCTTTTAAACGTTTAGGCAAAATGTTATGTCCGGTTCCGCCACGATATATTTTTTTCTTTTTAGGTAATTGGCTTAGGTAATATAATTATAACGTATAGTCGTTTTTGCAATTCCGCCAAACAGTCTATATGGCATAATATTATTGAGTTCTTATATAAAAATATTATTACAACATTGTTTTGTCATCACTACAATCACGCTCGAAAGGTTAGTTAGAGGTGTACTGATTTACAACCGCATTTCGCATTACAGTTTCAGGGGTGAGCTATTGTCATTAATAAGGCACAAATCCAAAATGAGACCCCACTTGACATAGGTTCTTCGATTTTTTTTCACGTTTTTTGGCGTTTAATACCGGCCATATGGATTTTTCAAAATTTTTTATAACCTATGTCACACCCGCCGTCAAAAAAAATCTAACGACACCCCATATGTTAAAATCCATCATGCCGTTTTGGCTGTAGGGCATGCCAAAGAAACAGACATGCATACATACTCTCGAAAAATATAACCCTCCTTCTGACGCAGTTGGGTAAAAAGCAAATAACATTTTTCTCGACCGGGGAAGTGAATCCACTCACGTTCTTCAGCCACACTGACCTCTACGAAGGAATTGGAAACCCTGAGTGATCCATAGCGATGACTAATGGTCATAGACTTTGGGAACCGCTTATCATCAGTTGACGTATGATAGTTTGTCAGTCTGTAATTGGTCAAATGGCCATCGCCCACTTAAGTAATGTGATATCGATGTGGCGTGTGGCGTGTCTTTGACGATTTTCTAATGTGACAACCAATCTGATCTTTTTATTAAACCAAAATTTTATCTGATTATTATGAAAACTTTTTGATACTAATTGTTAACATTCAAAAAATTTTGAAAACAAGTGGAAGAAACAGAAAGTTGAAGTTTAAATATTTTAAATTTATCTGGAATATGTCCAAATATGACCCGTGAACTGTGAAGTCAAAGATCTCAAGATCACAAGGCACCATCATCATCATCATCATCAACCCATTAACGTCCCACTGCTGGGCACGGGTCTCCTCTCATTTGAGAGGGATTACGCTATAGTCCACCACGCTAGCCTACTGCGGGTTGGCAGACTTCACATGCCATCAAGACAAATCTCTCAAGCATGCAGGTTTCCTCACGATGTTTTCCTTCACCGTTTGAGCTTGTGATAAATACGCACATAACTTCCGAAAAGTCAGTGGTGCGTGCCTTGGGTTCGAACTCGAGACCTTTGACGTCTCAGTCCACTGGTCACACCGCTAGGCTACCACAGCTCTATTGACTTTCCAAAATTACATGCTCAAAGGTAAGAAAAAGAAAAGTACAACTTTAGTGTGTCACTAGAAGTTCGCTAATAGGTATGACATGACAAGCCTCGCGATGTCGCGACGCTAATAGGCGGCGGCGCTGTTCGATATAACTTTGAATGCTGAGACAAGTGACATTCTATACGTCAAATCACGCATCCTAGAGTAGGTGGGAGGTGGGTCTGAGATGTACGAGAAAAAGCACTATAGCGGCAAAAAAAGAAAAAAATATAAGTCTTCACAATTCAACTATATACAGGGTTACTGGTAACTCGACGTATTCCTTGCAAGACGTCATAGTAGGGTTAAAATGCAACAAATTAAGCCACCAAATGTTCTACCGAAGTTCAGTAGTTTTTGAGTTAGTTCGATTTTTAGTGATTTTATGAATAATCCCCGAATAAATCATTTGAAGCTAATTTAAAAATAATTTACGGCGCGACTGTACTGAAATTTAAGTTCATATCATAGTTGATGCCGTAGCAGATCTTTGTTGATAATTAAAGTTCAAAAATGACTAAAACTTTGGCGAAGATCGCTAATCAAACATATTTTTTTTTTGTAATTTTTGCCATTACTTCATAAGAAATACTGTCTAGTGCAAAAAAAGAATACTACGCCTGATGTACAAATTACTAGGAAAATATCCTTGTCTTATCAGCTATTCAAAAAGGTATGAAAGTTAATAGTAAGTCATGCACTACATAATTAAAATCGTTTGGTATTCGGAAAATCAAATTAAACAATTTCGTAAACATTATTTTTATTTTTATTCACAATCAATTTAAAGACTATAATTACAAATTTCACACGTCTTGTTCGATGTGCTGCCCTCGGTTTCGAATACATGTTCTTATTCGCTTCCTCACTTCGGTTTTTGTGATTTTTGATGTTATTGTTTCCCTCATCTGGTCCGCCGCATTTGTGATTCTCTCCCTTAGTTCTTCAATTGAATTTACTGGGGTCACATAAACTAGGTCTTTCATATGACCCCAGACGTAAAAGTCTAGCGGCGTCAGATCAGGGCTTCGTGCAGGCCACGGAATCGGCCCACCGCGTCCTATCCATCGGCTTGGATAGCTTTCATCCAACAATTGTCGAATAGTGATTCGGAAGTGAGCTGGACATCCGTCATGTTGATAAATTATGTTTGCTCTTCTTTCTTCCGGTACGTCCGTGAGCAGTGCTGTTAAATGATTTCTTAGGAAATCTTCATAAAGTTCCCCATTTAGTGTTCGGGGTAAAAAATGTGGCCCAATTAATTTATTGTCGATAATACCCATCCAAACATTAAGCGAGAACCTACGCTGAGATGCGGTTGGTTTCATTTTCTTAGGGTTTGCTTCTGCCTTCGGTGCCCAGTAATGTAAGTTATGGTAATTTGTGATACCATCACGGTCAAAACATGACTCATCGGTCCACAGAATGTTTTTTAAAAAGTTTGCGCTTTCACCATCGGCACTTAGCATAAAACGACAAAATTCAAGCCGTCTCGATGGATCTCCCTCTTCTAATGATTGGACGGGTTGGTAGTGGTATGGATGTCGACCTGACAAGTTAACTACAGACCAGACCTTCCACTGTGACATACCAAGCTCACGCGCTACGATGTTTGTCGATATGTTAGGGTCATCAATAAAACGTTGAAGAATCAGCTCCTCGTCCTCAGCCGTGTATCTCCGGGAACGGCCAGTGTCAATTTGCCTGCTTCTTTGGACGCTGCCAGTTTCAGATAATCGCCGATATGTCGATCCAAAGACAGTAACATGTGGGAGTCGGCGGGTAGGAAAGCGAAGTTGATATTCTCTTCGCGCCTCAGCAGCGTTACCGTCACAAAGTCCGTAACAGTACATTATGTCAGCGTATTCAGGATTAGAATATGCAGCCATAGTCAGCACTTATGAGGGCACAGCACAGCACAAGAGCAAGATACGCGGCAACAGTTAGGGAAATAGCCAGATAACAAAACACGAGCTTGCGCGACGTAGAGTTGAAACTAACTAACCAGATTTTGCGAAGTCGCACTCCGTGGCATGCCGAGAGAACAATAATGACCAATCACAAAGCGTACCGTAGTGTTTGGAGTGTAAGCGCAGGTAAAAACTACGAATAATACGAATACGAAACAATAGGTTGACCGCCTCGCAACTTTACCTGCTCCCCATAAAACCCTGTCGCACATGCAAAAGTATTGACAATTATACCTTTCTGGATAGCTGATAAGACAAGGATATTTTCCTAGTAATTTGTACATCAGGCGTAGTATTCTTTTTTTGCACTAGACAGTATTTCTTATGAAGTAATGGCAAAAATTACAAAAAAAAAATATGTTTGATTAGCGATCTTCGCCAAAGTTTTAGTCATTTTTGAACTTTAATTATCAACAAAGATCTGCTACGGCATCAACTATGATATGAACTTAAATTTCAGTACAGTCGCGCCGTAAATTATTTTTAAATTAGCTTCAAATGATTTATTCGGGGATTATTCATAAAATCACTAAAAATCGAACTAACTCAAAAACTACTGAACTTCGGTAGAACATTTGGTGGCTTAATTTGTTGCATTTTAACCCTACTATGACGTCTTGCAAGGAATACGTCGAGTTACCAGTAACCCTGTATAATATATATACAATATATATACATATATATATCCCTATATCCCATGGTAACGGCATCCCGTGTGAACGACTGAACCGATTTTGATTAATTTTGGTATTGATAAAGACGGACCCTTGGACGTACATTTCAGTAACCTACCGCAGCGGCGCGGGCGGAGCCGCGGGCGGAAGCTAGTTTATTATAGATTCGTACTTAAAGTGAGAATTCTTATTATATCACGACCTGTTAAGCTCGATTGACTTTTAACTATGCACCCTTTATACGGAATACTAGTTCGCAACTACTTATACATTCAATTGTTGTTAATTCATAAAAAACCTGTTGCTAGGTAACCACAAAAGAACTTAATTCTTATGTAAAAATCATTGCGGTGGAATTATTAAAGAAATTACGGTGAACCGCTGGTTCGATGTACATACAATAGTAGGTAAGTACCTAACTACCGAAGGTACTTTGGGTACTATACAATAAAATGAGTTATTTTAATCCCTTGAAGAAATGGGCTGCGTACTCTTGTTCTATTATTGCGATTTGATAACTTTACTCAATCCACGCATTTTACCTTTTTCGTTTGTTTGCAGGACCTGCTATATCTACATGAGATAAATATGATATTATTATTTTCTGACAGAAATCATGCCAGCGAACATAATACATAATATGATTATAAACTTACGAATTCAAACAATTATAACCTCAAACATGTTAATGTACAACACCTTGAGTCATATAGAAAGTATATTAGGAACTTTAAGTAAAAAACTCCAGTTCTTTTTAATGTGAGTAAATATTAAAAAGAACTGAACTTTTAATACCGAAAGGTTTTAGGTTCGTATTTGCGTGCGACCCATATGCATCAGTCACACGATAATCGAAATATTCTCCTATAAAACGTATGACAAAACTTTTATATAAAGTGCTTTTATTTGTTGATTGTCCTAACGACTGTCATTGTCTTTTTATGCTAAGGCCCGCGATATACTTACTAACATATACACCTTTTAAGGTGTTCCACATGGGTGGCACTGCGCACATACTCGACCCGCCTGGATCCGGCCTGGATGAGTCACGAACACCTGTCTAACTGATAAAAACAAAGTACTTCCAGCAAATTATTTACAGCAGTCGGCGAAGCGTGACCCTATGAATTATTTAGAGTAGGAGTATAAATCTACGTTTGTACAAAAGATTATTAGACGCATGTTTAAAGTTAATGATTAAAAAAGAGATCGGGTGTGTTGGTTGGAACCACAAAAAGGTCAAGAATATTAATAATAGAGTAAAACATCAATTTTGCATATTGTTATTTTCTACACATTGTTCAACCAGAATTAATTGTTCATTATAGCATTATTTAGATAAATGAGGTTTCGGGCCCATCTTGTATAGGTTTTAGTCGGTGTATTGTCAAGTCCAACATACTCCAGTCTCCCCAAGAAGGCGAGGACCCATTATGATTTTCTGCACTATAAACAAAGATAACTAAGCATATATAAAACTCTTGTGAAATTACCTTATTTTTTGTTTTAGGTAAACGTGACCCGAATGGGTTTTATTACATTTTTAATTAACAATATACCTAGTTAATGTATATTTATTTACTTTGAATTCATAAGAGCGTATTCATCTGATAATAATATGCATTTAGGACAGCTTAACTTATATTTTGTTTTGATGAGCAGTACAGCGTTCACTTTTATTGCTTTTTTTTGCTAAAATGACCTCGTGTATTAAATAATTTAACTTTGTTAAAGTAGGTTCTTATGAATAATTCGTGTATCCTACTATTGGTCGCGGGGTTCTCTTTCAATCTTCCATGCAAAGAATATTGGACCAATTTTGTTGATATAAATCTGTGATAAGTGACAATATGGTTACGCTATCTCTAAAACGGCCTGTCAGGACACTGATTACCGGTTTTCGGGCTCCATCCCCAGAGATGAGGCCGCATGCGTGCCTCACGTGCATATGAGGCAAATATTCGTCCCTCGTAGGTGCCCAGGGGTCAAACTGAACTGCAGACTGTTGATGTTATGGTGAATGTTCATAAGTCCCTTGGTTTCAATCATAGGGAAACAAGTTGGTAGATATGAGGGCTAACAGTCCATGTGGAATATCCGTATTATAAATAAATGGGCTATATAACTAAACAACATCATTGTATTCATACGAACATATTATATTCTGCGGCGTTTATGCAATATTGTCCCGTAATTGGTATGATCAGTGAGCATGATAATTTGTACAAGTTTCTCAGAGTTTGACAATCACCAGAAGAACTTTGAATTTGACTTTGAACCAATCACCTGTCAACCAACGGATTGAATGGTTAAACGTATTTTGACAAGACGAAAGAGGATATTTTACAAAACACAATTTTCCCATAACATTGACCTTTTTGGGGCATTTACTCCCCACGTCTCCGCTGGCATTCACCGTATACAATTACTAAAAATACTATAACACTTAGTAAAAAAATATGCGTGACAGAAAAGCCCAGTGTGAGTATAATATTTACGCGGTAATTACCGTGTGAACATTGTAAACATCAAATTGAACCTCAATGAGAAGACATTCTTTTTGTAACTAGTTTACCATCTTAGTAGAGCTGAGGCCATGAAAAAAGAGGCCACCCGCTATATATGACGACGAGTTAGTCCCTTCCCTTAAATATCACTCTAAAGTGTTAACACTTTACGCTAACTAGTATGCAAATGTATGTGCATTTGAAAATGGTGACAATTATAATCGGTTCACTCTGGGCAAAACCCACAGGGTAAAAACAAGACCGTCCGTCCATCCGTCTGTCTGTCTGTCACCAGGCTGTATCTCAAGAACCACGATGACTAGACAGTTGAAATTTTCACAAATAATGCTTTAAAACACAAATAATGTTTCTGTTGCCGCTATAACAACAAATACTAAAAACTAATATTTAAGGGGGGCTCCCATACAAAACATACTTTTTTTTTTGCGTATTTTTATACGGAACTCTTCGTGCGCGAATCCGACTCGCACTTGTTACTTTACTTACTTTGTTAAAAAACATAAACACAAACTGTCCCGGTTGTGACTGTAACCAACAAGAATCCTGTAGTTTCTATCCTGATTAGTGCCAGGTGACGATTAAATAAAAAATATTAACAAATATTACGCCGTAGCAGGTACCTCAACATCTTTACACAATCCCCACCTATCCAACGAGTAATACGACTAAGAAAGTAAACAATCCTTTAGTCATGTAACGTCTGCCTCCTGACCTACATCAGAGATCAGAATTAAACAATATGAAATTATCTAAGACTCGTAAATTCGGAGATTCGTGGCTTGTAGGAGAAAATGGAAGACGACAAGAGTCATGTGACCACATTGAGATCAATTTTTTAACGCCTTTGTGAATAAAATCCTCCCCGGTTTCCTGGCCCTACACTGAGCACCGACGTCATTATTTACGCTGCCGGTAGTGGCGAAGTTGTTGAAGAAATTATTGCCATCATTCGTGATATTATGTTGTTGCCATTTTTTTCAATAACGATTCAGACAGCGGCGGCGTGCTATCGATAAATTTCTAATTAATAGGTAAATTTGCATGTGGTTTGTAAATGTTGCGTGAGTAAAAATTCATGCAATTACGGGTTTTACGTACGAAATGAAAACATTGCAACAACTCGCTCATTGTAAACACGTGCAGTATTCCTATCTTTACAATTGTAAACAAAAAACAAATAACGGTTAACTAAATTTAGTTAACCGTTATTTGTAAACAATATGTTTAGAATGTGGTTCTGTTTCCTCTGCTTGCATCATCCGTCATTACTGTAAACTTCCGAGGAATTTTAAAATAGTGTTGAAATTCCGAAAAATATATAGATCTATCCATATCATTATATATCAACCACCAATAAGGGGTATAATAAGGGGTACAAAATAGCTAAGCTAGTTATGAACAGAGTTCGACAGAGTGGAAGCCTCAATATATACTTACAATGTATATCGGAGAGACATTATGTAAACGCTTGTTTTAATTCTCTTATTAGGCGATTTATATTTGAACCTCGGCTCCGTACCTGCTGAGTTCCGCAACATAATGTCGCACGTATTTAAAATACAAATACGGTGATGTACCGGATCTGATGTAAGTGGCCAGAGCCGACACGAACTGTCAACGTGAGCGGAATTTATTGACAAGTTGCCGCACAAGGGGCAGCAATTGTTTTTAAAAACCACCAACAGCTTTTTTGAGTAGGTACTTAAAACCCAAAGAACAAAATATAGATTGAAAACATTGCAAGGTAACCTGTATGCTTGCTCGAGAGATTTTCTCGATGGCGCGTGAAGTCTGCCAACCCGCACTAGTAGTGTTGCCCAAATTCAGTCTTGGTCTTGCAGTCTTGGTCTTGTTCTTGCGTTTTTGCAAGACCAAGACCAAGAACAAGACCGCGTATTTTTAGCAAGACCAAGACCAAGACTGACCGTGCAAGACTTGAGCAAGAACAAGACATAGCCTGCAAGACTCTTGCGTCTTGCAGCTAGGACTTAGCGCTATTTCACTGAGTAGTTAGGTGTAACAGTTCGGTGTATAGGTAGGTACGCTTAGGAATTCAATGAGACGCAAAAAACTGTATCAAAGAATATGAAAAACTGGACCTATGCGCATTACGACTAATACCATAAACATAGCGAATAAAAAAATATCTATTAAAATCAAACTGAGTGCATGCATAGTTATGTTTTAACCATCGGCACTTTGATAATGCGGCATCAAAGGTTTTGTACTTACTTCTCAAAGAAATTTGCCGCTTTTCGGAAGTACATGGTTATGATACACGCGCCGGCGGCTTCTTTTGAAATCTAAAACAATCGTTGCCGCCACGCCGAAGTCATAACATTTGTGACACTATTTGATTGCCGCCATAGGGCGTAGGTATACTCATGCAAAATAATTTCGAATTTTTTTAAGAGTACCTACAGGTGTTCCAAAGAATAAATAAGTTTCAGAGTGCTTAGAATGAAAATGAATACATTATACTGATCACGCAAGTAGTATTATGATTAGGATAAAATGGTAAGGATAGGTAGTAGATGTCATATTAATTCATTCTAGTAAGTATATATTATAATATTGATTACTTATATGGTTTTAAACTAATTACTTAGGTACTATTATTGTACATTTAGTCATTATATTTCTTAAGTTTTTACAAGAAAAAATAGCAAAAAAGTGTTCAAATATCACCCGTTTAATAAATATTCAAGTTATTGTAATTAATTTGTTTTTTTACATGTTTTAGCAAATGTAAGCTTATAAATCATACATGTTTATTAAGAAACAGTTACTTCCATGGAAAACGACATATAGGTCAGTTGATTTTTCGAATTTCTTATCAAATCTTCAGTTATTTATTAATCTGCTTCATCTTTACTATGGCTATGTTAATTCAAGCTCACAATGTTCCAATTCTAATACGTTTTTCTAAGATTTAAAGTAAACTTTAATAAATAGTAATAGACTAATAGGTAATTGCAAGACTTGCAAGACTCTTGCTGCAAGACCAAGACCAAGACCAAGACTGGGAGCGCAAGACCAAGACCAAGACCAAGACCAGGTGTATTGGCGCAAGACCAAGACCAAGACTGGCTAAGTCTCGTCTTGTTCTTGCATTTGGGCAACACTACGCACTAGCCTTGGATGGTGAACTATATAGCCAAACCTTTTTACCTGATGACGTGGCCAGCAGCACAGTAAATGGTTGATGATGATACTTGAGAAAATATTTAGAACCAAGACAAAATTTGAGATAACTACGTAGTAAGACTGCCTATTTGGTTGTAAATGCAACTGTGTTTTGTCATCCGGTTGATGGCAATAGACTTGCCCCTTACCTACATAGGACCTAAAACATACAAAATGTGGAACACATCTACTTTACCCTTCGGGGACTACAGGCGTGATGGTATGTAGGTATGTTATGTTAGGTAATATTGTTTGTCTTAGAAATAAGACCTATAAGCCATTGAGGCAGTCATTACGTGTGTGGCTTTTATTATTATTTACCTCTAAATGAGTCCAGATAGTTATGATTGTTAAGAGGTATTGTTTCTAATATATGCATGAATAGAAAATCGTAAGACCAGAATGATTGTATTATTGTGGGAGTTTATATTGAGATTCTAATAATTGTTAAGTTTATAATATAATTGGTTTACCGTAGTATTACCGGATTCTCCAAAGGTCAAATAATTGTACCAAACTTGCTTTTTTTATATAGCAATGAAATGATAATTTGGAAAAAAATATTGAAAATACGTCAAATATCCTTCCCCAAGTTACTATGCGCTCACAATTACTTGTTTACGATTAGGTCACCTGCATGCCTAGTTCCTTGTTTTGCTCTACCTATCGATTTATTGGGTATGCGGGTTGATAAGTCGGTTTCTTACAATTGGGTAGTAGTCATACAACCGTTTAATATACTTACACTTACGTTTAGTATACTACTTACTTTACGTATACTTACGAAGACAGTTGCAGTAATATATGGAACCAGGCATTACTTATTCATTATAATAATTTCATTTACATAAAACGAAAATAATAATCAGTGTCAAGTTCGCTACAAATTAGTATGAGTTTGGGATTAACAGTTTATAATAACTTTTTTTATTTATTTGCGTAAACGAACCACCGTAAAATCATTTGCTTAGCATATAGATTAATATACAATCTCATTTTAAATATAGGTTATTAGTAACAGTGAACAAGGACTTCACTACATTAAAATCATGAGTTTCGTAATCACAAACTAACATTTGCAATTGGAAAGTATGGCAGTGCGTGTAGTTAAACTGCAAAGTAAAGTTTGTGTATAAATATGTAGAGTAATTCCATTAGACCATTGAATTTGGCATGTTGGCGAAGATTATTAATTTGTAGTTATAATATACTCGTAACACGAAAATTCATTCATTACCTACTATTTATAGTTTATCTCACACACATAACAAAAAATTACGCCTGTATTCCCAGAAGGTTTCAGTAGAGTAGGTACTCATGGACCTCACCCATATTTTGCTAGTACCTACGTATGGGGAGTATATAGATATCTATATTTAAGAAGAAGAGGGAGGGAGGATAATCCCTCACTACAAGAGTTGATATAACACTTGCCTGTATTTTGTTCCATTTGATGTCGCGATGTTGAAAGATTTTACTAAACAAAGGTTTCATTCTGTGAGTGTTGAGTGATTTCAAATATTCCGTTATATAGTATAATCATCATCATTAGACGTTCACTGCTGGACACAGGTTTCCCCTAAGGATTACCACGACGACCGGTCCTACGCCATCTGTATCCAGTGGATTCCAGAGACTATTACCAGGTTGTCTTTACCAGAAGCTGAACAATATAATTTAATCACCAATATGTTGAATGAAATACGGTCAAGTTTTTAACCCCTGGTTTTCGCTAGTTTATATAAAATGTTCTTACTAATCCAGGACCCTTCAACGTCAACTCCTTTCCTATCCCATTGTGTATGGTGCATACATAACCCTAAAACTGCTTGGCTGAATTTAATTACAGTAATTTTAACTCTATATTGTTATCTTTTTGTATTTTTTAGCTTATTTCAAGCTAAGATTTTTAAATTTTTATTAAGAAAGAAAAATTCAACCTCAGGCGGGACTCGAACCCGCGTCTTCCGGATTGGTACTCCAGACGCTCTGCCAACTGAGCCACCGAGGTATCCGCCTGATGTGTTGAATTTTTCTTTCTTTATGTTACTTATGTCTTTACGGCGACATAGCAACATCGATTGGACAATTCTGCCCAACCCAGAGGTGGCTCAGTTGGCAGAGCGTCTGGAGTACCAATCCGGAAGACGCGGGTTCGAGTCCCGCCTGAGGTTGAATTTTTCTTTCTTAATAAAAATCTATATTGTTATGTTTACAATGTAAACGACCACAATTTCTAGGTTAACGTGTAATTAGTTTTGAGGTCTAACTGAATCATGATGTACCCGATGGTAAGAAATTTGCTATTATGATATGGCCGAGTTAGTCTGTTACGAATTACATGTTAGATTATTATTACGTTGGAGACGTAATAATAATAATGTCTGTCGCCTACGGTTTTTGTTCTAGTTTCATACATATTTGTATAATCTCTGTATATAAAAATGGATATAAAAAACCAGGCGCACTGTGTGTCTAGTCTCTCAGAGAAAGATTCAATTTACTCAAAGCACTCTTGAATTGAGTAATTTGACTTACAAAACTCACTTTCATGCAATGGGAGGTCGCCACTAGTCACCGGGCCATTTCGTCTCTCTCAGTGCAATCACGATGCTATGCCGCTGTCTGTGGGCGCACTCGATCTCAAACGCACCGACCGGGCGACCCCGCAACTCTTACCTACCAGGCTACAAAAATACTAATTCATAGTTTAGTTTTGATAATATTAACACAAATCAAACTACGTTAACGTGAAGGTACATTCACTTCTTTGATACTTAGGTAGCACAAAGAAATATAAAATTACAGCAAGGTTACAAACACTTATCCAAGTCCGATTAAATACATTGTTTATTGTAATACAAATTAAAACGGTGATGGTAGGCTTATATTTACCCTGTCAGACACAGCTCAGATAATAGTTATGTTTTTTATATCCTGCACTAAACCTATTAGCCAAGTTGGTAGCTTGCAAAGCACTTTTAAGAATAGAAGTTATACAATGCCCTTTGTGGTACCATAAAATTAGCATAGGTATTGTATCCGCAATTGCGACAGCTTAATGGTGAAAAACTTTGAGCAGGGCGACGATGTTCAGGGGGTTTACAATTTTAAATTTTGCGACGCCACTCCTTTGTTAAATTTAATCTAGCAACCGATGTTATATTAGTCCTGTAACTAATAAATCAATGTACGACGCCATAAATCGTACTTTTTGGTTTATTATGGTCGGGATAACCCGAGAAGGTATAATTGTGAGTTTTGTCATCCCGTTAATCCCGTGACCCACAGGTTAAAAAACGCTGCCATAGAACGTCGTTTCCTCAACAATCAAGTATAATACAAACTTGTCTCTGAAAGTATTTGTAACAGTAGGTACCTGTTACGAATATTTGTTGAAAACCAAAGGTGTGGGTGTCTCCCTTTATTCGTTGTTATAGGGTAGGGCGATTGCCGCCGAGGGCTCAGGCCGGACGCGGGCGTCACGCGTCGCCGGCTATGCATGACGAGCTTGCCTCACCGCGATGTTAACCCGTCACATTGAAACATCGACCCCACCATATCATCACGCAGCCAGAGCCCCACCAATGCTATCTGACAGCATTATAGTTTTTGGGCCATGAGTCAGAGTTACGTAAGTCCGGTGAAAATGATACCTTGCTGAACTTGGCAAGGTAAGTTGTTTTAATGTTCTGTCACGAAGTGTTTCTAAAACAGATTAGTTATGTATTGGTAAATAATTAAGTCTATAGGGTTTAGTTTGGCATGCTTATTAAATCGCCTTAATCGCTTTCGAAATTGGATTGGCTTCACTTCCTTTGACCACGAATTGAAGACTATAAAAAATGAATGCAGTGTTAATTCTCGAAGACAAATAAAAAATTCTCTCTTTGACGACCAATCCCTAATCATAAACCAAATGGAAAGTGAAAATCATATGTAAGTAAATATATATACCATCACGCCTGTCAGGGTGAAGCAGAGGTGTAATAATGTACACACATTTCGCTAGTAAATTTTAGGGCCCATGTAACAGGGGTCGGACCTATTGCCAAGAACCTGGCAGAAATCTAAACCCGAGCTGATACTGAGAATAATAAGTTTTAATGGCTCGGCATGGGAATCGAACATAAAACGTTTTACTCATCAGTCGCACTTACGATCACTGGTCCAATGAGGCACATTAGAAGTAAATAAATAAAATATAAATATCGCTTCTGGTGACTTAAATCAAAGTACCTAACCTCAAACATTCAAATATATATGATATAGTAAATATAGTTTTCATCACAGTGGGACTCAGGTAAAAAAATCTCTGCACTGAGGTACCGTATTAACGATGGAAATTTTATTGTAAATTGAGAATAGTAACTCAGTGGCCTTGATCACGCGTGTTCGGTTCCATGCCAGCGATCTGGATACTTGAGAAACTGAGAGCAACCGGGCACCACCTCGCTACCTGACACCTGACTAATCTGACCGGAACATCGGACGAGTATAAGTTTATCGTGACATTCCTGACCAAATCTAGCACAATCGATTCAATTAAATTGTATTATAAAATGGGAGAACCTCTAAAACCGTTGCGTGGCAGTATTTTAAAACGTTTCGGTTGGCCCCGTGTAAATTTCATTCAATTGGGTTGAGTAGTGTTTTAGCCACATTCAATATTTATTAATTGCCAGTTTACGAGTACCTATACTTAAGTATAAAATAAATGATTTACCTTCCCTTTAGGGGGTGGACTTACATCTATGTGATTAATTATGAATAAAAAGTATATAGGTACCTATAAATAGTGGACCATAATTATAACCGCGTCCTTTTTTAAAATCGGTTAAAAATAGTTGGCCTAATTATTGTGTATAGGTAATACTTATTATAAAAATTGCAAATTACTAACACAGCACAGCAATCACCGTAAAACACGATGGCACATCTCCAACTATGCTGGAATTCATTGAAGTTATTTACAACGTATATTTATCAAATAATGAGACCGTTATGAATTCAACGGTCGTTCTACGTTCAATTTCAACCGCTCGTTATATTGAGATGTTAGAACAAAGTGTATGCGCATTCGTACACCGATATGTTTGGTTGCACGCAACAATTAAATAGTTAACTACATACAGTAAGATCGATAGGTCTGAACAGGGACATTGGAAGAAAATGGGGAACTTGTTATCGGCTTTATTGGTGTAGGTATTTGATATAGCAAATTGTAAATATAATAAGGTTCTCGAGTGGCGACCACGTACTGGAAGACGCAGCGTAGATAGGCTCGTGGCATGTAACGTAAACCATAATATTAAATGCGGCCCTGCGCACAGTACATATCTGTACTGCACAGAAGGCATGCGCACGGAGGAGCGAGGCGATAAGCGGTAGCGATGGCGATCATGGGCCAGAGCCAAATAGTCAGCGGCGCCGATCGCCCCACTGCTACAGAATTGTTTATAATTTATTTATTACAGATGTTGTATTTATGTTCAATATTAAAGTAATATAAGTTGCTATTCCAAAACAGTTTTTCTTATCAATCATTATAATATTTGTCAAAATGGCGAAAAGTCATCGGCGTCAAACGCCCTGCTTCAACATATTTTGATTTGCGAAATATGAATTTACAAAGTATTAACACACGTATCGAACATTCCAGAACATTACAGAAAACGGAGGGTTGATACCGCGAGTGTGCACTGCCTGGACACGTGGGGATTTAAACGTAATACGTTTGTTTTCTTGCCTGCCGGGATTGTGCCCACATTGCCTAGGCTTCTATTGCTGATGCTTCTGCATAGTGCTGCTGACTAACTGGTTCTCGATAAGTACCAACAAACAGAGTACAATTTTTAATATTATTTACCAACACGTACATGTTTTATTATTTTTCGGAATTTAATTGTGGTTTTCTGTTCTTTGTTCAGTACATCAACGCGGCATCAAAGTTAGACTCACAAAGTTTGATAATTATTTGAAGGCGATAAAACAAATAGACATAAAACATATTATCCCTTCCAAATTTCACTATTTAAGATCTTCTCTAGAGGGTCGCTGTCGTAATAAAATCCATCGAGTTCACGTCTGATAATTATCAGGTTGCTTGGGACATTAAATGAGAGGTTCAACAACAAGAAGTTGTTAATAAACAATCATTTAAAGTCTTTAAATCATTTTGAACAAATAGTTAGAGAATCACACAAATCATTGCAGTACGTGCATTAAATACTCTTGGTGAACCCACTGAATATTGGGACACTTTGATTATATTTTTGATGGCCATGAAACTAGATGCGTCCACAGGTCGAAAATGGGAAGAATTTAAAGGCACACTTTCAACAACAATAAAGTTAGAGGACTTTTATAATTTTTTGCGCAATCGCGCCGATGTCCTTGAAACGGTACAAGGTAGCAACAGTAGTTATTCAAATAAAAAATCACACACTTCATTAGTGTCTTCTTCAATTCAAACTAACAAACATACTAATGACTGTCCCAAATGTAAACAAGATCATCGTCTTTATGAGTGTCAACAATTTAAGGCGATGACACCTGAATCTAGACTTAGCCTAGTACAAAAGCATAGACTTTGTACCAACTGCTTGCGCGATGGCCATCATTATTCTCATTGTGGTCTTAGACCATGTCGAATCTGTAACAAAAAGATAATTCATTATTACATTTAAAAAATTACAAAACTTATTCTATTAATTCTAATAATACAAATGAAAATACAAATACAAGTGATGAACAAGCTTCTATTGAACTTCATAATACTAAGTAATCTTTATGACAAAACTCACAAAAACTGCCTGATGTGCAGCAGGGTTTGACAACCCTACCCTACCCTAAATACTTATCTTTTTCGGAGTCACTAACCACGGCGATGCATGGACAGGTACTGTTGAGTACAACAATGGTCAAAATTGTTGATACAACTACTAACAATAGTTACCTAGCCCGGGCACTGTTGGACGGTGGCATCCAATCGTCGTTCATCACTGAAAATACAAAATAAATATTGCTACTAAGCTAAGTGCGGTATCAATCACCGGCATTAACGGAACTATTAAAGTAACACCAAGTTGCCAACTGGTATTAAAATCCAGAATTAATTCATTTACAATTGATGTTTCATGTGTAGTCATACCATTTATTATGGGAAAGCTAACGAGTATTGCTATAAATCCGTCAAAACTAGATATGCCAGCTAACATTCCACTAGCCAACCCAACCTTCCAACATCCCTCTAAAGTAGACTTACTTCTTGGGGCAGATAGATAGATAGATAGATAGAATATTCTTTATTGTACATAACCAAAACAGACAAAATATGAAATACAATCAGTAATACAGCGGTAAGTACAATTGGCGGTCTTATTGCTAAGAGCAATTTCTTCCAGACAACCATTGGATGGACAAGAATTGAATGAAGGAAAAAAACGAGTAGTTGGCGATGTACCCAAATAGTAAATATATATTTTAACATACACTAGGATATAATACACATACATATATACCTATTACACTATATACATAATACATACATAAAATATACCTAATACTAATATTAATAAATACAATACATACTTAGTTTCAATTGTCTAAACAGTCAAGTAATGTTCTTTTACCAATTTCCTAAATGCAGCCAATGTCTGTGCACGTCTTATAGATAGTGGCAGTGCATTCCACAATCGAGAGGCCTGAACTGTAAAGGAGTGGTCAAAGAATCTTGTGGAATGCGCTGGTATCTTCAAATTTAGGTTTTCTGATGACCGTAAGGACCGCGAATGTGTGTCACAGATGAACTCGAAACGTTCTTTAAGATATGATGGGGTTGTAGGATTGAATAAAATACTGTAAAGTAATGAAAGGATATGAGCATTCCGACGAAGGCGTATTGGAAGCCACTTGAGTTTAACACGATATTCTGACACATGATCATATTTGCGTAAACCAAATATAAATCTTATACAAAAATTTTGAAGTCTCTCAAGCTTATTAAATTGGTCCTCGTTGAGATCGAGATAGCTGGCATCGGCATAGTCAAGTATTGGCAAGAGAAGTGTTTGTGCAAGCGCAATCTTGGTGGCAGTAGGGAGAAAGTTACGTAATCGTCTCAAAGAAGCTGCTGACGCAAATAACCGACGACTGGTTTCTTGAAGTTGTGGACCCCATGACAACGTTTTGTCCATGAAAATTCCCAAGTTCTTGACCTTGTCACTAACAGGTATTTGGACACCATCAAAGATGACGTGTGGGAGGTTAAACCAATCGATCTTGGAAACCATTCGTGAGCTGCCAATAATAATGAGTTGGGATTTGGTTGGATTAATTTGAAGGCCAAAGGACCTGCTCCAGTTAGATATCTCAGCAAGGTCAACGTTTATGTTACCGACGGCCTCTGTCAACTGTTCTAGTGGGGCTTGCGAATATATTTGTAGATCATCTGTATAAAGGTGGTAGGATGAAAGTAATTGGTTGGAGATAGAATTAATAAATATTGCGAAAAGTAACGGGGATAAAACGCCACCCTGAGGTACACCGGCTGTTGTATTACACCACAAAGAGTATGTATCTTCGATACGAATACGCTGCCGGCGACCAGTCAGGTAACTACGAAACCAATCAATTACTGTTGGAGATATGTTAAGAGAGCATAGTACGCCAAGTAAAATGTCAAAGTCAACGGTATTAAAAGCATTACTAAAATCTAGCAGTGCAAGTACCGTTAACTTGCCACTTTCCATGCCTAAACGTATATCATCCGTAATATTAACTAGTGCAGAGACAGTACTATGACCAGGACGAAAACCGGATTGGAAGGAGTTGAGAAGTCTATTCTTACAGAGGAATGAACTTAGCTGATTGTGAATAAGACGTTCTAGGACTTTGGATAGGAATGGTAGTATAGAGATAGGACGGTATTCAGAAAAAGAAACGGGATTGGGTTTTTTGGGTAAAGGAGTAATCTGGGCGTCTTTCCAGGCATTGGGAAAAACACCACTAGTTACGGAATGATTCAGGATGTGACATAATACAGGAAGGATTTCATCAAGTATGGGAAGGATCATATTACGGCTGACTGTGTCGCTACCAACTGCGTTGGAAGTTATGGATAAAATGCTTCTTTTAACATCACAAGCAGTTAAATGACTAAAGACGAAAGAGGAATAATCGGGGATCGGGAGTCTAGAAAGATAATGTAAAGTATTTGTTTTAGCTGTCCTATCAATATTAGACGAAGCAGAGAAATGTTGGTTTAGTGAATTGATATCTAAATTTTTAGGAATTGTATCTGACCGCGACTTCCCGATTCCCATTGATCTTAGGAATTTCCAAACTTTTGCTGGATCTCCATTTTCAACAGAAGTATGGATGAAGTGGCGTTGAGCATTCCTACACACCTTGTTGCATTGATTTCTAATACCCACATATTTATCCCAATTCGTCTGGCTAGGTATAATGTTATATTTAGATTTAGCTGCCACTTTTCTAGCCATAACAGATTTTATGTCGTCAGTAAGCCACGGTGACGGCAGGTGCTTAAACTTGACTGGTCTGACTGGAGCGTGGACGTCATAAATATCAATCAGGTTTTTGATAAATATCGCCAATTTTTCATCTACTGACTCAGAACTCATTAGAGATGTCCAATCAATGTTACCAGCAGACTCTTTAAGGTTTTCAATATTCATACCACCAAAATTACGTTGCAAAAGAATTCTTGACTTTGCCTTAGGAGGACGTACTTTATACGAAAGGAATATTAAATCGTGATATGAAAAAGCATCGGCCATGATTTGTCCGTGCTTAGCCACATGATCACAAGAAGAAACAAACATTAGATCAAGAAGTGATGGGGCAGAGTTGGGAAAATGGTGAGTCGCGTTTAGCGGTAGAATAGACAAATTAGAAGATTCTATAATAGAATGAAGAGAAGAAGATCGGGAATCGTTTTTAAGAAGACATGTGTTGAAGTCTCCCATGAGAATAGTGTGACTGTAAGATGCAACAAGGTTTTCCAAAATCTGTTCTAAAGAGGAAAAATAATCTATACGTAAGGAAGGACAATAATAAACCCCAAGAAGAATTTTTGTGTGGTGTAGCTCAACTTCTAAGAAAAGATGCTCACCAGCGCTTGACGGAGGAGGTTGTGCAGAAGCACTGACAATAGTATAAGCAATATGTGATCGGAGATATATTGCAACACCACCGCCGCCGCAACTGGTGCGATCGTTTCTTATTATTTTAAAACCTGGTAAAGAGTAAAGAGTAGAAGGAAGAGAGGGTTTCAGCCATGATTCAGAAATTAGAATAGCATGAATATTCTTACAGTCAAAGGTTGCCAGCATATCGGGGAAATGGGCCGGAACGCTCTGGGCATTGATGTGAACAACATTGAAATTCTCAGGCACATCAGAAAACTGCGCCACAAGCATGTCTGCAAGTGAAGGTATGCTAATGAAGCTGTCATCACTGCTACTTGCCGAGAAAAAGGCATCAGAATCACTGTGATCTGACATAGACATTGAAAATATTATAAATAAATACTATATTAATAAATACTAAATACGAATAAACAGAAATTAAATAAATAAATAAAAAGCTCACCAAGTCCACCTGCCGGCTGTGTTGCTGGTAAAACTTATTTAGAATAACAAAGGTTTAAGACATTTTTTTTTTTTGTTTTACACAGATATGATTTACTACGCAGTATCGTAGTCCGGACAGTACGTTTCGTCTAAAGAGAGAAACGGAACGTGCAAACATTGACACTTGTCACTCCATCAATAAAATGACAGAATGACAAATGTCAATGTCACTATGGCAGTGCTAGAAAAAGAGTTTGATATTATTAACTTATAGTTATTATTTATTTTAAAAAATTACCTACCCATATATAATAATGTGAAGAGTGGGTATATTCGGTAGCAAATTCTTTCATACTATCCGAAAATATACGTACTATCCGGACTCCGTCTACACACAGATCACTAAACTAGAAACACTTCACTTTCTGTTGATGGCCGAACGCTCGCGCTTCGGCCTATTTGAGGTGGGCTTCGCCGACGGGACAGCGGCAGTAGATCCAGCGACATCCTTCTGCTGCACGCCCTCTAAGTCCGCAAGAGACATGATACGGTGCCTCCTGCCGTCCTGCCCGACAACATAGACATAACCATCCCTGGTCCAGCACTTAGTTAAACCAAACCTTTGCCGTGCAGCTATAAAGAGGTCATGGCGCGCCTTGGTTAAAAATTCGGAGACAGTTATGCCTGAACCCTTTAGTTTGACCTTTTCGAACCAGATCTTGTCTCTCACTGATCTATCATGCAACTTGAACAAGATAGGCCGAGTTCTCTGGGACGCTGCAGATCTTCCCATGCGATGACAACGTCTTATATCCGCTACAGTGAAACCACTCATCTTCATTCGGTCCTGTATGACATTGGCTATTACTTTTGCTGTATCTTCATCTTTGGACTCGGATACGCCATGCAGCAACAGTATTTTCCTTCGGCTCCGCATCTCCATACTGTCCATACTTTGAGCAAGGAGCTCAACTTGCTGCTGCAGGCTGCTAAGTGCTTGAGTGATGAAGACCTTGAATGCAGCAAAGTCCGAAGCCAAGCTTGTGGAGCTGGATGCAGATGCCGCAGGTGCCTTTTGCAGCTGTGCCTCAAAATCCGACATCCGGGTGTGGAACGTTTCCATCAGCTGTGAGAGTGATGTGTGCATAGCATCCATTGCAGAAAAAGTGATGAAGTGATAGTGAAGTTAAGAAAGATAGGAAAAACACTTTACCAGCAGGTAGCCTTCTTTAACTTATAATGTTAAACATATATTATTTACTATTAAAGTATTTTTAATAATTAAATTAAATTTATTTCGTAGAGCACTTTTAAATTGATGTGACTTGTTGCAAATACCCTCGAAAGGCAGATGTATTTTGGGAAATAATAGATTCTCACAATGAAATCAAATTAGGGTGAAACAATCCCATACTAAGCGAATTTAAATTAGGGCGAAACAATCCCATATTAAGAGAAACCAAATTTGGCTGGGTAGTAGCTGGACCAATAGGCGGGAGTCAATTACTAATCACAATACTCGCACTACACATACATTGCATTTTTAGTTAAAATACATGGCACTACGTACCAACGGCGTCAAGAGGAGTGTTACCTCAAGATTTCCAGGGTGCTAACATTTGATGGTCGGGACCTCAGTTCTTACTGCAAGGCAAACGACTTTCCTGATGTGGTCCTTCCTGAAATAAAAACGAATGCTATTAAAGTACATGTAAACGTAATACAAAAAAATAATATTCAAATCTAACTAAACTACAAAGAATATTTGACTATATACTAAGATCTATTAAAAACTTAAAATTAAAAACTAATATAATTAAAGGTATACTTACCATGAATGAACTGCAAACTTCGCTAATTACACTAGCTAGCTCAAACGGAATAATTCATATTATAATTCGAACGTTAAAACTTAATAAACCGTTAGCTTCTTGTATTTGTGTGTTTCTCTAGTAAAGTTTTACATTTGCGTAGATCTGTGGCAAAGCGAAGCATGCTCATACCTAGTGGCTAATGCCATGCTAAAACTATTTATTGCGAAAACGGCTCCAATTTTGTAGGAACAAACAACAAGCTAAAACGCATACTTAAATATTGTCGAGAACCAGTCTGTGAGTTAGAGTTAGCTGCTAGCGAAGGCAATGGAATCCCGGTTCAGCCCTGCGTATTTTCTTAATTTTGATGGGTTATTTGAGGCAGGTGTTAAATCTGCTAAGCACCATTTAAAACAATCGTGGGTAATACAAGCTTAATCTTTGAAGACTTAACAACCCTTTTTGCCAAATTGAGGCTATTTCAAATTCTCACCCCATAACATCATTGTCATCTGACTCTTCTGATATCTTACCACTCACGCATGGTCAGTTTTTAATTGGTAGTTTTCTGGCTTTCCTACCATCGCCTATAACGGAGAAGATAACACTAAACCGGTACCAACACCTATATCAACGTTGGAGAGCTAGTTATCGTCAAAGATGAGCACTTTCAACCAATGAAGTGGCATCTGGGTCGCATAAAGCAGAGTTATACTGGACCTGATGGAGTATGCAGAGTTGTAGACGTTACAACTGATAAAGGCACAGTAAGAAGAGCAGTATCCTGACTATGCCCTCTTCCACCTGAGGAATCATCATCTTAAAAGCGTGGCTTTTAAGGGTCGGGAGAATGTTACGTAAACCATAATATTAAATGCGGCCCTGCGCACAGTACATATCTGTACTGCGCAGAAGGCATGCGCACGGAGGAGCGAGGCGATAAGCGGTAGCGATGGCGATCGCTAGCCAGAGCCAAATAGTCAGCGGCGCCGATCGCCCCACTGCTACAGAATTGTTTATAATTTATTTATTACAGATGTTGTATTTATGTTCAATTTTAAAGTAATATAAGTTGCTATTCCAAAACAGTTTTTCTCATCAATCATTATAATATTTGTCAAAATGGCGAAAAGTCATCGGCGTCAAACGCCCTGCTTCAACATATTTTGGTGACCCCGACGTGATTTGAACACGCAACCTTCTGATAGCCGGTGAATTGAGTACACCGACGACCTGGTAAAGGTTGCCGGAATCCGCTGAATGCGGGTGGCGCAGGACCGGTCGTCGTGATAATTCTTGGTGGAGACCTATGTATGTCCAGCAGTGGACGTCTAACGGTTGATATCATCAAATATCATAACTATTTCACCTAAAGGTGATGTCGTTCACCTACGCTCATTTCACGAAATAACCCTTAGGTGAAATGAGCCGTTTTATTTTATAAATAACAAATAGTAAACATGCGAATAACTTCACCATACATTTATATAAAAAATCTATTCGTAACGAAATTTAACCAATAGGTAAATGTATAGGTACCTACCAATATTTTTATAAATATGTGCCCGTAACACATTATTTGTGGCGATAATTGAAATACAATTTAACGTGACGGTTACAGAAATTGTGTCAATTAAAATTAATTTTAATCAAAGACACACAATAGATGTTTTAATTTACAACTATTAATGTTCTATAAATATAATACTACCTATAAGAGCAGTCTGGAATAATTGTTGCTTATATTAGGGTGTCTGTCCGTGACCATGGATGCTGTAAAGAATCCGAAACGTTGGATTAAAATAATATCAATATACCTATCGCGATCAAATCCGTAAAAAGTAGTTTTATTTTAATATAACTATGCCTATTTTATTTTCAATTTTAATATGGGTTACCGTAACATTAAAATACCTCACATGCGCTATTGCTATGATAGCATAACGGGAGCAAGCAACATGACTCTTTCATTGTTCACATGAAGGTCAATATGAATCGAGGCAAAAGCGTGGGACGACTGTGACTCTGCCAATCATTTACACCTACAAGTACCTACATATTATATGCTCCCAACTTTTTTTGCTGATGCTATACAAGTAGCAATGTAAAGACCGTTAGTGGAATCAATTGTTCCTTTTTACACAATTTTATTGCTTAATTTGGCTGAAAAGCACAATACCTCTCCTATACGATGAAAAGTATACAATCCCAAACGGTTGAAGATAATGTATGCAGTATTGTTTATTTCGATACATTGTACTCGTAAAGATACCAATTTATTTTGATTTACGATTTTATTATTTCATCAAATGAGATGTTTATTCACCTAGGCTTTTGGCTATGTGTAAGCTAGAAGAGTGTCATTTGACCCTAAGATGGCTTGGTGAAATTATTTCCAGCGCGTGATTCATCATCTTTCGTATTGAGTTGTGTTCTAATGACAGTCCACACAATGGCGCGATTTCTATTTTCATATCTAGTTGAATGTTATCATTTTTTGTTGCAGGCTCCAGAAATAATAGAGCACTGTTCTCAACTTTCCAAAATCAGAATTACGGAGCAAAATGCGGAAGTGGTAAAATCTCGAGATAAACCAATAAAGAATCATAGTATAAGAGATACAGAAGTGAATGCGCTGAACATGGCAATCGAAACTTTAAGATGGCAATTAGCACAGGTACTTATTATTTATAATTTATCCAAGTTTGCGATTTTATTGGTGTACCAATCTCCATATCCATATCTATATATTTTACTTGTATATTATTTGATGTTGTGCTTCTGCAAAAGCGAAATTAGTCTAAGTTCATATAGCGAATTGTTTAATTTTGTATTGTCTAGTATATACTCGTATTTATAGTGTTATAGGTGTGTGATTTATAAATTGCCAAAGTTAATATGAATTACTTTCAGACAGAAGCGAATCGACAAATGCACATAGCTTTACTAAAGCAGGTAGTGACTTTTCTGAGCAGAGTGAAGGAACACATTGAGTGCCAAAATCCTGAGGCTGGACCTAACAAGGACGCGATATGCCAAAGGGAAGCATCACCGGGTGCACATAACATATTTGAGTTACCAAGATCCCGATCCGTCCTGCACGTAAATAAACACGAATATACCCTGACTGCTGGAAAAAAATTAAGCACAAGGAAAATAAGTAAATCAATAAGCAACGTTAACGGTTTCAAAGATTGCAACGGTGCCTGGTAAATTAAATATCATATATCATAATCAGTTTTCTACTTGCAATATAACGATTTATTCAGAATCTTTTTATTTTCAGGAATCAATCTAAATTATCTTTGACATCTGAAACGGACAGTGCCCAAAAGATCACTGAAGAAATATCCCGATTGATCACTCTTGCCAATACTGTTCTCAGTACTAAAATTCCCGATCTCGCCTGTAACTGTAACGATAATAATAATACTTTTATAGATGAAAACAGATCTAATAGTGACATACTTGAACACACGGGATCAGATTCATCGTTAAATATTGTTGATGAAGACACAACTAATGCTTTTATTCTTAACACAATTTACGACAGCGAGGATGCTTTTAAATGTCTTACAAATAATTTTGCGGATGTTAAAGATGTACCTCTAACGGATTTCATCGTGTCGTCTTCACCGCTCTCTTGCGGTTTGGAAAACGACTTTGCTAGCATTAACATACACGAAAAGAACGAAAATGACAAAATTCAAACCGACACTAAAACGAGAGCCATTGAGAAGATGAATGAGTACAACCATGTTGCAAATTTTATTGAGGATGAAAGTGGATTCTCGTCAATGAGTTCGTTTCAAGAGATAGGAATACCCATAATAAGTATTATACCACCGTCACCTTGCAAACAAGTTAATTATATTGAGGAGCTCACCGACATTCTAGATGAAACTGAAAAGTGGAAGACCGATTCGATGGATTTGGATAAACAAACTGTTAAAGTATTTTGGGTTTAATTTGTCAATGTACAAATTCGTGCCTGATTTAGTAAAACCGACTGGTAAATTATTGTTTGTCTGTATTTCACTGTAGTGCACAAATTACTTATCATAACTTTGTTATATTAGTTATTTACGTCGATAGTGTATTTAAGCTATCATTGGAAGAAGACTAACGCTAATTTTTTTACGCTGTAGTTTTATAATCTCAATTTAATTAAATGACCCTCATGTATGACTTGGTTTTGTTATTATTTCCCAACTCATCTTTGAGCCACCTGCTGTTGTTAATGCTATCCACCTTAGAAAAAGCATCCATACACCTAGTTATTATGTAGGATTCACTATAATATTAATTTAAAAATAACTGATGGTCACATTTATTTATATATATATAAATAAATGTGACCATCACTATATGTATTACTGGTTCTTACAATTTATTTTTAAACATACTTTTCTGTGAAATAAATCTTACCGATTAATGCATTAAATATGAATGTAAGGAATAGTGGGGGCGTGTTGGGGATTTTCACAATTAAATAGCTGTGATGTCAAACTGTTTTAGATGCATCATGTTCTTGTTGCTAGAGTGCTATACCGCTGTACATTAAACGTACCTAAATCTAGCTTACTTTATGGGTGAATTTTCAAAGCGGGCTTTTTTTCCGTCATTGCGGTGGCGAATTTTTTTTCTCACATTTCACCCAAACCTAGTGCGTTACATAATAGATTAAGATATAACTTTTTTTTGTACGAAAAATATTTAATAATATGTAATAATATTATATTATTACATAAATTAGAAATATTATTTATTTCTTATTTAGCCTTATACGGTTACAACTATTGCAAAGAAATTTACTAGACGAAGTTGTGGGGAAAAGTTAGTTTATTATACAGGTAATTCATGATTACGGTGGTTCATAAGTCATTCCGGTGGCCAACTGCGCCACCGCAATGATGCCACCGTAATGACGACAAAATGTAATTTTTCATGATAATTACACAACTACGTAATTAATTGAATAAAATATATTTACGTCGTTATATCGAGGCAATTATCTACAACATACTAACGGGACGACACAATTCATCACTCTGTTTATTGTTTAACGCCTTCTTACGCTAAACCTACAAAAAACCGCTTATGTTCCCTTTGCTATACGACGCAACGCGAAGCCATCTCCTTCTTTTAATATAACTCCTCATTTCTGCACCAGCCCGTCCAACCCCTGCACTTGCCCTCCGCTCGCTAGATCCGAGAGCGTTAAATACCTCGGAGTGTACATAGACGATGGACTGAGATGGGACCAACAAATTGACGCTGTCACCACCAGAACTTTACGTTTGATTAATATATTTAAGTCCCTTAGAGTATCCGCCGACCTAAAAACTCTTAAGATGGTGTACCTTGCACTATGCCAATCAGTGATTGGCTATTGCATAGTGGCATGGGGCGGTGCTGCAAAGACTAGATTTCTGAGGGTGGAAAGAGCATAGCGAGCTATACTTAAAGTCATGACAAAAAAGCCCTATCGGTATCCAACAACGGAACTGTTCTCTGACTGTAAAGTACTTACAGTTCGTCAGCTTTATATGCTTAAATCAACCCTTAGAAAGCATGCAGGCCTTCCTCCTCTTACTACTAACAAACGCATATACCTTCTACCATATATCCAACACAAGACCTCCTTTGCCAAACATCAATATTATATACTTAGTACTCATATCTACAAAAACATTAACAAACACCTGAATATTATAAACCTTAACTCACATGCACTTAAATCTAAAGTAACAGAATGGTTGCTCCTCAAGGACTACTCTTATACGGAGTCTTTACTCACCTATCTTTTATAATACACTCACCCACACATTTATATCCACACCCACGTTTACCTACACGATTACCTACACTAACACTCACACACACCACTCACACACAAAAACAGTTTTGTTGATTATTGACCGCAAACTACCTCTTATAATACAGGATAATCCTAGCTTAAGAGGTAGGGTATCATTCTTGTACAGAATTTGCAACATAAACATAAATATCAAACTGTTTTTCAAACTCTGTATGTTTTTGGATAAATAAAGATTATTATTATAATATATTATTATTATTATTATTTAAAAGTTGCCACCGAACAGGCCGCACACGATAACCAAAACTCATTTCATTAAAAACTTACCCAAGGAACATGTTAAAACTTTCGTAAGTACCGCCTACTTCATACATAAGTTGGGGACCGACTATCGCTCAGGTGATTCCATACAAAAATATACCGTGAAAGAAAGCTATATTTTTGTATGGAATCATTTTAGTCAAGCGATTAATCTATATATATAAAAGGAGAAGCTGACTGACTGACTGACTGACTGACTGACTGACTGACTGACTGACTGACTGACTGACTGACTGACTGACTGACTGACTGACTGACTGACTGACATATCCACGCAGGGCCTAAACTATAAGGGTTAGAAACTTGAAATTTTGCACAGGGATTCCTTTTATAACGTAGGGGAGCACTAAGAAAGGAATTTTGAAAATTCACCCCCTAAGGGGCTAAAACGGGGGTGTAAGGTTAGTATGTAACTTTGCTGTTTTTGAAGTTATTCAATTGAAATTCGGTTTGAAGGTTTTTCATTGAAAGTTATGAAACACGTGTAAAATATTTGTTCAAAAATCATCCTTTAAAGGGGTAAAATAGGGGTGCAAAGTTAATATGAAATTTCTTTGATTTTCAAAGTTATATCAATAAAATGTTATATTTGGGTTATAAGATCCTAAACATGATTATTTCCGACATCCCTTTTTGAAATTCATCCCTTAAGGGGGTAAAAGGGGGTGCAAAGTTAGTATGAAAGTTCTCTAATTTTTTAATGAAACTTGGCGAGTGTAGTCTTTGTATGACGTAGGAGGCATCCGATAAGAAAGGATTTTCCGAAATTTTGCCCATAAGGGGGGGTGGGGGATAGGGGGACCAAGTCTGTACGAGACAACGTGATTCCTTGGTCCAATCTACTTCAAATTTTGCATAAACATTCTTTAACAGAATTGATGGAAGATGTATATCGTATTTTATCGAAATTCAATCCCTGACGGGATTAAAAAGAGATAGAGAATTATGTTGGAGGTGATATCAATACTCCTTAGTGTTTTTGATTTAAATTACTTTTTATTTTGACATATGCTTGAAAACTCAATCCGATTTTATTCAAAAGAGGTTGAACTCACATAAAAGCTTGATGCAATGCAAATATTTTATACTCCTTAGGATTGGAATTTCTGTTTGTAATTACACAAAAAAATAATTTCTAAAATGTTTGTCTGTCTCTCTTCGTTCCTTCTAATTGCTGCAACAGCTGGACCGATTTTGTAGGGACTTTCACCATCGTTATAAGGAGTAACTTAGGCTACTTTAATTTAAGAACAAGAAACGAATTAGAGTTCCGTATGACTTAAAAACGCGGGAGCTGACCAATGCATGAATATGAACATTAAATTTTTCGTTAAATTTCACGCGGACGAAGTCGCGGGTAACAGCTAGTAAGATATAAGGAGTCAACTGCGAGCTTCAGAAGCGCAGCTTTAAGCGGGACAAATACATATTGGCGTCTTAGTTTTTTTAATTTAATTAGTAAAGATTGTTTGTTTCAAAATGTGTAATGGAGGAAATATCTTTAAAATATGATATTTAGATAAAATATTCGTTAAAAAATTGAGAAATAGAGAGAGGTTATGTGAGCACAATTTGAAGTGGGACAAGCCTCCCAGGTGTAGGCCGGCTATACAATCCGGATATTCAACGACGAATTTCTTGTAAGTTTCTAATAAAAGTTCTAATATACGTTTGTAAAAGCTATGAAGTTTATTTCTTAAAAAGTATAGTCGAGTCCGTTTTGAATGATAGTTTATTTATAAAAGTCATAGGACGGCTAAAATTTATGGAAAGGTTTATAAAAATCTTTCTTATTACATTATAGATTATTCAAAATATATGTATATCTTTTCAATACAAATCGATGCTTACCTAACTACATGGTTCTGTATAAAAAATACCAGATTTGTTGTACGGAGTATATTTATTAACTATTTAAATTTTGTACCCCTCAAATTACTACAATCTAGTCTGCCTAGATATACTATCCCAAAAGTGCGACAATCTCGATTGTTACATTCAGCCACTTCCTTTGCCTTTTGTATATACATACTTTTTGGTCATAGTGATTTTTATTAAAAAAAAAATACATCAACATGTCATCATAAATCATTGGAAAATCCCAAAAACAATACCATGATTAATTAATAAGTATATTTTTTTATATATAATTTATACAGTTTAGGTCCAAAAAATATAATTTAGCCTTGGTTCATTAAAATTTTTCGTGATATTTAAATGTAATGGGGGACGTCGCCGCTGAGAAGGAATTAATTGGCGATTTTACAGTAAAGCCAACACCACCAGATTCACCCGTGCCTATAAAGGTGCCTGATGTAGAACTGACCGTCGATGGCTTTGGGTTCATGCCAAAGCATATGCGAGATGAAGTACGGCGGCGTGCAGATGTTTTCAAGAAAACGAAGCACTCTGTGAAGGAGGAAGTGAAAGAAGAGCACAGTCCGTGCGCTTCGAGTACAAATATTGATATCGTCAGAAGGTACACTTGGAAAACGAAAAATAGGATGACAGTCCAGGTAAATGTGGATAACCATTATACTATATTATATTGTATTCACTTCAAACACTTCCACATGGAAACGCATATCGCACGTGTCGATATGAGTTATATTTTTGCGTTGCCTCTTTTTGTCTAAATGTGAGAAATAAAAAACATACTACCTATGTGGTTATTATTTATGACCGCATACTTATTTTCTTGTTGAAAAATAAGTACTCAATATGAACCGGCCCAAAGAATATTGCTCATAATAATGGAGTAAAACTCTCAATAAGCCGGTAGTACATAATCAATCAAGCTCTTTTAAAGAGCTCAGAAACTTCAAAAGTAAGATTGACTGTTAAGATTATCTAGGATATTCATACATATATACTATATATACTCACAATTAAACCTCCTGACGCGTATCTAGTACATTATATAACTACATCAAGAACATTATGGCTTAAAAATAGGTATTTGTGGAAATAAAAACCTAAATATTATCTGCAGATCATAACATATGGAGCAACTATCACATCAATTTCAGTACCCGACAAAAAAGGAGCGCCTGATGATATTTTAGCTGGTTTTGATACATTGGAAGGTAATTTATATCCAATATTTTGTATAAAAATCATAATCATTATAAGCCATAGTTGAAAAAGGAATAGGTATAAAAAAAAATGCTCCTGTTTCCGGACCTAGTAAGCAGCTTTTAATAATTCTTTAAAATATTAGCTAACATGCAAAACAATTTCTCGTGGCAGCACGTCACAAAGTTGTGACATGCTACAAGTGTACTACAAGTATTGTCATTTATACAGTTTTGTGATACCTATAAATAATATTATTACCATCAGAATACATACACCCAAGGAATCCGTACTTCGGTGCTACAATTGGCCGGTACGCGAATGTGATCAGAGATGGCACCATGGTAGTCAGGCCCTCGGGCAGGACGTACCTGCTGTCTAACAACAAGGGACACCATCACTATCATGGAGGATACGTAGGTTTCGACAAGGTGAGTACGACGATACTCGACAACATGATTGGCGCAGTTGATAAGCGACCTGGATCTAAAGTAAGTCGGAGGGTAGCGGTTAACGGGTTCGATTCTCGCATAAAGTTAGTATTTGTATGAACTAAATGTAGTGGAAGTTATAACTGTTGTTTTAACTATTTAAGAATAAAATTAGACGTTGAGATACACTGATGCTACCTGTGCAAAACTGAACCGGGGAAAAATAGTCTGAGCTCGACTAGACCATAAAAAAGGCTAAAAGAAATTTTGTTACCCTTAAATTTGTTTATTTTTGCCGACGTAGTATCAATCATCTACCCATTGTTGGGCACGGGTCTCCTCTCATTTGAGAGGGATTAGGCCATAGTCCACCACGCTTGCCTACTGCGGGTTGGTGAACTACACAAGCCATCGAAAAAAATTCTCAAGCATGCAGGTTTCCTCACAATGTTTTCCTTCACCGTTTGAGCATGTCATAAATACCCACATAACTTCCGAAAAGTCAGTGGTGCGTGCCCGGGTTTGAAGTCGAGACCTTTGACACGTCAGTCCACTGGTCACACCGCTAGGCTACCACAGCTTTTTGCAGCGACGCAGTATAATAATATGTATTCCTAAAAGATCGGTAGTAATTAATTATTTAAATAACGTCATAAACATTAGTCTAGGTCGAGCATATATATGTATATCAGAATCAGTACAGTCGGCCGCATATGTCGCTTTGCAGAATCAAAAGTGCAAAACAACTTAACACCCAACGCACCAGAAGTCTTTGAACTTTGCAAGGGAACAAAATAAACTTGACTTACAAACGTACTTAAGCTTAACACGACTATTTCATAAGTTTCTGAACGCTTTCATTCCAAAAGTTGCTGAGCATCATCATTCATAAGTAGATTAATTAACAAATTATAGTTTCAATGCTTCTGCGTGTTAATCTAGTTTCAGCGTTCTTGATGTTAAGATATTTTTGAATGATTGAAAAATTTGAATTAAACGAACATTATTTTTGCGAAACAAGGTAAACTGGGACTAAATGCCTGTACTTGAAATCTTTCGGCTTGTATGGCATTACCAGATCAAATATTCCCGCCATCAGTGGAGGAGGTCTATCATTGCAGTCGGGCTTTTATGAATAAAAATAGCAGCAATAGCTATTGCCTGCGACTTCGTCTGCGTAAAATTAATATTTTACGGGTTATTTTGGTATTAAAAGCGTCGGTATTGAAAGCGTAGATTTTCTTGGCATCGGTATTTGTGCGTCGATTTTGTAGGAGTTGGTATTTGTGGCGTTGGTATTGATAGAGTCAATATTAATGGCGGCGGTATTGAATGCGCAGGTATTGTTGGCATCGGTATTGAAAGCATCGGTATTGTAGGCGTCGATATTGGATGCGTCAGTATAGTTGGTGTCGGAATTGATGGCGTCGGTATTGTTAGCGTCGGTATTGATGGCGTCGGTATTAATAGAGTAGGTATTGATGGCGTCGGTATTGATGAGTCAGCATTGGAGGCGTCGGTATTGGTGGCATCTGTATAGATGGCATCGGTATTGATAGAGACCGTTATTGAAAGAACTGTCGTAAAAAATGAAATTTATGTCAGTTTTGTTTTTTTCTTTTCTAATGTAAACTGATAGGTTAGATTAAAAGCGTTAATATTTTTTTTTATATTCTGCGTAACTTTAATATTTTTTCTCTTAAAAGCCTTCTACAGAGTATTAGAAAACGTTAAAAAAAGATTAATGAATTTGGTGAAGCCGTTTTCAAGTTATACCGTGACCAAGGGAAATAGAGATATCAGCCTATAAATGCCCTATTGCAATGATAGGCTTCCTCCACTGATAGCGAAAATATTTGGTCTTGTAATGCCATACATTACCGAAAGATTTCAAATACAGGCATTTGGTTACAATTTAACTTGATTCGGAAAAATAATGTTTGTTTAATTCAAATATTTTCAATTATTCTGGTTCCTTGGGTGTTCAGTTGTTTTGTACTTTTGATTCTGTTAAGCGACATATTATGCGGCTGACTGTACCAATGTTGTACTCTGAAAGTACTAAAATTCTTAAATATCTTTGATATCTTTGCAGGTAAACTGGCGATCATACGTGTCCGGTCTAAAAGTGATTATGAGTCATGTGTCGGAGCGGTTTCACGAAGGGTACCCTGGCACATTGATGGTTCAGATATGCTTCGAGGTAACCTGCGACAATACTTTGAAGATCGAAATGAAATGTACTACCAGTGAACCCACCATTGTCAATCTTAGCCATGCGCCCTTTTTCAATCTTGCAGGTCATGTAAGTATTTTGATTGAACCGTTTTTTAGCAGAAACAACAACTGCCTCATTGGTTGATCGCGAATCTATTGTGAAGTCCTTGGACCAATTACCAAGTTGTGTGATATTGGATGGTATAGGCGTGGAAAACACACAGAACATTATTTAATCCACTGGCGTAATCATGCTTTAACATTCATAAACGTATATACAAGACGTGATCAACATAATTTCACCCACTTCAGCCTCACGTATCTACGAGTTATTTTTTTACTATAAAATGCCTCGCTAGGTTTATGAATGTTCCATAACTTTCAAGACATGACCAACTGTTACTAGGCGGCAAATGATCGCAATGTATTTCAACTATTGGCCAAGCAATTTGTTTGAGGGACAATGTACCTTGCGATAGCTAAACTTTCATATTTAAGACCCGTGACTAGATATTTTTTTCTCCGCATTCCAAATGGTTTTAATTTATTTTTTAGCATGCGGGTGCGAATGTAATGTTGGACCACATCTTTACTATAAATGCTGATAAATTTACTGCAGTCGATGAGGAGGGACTTGTTACGGGTATGTTCAATGAAACACTAATATCCTTTTACAATGTACATTGATAATATAAATACGTAAAATTCTTATCACTCTGGTAGCCTAATGCAACCGACCTTTACTCTCCTTAATGAGCAATACCACCATTTGTTTGATGACTTCTTCGAATTCGAAATTCGCGAAACGTCAGTAATCTGAGTATGCATGTTGAATTTTCAGGGGAAAGAAAAGTGGTCGGCGGAACACCTTACGATTTTCGCGTCCCTCGACTACTTAAGTCTGTCATGCCTAAAATACCAATGGGAGGGTACGACATCAACTACTGTATCACTCGAGGAACCGAACAGGATTTGGCGTTCCAGGCCAGGTGGGACGTAAACTAAACTCTGCAATCATACTTATATGTTTCTCATCATTCTTTACTATGTGTAATTCTATAATACTCCTACTTGAATCACTATAAAATATTCACCAACGGAAGAATTTTGGTTAAGCAAGCCCGAAACATGCAGTTCAAGCCACCAGGGCTATTTCATTTTGTTTCCTCTTTCTCTTAATTTTCTTGCATTGTCATCTAATTCTTAGTTTCTAGCATAAATTAAGGAGCTTAAAACTTATAGCTAGTTACTTATTATTCTTTACTGTTACAGGGTGTTGCATCCGATGACGGGTAGAGTGCTAGAGGTGTATAGCAGCCAACCTGGCATGCAATTCTACACCGGCAACAATCTCCCGGACCCAGATAAGATCGTTGAGGTGAGACACGTAACTTTGGTCCCAATCTTTAGAGAGAACAGCCAAGTAAATAAGCCAGAGTAAATGCCCAGTGTGATAATAATTGGGGCAATATTTAGGACGGTTTTTTGACATAGGCTATATAACATTACGCTACGGCCAATAGGAGCGGAGCATAAATGAAAAATTTTGCAAATATAAAGTCGCTGCGGAAACTATTGATAGAATTAAAATATGTTCTATATTATTAAATAACATGTCAATATCTACAAAAACCTTGCGATAGCATATGTCCAACTATTGTTGTTATGTCACTATAACTAATTCTTTACGTTTTAGAAGTTAATAGAAATACCGACCAAAATCATACTACGCTATCCATTGCTTTGTTTTATTTTTTATGGAAATAAGGGGCAAACGTGAAAGAGGCTCACCTGATGGTAAGTAATCACCGCCGCCCATGAACATTGAAGGTTCCCACGTCGTACAAGGCATCCACAGTGCTATCGTCTGCATAACAATGAATACGCCAAATTCGGAGGAGTGTCACGGAAAAGACGCGTTATAACCGGCGATGCCAACTCTCAAGCACATGTCCGCAACACGATCGGAGGGAGCGGGCCCATTCGACTTGTGAATGTCCAAGGAAAAAAGGGCTTTGCGAACTGCACTTTGCTGGAACTTAATCTCCGGCAACGTGGTATCGCACCGCGGAATTGTCAAGTTGGACGCGAAGAGAGAGCCCAGAATGTCGGCTTTCTCTTTTGCCGTATGGGCCCGCGTATCATCCTCCGTGGGTAGGGGCGAAAACGATGGCTGGCAGAAATTCCGTAAGACAGCCTTGGCGAAAGACCAATACGGACATGTTTCCGACGGGAGACGTGCCAGTCTCGCCAATTCTGCCAATGTGCTCCGACTTCGCCTCAGCAATAGCATTTTTTAAGGACCTAGAGGTAGAGTTATACTCCTTTTTAAGTGCGCTGGTATTTACATCACTAGACGCCGATGCGTTAGCCCAGGCCTGGTAGCATTCCCGCTTTCGGCGTAGTACCATCATGCTGAAACGACCATACCAAGGATGGGATTTGCCACCGATGGGAACCGCAAAGAGTTCCATACCCTGCAGCACTACATCGGTGACAGAGTCAGCAACGACGTCTGGATCATCCGGCGAGAAGCATATTCGCCCCTATGAGTAGGACGCAAAGAATGACCTGTAGTGCCATATGCGGCGGCAGTCCGCAAAGCGAGGCCATGCTGAGCGCGCAACTGGCACCGTATTCCGGACGAGGCAGTGGTCCGACGAACCAAGAGGAGGGTTGACGGAAACCAGGTAGCCGACCGAATGGACAGGGAAGGTATATATTTATATGATCCTTCATATCTGGGATTCGCGTTGGCGAGGTAACCAGTTGTGTCAGATCATAAAATATGCTAATGTGAAATCGTTAACAGATCTCCCCGCATGATCGGTGATGCGTGAACTAAGCCATTTGGGCGTGGGCGTTGGCATGGGCGTTAAAGTCGCCTAGAATCACGATCTCTGCGGATGGGATCTACTGCAGCATAGAATCTGTAGCCATTTGTATGTGCTCGACGAGTCAGTCAGTTTCGGTATTGCCGCTATGGGATCTATACAGGCACGCGTAAATGCGCGTATGGTTGTCGCAGTCTACGCGCAGTCAGAGGATGGATAGGTCCCGTCTTTCAAGGCTCCCGAGGCGACAGCCCACGGTACAAAGAAATGCTCCAGTTTGTACCCCAGGTAGGAGAGGAAAGAGGTGTCAGCCGGAGTACATATCTGCGTCTCGGCGAGAAAGAGCAAGGCCGGCTTCGCCGTCTCAAGGTGAAAGTATACGGCGTGCAAGTTAGAGTTCAGCCCTCTTATGTTGCAAAAGTCCACAGCAAGGGTGGGAGGCGGAGCCTTAAGCTGCCTGCTCCGTTTGCCGCCAATTGGAGATGATAGCGCAAAATTGCCCAGAGTACAAAGGGCAGCCCTGGCATCCACGCTCAGGTTGTGTACGACCTGAGCGTGGACGTCCAGAAAGGGATTCTCCACCACGATGTACGTAGGTGGTACCCTCTTGGGGTATTTCTACTGCATCTTGCACCATCATAGGAGCGAGGGAAAGGGGGAGTAGGCCGCGAGGACTCTCACAGACCGAACGAAATGCAAGAGCACACTGCGTACCTGCTACTTCACGTCGGTTTTCTGTGAGAGAGTTGTCCTTCCCCGGACGTGCCGGCCCATTTGGTTGCTACCCGAAGGTGCGCAGCATGGCCCTATCACTGCGAAAATTTGAATTAATCCTTATCCAAATAAATTATTTCGTATTCAAGACTGTTTCAATACAAGTATTTTAATTTTCGAACTATTCAAATTCAATCGGACAATTAATTCGAAAGATATTACAAAATTAAAAATTTGAATCTAAAGAAAATATTTTAAAAAGTACCCGGGCATAAAAATAATTGTCACTTACCTATAAAACTGATGATCTGACTGATGATGACTGTGCTGGTCATTTAAAATCATTTGTTTATTGATTAGCGTTTTTCATCACATTTGAATATATTTTGTGACCATGGATACGTAAAAACATCGAGTAAGTAATAATGGAATTCGAGTAAGTCGAGTAAGTAATAGAGGAACCGTCGTGGCAGCAATGCGTCAACATCAACGATGTTTACGGCGCGAGCACTACACATTAGGGATGTTACTGTTCCAAAAATTTGAGATTTCCAATTGACATTAGACCTCCGGTTTCGACTTCGGTTACAAGAATTTTTAATCGGAAGTTAGAAGCGGATGGATAGAGGGGTACATCCCAACGACCCTGGTTGTAAAAAATAATGTCTACCCGTGCGAAGCCAGGACGGGCCGCTGGTATATTATATAAACGTTTAGACGACAAAAATAAAAATAAAAAAAATCTATTATTATTGGATTATATTATTTAAGTCACACAATGGATACCAGTAATGGTAATGGTTAGTGAAAAGAAATTATAGTAGGATGAAACCTATTGGAAAAGGAAGAGCATATAACACAAATTACAGGAAAAGTAAATTACGGGCGATCTGAGATGATCAAATAAATAGGTATTTCGGTTTTTTTTAAATGAACCCTCTATGAGGGTGTAATAGGGGTTGAAAGTTTATATGCGAAGTCCGTCATTTTTAAAGTTAAAAAGATGTAATTTAATATTCAAGTTTCTCAGCACAAATAAATGCATTCCTACGTGTTTCGTCGTTTTTATAAATACCACCCTTAACGGGCGAAATGATGAGGAGAAATTAGTATACAATTGCGTGGGTGAAGCTGCGAGCAACGGCTAGTATGATTATAGTATAATTGATATATGATTTCGGTTTTTTACCCTTAAAAATGCACATCCACCCACTTCCCGACTTCAGATCGCCCGTAATTTGTTTTTCTAGTATTTTTTGTTATATTCTCTTCTTTTTGCAATGGGTTTCTGGTTTCAAATATTATCGAGACTGGTCTAATACAGAGCTATAAATTTTTGAAAGTTATGTTTGCGCCAGATTATTAAATTAAAAAGAAATTTGGGATTATCAACGAAAATCTTGGTGGCTCAATTTTTCGCATTTTACGAATAGGTACTTACGTCGACTTCCCTATAAAATAAATTAAAGAATCTAAAAATGGTAATTACTAGGACAAATTGAAACTTGACTTTGAATACTACTTACCAGGACATATTTTAACTGTAGACCCCTCGACCTATATTTCCCACCCATTTTTTATTATGAAGTACTAGACCTCATAATAAAAAATGGATGGGCTTGTAGTTTTGTTACACAGGTGTGAGAGTGAGTATTGTTATTTGTAGCAAGGCCGAAGTCAGCAATGCGAGGGCTGGGTAACCATGTTGTTGGGTTGGGATTGGGACCTCCGTACCTTTAACGAGCTCGATTTAAACTCATACAACGTTTGTGAAAACGGTTTGCTTCAACTACTAGTAGGAAAAAGAAAAAAGGTTATTAATAAACTTTTACTATTACACTGCCCAAGCTTTTTACCATAACCAACCGTTGAAAATTTGTTGGTTTAGACGATGATGATTCAGTGGCAAAAAAAATAAGAAATGTAAAATAAGTAAGTAAAAATATGGTTTAATAATATTGAGGGAAAATGACAAACGATAATAAGGTAAATGGGATTTAACATAACGAATTTATAATGCGGCGGTTAGAAACGCCAGAGATGCGTTAAATATTGATGGACGATGTATGCAGAGAAGATGAAAAACGTAAAAACGCGCAAGTATGACGTGATGAATGAACGCTAATGAAGCAAAAGTGGCAGGCATTGTTTGGCGGGCCTCCTGTAGTTTTGGCTTACCCCAGTGGGCTACCCTTTATTGGGTTTAAGATATCACATTTAATAGCTTACATTATCTTAATATGGACCCACAACTTTTCAATTGTTAACCGTGGTGCATGATGCGTTAAACATCTGTGTTCTTGTGCAAATGGCATTTAGATTCTAAATTGTCTCTTGCTTGTTAAGGAGGGAAATGTAAACTAATATTTTGTCGTACAATTTAAATTTTATTTTCAAATTCATTGCGAGTTCCAAGACAATTTAATTATACTACTGGGATACGACGAACTTCAGTTCTCGACAATTTTATAGGACACAGAGACAGTGACGAACTTCCAAAGGCATAATATGTTGATTTCTTTTCCTTAAATATGTTTTTTTATCAATTCAAGAATTAATATAAAATTAAAAAACCTTACTGCGTAAAAAGTAAAAACTAGTAAACGATTTTAACAGTCAGCACCCATTATTAAGAAGCCGGATTTTGATGGGTCCCGACAGTTAAAATCGCTTAATTGTTTTTTACTTTGTACGCAGTCGGGTTTTTGATTTTTATATGAATTAATTATATTTCACACTTTTTACTTAGTGTAGTAACAGTAACTTAAAAAGGATATTCAAATACCTATTCAATTATACTCCACTTGACATTGTTCATCGATTTTTTTTTCTTTTTCAAATTATGGCGTCCAAAATCGGCCATATTGATTTTTCGCAATTTTTTTTTTATAGCCTATGTCACTCCCGCAGTCAAAATCAAAACAAATCTAACGACACCCATCCATCATGCCGTTTGGGCTGTAGGGCATGCTAAAGAAACATACATACATACACTCGAAAAACATAACCCTCCTTCTGACGTAGTCGGGTAGAAATATCAAATGTCTTATTTGTTTCCAGTCTTATTGACGTCACAGACAAAAAATAAAATAGACAGATAATAACAGTATGGCGGCTCCCGCTTTCCCTCTCTTATTCTAAATTATATAATAATATAATACTTGAATACATTCAGGATTATTATTTTAGGTTAATTAGAGGACAAATTACAGCAAAAAAAAAATTTATACTTAGTTTAAATTTAAAACCCCCATGGTTGCCGTCCTGTCAGAGAATTAATCATAAATCGTTTAACGTAGGACTTAGTGGTGGAGGAAGAGACTGAGGAAGAGGTCAAATCTGAGACGGAGAGTGAGCAGTCCAGTGAGGAGGAGTCTAGTGCTTTAAGTAGTGAACAAGCGGAAGAAGAAGAAAGAGAGGTGATTTTGAATTGTTCTTTTTTATCTGATGCTATGTGAGACAATGATATTAATTTATTAGTGAAGACTAATTACTTACTATTCCGACATAATTATACCGTAGCGAGGTTTACAAGAATGTTTCATCTTATCCTATTTGTAACGGGGATCCTGAGATACAGCTTAACTTCTCATTGTACGCAGATCTATACAACGTATTCAATAAGTAAGGTCCTACTGAAATAGTCACTGGCATAATAACACTCAATGGTTTCGATTAGCAAATATGCGGTATTCGAATACTCAGTCCAATAAAGAATTCATTTTGTTTGTTCCCAGGGTAAAAAGAGTTACGGGTACGTCCCTCTGATGGGTAAACAGGGTACGATATACAAACGCCATGGACTCTTCTGCCTCATGCCTCAAAATTACCCAGACGCTGTTAATAACGTAAGTTTATGACTAATCTACGTTATTGCATTACATTACATACCAGACTCTAACGGTCTTATTCATAATAGAACGCTTATCGAAGGTATAAGCCTAAACTAGTTAAAACGTCTTTTAAGCCTATCAAACGTTCGATAAAAATCTTTATTCATAATGTTTTGATAAGCCTCCGATAACTAATATGCCGTTATCGTTCAAAGTGTTGCAATTTCATAGAAAAATCCAAAAAAAAATGTACAATTTTTAGTTCCTGCACATTGAGAGAGTAATATCCCTTCCTGTTAATATAATGCCATCAAAAACATACTTGTAAAAAAACCCAAGTCGCGCAATTCAGTTCTCCTACCGTAAAAAGATGTGAGATCCATAGCTTCTATGTCTGCTAGAAGTGCCTTAGAGTTTTGATGATCGGTCAATCAGTGAGTGAGTGACAAAATTAAGAAACTTTGACTAGTTATAATTCTTAAACTACTGGTTCAAATTGAATGAAATTTGAAATATACCAAAGTTACATACTGCGTGCTTGAGTAATGAAAATTCAAGCTTCTAGTTTAATCCACAACGAAGTTATAGGGGGTCGAAAATGGCCTAAATTGGTTCGATAAAAGTATAGTACGGCCGTGCCGCTTTTTTTTTTTGCTCGACTTGGCGGGGGCACTGCCTTGCCCCCAGATATTGGGCTAAATCACCACCATGCTTTTTTATTTTTATATGCGTGCAATCAATGCAGCCAATAACTGATGGAAAGTTCCTTATTTGATGGAATTCCATCATCAGTTTTTGTTCTTTTGCAAGAGTCGCTGGCATCTTAATAAAATCTACTGAATGTCGTGCTAACGCACGCGCCACTCTGTTGCAGATACGGCTTGTAGTTGCTTGAGACAATCTACATATGTACGTCTCCAACATCTTCCTGAATCTAAAAAAAAACATTTCTTAAAACGAGTACCTAAACTAACAGTTATTATGAATGGGATGATCATTATTTTTATAAGTTTGCATACCTCACAACGTCCCCCATCGTCTTATAATTGCCGTCAATACTTGCAACTCTGGTGAGGTGCCACAACCTTTCGCACTCAACTGCAAGTCCTCGCGGATTAAGTTGATTATAAATCGAGCCGTTGATTTCGTAAACCTATACCGCTTCCGAAATTCCTCATCCTCCAAAGAAAATGGAGTACCTCTTGGTTGGTACAGTTTTCTACGGCGATTTATGTTAGGATTTTCCAGCACCGCAATACTTGCCAGAGTTTGAAGGCTTTGTAATGCATCCATATTAATAAAACTAATAATTAATACGAATGTTACACAAATTATAACTTTGAACGCGCGATGTCGTATCCATATTATAAAGTACTTACTCTGTGGTTGTATCGTATTGTTGGTTGTTCAATGTCAATAGTGCAAGCAAAGCAAACGTCACACGTCAATATTATAACAATCAGCTGATCAAAATCGGCCATTTTTCTTACTAATATACGCTTATCGTAGGCTTAAAGTAGGGCCCGAGCTTGTATAAATCAGAGCCGCTTTATATAGAGTAAGATCCCAGGGCCGCCAGACGTCACGTATTTTCTGACGAACCAAATGTGGGTTATTGAGTAGTGCTAGTATGTACTAAGAACGCATGCCTACTAGCTAACTTGCCTAGTGGGCCAATTTTCAGGTATCAGGTAATCAAGGTACATACAAATATTACTTACCTCACGTAAATTCTCCAAGCTGATTTTTACGTATATTGTAGGTAATATCCTTAAAAATAAGTCGCCAATACTCCCAGACACTTTCCGTCGGCCGTATTGCTTTGCAGACGCTTTAAAGCTCCCGAAGGAATTAATTAACTTCACGTAAATTATGATGTTCCATTGTTTATATCTCCACCAGACAACTATTTCGAAACCTTTTACGAGAAGACAGAGCGATCCAAGGGGCCAATCATCCCCTAGACTTCCACATATTCGCAATCTGGCTCACTCTCATGCGCGTTGATAATACCCTCACGCTCCTACCCACAGTGGCATTAAAATTGAATTAAGGGGGATGATTGGCTCCTATGATCGGTCTGTCATCTGTCACAACTATTTTGAAACCTTTTACTAGAATGGAACATCATAATTTACGTGAAGTTGATTAATTCCTTCGGGAGCTTTAAAGCGTCTGCAAAGCAATACGGCCGACGGAAAGTGTCTGGGAGTATTGGCGACTTATTTTTAAGGATATTGCCTACAATATACGTAAAAATCAGCTTGGAGAATTTACATGAGGTAAGTAATATTTGTGTGTACCTTGATTACCTGATACCTGAAAATTGGCCCACTAGGCAAGATAGCTGGTAGGCATGCGTTCTTAGTACATACTAGCACTACTCAATAATTCACATTTGGTTCGTCAGAAAATACGTGACGTCTGGCGGCCCTGGGATCTTGGACTAATAGGACAGTTGTAGCACATTTTAGCGTTATCGAACCATTATGAATAACATTTTTTGACAATCTACTTTTAGCGAGCTCTAAAACTTCCGATAACTTATTATGAATAAGACCGTAACTGTTTAGGGTATAAAGCACATTTACCAACTTCTCATTTAACTAAAAAGTTTTGTCACATTATGAACTTGCATAGGGTAATCCTTAATTACATAATTTACTCGATTGAGTACCTGTCGAGTTCTGGGATTCAAAGTCATACCCTTTTTTTTCAAAACCTAAAGCAAACATCTTGTATCAAGTTTGTTTTAATTGTAAGATTAGACAAAACTCGCTCCTTAGAAGATTTTCTAAGGATTTGATAAATAAACCTTAAACTGGAAATTCGGGACGGCATTAAAAACTACAATCGCTACGGGATTTGTGAACACTTTCATTTTGACTTCATCAGACTATGTATTGATCCGATACAAACGTCAAACCGCATCAGTAATTACACGCGTGCCAATTTCAGAGCGAGTTTTGTCTAATCTTACAATTAAAACAAACTTGATACAAGATGTTTGCTTTAGGTTTTGAAAAAAAAGGGTATGACTTTGAATCCCAGAACTCGACAGGTACAATATAGCTTACCCTTTGTTTTTATTTTTACAGAGAAACTTCCCTAATTCGGTGCTCAACCCAGGTGAAGTGTACGTTCATAGAATTCAATACAAGTTCGGTATTCTCCTTGGGAAATACATTTAAATGACACGCAAGAAAATAAAAATACACAGGAAAGAAAAATCTATTGAAAAATAAATTGCGTGTTTGCCGTATTGTCCTGTTCAATTGTATAATTAAAATAAAGTTTGTAAAGTGGTGTACTTTTATTAATTTACTGCGGATACCCACAGACGGATAATGACATACTTACTTACATAGCGAAGCTTATAACAAAGAATATGCATTTCTTTTTTATAATTCTAATTCATTATGTCATTATTGTTGTGATAGCCTAGTGATAGTGGAATGACCAGTGCCACTATGAAAGTTATAAACCGTGTACGAACCCAAGGCATGCACCGCTAACTTTTTTGAAGTTATGTGCGTATTTATCACATGTTCAATCGATGAAGTGAAACATCGTGAGGAAACCTGCATGCTTGAGAGATTTTCTCGATGGTGTATGAAGTCTGCCAACCCGCAGTAAGCTAGCGTGGTATAGACTAATCCCTCTCAAAGGATAGAAGACCCATGCTAAGTTATACTCTTCTGTATTCTTATAACCTGCAGTAAAGTATGTGATGCTGTTTGGGATGCTGGAAGTGATCAAACCTGCGTATGATTCTGTTTGTGATGACTCTCGAAAACAACTTATAGGCATGGCTCGGAAGAGATATAGGACGGTAGTTCCATAAAAGAGTACTATCACATTTTTTTAAAACCAAAACTATCAGGCATTTGGATACTGTGCCTTTGGTCCATAGCTGCGGCGTTTTCCCATCGAGGATAACGGTGTTAAAAAGCTTTTATGGCTATAGGAACCGGTTTTCCACCCGCGTTCAGGAACTCTGCTGTGATTCTAACATCATATGGTGCCTTGTTGTTCTTAAACTGATTGAGAGCCACTTGAATTTGGTACCCTATCGATCCAAAATTCGTCCATGAATGTGAAAATACTGTCGGTCCAAATGGATTGGCTGGGTACGATGGAATTCCTACTGCGCGAAAATCCATCGCACCGAGTCCATTGGAGCTGCGTGCATGGGCAGGCGGCGCACTCGTGAATACGGAAATCCAATGGTACCGGACCATTGGATTTCCGTATTCATGAGTGTCAGAGCCGTCGCGCCAAACGTTTTGCTCGTTCGTGAATGGTGTTATCAGCGGCTTCGACACCATTTCCAAAAGTTTAAAATAGGTTCATCCATTTGTATTAATATAATTTCCCCAGTCAGTCGGCTCTAAAGTTAATTCCTTCAATAAATTAATGTGAGTGAGTTGCAATCCTTCAAGCAACCAATCCTTACCTTGATCCTTTCTTGAACCACTTTCTTTTTGGCTTTCTTACTAGACAAATCGCTATTGCAGATAAATATAACTCATCTTCTGAATTGCAACTCGCCTTGCCATTCGCGAGCGGTCCAAATGGCCTTCGCGCCATGGGCTCGATACTCGACACACAGGAACACCATTAAGTAAGCTGTTAAATGGTTTAGGTAGTGTTTCAATTTCTGATGGTTTAGCTTTTTCACTTATGGTGTAGGCTGTTTTTCGGCTGTCTCAGGACAAAAGAATACGAAAAAAAATATTCTGGACATAAATATAAAAAGGTTTAACTAATAAAATCTACCATACAGATTATTTGATTTTAGACTTCCGAAAGAACAAAGTTTCAATTCTATTTTAATTATGATCAGGTACAATCAACAAAATTTAATCATGACCCACCATAAGCTTATTTTCTTACAGACATTCAAATACGATTAGGTCGACATTCGCGTAAACATACGTGCCCATGGTAACAACCTTGTTATCTGTCATTAATACACATAATTATCAGTTGCAGTCTCCATCTTGGTTAAGAGCTTTTACACACGAGTGCGGTATAAAACTGAATGCATACACCGCACGCCATCCATACTTACTTTACTTACTTATTATCTATTTATTAATATTTTTTATTATTATTATAAATGCGAAAGTGTGTCTGGCTATCTGTATGTTTGTTACCTCTTCACGCTATAACCACTGACCCGATTAAGTTTTTTTTTATAGAGATAGTTTGAGCCCCGGGGAAGGACATTGGATAGTTTTCATCTCGGAAGTCATCCCTTTAAAGAGAGAAAAGGGGAGTGAAAGTTTGTATTAGGATAACGGACGTAGGATTAGGACGTAGTCGCGGGCAAAAGCTAAATACGACGCGTACTAAAATCAATGTGTTTTTAATCTTACTTGATTTATTTTAACATGCGTTCAGCTTAGCTTGTCGCTAAACTCCTCCGAAACGGGTGGACGGATTATTATGAAATTTTGTATGTATATTTGGTAGGTCTGAGAATCGGTCGTAGGTTATTTTTTACACCCCTAGGTGATAAGGATGTCACTCACCAGACTTTTATTTGAATTTTTTTATGATTTGGTATTAAAAAAACTGCGCTAAAAAAGCCGACTTCAAAACTAAAAAGTTAAAAATAACTTAATAACTTAAGATATGAAGTCGGTGCCAGTGCCTGGTTGTACACTGCGCGATGGGTGTACATACCTTTACATTTGGCTTGGCACCGTCTTCATACCTTTAAAACTAAAAAGAAAATAAAACTGTATTGTTATTTTTAACTTTTTAGTTTTGGTCGGTTTTTTTTAACGCAGTTTTTTATTTTATTTTTAACTTTTTAGTTTCTGTTATAAGTTCGTTGTATTATAATTATGTCTCGTTAGTCTAGTCTAGTGGTCATACAGTGCGACTGCCGAGCAAGATGTCCTGGGTTCGATTCCCAGGTCCAGCAAAGTGTTATTGGGTTTTTCTGTGAAATTCTCAGTAGCGGCTCGGAGTTTGGATTCGTGCCCGGTTAATGGCAATAGGCTCGCCACGTATTACATGGGACCTAAAACATACCGTCGAAACGTGGGTGTACATTATTACACCTCTGCCTAACCTTTCGGGGACAACAGGCGTGATAGTATGTAAGAGGTTGAAAAATAAACGCGTCATCTACGTAGAAAATTTTAGGGTTTCTCTCAATTTCCCAAGGATCCACTCATCAGATCCTCACAATTTTTTTATGGGCCAACATGGAAAGCATCAGCTTTCATATAAAAAAAGAATTTTCAAAATCGGTTCACCGAATCCACAGTTATGAGGTAACAAACATAAAAAAAAACTACAGTCCAATTGATAACCTCTTCCTTTTGGAAGTCGGTTAAAAATACTTATATTTTCACTCTTCTACCACCAACCCCATAATGAGGCAAAACAATGTTTGCTGGGTCAGCTAGTGTTGGTATAAAAAATCTTTTGCTGTTAGTAACGGTTTTCTTTGTTATATTGCATTTTTTCCATTATATCTTCTTTTTAATCCTATAGAAAGCATTTAAGTAAGATTTAGTAGGTTTCTTTTAATATGTCTTGAATATTTTATTTTTGTTTTTATAAAGACCTACATTCGTCGCGTCTGTTTAGTAACCATTACTATAGCAGGGACAAAAATGTTACGCAGCAGACATGTAAAACTTAGTACTCGTCAACTTAATTGAATGAATATTATGATGACGTCATAGTAGAAAAATAATATTAGTAATTTGTTTTAATTACAGGTTTTCACTTTTTAAAATGGTAACTATGGTAACTATCTACTTTAATATAGATAGATTTTGGAAAAAAGAGATTGTTATATCTGTCTAGGTGATAGTCATAACTGATTCTGGCAATCGGCTCAGTTTATAATAACAGAATGCCAAAAATAAAGGTTTTTTTTATAATTTACCATCAGCGTTTGACCACAATCTCACCTGATGGTAAGTGACGATGTGGTCTAAGATGAAGCACATTTACCTAGAAGATACCTACCTATTCGCTCGTGACTTGAAGACCCCCAATACAGACTCAGGCAACTGATTCCATTTCGCCGCTGTGCGGATAAAAAACGTCGAAGCGAAACGCTTCATGCGGGTTTCGGGATTTCCACCATAAAACGGTGCCGCTTATCAGTTTGCCTGGTATATCTATGTACATATATGTATACACAGTATACTTACACATAGCTCTTGGGAAGTGTGCGGTGATGATGACGTGACGTCAGTGTGTTAATTACTATTTATTTAATGCAGCTGTACAATCATCTTAAAATTGATATATTGTTTCTACACTGATTGTTTGTACTTTTTAAAGAAATAAATTTTATTATTATTATTATTTTACATGAATCAACACTAAACTATTACCTAAGGGTTGTTTTGTCAAACGTCTTTAACAGGAGTCAATTTTTATCGCAATTTGATTTTTGTTACTAATAATACCATTTTTTCCCAATCAACTACAAAGATTATAAATTAAGATATAAAATACATTTTTTTTTATATCTTAATTTATAACACAAACCTTTTTTATAAATCATAATATTTTTTTACAATTATTAATAGTTTTAAGTCCTCTACCCTTAATACATTAATTTTATAATCCTGTTTTAAAATAAATAGGGACGCCCAAACTTGAATGCTAGCCGAAGTATAAATATGAAAATACTGTGCCATTATTATCATACCGTTGCTGTAAAGGCTTGTATCCATGGTTGTTACGCGTAAGATGACACTGACATAAGGAACAATTTTATCAATAGCTAGCTGACCCCATAGATTAATATATATGGATGGCTGACCCGGCGAACTTCGTACCGTCTTACAGTCAATGAATATTATCTTTTAGCTGAAATTAAATTAATATTTAATAACGCAATACAATGAACACAAAAAATGCATCAATAGTTTATTAGGATATAAAAAACAATAAAATTACAAAAATCAAGTATTGCGGTGTTAAAGTCATCCACACAAAGTGGATCTACTTCTTTTAGAAACTGAAACTAAAAAACTACGCATCATCATTATCATCTTATTAGCCGTTAGACATCCACTGCTTGATATAGGTTTCCCCCAAGGATCGGCACAACGAACGATCCAACGCCATCCACATCCAACGTATTCCAGCAACCTTTACCAGGTCATCGGCCCACCTTGACTACCTTCCAATACGTGGTCGCCACTCGATAATCTTTAAGCCCCAACGGTCGGCTGAGTGGCACAACTATGTAAGTTGAAATGAAAACTATGATATCGATACTCACTCTTCAATGGATTTTTAATTTTGATATTGCAGTGATAATTATCGTATCATTGCCAGAACATGAGTAACGGTTCATATAAATGGTGTTTCATTAATTAGTTGCAATTGCCCAGTATCGCGACGTGTAAGCACAATATCTCGTCTTTCCAAGTTTTTAACAACTATCAGGATTGCAGCGGGTCCTGTATCGCCCTGATCGCACTTTGATATACGCTTCACATTAGTGTACAGATGACAGTCATAGAAATGACAGTTATGTCAGTTTTCTTCGTTTTCTTTTCTAATGTAAACTGCTAAGGTTACAACGAAAGCGGTAATATACCTAGTCGTTACGATTATTAGTTTGTTTTAAATGTTTTAAGGCTGTCGAACGGAATAAATAGTATCCTATGTGCGTTTCCTGGCTCTAAGCTACCTCCTCACCAATTTTCAGCCATATTGGTAAAGCCGTTCTTGAGTTATAAATAGTGTAACTAACACGACTTTCTTTTATATATATAGATTGAAAAACCTTTTTGGCGTGAAAGTAAAGCGTCATTCCCAGAAATTATGACACAGCACCATCTAGTTTCTAGCTAAGCAACGAGGTTTGTGTTACGGACACTAGATGGTTGATATACTAATACTACATAATTATATACTTTTTGTAAATACCTACGTACTTATTATACATAATTACATATATTTATACTCATCACACAAACATTTGTCCCTACCGGGATACGCACCCGGGACCCATGTCATGTTTGGCAGCTTTGTATTATTTTCTAAAATATGTCTTTTGATGAATTATAATGTATATTAAATTGGTGAATTATTAACCGTTATGTGTTCGTGAAAGTGCATAAGTTTGGCAACTTCAACAAAACAGCGTACGTGGTGGACTTCTTTGGAGAATTTGAAAGTCACCTTGAATTTAAAATTATCCAAAAAGGTCCATGTTAGGTTAACCTTAATTCTTGGAACCGTGCAACTAGAATCCTAATGTTATAAAAGTGCTTGAAAAAGTTTATATGAAATTAAATCCTCTTAATTGATTTTGATTTGATTTACGGAAACTAGGAAAAGAAACATTTATCATCATTCATGATTTATTCACCAAATTATCAACCATTATCATGTATTTTCTGTTCCGTGTATCATTCTGTCATCCATCTTATATTTTAAATGAAAAAATGCTGAAGAATAGGCTGTATGAACTAGATTCCTTTGCCGTATCCCGAAAGGGAAGAAAAGAAACAAAAATTTGAAAACGTAAACAATAAGGGTTTTTGGCGGGAAAGTGAAGCGTCATGTTCAGCAGCTTTGTTTTATTTTCTAAAATTTGTGTTTTGATAAACTTTAATGTATAATAATGGTGGATTATTAGCCGTTAAGTGTTTGAAAACGTGCATGAGTGTTGGCAAATGAAACAAAACAGTGTAACGGGACTTTCAAATTCTCCCAAGAAGTCCGCCTTAGGTTTCAGTAAAGAACCACATATTTACTGAAACTAGGAAAACAACAAAAAAACAATCATCTATCACCCTTCATAAACCATTAATTTACCCTATCATCAACCATTATCATGAATCAACCATTATCATGAATCATCCAGTCATCCATCATAAATAAAATAAAAGAATACTGAAGACTAGGCTGTATGGACTAGATTCCTTTGCCTCATCCCGAAAGGGAAGAAACGTTTAAAAAAAAAAAGTAAACAATAATAAAACGTCGTTGTTTTACTAATTTTTATTACTTTAGTGAATAATAAAACAAATAATAATACGATAATGTTAATTAAAAAACTAAATGTGAAATTGGCAGAACAGTCGACATCAATTTGCCTCCAGAAATCAAATAAATATATACCGCAATCGGTAATAAGGTGGCATATCCAGAGGAGAAGCTAAAACTTCAACAAACCCACAAATATCGACATGGTCTGTGTCGAAATGGAGAACGGGGAACACCTTGAGTTCTGCTTTTACTTGAAATCTTTCGGTGATTATATTATTGTTTACATGGAGGTTATTATTGTACTGTAACATCAATCCCCACTCTCCGGACACTACAATTTAATGTGTATCAGTGGTTAACATCATTAACCATTGAATTACTAAAATTATGAATAACTGACTAGATTTATTTAAGGTTATTTTTTAATGATGTTTTATACACTTACACTTCTGTGAACTACATATATTAACAGAACTATAAATTATTAAACACTATATAATTTTCCTGTGTGTAGTAAATATGGATGAAGAACTCGTGGTTGTGGAGACTCAGCTTTAAAAGACAGCACTAGTAGATTGTGGCACTCCATCGCACATGTACTTGTACTGCCTTAACTGATACTTGTACCTAATCTAACCTACCCCAGTATGGAACGGGCACCCAAGAAGCAAGTTATACAGAGAGCCAGGTAAAGTTCACTTGAAGTTGTTGGATATATTAACTAATTACCTAATTAGGTAGCTTTTTAGGAGTATACAACCCAATGGTTGTTAGGCTAGCAATCTAGCCTTGGGCTGATGTTACTAAAATGATGATGTAACTGAAACTGGCAATGGTTTTAAGTATAATGACTTCTATTCTTTTAAGACATTAATTTAATTATATCCCACTAATATTATAAATGCGAAAGTTTGTAAGTATGGATGTATGGATGAATGTTTGTTACTCTTTCATGCACAAACTGCTTAATAGATTTGAATAAAAGTTAGCATACAAATAGTTTATTACCTGGATTAACACATAGGCTACTTGTTATTTATATACCATGTGGGTGAAGCCGCGGGAGGCAGCTAACCTGCAATAATCTGACAAATGTATGCTATCGGGCTATAGACTATTGCTACAAATCCCTTATAGTCTCAATTTTATATTAAGTACCTAGTGAATTGACTTTTCATTATCATTAAACAATTTTACTTATTATAAGTTTTAACATGTAACAATTTTGAACTTAAACAAACCGCAATCAGTACACTTTCATTTACACAAAATAACACGAAGTGGCATCTTAGCAACAAAACTGCAGGTAACCTTGTAGAATACATTTGAGATGATCCAGTTAAATTTTGTAAGACTTTCTATAATAAGTGTACCCTGTGTGAACTGTTAATTGTTATAACTATAATCATGTTTTATTTGCCGGATTACCCCAGATATACTGTATGCAATTATAGTTAAAATATTCTGCCAGTATACCTAGATGAACTGTAGGTAGGCTTAATAATCTAAAATAAACAATGTTTTTTATTTTAGATTATTAAGTACAGGGTGCCAATTAAGTTGCATACTTTTGTGAACAATACTGCGATAAAGTGATTTGTGTTTCTGATCAAAACATTACGTTTGCCAAAGAGCAGTGATCTCATCTGCGGACAGCCGCGTGTTTTTAAATAGTTGTTATCTATAACATTGATTCCAATTTTTCCTTTATATTTAACATGAAAAACACTGTACAAAAATATTTTTTTATAATAATAATATATGATTATTATCCTTTTAAAACCGTGTGTTGCAAAATATATTATAAATTAGTTTAGAACGCGACTAACGCGACGACGTAAATAACAACGCAATCTTCCTTAAGCTAGCCAAGTACCTCAAACTTTAAGAAACTGATATGATTCAAGATTTCAGTTAACTCACTCGGTTTGTTTCACTGTTTATGTTTATGTACAAAAAACTATTTTATTTCTCCCCATACGTAAAAGTCCATAAATGTCCAAAAGACAAGAATCAGATTTTGAACAAGAAATACAGTATATTTAGGTCAGAAAAATAAAATGAACAGTAGGTATTCAAATCGTAAGTAAATTAAGCTAAGTAAAGTATGTAGTAAAATTACTTAAAACACCAGTGGTATGTAAACAGTATTTTGTATACTTTTTTTTCATTGAACAGTAAAAAGTATAAACGAGCGGAAAAAAGTATAATACTGTTGTTAACAGTAGGTAAGGCCTCCCGCAACTATTTGCCATCGGATCATTTGCCAATAAATATTTCATTTAGGTTAGGTTAGCGTGAGGACTTGCTAGTAATGCAAATCGAAGATCGACGAAAAAGTTGGCATCTCCAGAAGATACCATCAATTGCACCATCTCTGTACGCTTAGGGTCGAAAATAGTTGAGACATTGTGTTTAAACAATAACAACAAACGTGCGCAAAATCAAATAAAAGTTTCTTTTTTTTTCAAAATACGACCGAGCGAGAGAGGGTGGTCTTACGTAGTAACTAGAGTCACAGCATTTCCCGTTACAAACACTCGAAGGACTGATGTAATTATGATAAAACATAAACTTAAGGTTTAGGTTTCTACAAAAAATCCTTGAAGATTTAATGTAAATTAAATCTTCAAGGATTTTTTCTTTCTTAATATAAATTTAAAAATCTTAGCTTGAAATATGCTAAAAAATACAAAAAGATTGATTTAATTTACATTAGCCAAGGAGAATCTGGCCAGTTATATTAGTTTGCAAGTTGCCTTTCCAGTTGATCTAAAGAGAAGTACTTGGTACGTTCGAAAAACACTTCTTTTATGCCCGCTGAATGGGCTGAACGCGTCTCGTCTTTTCCTAGATGTCAGCAGGCAGTGCTTACATGTTGCTTCTCCATTTGACGACGAAATGTTACTTTTCTCGTAGAGCAAACAAGGGCTTGTCCAGGTCCTTTCACGAAGAGAATAGCGGGCGTAGCGTGGTTCGTGGGTTCTATATTATTTATCATTCGCGTTCTGACAGAGGTGCGATGTGGTCGATTCCACCGCGCTAACCGTTTTTTTATTATCTCTTATTTAACTTTGTAACATTCGTTCTATAATATTTCTGGACCATCATGACGACTAAAGACGTGTGGTCTGCGGCACTTCTGCTAGTTCTCACATCGTCAGTTATACAGGTACCTAATTCTATGTAACTTCCGTGAAAGAATAGATACAACCCGCGGCGGTTTTATTATTGGAATATCTTATTAGCTTCTTACAGTTAAGATAACGCTAAGAAATTATATTAGAAAATTTCACGATTAAGGAGTCGACAAAAAGTCGGACCAAGAAAAGCATGTTATCTTACAAATTACTAGCGATGAAGTCTGCAGAATTACTTATAACAAGCTATATAAAAGGCAGATAAGCACAAGACGTACCTACGTCAATATTGTTCTGTATGAATTAATCATATATAATTTTTATATTGATATAATCATACATCATTATTTGATTTTGGGATTATCCTTTAGCTCTAGAGGTTCCACAATTAAAAATATTGGTACTTACTTCTGTATAATCGGACTAGTAATGTCTAAAGACCTCACTCGACCATCCTAACCTATTACACAGAATCATATGAGGGGCTTTTATGCCTCCTTCCATTTATATAAAACTCGCATGTGTACTGCCCCCCAGTGAGCATTACACATGCGAGTCATTCACATTCATCAGTCATTCACAATTAGGCTGCGGACTCCTCCAATCGTTATCCGCCCCACACGAACAATAGCTTTTGGCTCTTGGGTGTCCGTCAGCGACCGCCTAGTGCATCTTCTGCGGTTAGGGAGAGATGTAGTTGCTTCTTTTGGTAGGACTGGACCTCGCGATATAAAACGGCACACAAAAGATTAGAGTTTATTCTATCCTCATTTTAAATCTTATATATAAAAATCTGATGTTTGTCGCTGAACTCCTCCGAAACGGCTAGACGGATTATCATGAAATTTTATATATATTTGGTAGGTCTGAGAATCGGTCGTAGGCTATTTTTTACACCCTAGGTTAGGATAGGGTTGTCCCTCACCAGACTTACTTTTATTTTTTTTTTGACAAAACATTTTTTTTTATGATTTGGCAAACTCAAACAAACTCGCAAACTCTTCTATCACCAACACCTAAAATGTGGCAAAACAATGTTTGCTGGGTCAGCTAGTATTATATAATTTAATATAGGTCCACTGAGTTTGTGTTTGAAGATACTAATGAAATAAGTACAGAAGCATTCATTAATTTATATATTTTGAATTTATTTATTTTAAAATAACGCAATGCGTTATTTAAAAAATAACTTTATAAAGAGTATGATGTACGTTTTGCCAAGTGACCATGATATCAGACCCGATAACCTGTAAAAAAATATGAAGATAAGACATTATAGACGCAATGTGAACCATCTTTAGCGTATAAAAACAATTTAGATTAAATTTTAATTAAGAACAATTATGTTCATACTTTATTTATTCCGGTTTATCTATATATACAAAAAAATATAATTGGAGTGTCTGTTTGTAATTTCAAATTAACAGCTTTTCACTATTTAGTGAAAATTACAGAAAAGCTGTTAATTTGAAATTACGCATTTGCATATGATAAAAACAAATTTCATTTTTTTTCGTCTATTTGTCTGTGCGTTTGTGCACGCTAATATAAGAAACACCTTAACCGATTTAGATACGGTCGAACGTAAACGTATCAAGTCGGACATTTGATTTGTTTGATAAGGAATGAACTAAATCTATTCTATTACATACTTGTTTTGTTTTCAAGTTAGGTTAACACGCTTTATTAGTTAAACTGTAAATAAATACAAGTTAGGTCTATTTTTGATTTTTATTAAATTAGTACTGGTTTGTTAGTTTAGGATAGTAATAAATTAAAAAAAAAACAGTTCAAAAATAAAAAAAGGAAACTATGACACATTTCTTTTGTTTTCGATAATTAAGGGGGAAGCTTCACGGTAGCCCGCGAAATTCATATTTTCGTACATTTTTTGCAATTTGCTGGTCATTGTCAGACTGAACATTAAAATAAATATGATTTGCGCTTGTAATAGGTATTTAGTTACAGAATTATAATCATTTAAATCAATAAAACAGCCGTCAAAGTGCATATAACTGCATTGATTGACTTTTTCAAATATGAAATTTATACTGTGGCCACGCGGTAAGATCCGTGCATACCACTTTTGCCTCTTCCACATTCATACATCTCTTCATGCACGCGCGCCGGTTACGACCCTTTTGAAGGAGTTCATCAAATATGTCGGTGTATGTCCTTCTAGGGCGCCCCCACCCGGCGTTCACTGACATTCGCCTTTTATATTCCTTTCGTCAATCGCCTATCATTCATCCAAGATGCCCAAACCATCTCAGTACATTCTTCTCAATTTTTGTCATTACGTCGTCTTCAAACCACTTCGTTTTCTTACCACATCATTCCGTTTTTAATAGTTATATTCTTGCTTGCTTTGAGTCAATTAGTATAATTATCTCCAAGGTGGTGCAGTATTCATGTCAGTCGTATGAGACAGTTAAAAGACTTCGAATCAAATGTAACGTACCTCAATTTGGTCAAAAGGATGGCATGATCAATAAAAAATACTTTACGTCAAACAGCATGAAAGTCCTAGGTGATATTATTATGCCGCTGTCAGATTAAATATATCGACGAAAATTGTGGGGTCTTATTTAATTACTTTATATATCGGATCATAATTAATGTGACTAATGAATAACAATAATATGAATAATTTGTTTTCAGATGTCAAAGGCAGGGAATATTCACTGGAAAGAAAAGGATGCTCCGAACGAATTTCTCGAAGTAAAATATGATGACGCTCTCATTACGAACAACATAAAACGGCTCAAACGATTTGGTAGTGTATTTATCGTTTCCTTCCCCTCACACCACACACAAAATCGTTGATTAAGATATTTTAACACAACGTAAGTCTCCGAAATCATTGCTATAATGCTAATGATATTATAGGCTACCTTAATTAAAGCTATGATTCTGTACGCATGAAAATAATGATTAAAATCGGTTTGAAAATGACGAAAGATATCGTGTAATAAAAAGAAAAGATAAGAGTTGAACAGTGTACACGTAATATTGATACCCTAGCGAAGGACCCTTACAGCTTTTTCACTCTCTATCATGTTTTATGAATTTTAAATATCGGTTATAAGAGATTATGTATGTTTGACCACTTTTCAGATCCTTTTGATTGGTTTGGTGAAGCGAAAACGGTGACTGAGGCTAGTGACGATAGGTACGGGTATATCAATTCTTTATTATCTAATCTAAGATACTCTAATACTTAAAATATTGAATGCATGTAATATATTGTGATACCATCATATTTTAGCAATAGAAGTTGTTAATACGATATAATTATTAGGTATTTTATCAGTATAGGTAATAACATAAAATCAGTGCATGAAATAATACAATGCATAAATAACACATCATTAATCAATGATGTACTAAATATATGTACATACACCGACATTATATTCTCCAAACACATACACACACCCTCATAATATCAATACATTAGCGCTTTTGTAAGGAGTTGACAATATTTACAATAATTATCTAAATGTGCGGAATTCGACGTGATGCTGTTGGAGGTCGATACCTTCATGGTATATAATCTGTCAGATGGTGACTGTCTACGTAGTCATAGCAACAGTTCCAAATAAAATGTCTTACGACTGAAACGTGTTTTCTGTGGATAATTTATGATATCGTAACCACGCTCTGCTAACTCTGCTAGACACTTTCCATCAGATGCCGATGCGATTATAAATTTAAAAAAATACATATTTCTTAGACCAGGTGATACCGATGCGATGCCACGCGACGAGAAACAAATTAAGTTCTGTATAATTAATATACATATTATATTTACATAGATCATGGACCTATAAAAAAAGGCGGACGGATTACGCTAAACAACATGCGAGGCTTCACTAGTAAATAGGATGTCAGTTCACACGCACACATAGCAAGACCAAGTCAGTCTCACAGCCATTACGAAAAGAATGTCGTGAGGGATCACTCACCACAAGTGCGTGTGTAATGTACCACTTATTTTCCATATAATATAATTTTTTAAATTTTCTAACACAAAACCTCAACCATTAATTAGACGTGTTGTCAATTATTTATAGGGAAAATTTCGCAAAAAAATGGGAGTTTGATTGACCCTTTTTGGATTTAATTATATTTCTTAGATAATTATTTTGTTATTAAATACCTATATAAATATGTATATATTTTAGGTTTCCTACAGGAAATGAGGTTTGGAGGAATCATTTTATTAGTAATATAAGAGAGTGTAGAGGTGAAACTGACTGGATGCCGTCTAAATCTAGTGTTGTTTGTAGTATACATTTTGATATCAATGATTTATATACCACTACAGGTGGATTACTTCGCGTTGTTACCGACGCAGTACCTAATTGTAAATATTCAATCCGATACAGGAGGCATAAAACTTCATATCCTGCCTGAGTTTTAGTAAGTAAGTTGTTGACCAATATTGTTTTTTTTTAGTTTTTATTTGAACCACCCTTCATACAAGAGAAACATTCTGTATTACAAAATATTACCAATACTTTGATAATTATATAACAGGAAAGTGTTTCTCATACACTTTGACGATAATGGATTTTGTTTGCTTCATTTGAAAAATTAGAAAAACTAAGCTATGCAAAACAGAAAATTACTTTTAAACATCGTTATCGGTATAACGAAAGTTAAAAAATGGGGAAATTTTGTTTCATATGACAATCCTTTATTCAGTCACACATTCAAATACCGCGACCATATTTTTGTTCTGCAATCTTTTCTTAGCGAGATTCCGTCCGCCTTTTTTTATAGGTCCATGACATAGATATGCAATCGCACACCACAAACACTGCGTAACTACGTAAAAAATATTTTCAAATAAATCAATTGTTATTTGGTATTCTCGAAGGTGATTGAAATTCCAGTATAACTAAAGGTGAGCAAGGGTAAATCCTTGAAATTGACATACACAATTGGGATTTATTCAGCGCCTAGGACGCTGTATAAAGGAAACAACGGTTAATACAAAAAAAAGAAATAAAAATGAAGTTGGTAGTATTATTATTATAGCGTCCGGTGTATAATCGGACAACGCAGATTTGAGACCTGTTTAAATATAAAAAATCTAGGCATTTTTTTATATGCAATGTGCTGATGTTCTCCTAAACAAATCAATCTTTTATTTAATAAACAAATTATTATAATCATATTAATTTGTATCATTCTAAAACTTTCAGTAACACTGATAATGTTGACTCGGATATCGTGGCGTCCGAACTACCAAACAAGACTGAGCCAGAAACTAGGGAAAGTAAGTATTCCTACTGAGACTAAATTATAAGATTCCATTAAAAGTAGGGCTTCTAAGTGCCTATAAAAATTCAAGACAATTTACACGGTTTCAACAGTTGATCATCATTCGTCAAATACTGCTATATTTTAAGAAATATGAAAACCTTTCTATTTTGTGGTGTTCTTAAAAAAAGGGTTGGAAGATGTTGTACAGGGGTGGCAACACTTGAGCATCTGCGCCTCTGGTGTTGCAAACGTCAATAGGCGAGCTGTAAGCTTGTTACCAACCTTCGAGATATAATAAAAGAATTAAAATGTCTTAGATTTTTTTATGTGTATATTTTATTTTATTATAATTCTGAATATAATATCTTATATATAAAATTCTCGTGTTACAATGTTCGTTCCCGTACTCCTCCGAAATGGCTTGACCGATTCTCATGAAATTTTGTGAGCATATTGAGTAGGTCTGAGAATCGGCCAACATCTATTTTTTATACCCCTTAGTGATAAGGATTTCCCTCACCAGATTTATTTTCTTTTTTCTATGACAAATTTTTTTTTGGGTTTTTTTTAAAGTTTGGCATAAAAAAATACTTATAATACTAAATTTTCATCTTTCTACCGCCAACCCCTAAAATGTGCCAAACAACGTTTGCTGGGTCAGCTAGTATATTATATAATCATTATAATTTAGCGTTATAGGTGTTAGGGGTTAAAGTATGTTTTTTTTTAATTATTCATATTTATTCAATCATAAACTATACATTGACAATGTATAGATAATAATGGTAATTATTGCTGCCATCTAATAAGAAGGTCATTTAAGCCTTTGCGATAGAACTAGATCTAGATTCGACAAGCTTTGTGAAAGCTTGTTTTTTGTATTGCCCCCTAGGATGAAAACTTTGTCACGTCAAAAATTCCAAATCACGAAAAAAATGGTAGTCAAGGTTTGGCGAATACGGAGTGCGAGAGTGACGAATGGTTTCTAATTGCAGTTCCTATAGAGTTAAAACGGTTGGAGCAATAAAGGCAACGATGGATTCATGAGTCGGGGCTATTTCACTGCTAGTTTGGAAAATGAAAACGATGAAAAATTAAAATGATTGTTTATTTCGAGTTCGGCATACCTAGTAAACATTTGCCTTTATTGTTTGACCAGATCGGAGAAAGCTATAGGGAATTACACCATGCTGAGACCACCAAACAGTTACCATTACCTTATTATTGGTAAGCTTTGCTTTAGGACACTGTTGCGGCGTTTGACCTCTCACTTACGGTTATCGTAAAAAATCCACTTTTCATCACTTGTCACAATTCGATCCAATATTCCTTCATTTCTGTATACAGTCAATAAGGCAACACAAGTTTCAACACGCGTATCTGTCTGTAGATCAATCAAATCATGAGGCACCCATTGTTCATATTTTTTTATTTTATTAATTTGACGCAAATGAATAATATTGTTGGTAAGGTAACGTTAAACCATGCCGCTAATTTCTGGGTAGTTTGGCGGATCGGCTTCCACCATCTCTTTCAATTCATTGTTATTCACCTGTGCGGGTGAATAACAATGAATGAAAGATTCCAAGCAAAATCGCACTGAGCGTTCATTAGCAGTTCCCTCTGCAAACGCAACATTGATGTTGCGAGCTGTTTCTGCCGCGTTAATTCCGCGTCGGCACTCGTATTCAAAACTCACTCGAATTTTCTAAGTATCTTTCTTGCCTCAGCTTAGACAATAAAAAAAACAACTGAAAGTCGAAAATCAAATGTTGCACACTTTTTAAAAGATGGACTTCATAGGTACATGTGCAAAAAGTTTCACTCACAAATCTCCAACCATGAAGGTTCTATGTAAATTCGAAGTAGCAATTTCAATAAAGCGGCAATTTTATACTTTAATCCCTATTACAATATGGTATTACTTTCAGGTACGGCGTCGTGTTCACCAGAAGATTTTACATGCAACCCAGGCTCTCCAATCACGTGCGCTGAAAAATGTAAACGAGTAAATGAATCTGATGACGGCGAAAGAGAAAAGTTTCTTGAAAGAGGTATGTACAATCGACAAAATTGAATTATGACCCATCATAAACTTATGAAGAGAATGATCTCTTACAGATATCCAAATACAATTAGGTGGTAAATAAGTTAAATAAATAAATAAACATTATGACACACACACTAGTTGGTTGATATATTACATAATAACATAAATACTTTTTTTTTGTAAATACATACTAGTGATGTGCCGGATCGTCAAAAATGTATATCCGCGGACACGGACCCGGATACGGATATTTAGGGTCATGATCCGCGGATACGGATCTTTAATTTCTCACTTAATCGGTGTCTCAATCGGTAACTTACTGAAATATATGTTTGCTTTAATTGCAAACATATATTATATGTCTCGATGGCATGTGAAGTCTGCCAACCCGCAGTAGGTTAGCGTGGTGGACTATTATATCCTAATCCCTCTCAAATGAGAGGAGACCATGATGATTGTTACAGGTTTAATTATTATAGACAACGGATCTAAATCGCGTAGTTATTTGAGGTATAAACACCTTTTTTTATCCGACCATTTAGACCCATTGTCTATAATAATTAAAATGTATATAAATCGTGAAACCTTAAAACATGAATTACAAACTGTTACAGGTTTAGCCCACGAATGCGATGGTACGTATTTATCGTTCGATAAAATTTGCGACCGCAAGCAAGACTGTTCGGATGGATCGGATGAAGACGAGTGTAACTATTGTTACAGTCTCGATGAATTCAGGTGGATAATGCTACAGTGTTTAGCGAACCATGCGAGCCTACCCTAGAGTAGGCACTAAGTCGCTCGGGGTGGGCACGCCCCCCCCCCCCCCCCGTACACACTCGATAGATGAATATAGATTTAAATAGAATACGTCCATGCCATTTACAGAGAAAAATATACACATGAATCTGCCTCATTAATAAATTCGGCCATAATAGGTGCAAATCGGTATGAAAATCCTATTAAAAGACTTATAATATAAATATTATGTATTATACAATTAAAAAATTGGAGGTTCTACATATATTTTATTCGGCTGTCACGATTATTGAAATACGTTATGTTCATCATGTACCTGCATACGGAATGTATGCAGGTGATATAAGCGAGTGATTTTCTTTTAGATGTTTTTCCGACGAATGTATTCTTATAATACTGCGGTGCAATGGCGTGCAGGATTGCCAGGATGGTAGTGATGAAACATATTGCATTAGCACGGGGATGAATAATACAGAAATTACACCACTAAACTCGGGTAAGTTAGTTTGGCAGCGAGACGAGATAAATCAGTAAATTTAAAAAAAAAATTCATACTGGCGCCTGACAGCTGGCAGTGACTGAAGGAAAAGAGCCGAAGATCAAGCTCTGTGGCGTTCACTAGGGGAGGCCTACGTCCAGCTGTGGACGAATATAGGCTGATGATATACATACGTAGTGTGTGATTATGAACGCATATAATATATGTACATAAACTTCAACACATGCATTGTTTAAGCAAGCTAGCTAATAGGTCAATTAAATCCACACACGCATAGCAAACTTACATACTTTTTGTTCTGCCTCGTTATTCTAGTGTTCATAACTACTGAGCAAGAGGTCTTAAATTCGATTCCCAGGTAGAGCAAAGCGTTATTGGGTTTTCTATAAAATTCTCAGTAGTAGCTCGGAGCATGGGTTCGTGCCAGGTCGATGGCAAAAGGGTAGGCCCCTATTATATGTGGACTAAAATATACCCGCGAAATGAAAGTATTCATTATTACACTTCTGCCATACACATGCACATTCATTGTACGGACTCCGACACTTTCTTCCAGTGTCTATGACCGTCAGTTTACTCTTAAAGCATTACGGTTATGAAATTCTCCACTACGCTCGTTACGCGCTAACCCTTCTATGGACATTTCTAAGAAAAAAACTAGCGAGCATTTCCTGTTATATTTTTCCACATACATGTTAATTTATGTATGTAATGTATTTGTCTGTTTAATCAATTTTATGTCAAGTTCTAAAAGTTGTTGTTAATATTAAACTCATTTCAGTGTTTTAAACTAACGTCTTTTGCTGTGATTAACCGACGCCTATTTAAATTGTTATTGTAAACTGAATTATTGTAAACTGAATTATTGTAATTAGAATTCGATTGATTGACAATACAATATTTTACTAAAAAAAGTAATATCTAAAACATTAAAAGTTACAACCCTAGTGCTTTAATGGTGAGTAGGTAGTTATTTCATCAATTAGGCTTAGTTCCATCCGTGCAGGCGAATATGATCGAGTACATATTCTTTCTTTCAAGACTTTAATATATGAAGTATCTCAGAGAGCGAATAAAATAGGCAAAAAAGATGACAACAATGCCTACGACACATCTGTTTTGTTTAATCCACCAGTTCCTTTTATAATAATAATAATAATCTTTATATCTTATTAGAGATTGCAGACATAACGAGATAAAACGAGTTCATAACAATAATGTTCCAATACGTAGGTACTGTCTACATTTGACGTAACCTTTCTTATAAATATATTTTTTTATGCATTAACTTTAAATATTTAGAGTACAAAATAATAAGTTATTCGCATTGATGCTGTTGAGTACCGATTTGTTTATTTTTATTCCACAAGAGTGGCAAACATGCTCGATATTGTCTAGACAGTATATATGAATAACAAATTCAGCGTTGTGATGGGCGCGTCGATTGTCCCCCGGATATGTCGGACGAAAGAAATTGCATTGGTAAGGCATTCATTTGCATACAAAAGGCATACCAGAATCCTTAAGGTGCAATCGTAAATACGATTGTTTGTTTGCTTGGAGATTTTTCCGACGAACAAAACTGTCTTAAGTTTATCAATTCGTAAAGGGATTTACTATTTGGCTTACTGTCGTATTCCTCTATCTTCGTAACTCTCTACAATAAAAGAGTCTTCATTGTATTTTTGGTTTACAATGCAATACCTATATTAAATTGATTCTTTTGATTCTATAAGTTATTTTTTCAATTCCTTCAATCTTCATTTCAAAATTGCTGGTATTTTATTACCCGTTTATTTAAAATTATTATGAACACAGACTATTTCTTTTACCGGCTAGCATGTGGTGCGAGCGACTTCAAATGCAATAATGGACACTGCATTCCTGCAAACAAACATTGTGACCGCACGCATGATTGTCAGGATGGTTCTGATGAACGCAATTGCACTTATGGTTTGAATCTTTTCCAAATTTATTAACAATGACGATTTGTATTATTTTATTACCTAAAAAAAAATTAGGAATGGTGATGGTGAAATATCACTTTTGCATGCATTATTAGTTTTATTACGAACTAGTTCCAGTCGCTTGACCAAATGCACAGCATTAAAGCTGCACACTTTATTTATAACAACCATAATATAGCTTAAACTAGAAGCAATTGTTTGAAATGATCACGAAAAGTATATTCGGCATTTATTTTCAAACCTTAATCAGAATAATACGTCAAATAAACCAATCACTTTGTTAAATTGTTAGTCATCTGAATTGTTTTCTACAGTAATTATTTAAATGATACTAGGAAGGGAGTGTCTTGTTTGTTTACACTCCCTTGCCGGTGTAATATTTATGTGGTTATGGTGCATTATTACGGCAGGCACACTTTGCATGGCTTATGAATATGAATGCACGAGTGGAATGTGCGTGCGAGCCGATGCCCGATGCAATGGCACAGTGGAGTGTGATGAAGGCGTTATAACAGAGTCATGGTTTCAGGTGCAACGTCCTGTCCACCAGAACGTTTTACATGCAACCCAGGCTCTCGAACCACGTGCGCTGAAAAATGTAACGGAGTAAGCGAATGTGATGACGGTGAAGACGAAGATGACTGTGGAGGTACATTTTCATTTTAGAAAACTTTATAATAATGTAGGTTTCTACTTAAATGTTAGGTTATATTCCTTTTGTAAAAGTAGCCAACGGTCGATTGATTTTGGTCACTAATAATCCCATATTTACTCAGACTTTTGGTATGATTACTAATATTTTAGCAGCGTTGAGTTGTTCGTATTTAAATAATAATCATATCAGAACGCTAAGATAAAATCAATAATTCTAAGCTACGGTTTAAAGAATTTGACTTAGCAGTAGAGCACCTACTGCTAAGTCAAATTCTCGATGTTCGATGTTTTACGCAGTAAATAACAAATAAAAGATGTGTGTTACTTTTATGTATGTTTATCACGATGACGACATAATATTTAATAATTTTTTACCATTTTATAATTAAATCTCATTATAAGTTTGTTGTGAGTGCGGCGTAAAGAAATATATTTTGCTATAACGAGCACAGAGCGGTCAAAATAATGAAAAAAATAATTTAAATAGTTGTCAAGTTTTATAACTGTTCGTTGTATTAGATATATTAAGTTGCGCTGACTTGCAATTTTGTTCAACAACTTATTAAACTAATTCTGATATTTAGCTCTTTTATGTGAGCGACACAATAAGCGAATACAATCACTGCCATAGCGAAAATCAGAGGCTGCGATTGGTTGCGATTTTATTATTTAATGTAACTATTTTGACACTGTGTTATTTTGTTTACCATATAATATTTAAATGTATCGTATTGTTTTTAAAGCTTGTGCAAAGGCATGCGACGGCACGTGTATATCACCCGATAAGATTTGCGACCGCAACCGAGACTGTTCGGATGGATCGGACGAAGAAGAGTGCAATTATTGTGACAGTCCGGATGACTTCAGGTAACTGTTACAACAGAGTTGATAGGTATATATATAGGGGCTAATAGCGAAAATATGTTGAAGTTAGGTATCATTATAAACCATTTATAATATTATAAAATTATTTTAAGTGGAACAGCTCGCGCAATGCCATTGAAGCTTTGAAAAAAAAAAAACGTTCAGGTACCCACTTTTACGCCTTAAGTTACACGTTTGAAGCTGGGTGTATTTTAATGTTTTAATTAGTATCTATTGAAACACACGTTACTCTTGTTATATAAATGGTGACTTTGAAAATGGCACATCAAAATCAAAATGGTAGGAACTATTACCCATTCATTTTGAATTGAAATTTTACGAATCTTAATTGTCAAGAATATAAATTTATTTTTGGTTTTAAATTGTGTAGACTAAGTTATCTTATAAGAAAAACATGAATTATCAGGCATTAAAAATTTTATAAAAGTAACGATAAAATTTAATAAAATAATTATAAATTTCAAGTATCAATTCAACCGCGCCGATCTTTTACCTATTCCACAGGAACTTACTACGTGAAGTATGGCAACAATTTCATTGAGAAAATAGGTATTGACGCGCGATGTTGCTAAACCGTCCGTCGCTTTGTCCTTGCCGGCCTGTAAGCCGGCCGGTCTTCTCTCCAGGCAGCCCGCGCCCGCGCATAATGTAAATGAAATTTGATTTGTTTTGATTTGTCAGTCGCTCGAAATTTAATTTCGCGTATTTTTTACGCAAAGTCTCTGTTTGATAAAGGATTTAAATCTGCTGAGACGAGCGTATGCATTGACATTTAAACGATTTACTTATCTTCTGGAGCCTAGTTGCAGGAATCATGAATTTATTCTTATTCCTGGTATTAATATTATACCACACCGCGATATCACACCGCTTTTCAAAAAAAATAGCATATAACAGATTTTTTGAAGTGTTCCTCACACCATAGTGGTGTATCTTCCTGATTAATGAATCATGAAGAACGCAATCAAATCGCCTTAAATAAATCGCAAAAGATACCTAAAGCATCGTGCGACTCTTCCCACGCACCAAAAATATGACCTATAAGTTCAACACATCGGCATCGGTTGTCGAACGACCCTTGGTAAAACCAAACTGTTTTCCATTTATTATTTTATTGACGTAAAAAAGACCTTGTAGTTGCTCTAAAATTATATTCTCAAATTTTTTACTAAACGTTGGTAGCACTGATATCGTTCTAAAATTAGTAGTGTCTGATGTGCTACCTGATTTAAACAAAGGTATAATCTTACTATCAAATCAAATCAAATCATTTATTTCAATTAAACCAATACAGCACCATACATGTGCTTTTGTTAAATTGTCAAATTTAACTGAATTTAGTTGCACGGTTCCAAAAGATAGGTCTTATGGACAACAACTGCAGGAAACTCCATAGATACTCTTTTTAAATTAAATACAAAATTGTTGGATTTGTTTTACAAAGATTTATGTATGTAATATCAATATGAGACTGGTGCAGTTCGATATGAGAGGAAATAACTAAAACCAATTTAGGTTGCCATAACATGTATGAGCCGACCAGTCCCAACTGATAGCACCCGTTCACGAGCTTGACGTGTGTATCGGCGTCTATCTACTCAACCATGTTATAGGGAATAAAAAGACCCGACACACAACGCCACCATCAGCAAGATATTTGAGTGAGCATGACAAGCCCAGACTGCCCGGCAACCAGTGCATTTTCACATTTTATTAAAAAAAAAACATCACAGCCAACATCAGTCTCATATTTTACAAGCTATTTTACTAACTCATTAACTATTGCTGTAATAAATAATAAATTAAATTAATAAATAATTAGCATGTCAAACTGTAAAAATGTATAAATATCTTAATGTAAAACAAAAAGAAGTCAGACCAATAAATAAATAATAATCATGAGGCTAGTAAACCTGTGGAGCTGGACCAGCATTCTGCCAAACTTTTTTATCTGCAAGATAATTTTCTAATTTGTAATATGCTTTCTTGCATAGAGTAGACTTAACGATAGATTTAAATTTATTTTCCGGGAGGTTCAAAATTATTTCCGGAATTATATTATAAAATCTAACACTATATCCCACAAAAGAGGTATGGACTTTAGCGAGACGAAACTGTGGCTGCATTAATTTAGACTTATATCTAGTATTATAATTATGCAGTTCACATCTTCTCGTATGATGTGTTATATTTTTCCTAACATACATTATATTTTCAAAGATATACTGACAGGGCACTGTCATAATATTTATTTCTTTAAAGAGTTCCCTGAGTGAATCACGACTACTTAGGTTATAAACGGCTCTTATCGCTCTTTTCTGCAGTACGAAGACTGATTCTATGTCTGCAGCACGGCACCGTTTATTTATTATTATTATTATATATAAGTACTTATTATAATGAACCGTTCTAATTCCACACAGGCTATCTCAATTGTTCGCCCAACAGAGAGGCTCACTATGTCCTCCATCATCATTATCATCATCATTTCAACCGTTTGACGTCCACTGCTGGACATAGGTCTCCCCCAAGGATCGCCACGACGACCGGTTATATGCCGCCCGCATCCAGTCTATGTACTATGTCCTTACGGTCTTTAAATTTAAGTTGATTATTTAATAGGATTAAGGAGCCACCATGAATGGCATTCTCTCTGCTCAACGAACTACCAACCTGTGATTACTGAAATTAAACATTAACTTATAATTCTTCAGCCAATACTCTGTAATACAAAGAATATCTATATTGTTACAATTTAAAAATAATTCAATTTCTAATTCTTTATTAATGATTCCTTGTATATTCTGATGCACCAGGTTAATGCAATTTATATTTTCATCCATAATACCGCACTCCAACTGACATAAGACATTAACATAATCACTCAAAATGCAAGCACTAGCGGATGAAAAAACGCGAGAGGATGCCTCTGTTGTCTTACAAACTAATTAAAATTATTATAAATGTCAAAATTTATATTGTCAAAAAGAGGTTCAATAGAACTATGAATATAATTAAGTATATATAAAATAGAAATATGCTGAATAGACATATGCGTTAGGTTAAGATTGAGATATCAATAAACGCTCTTCTTTGCCAAAAATATTAGCACTGTTGACCTCCTGGCTATTGAATGCCATGGAACAGTGACAAATACGGGTAAATTTACGGGTTTCATAGGGCTATTTAAAAAAGAATATTATGCCGAAATTCTTTAGAAGGCGGGATTTTTTGAGTAACTCATCAATTAACTTCATATGATCGGAAACGCAAGCGCGCCCCACTGCTTGGACACGATCGTCGGTAGAGTCTGCAACGCTACCTGTGAACTAAACAGGCACTAGCTCCGTAATTTTATTTCGTTTCATTGATGACAGATGGCGCTTATTGCAGTATTTCGCCGTGCCATTTAATGTATTTATTATTTAAGTAATAATCAAGGTAAGTAGTTTTAGTAAAAACAAATAAAACTACAGAAAATAATATAATCACGTAAAATTTATTATTTACACAACAAAAGAAAGAAGCTTCTGGTGTTGCAAATGTCTATGGGCGGCGGTCATCACTTACCATCAGGTGAGCCGCCTGCTCGTTTGCTCCCGTATCACCATACAAAAAAAAGAAACGGAACACAGTCAATTAAATAAAATAAAAATGTAATTAAGACCAGGATAATTTTTGAAACAAAAAATATACATAATAGGATGAAACCCATTAAAAAAATAAGAGAATATTACAAAAAGTATAAGAAAATCATAGGAACCTAGATGTGATCACTGAAAACAACGCAAATTACACTGAAACACTAAAATAATTACACACGAGCATGTAAACAAACCGGCAGCCATTAATTTTGTGAGTTGACATTACTGAAACGTATATTACTACAATAATTCGAAACGTAAACAGAGCATACCTTTTTAGGGGAGAAATTTATACTTCTTATAACAAATGAAAGTGCTTATATCAAAAATAAAAGTAATGTCCTCTTTGTCTCATAATATTTTTCCAGTGTCGGTTCCACTGCAAAAATATTATGAGACATACATGTCTCAAACAGATTCTACTAAGAGGTAGTATTTAAATTCTGCTTGTAAATTGATTGTGACGTCACGAAAATAGTTCGTGACCGAGAAAAAGAGGGTGAAAGTGTTGCGGTTTTCCATGAATGTAGGCAAAATTCGACCCATGGTTCGGAAAGTCTTGGCAGACGCTCAGCACCAACGCAAGTGTTTGTTTCTGTTAATAATAATCGTTACTTTGAATAAAGTCAGTTCAAATTACAATTGTATTTCGTTAGAATACCCAGACAGTGCCCACTGGTGCTCACGTTTAAAATAATGTCGGATCGTGAAGAAGCCCAGTGCACTTCGTCCACCTTCGATGCGATATATACTTCATTAAGTGACTTTTGTAATGTGCTACGATTCAATGCTTGTATTATATTATGCAAAAATGTGCGATTTGCGAAAAATGCATTTAGCGACTTATTTTCAATCTGCGTACATGTCGTTCAAAATGTAATGTTTTTCTTTTAGATGTAATTCAGGCGACTGTGTTCCCATAACGCTGCGATGCAATGGCATTGAGGAATGTAGTGACAGTAGTGATGAAGCAAATTGCAATACTACTATTGTCACCGATCCTGAACGTAAGTTATTACATGTTAAGGGTTTCTATCAATGATTTCTTGAAATGAAAACTATTGTAGCGCCTAGTGCAATAAATGAAATAATGTTTGATGACGTCAAATATCATAATTAACATTATCTCATTGTCAATCCATCAATATATAATTTTTATTTAATTGTTTTTATGTTAATACTGGTGTGCGTTTGTTTGGTCTGAAAAGTGAAACTCGTAGTCATGCCAATTTATGGCGAGCAGCATAGAGGCTTGGGCATCCAAGTTCTTTCACGGTGTTTTCCTTCACAGTTTGAGCATGTGATAAAGATGCACATAACTTCCAAAAAGCAGTGGCACGTGCCTCTGACATTCTCACTCTCAGTTCACTGATGCCACCACTAGGCCAAAACAGCTTTTTTCTGCCGCGAGAGTTCTTTGCTAAATTATGAATTGTGATTTTGCTAAAACATGCACATTTGAACAATTCCAATGCATTTCGAATCACCTTTGCATCGACCACAACTTCGCCTGTAACGGGCATATTGACTGCATAGATGGCTCTGACGAAGATAACTGCCGTAAGTATAAAATAATATCTAAGTACTTAAATTCTAAAACTTATGTGACAGATACGCATTTGTTAATTGAATTTGACTGTTAAAATCTACTTCTTTCATTGGCTTACCAGAAATAGAGTTATGATAACTTTAAACCCATAGAGACAGTGTGAGTGAGCTTTGAGAAAAACGGTAGTAAGCTGAAGTTCAAGAAGTAGTAGAAAGTAGTACCGGAAAAGAAAAAACGAGAAACACTACCAACAAAAAAAAGAAAAACTTACAGAGAGTGGGCTTTAATAAGATGGGCGGAAAGAAAAAGTAGTAGGACTATCTACAAAAAGAAATGAGATGCCATCAAAAACATACTTGTAAAAACCCCAAGTCGCGCAATTCAGTTTTCCTACCGTAAAAAGATGTGAGATCCATGTAATACAAAGTCGGTTAATTTATTCAGTCCCTACTTTTAGATTTAGATTGATTTGGGCATCGCATGGAAACACAAAGTATCTCACAAGTACTACATATTATCCTTACTAATATAATAAACGCGAAAGTTTGTAAGTACGAATGGATGGATGTTGTTACTCTTTCACGCAAAAACCGCTTAACATATTTGAATGAAATTTAGCATACATATAGTTTATTACCTGGATTAACACGTAGGCTACTTTTTATCTATATACCATGCGGGCAAAGCCGCAGGAGGCAGCTAGTATTAAATAAGATTGTTTAGTGAAGAAATTCATAAAAATCCTGGTTGCAAACGAATTAGGCATTGCACGTTTTCACTCTTGCTTTTATACCTATTATTAATCTATTAGTTTAATTGATTTATATTTGTAATGGATAAAATTAAACATTTAATCTACACCCATGCTATAAATCCTCTTTAAAATATCGCTTATTGCCAACATTGAAACAGCCAGTGTCATAGTAACCATAATAGCATCCAAACGGGTGTTTTGATGTTGTACTAAATTTCATAATGCAATTCCTTTTTTACTCATCGAACAGCCATATTCTCATGGCATCTCTAGAAATTACAAAAAAAGAACATTGTCATGCACGCGCGTTTCACTACCACAGCGCCGTAAATTAAAAACTTATTCGAATTTTTGAATTGACGTCGAATGCCGCCATTTTTGTTCAATAATAGAATACCCCATGGTTTCAGAACCTTTATAGAGGATTCATATTATGGGTGTAGATAGTCTTGTATGCAACTTTTATAATTAGGTATTAAAACACTCATGTGAAACTATTATCATTATTTTTTATTATTATTATTATTTATTGATAAACCCACATTCGTGTTTTAATACCCCATATTATACAACAGTTGCATAAATAACTATAACAGAACTCGCAAGGATAGGCTAGGATACCGGTTACAACAGAGGAATATCCAAGGTATCCGGAAAGGTATCCACCAGAATACCCTGACGGTGGCAGCAGTGGTGGCGACCGATACCCTGGCGAGGATAGTAGTGGTGACAGATACCCTGGAGGAGAAAGTGGTGGCGGCAGATATCCTGACAGTGGTAGTAGCGCTGGCAGATACCCCGACAGCGATACTAGTGGTGGCAGATACCCTGATGGAGATAGCGGTGGTGATAGATACCCTGATGCCGGCAGTAGTAGGAGTGACCAATATCCTGACGGCGATAACAGTGGTGGCAGATACCCTGACAGTGGCAGCAGTGGTGGTGATCGATATCCGGACAGCGGCAGCAGCGCTGGTGGTAGTTACCCTGTCAGTGGCAGTAGCGCTGGTGGTCGTTACCCTGACAGTGGCAGCAGCGCTGGCGGTCGATACCCTGACAATGGTAGCACTGCCGGTGGATACTCCGACAGCAACGGTATGCTATCATAATAATTTAACTTAAAATTTTGGGTGGCCGTGCATAGAAAGTCTGTTTTTTTTTCAGCAGGGAAAATGGCGAAATTGTAGATGATTTCGGCATTTTTCAATTATGTGACTAAATAATGTATCGAACTACATACATTACGCAACACGCACCGTAACGCGCGTGCGTGTTTTATGTTACTTGAAAGGAAGTGAAACGTTGCAACCCACAGTAAACGCATTCAATGGCCCCGTCGCTACGCACCCCACAGTGTAGAGCGGGGCAGTGTATAAATCGCCTAATACTTTTATGATGAATTCCCTAATAATAATAAAAAATATTGAATTTAAAATTTTAAAAAGAAATGTTCTTTGTTATTTTCATTACTGTCTGTCATACCAAATATTACCAAAAATAAAAATATTGTAATGTGAATTGATGTAATGTAATATATATTTTATTATAAAATGTTTATTATGCAGATATATTTAATTGATAAAACTAGTTTCTGCCTGCGGCTTCGTCCACATGGTAGGTTCAGAATCCGCATGTTCGTAGTAAACTACGAACACGCGGATTCTGTTTTTGTATCTACAGTGATAAAAGGGTCATTGGCAAAATTATAGAGGTTTTAATGACGTATAATATAAAATTATTTAACAACTATATCATTTTAAAGAACTATTCTTTAATATTTTTTTTTGTTATTTTGTAATTGTATTTAGTTTGCGCAATTAACTACATACGCAAGGACAGTCTTACTATCTGTTGTAGTAAAATTCTGCTTCTGTACCTTAGTTACATAGTCACGACCTCAACTCCTCAATGTCCATTTTATGTAATAAGCATTAAGGGATTCCGTGCAAACTTATTATTTTATCTTTATTTATAGCGTACGAATTAAACAAATAGGTACATTATAGGTTTACTTTTATTCTTATCTCAACTTTTGTTGATCTGACAAACTGCCTGGCCGTCTTGTTGGGTCAAAAAAGTGCGCTTTATTGTATCGCTCTGAAAAGTGCTGACGGATACGAGTAATTATAATAATTAAGATATGCGACTCGTAAAAAAAAATATTACAAATCATTTAAGTAGGTAAATAAATAATAAATAATATTTCCGGACATTTATTACACAGCGCCATCTAGTTTCGTGGTAAGCAACGAGGCTTGTGTTACGGATACTAGATGGTTGATATACTACATGTATACTTTTTTTTTGTAAATACATACATATTATAGATATATCCATGACTCGGAAACAAATGTTGATCACACAAACATTTGTCAATAGGTAGTATATTAGATCTTTTTTATGAACATTAAATAACATCGATTTACATACTAGGTTTATGCGGGCCTAATCACAGATGGCCCTGTGAAAATGGTGGATGCATATCCTACTCGAACCGTTGTGATGGTCAAATTGACTGTCCTTTCGACCACTCTCTCGATTTTCAGTTCACCCATCTATTCAAATCAGTGTTAATAATAAAATGTATGATAATATAGTAATATTATTGACCAATTTAATGCACTTAATACACTGAAGAAACACAGTTTTGAAAAAACTCGCAACATCTGCATAATACTGAAGAAATCCTGGCAGTGCGGTTTGTTTTAATCAAAATACATTTATACTTTAAAATAAAAATTATTGCCATTGCATTGCATTTTAGCATGCGTTTAGTATAAAAAGGGGTGGTCAATGTAACAAACGTCTTAATTAGAATCTGAATGGTCAACCGTTATGTGGGTTGCAGGCATCAGAATTTTTCTGGCAGCCATTATCAGCTATACTATAAATGTGTTAATAGTTTACTTTATTATTAGAAATGCCCATAACAAATTCGGTTTACTAGGTTTATGCAGCGAACGGTACAGCTGGCCATGTGAAAATGGTGGGTGCATATCTCTGTCCTGCCGTTGTGATGGTCGTATCGACTTTCCTTTAGACTAGTGACGAATGGGAATGTCCCCACAATAGTAAGATAAAGACTATTTGATCATATTGTAATGTGATCTGACGTAAAGTTATGTAATGTTTTTGTCGAACATTTATATTTTTAACAAAACGTTTAATGAACAGACTTCTTTATAACTGATTCTGTTTTTATATGTAGGTACTAATAGTGCGTTTGTAAGAGTTAGTGCATCCGATTGGCTTATTACCAAAATGTATTAAAATTAGAGAAACTAACATAATAAAAACTGCAAAGACAGTAGTTTTATAGATAGTAGTATTATTACATAGACAATAACATTCAAACTTGTAAATAGGTTTGCAATACTGTTAAGATCACTACACTAAACTAGTTGTGTGCTCGTAACTTAAATTTCTAAATTTAATATCATGTCATAAAAGAGATTGGATTAATATTAAAGAAGTTCAAATTATGTAGCTGTTGTTTATGATGATTATATTATTGATATTAATATTTAGTATGCTATGTGCTCCCAGCTCCACGTGGCTCAGAAACTGTTAATGAAAAATCATTTTATTTAACATTTTTGCTGTCGATAAAACCACATGATTTAAAAATATTTGAATACATAAATTGTATATTTAAAAAAACATTTCAGAAAGACAGGAAGATTAACTTCAGAATTTAAATACAAGTTAATAAACACATTGTAATTAAGAAATAGTCGCTTAATGTAATCTATAAAAACAATAAAAAATATGAGTTTTGTTCAATTCGAAGCAAGGACATAAAATATTGTACATATAGATAGATAGATAGATTGTTTATTTCTGTACATAGATCTTTTAAATACACTTCTACAAGCCACGTGTATCATTATTTTATGAACTAGATGGCATCTGTATTTCCTAACAGACGACCTCTGAGAAGCTTATCACTTACCATCAGGTGAGCCTCCTGCCCGTTTGCCCCCTTATTTCCATAAAAAAAAAAAAAAAAAAAAAGAATGAATGAGAAATTCAGAGAATCATGGTCTCTTTTAAAGTCGAAGCATTTTTGTTTATAGTATGTGAGCCTGACGATGTAGGTCAAAGTCTGAGATGGCCTTTTGAAAAAAGCACAAGACATCTTTGGTCAAAACCAAAATATTATCTATATTAATTTTTTTCTTTGCCGTTCCTTCATGATCATATTTTAAAATAATTCTATTTAAGTAATTAATATTCAATGTAATCGTCATCCCTTAAAACGTCGTCATTACTTTCTGAGTCACCATGGGTTTAGATAGTATGTCTAATAGTAGAAAATCATAACATTATACCTACCTTGAACGCTCTTGATAAAAGAATCTAATCACTTTTAATCTGAAGCCCCCTGTGATTAGGCTATGTTCACAGGCCTGGTGTTAATTTTAGACCTTAACGAACGACGAAGTCTTCATCAATGTTGTATGGTATAAAAATATATAGGTACCTATGTATAAATTGAAAATAAAACGAAGCACAGTTTGAAGTCTCATGATGTAGTGATAATTTTTGGACATAACATTTTATAACGAGTTTGAGCAGGACTGGCGTCTTTCGCAATGATAAAAAAACTGCAATTGTAACTGGATGACTGATGTGGATGTCTGTGAGTTTATAAAATACCAATGCAGAAATTTGTATTTAATACCGTCGTTATAACTGATCTACTAGTATCTGGTGTTATTACACCAGAGAAGCAAATGTGGATGATTGAGTAGTGTAAGTATGTACTAAGAACTCAGCTAATTTTCAGATATCAGGTAAACAAGGTACATAAAAATATCACTTACCTCAGGTATATTCTCCAAGCTCTCAAAATAATTAATTAACTTCAAAGATTCTGATGCTCCATTCTCGTAAAAAATAGTAAATACTAACACTACTCAATCATTCACATTTGCTTCGTCAGAAAATACGTGACGTCTGGTGACCCTGGGATCTTACTCTATTAGAAACTGCAACATAGTATCATGTCACTTATATTGCCTTGAAGTGTCAGTTTTTTGTTATATGGTATGCATTTTATACATTAATGGGTACATTTAGTTATACGAAATCAGTTTATTTGTGATATGAAAATGACAACTGATTTTACGATGGATAATTAGTGGTATGTCGGCCAAGTCAAACTACTGCGACTTCGTATTATTATAATATTTGTATATAATGTACATATTGTTGAAATGTAACTGCGCTGAATGACTGTGTGGTGATATATGTTTACTATTAATATAATCATCATGACGTTTGGGTTATAAAATATGTAAATATGTTGTTACTTCATATGACCTTAACTATGGAAAGATAGTTTTAAAATTATCATAATTATATTTTAAAACGCTTTATTCTAGGTCCTCCTGCTTTGAAATTGAAGACATACCCTCCGGAGCAATCCGTCAGAAACGGTAAGCAATATTTTAAGAATCATTATCAAATTAAACAGATAAAGTTGATGAAAGAAAAATCTTCGTGAATCTTTAGAAGCACTGGATCAAGAGTAATGTTTTTTTTTTACTTTTCTTTGATTCCATAAGTACTTTTTTAATTTATTTTTATTTTATTTATTTGGGGCATAAAATAGTTACATTTCACCGAAAAAAAAATTCACGAATTAAAAAAACAATTAAAAAACGAGCGAAAGTGGCAGACAATTTTAACAACAATCTGTATAAAGAACGCATATTTTTATAGAACTGGTTTGTATTAAAAAAGTGAAATATAATATAGGTGTACCTATACATCGCGGGATATTTGAACTATGAACAATTCAAGGTTCCATCAACCTCTTAATTTCAAATATGTCTCGATATTTTATAAGAGAATATTAAAATTTTAGGTTTATGTTTTGTTAAATCTTGTACAGATCTCAATTGGTATAACTAATATAGAAAGACTATGTAATAAATAGATAATATGTAGGATAAAAGTTCTCGCATACATTTTATATTTATGTGAAATTATTGCATCATTCAAACAAAAGGCAAGGACAGTCAGGTAAGCTACAGTATTCGGACGGAGACTTGGTGCAAGAAATATTAGTAAATAATTAAAGTAGTGTACCTACCTATTTACTTTACGTATTTACTTAGATTTTTGCATAGAATCGCTTCTTTCCTAGGTATTTAGGGAAAAGCCAGGCAATCCGCATTATTATTATAAAATAACTGTTACTGACTACGCAGTTGCGATATATTTTTTTTATACTGATGCTTCCAATGTGGCTAGTCCCTGGTGTAAATAGTAACAGCTTGATCATAAATATGAGATATACATATTTAATTGTAATCGTATATGTATTGTCATAGATACTGTACATTTCGCCTCAAATAAGAGTTCGGTTGTAATGGTTCTAAATAGTCTGTACTAGCTCCGGTCTACGGCATTGCATCCAACGGGAGTTTTCAACATTAATACATTTGTACAGTAAATCATAAAAAGATCAAACTGTTATTACGCATAATATTAATACCATGTGAATTTATATTTTAGTATCTGTAACAGTTACAGAAACATTTTTAACGTATTTACCTTAAATGGATATCAGCTAATATCGCAGGTATTGTAAAATGAAACTCAAAAGAATTTGATAATAATTGTATTTCTTGTTATTTCTTTCATGGTGGTGGAACAGTGACACATGGTGAGTCGGCTTGCCTGATGATTATTTTGGGCAACAATAATAAAATGGGTTTTCTTTAACATTTTCATTGAATGGCTACATGACTGGAAGTAACGGTTTTCGTAACATTTCTACATATAATATAGGTTTTTTTACAGGGGACAATAATATCACTATTCATATTAAGGCTTAATTTATTGTTGTGATTTTTGGGTCATTCACGAGTAACGTGGATGTATTAAGGTATATATTTATATTTTTTTATAATACAATAGTGCTAACTGTAGAGTAACTGTACTAGCTGTATAGTTAGTAAAGTCTGTTATTCTTTGTATATTTCGTAAACAATTATCTATTAATTCACTACAAAAGTATTATTAATATATTATAATTCTTGTACTAGTCTCACTCCTTACTTTAATACAATTTTAATTATTTAATGAAATTGTTTACTTGATGATAAATAAGAACAAACGGACTTTCATTATATACACACATATTATTTCTCAGCATAGATATTTAAAGGTTTGCTCCTGAAAATTACTTACAAGCATTGTGAGGTGCTTTATTTTGCGTTATTTTCTTAACAATGGAAGTGAATGAATGTATATAAGTAATAACTTAGATATTACTTATATACAACTTCCATTATATATATATATATATATATATATGTATATATATATATATATATATAAATAAATAATAAATATATGTACAAGAGTTTTAGTTTGATAACATAATAATTTCATCACATTTCATTAATTACATGACCTATTGGATTGTTTTTATGTCAAAATCATTAATTTTCATTTTTTTTACCTAAACTGTATTTATTATATAGGCTTAACATATTACACAAATATATATAAACGACAAAATAAAGGAAACTACAGTAAAAACATTATAATGAAATATATTATCATCTCATGTTTTTTATGATTAATGACAAACCTAAGATTCTAAAAATCGTGATAAAAAGCGCAAACTAGCAATTTCAAACCCTAAGGTTTATTAAAGAAATGCATGAAATGTTATATTACAAGGGGTCTATCATGTCATTTAAATCTCGCATTAAGTTATATTTTTTTGTAAATAATACTTAATACTAGGACTTCAACTTTTGTCAGAAAATACTGAAACCCATCGATATATCTGTCACAAAAAAATATAACTAAATAATACATACATACATCTAAGCATGCCAAGTGAGTAAATACCATAGATGGGTCTCATTTGTATATGTGTCATCAGTATACTTACCCTTGGATCTTCTAGGTGGCGATGTGGTATTCCAATGTCGTGATGAAGGGCCTCTGCGCGCCGCTGTCACTTGGCATAGAGAAGGCAGACCTCTTACAGCAGGTTCTACTGACGTAAGAGGAAGATTGGAAATGTTCAAAGTTACCGTGAGTGCTACAGATTTTAATTAATTCCCAACTTATGCATATATTGTACTTGACATAATATGTCGGATATATGTATGTATGTACATGATACTATTGACATTGAGTCGAATCAGGAATGTTACCGCTAACTGTCAGTAACGTAGATGTTCTCGTTCATCGTTAAACCATGAAAAGCAATTTCTCGTCTTAAAAATCAGTTGCCTGCGGTCAATTATAAGTTGACATTCCGTCATTCCTTGTAAAGTATTTCAATTACTTAACCAGAACTTTATCAGCAGATAGCTGAAGCATCTCGATTTAACTATTTGAATTGGTAGTGGCTTCACTAAGCTCTTGTCGCGGTTATAAATATAAAGATGGTGTATACATTTTAGCACTGAAACTACTTTGCCCTTAAGCTCTAAATATTCTGGACCAGTGGAAGCCTGCAATGCTAAAAATGTATTCGACTAATATTTGTTTTTAAAACATACGAGTAGTATATACCTTTAGATACAACACCAAGACTTCAGTTTCAGCTTTTTTTAGTCGTTTTTTTTTTTTTTTTAATGGAAATAAGGGGGCAAACGGGCAGGAGGCTCACCTGATGGTAAGTGATTACCGCCGCCCATGGACATCCGTTGTATGTTCCGCATCCGTTATGTCGTGTTGCTATCCATCAAAATTGCACGAGGCAAACGAACCTACATTGTTATGTACTCACATCATCATCACATCAACCGTTAGACGTACACTGCTGGACATAGTTCTCCCCCAAGGATCGCCATGACTACCGGTGATGCGCCGCCCGCATCCAGCGGAGCTCGTATGTATTCACATACGAGGGCTAAATCCTAGCATATTAGGCTTTTAGTGTTCTAAAAGCCGGTTGAGCCCTCGTACGCACGGACCAATTTTTAAATCGAGTTTAAAATACGTTCAAATTAAATAAATAGTAGTTACACTATATTTTTACGAAGTTTTTAGCTTTTGAATGGTCGATAAATATTGAATCAAAATAAGCCAATAGTATTTTAGCGTTGTCTTGGTAGATATCTAGTGCCAAGAATTATACATATAGGTATTTACTACCTAGAGCATATTATTATGTATAAACAATATTGTTTTATCTGCTTCTATTAAAAATATATAATTACATTTAAAAAAAAAACATCAAAGAGCAAGAATAAAATATTCAGTTTAATTATTTTTCATTTTGTTTCAGGAAATCGATAGTGGTATTTATATCTGTCAAGCGGATAGTTACTTAAACTATCCTGGCAGCAAAGTGCGTGTCATCTTGCGAGTGGAAACAGCTCGTAAGTATTTTTCTATACCACATCGCTGGCAAACAACCCCGCCTGGTGTGAAGTGGTTACCGTAGCCTATAGACGTTTACAACACCAGAGACACCGCTCGCGCATAGCCGATCCTATAGAAACCGTCACGAGATCTATTGAAATAAGTGAATAACTAAACTTACAGTAAATCGAATTCCCAACGCACTCTAGTGACCTTACTCGCTCACAGAAATATATCAAAATTTTCGCTGTGGTTTTGTGGCGGTGGTTATTGGTAGCGATTTTACACGTCCTGATACAGATAGTGATATGAAGATTAGGAAGTATGATGGTACGATTGAATTTGGTCCACAGGAACAATTTTACCGCTTTTTAACCGACTTCAAAAAGGAGGCGGTTGTATGTTCCGATGTTTATTTTTATGTTTGTTCACCGATTACTCCACCACCTGTGAACTACCTGTATACTCCCAGTTTTGCCCCATTTTAACCACGTCAGGATCTGATGATGGAATCCTAAGGAAATCGAGGGCAACCCTCTAATTTTATAGGAACTTATCCAGTATTTCATATATTTTCTCAAGCTGCTCATGTATTTGCGTCTGATAATTATCATTTTATGTTGATGACCTGATGATGAAAAGTACAACTCCTCAACGGTTAGGAGATGAACAAAAATTCCTTCAATTAATTATAGGTGCTTTATTACTTTCTTCTTATATTTAGGCGTTTGATAATTATCTTATTATGTGGGTTAGGTGGTGATAAAATGTACAACTCATCAACGGTTAGGAGTTGAAGGATAATTCTATCAAAATTATTTATTGTTTTAGGTTAGATTGACCCGATAGTAAAAGGTAAATCTCATTAACGTTTAGGAGTTAGGTGGAAAAAGAGCCGAAGATCAAGCTCTGTGGCGTTCACTAGGGGAGGCCTACGTCCAGCTGTGGACGAATATAGGCTGATGATATACATACGTAGTGTGTGATTATGAACGCATATAATATATGTACATAAACTTCAACACATGCATTGTTTAAGCAAGCTAGCTAATAGGTCAATTAAATCCACACACGCATAGCAAACTTACATACTTTTTGTTCTGCCTCGTTATTCTAGTGTTCATAACTACTGAGCAAGAGGTCTTAAATTCGATTCCCAGGTAGAGCAAAGCGTTATTGGGTTTTCTATAAAATTCTCAGTAGTAGCTCGGAGCATGGGTTCGTGCCAGGTCGATGGCAAAAGGGTAGGCCCCTATTATATGTGGACTAAAATATACCCGCGAAATGAAAGTATTCATTATTACACTTCTGCCATACACATGCACATTCATTGTACGGACTCCGACACTTTCTTCCAGTGTCTATGACCGTCAGTTTACTCTTAAAGCATTACGGTTATGAAATTCTCCACTACGCTCGTTACGCGCTAACCCTTCTATGGACATTTCTAAGAAAAAAACTAGCGAGCATTTCCTGTTATATTTTTCCACATACATGTTAATTTATGTATGTAATGTATTTGTCTGTTTAATCAATGTTATGACAAGTTCTAAAAGTTGTTGTTAATATTAAACTCATTTCAGTGTTTTAAACTAACGTCTTTTGCTGTGATTAACCGACGCCTATTTAAATTGTTATTGTAAACTGAATTATTGTAAACTGAATTATTGTAATATGAATTCGATTGATTGACAATACAATATTTTACTAAAAAAAGTAATATCTAAAACATTAAAAGTTACAACCCTAGGTTGTCTAACCTAACTGCTTTAATGGTGAGTAGGTAGTTATTTCATCAATTAGGCTTAGTTCCATCCGTGCAGGCGAATATGATCGAGTAAATATTCTTTCTTTCAAGACTTTAATATATGAAGTATCTCAAAAATAGGCAAAAAAGATGACAACAATGCCTACGACACATCTGTTTTGTTTAATCCACCAGTTCCTTTTATAATAATAATAATAATAATAATCTTTATTTCTTATTAGAGATTGCAGACATAACGAGATAAAACGAGTTCATAACAATAATGTTCCAATACGTAGGTACTGTCTACATTTGACGTAACCTTTCTTATAAAATCTTTTTGTATTTTTTAGCTTATTTCAAGCTAAGATTTTAAAAATTTTTATTAAGAAAGAAAAATTCAACCTCAAGCGGGACTCGAACCCGCGTCTTCTGGATTGGTACTCCAGACGCTCTGCCAACTGAGCCACCGAGGTATCCGCCTGATGTGTTGAATTTTTCTTTCTTTATGTTACTTATGTCTTTACGGCGACATAGCAACATCGATTGGACAATTCTGCCCAACCCAGAATTCTCCCTTTACAGCGAGTAGATTCCGGATGATATTGCATTACCTTTATACAATCTTTTTGTATTTTTTAGCTTATTTCAAGCTAAGATTTTTAAAATTTTTATTAAGAAAGAAAAATTCAACCTCAGGCGGGACTCGAACCCGAAATAAGCTAAAAAATACAAAAAGATTGTATAAAGGTAATGCAATATCATCCGGAATCTACTCGCTGTAAAGGGAGAATTCTGGGTTGGGCAGAATTGTCCAATCGATGTTGCTATGTCGCCGTAAAGACATAAGTAACATAAAGAAAGAAAAATTCAACACATCAGGCGGATACCTCGGTGGCTCAGTTGGCAGAGCGTCTGGAGTACCAATCCAGAAGACGCGGGTTCGAGTCCCGCCTGAGGTTGAATTTTTCTTTCTTAATAAAAATTTTAAAAATCTTAGATTGAAATAAGCTAAAAAATACAAAAAGATTGTATAAAGGTAATGCAATATCATCCGGAATCTACTCGCTGTAAAGGGAGAATTCTGGGTTGGGCAGAATTGTCCAATCGATGTTGCTATGTCGTCGCCGTAAAGACATAAGTAACATAAAGAAAGAAAAATTCAACACATCAGGCGGATACCTCGGTGGCTCAGTTGGCAGAGCGTCTGGAGTACCAATCAAGAAGACGCGGGTTCGAGTCCCGCCTGAGGTTGAATTTTTCTTTCTTAATAAAAATTTTAAAAATCTTAGCTTGAAATAAGCTAAAAAATACAAAAAGATTGTATAAAGGTAATGCAATATCATCCGGAATCTACTCGCTGTAAAGGGAGAATTCTGGGTTGGGCAGAATTGTCCAATCGATGTTGCTATGTCGCCGTAAAGACATAAGTAACATAAAGAAAGAAAAATTCAACACATCAGGCGGATACCTCGGTGGCTCAGTTGGCAGAGCGTCTGGAGTACCAATCCAGAAGACGCGGGTTCGAGTCCCGCCTGAGGTTGAATTTTTCTTTCTTAATAAAAAAAACTTTCTTATAAATATATTTTTTTATGCATTAACTTTAAATATTTAGAGTACAAAATAATAAGTTATTCGCATTGATGCTGTTGAGTACCGATTTGTTTATTTTTATTCCACAAGAGTGGCAACCATGCTCGATATTGTCTAGACAGTATATATGAATAACAAATTCAGCGTTGTGATGGGCGCGTCGATTGTCCCCCGGATATGTCGGACGAAAGAAATTGCATTGGTAAGGCATTCATTTGCATACAAAAGGCATACCAGAATCCTTAAGGTGCAATCGTAAATACGATTGTTTGTTTGCTTGGAGATTTTTCCGAAGAACAAAACTGTCTTAAGTTTATCAATTCGTAAAGGGATTTACTATTTGGCTTACTGTCTTATTCCTCTATCTTCGTAACTCTCTACAATAAAAGAGTCTTCATTGTATTTTTGGTTTACAATGCAATACCTATATTAAATTGATTCTTTTGATTCTATAAGTTATTTTTTCAATTCCTTCAATCTTCATTTCAAAATTGCTGGTATTTTATTACCCGTTTATTTAAAATTATTATGAACACAGACTATTTCTTTTACCGGCTAGCATGTGGTGCGAGCGACTTCAAATGCAATAATGGACACTGCATTCCTGCAAACAAACATTGTGACCGCACGCATGATTGTCAGGATGGTTCTGATGAACGCAATTGCACTTATGGTTTGAATCTTTTCCAAATTTATTAACAATGACGATTTGTATTATTTTATTACCTAAAAAAAAATTAGGAATGGTGATGGTGAAATATCACTTTTGCATGCATTATTAGTTTTATTACGAACTAGTTCCAGTCGCTTGACCAAATGCACAGCATTAAAGCTGCACACTTTATTTATAACAACCATAATATAGCTTAAACTAGAAGCAATTGTTTGAAATGATCACGAAAAGTATATTCGGCATTTATTTTCAAACCTTAATCAGAATAATACGTCAAATAAACCAATCACTTTGTTAAATTGTTAGTCATCTGAATTGTTTTCTACAGTAATTATTTAAATGATACTAGGAAGGGAGTGTCTTGTTTGTTTACACTCCCTTGCCAGTGTAATATTTATGTGGTTATGGTGCATTATTACGGCAGGCACACTTTGCATGGCTTATGAATATGAATGCACGAGTGGAATGTGCGTGCGAGCCGATGCCCGATGCAATGGCACAGTGGAGTGTGATGAAGGCGTTATAACAGAGTCATGGTTTCAGGTGCAACGTCCTGTCCACCAGAACGTTTTACATGCAACCCAGGCTCTCGAACCACGTGCGCTGAAAAATGTAACGGAGTAAGCGAATGTGATGACGGTGAAGACGAAGATGACTGTGGAGGTACATTTTCATTTTAGAAAACTTTATAATAATGTAGGTTTCTACTTAAATGTTAGGTTATATTCCTTTTGTAAAAGTAGCCAACGGTCGATTGATTTTGGTCACTAAGAATCCCATATTTACTCAGACTTTTGGTATGATTACTAATATTTTAGCAGCGTTGAGTTGTTCGTATTTAAATAATAATCATATCAGAACGCTAAGATAAAATCAATAATTCTAAGCTACGGTTTAAAGAATTTGACTTAGCAGTAGGTGCTCGATCGATGTTTTACGCAGTAAATAACAAATATTAAAAAAAAAGCAAAACCAACTTCAAAAACTAAAAAGCAAAAAATAACTTCATACAGTTGTACCTTTTTTTTAGTTTTAAAGGAATGAAGTCGGTGCCGATGATGTGGTGGTTGTAACCACCCCGCTCAAGGTCACTCGCGAAGAGTGTACTTAGGTACTATTACGTTTGGCTTGGCACCGACTACATACCTTTAAAACTAAAAAAAAGGTACAACTGTATGAAGTTATTTTTTGCTTTTTAGTTTTTGAAGTTGGTTTTGCTTTTTTTTTTAAAGTTAATTTATTTTTTTCTTTTTAGTGTTGTATATATATATATTAAACTTTTCATATCAGGTCAATCTAATAGCCTGAAAGAATACAACTATCGATCCATATATACTTATAATTATGAAAGATTTCTCGTTCAACTCCTAGCCGTTGAGGAGTTGTACCTTCCATCATCAGATCATTACATGAAATGTTGATTTTCAGATGCAAATACTTGAACAGCTTTGGAGAATATATGTAAATGTAATAAATGCTTATAACTGAAAGAATTTTCTTTTAAATCTTAACTGTTGAGGAGTTCTACCTTCCATCATCAGCTCATCAACCTCAAATGATGATTATCAGACACAAATACTGGAACAATTTTAGTAAATATATTCAAAACGTGATAATTGCCTATAAAATTTGAGGGTTGCCCTCGATTTCCCTGGGATTCCATCATCAGATCGTGATGTGGTTACAATGGGACCATCTGTGAAGTCTACTCTTTTGAACAAAAAAAAAATTTTGCAAATCGGTCCAGGCGTTTTGAAGTAATTCGTGAACATACATAAAAAAAAGATTCCGACGAATTGAGAACCTCCTCCTTTTTGAAGTCGGTTAAAAAGATATGTGTGTTACTTTTATGTATGTTTATCACGATGACGACATAATATTTAATATTTTTTTACCATTTTATAATTAAATCTCATTATAAGTTTGTTGTGAGTGCGGCGTAAAGAAATATATTTTGCTATAACGAGCACAGAGCGGTCAAAATAATGAAAAAAAATATTTAAATAGTTGTCAAGTTTTATAACTGTTCGTTGTATTAGATATATTAAGTTGCGCTGACTTGCAATTTTGTTCAACAACTTGACTTATTAAACTAATTCTGATATTTAGCTCTTTTATGTGAGCGACACAATAAGCGAATACAATCACTGCCATAGCGAAAATCAGAGGCTGCGATTGGTTGCGATTTTATTATTTAATGTAACTATTTTGACACTGTGTTATTTTGTTTACCATATAATATTTAAATGTATCGTATTGTTTTTAAAGCTTGTGCACAGGCATGCGACGGCACGTGTATATCACCCGATAAGATTTGCGACCGCAACCGAGACTGTTCGGATGGATCGGACGAAGAAGAGTGCAATTATTGTGACAGTCCGGATGACTTCAGGTAACTGTTACAACAGAGTTGATAGGTATATATATAGGGGCTAATAGCGAAAATATGTTGAAGTTAGGTATCATTATAAACCATTTATAATATTATAAAATTATTTTAAGTGGAACAGCTCGCGCAATGCCATTGAAGCTTTGAAAAAAAAAAACGTTCAGGTACCCACTTTTACGCCTTAAGTTACACGTTTGAAGCTGGGTGTATTTTAATGTTTTAATTAGTATCTATTGAAACACACGTTACTCTTGTTATATAAATGGTGACTTTGAAAATGGCACATCAAAATCAAAATGGTAGGAACTATTACCCATTCATTTTGAATTGAAATTTTACGAATCTTAATTGTCAAGAATATAAATTTGTTTTTGGTTTTAAATTGTGTAGACTAAGTTATCTTATAAGAAAAACATGAATTATCAGGCATTAAAAATTTAATAAAAGTAACGATAAAATTTAATAAAATAATTATAAATTTCAAGTATCAATTCAACCGCGCCGATCTTTTACCTATTCCACAGGAACTTACTACGTGAAGTATGGCAACAATTTCATTGAGAAAATAGGTATTGACGCGCGATGTTGCTAAACCGTCCGTCGCTTTGTCCTTGCCGGCCTGTAAGCCGGCCGGTCTTCTCTCCAGGCAGCCCGCGCCCGCGCATAATGTAAATGAAATTTGATTTGTTTTGATTTGTCAGTCGCTCGAAATTTAATTTCGCGTATTTTTTACGCAAAGTCTCTGTTTGATAAAGGATTTAAATCTGCTGAGACGAGCGTATGCATTGACATTTAAACGATTTACTTATCTTCTGGAGCCTAGTTGCAGGAATCATGAATTTATTCTTATTCCTGGTATTAATATTATACCACACCGCGATATCACACCGCTTTTCAAAAAAAATAGCATATAACAGATTTTTTGAACTGTTCCTCACACCATAGTGGTGTATCTTCCTGATTAATGAATCATGAAGAACGCAATCAAATCGCCTTAAATAAATCGCAAAAGATACCTAAAGCATCGTGCGACTCTTCCCACGCACCAAAAATATGACCTATAAGTTCAACACATCGGCATCGGTTGTCGAACGACCCTTGGTAAAACCAAACTGTTTTCCATTTATTATTTTATTGACGTAAAAGAGACCTTGTAGTTGCTCAAAAATTATATTCTCAAATTTTTTACTAAACGTTGGTAGCACTGATATCGTTCTAAAATTAGTAGTGTCTGATGTGCTACCTGATTTAAACAAAGGTATAATCTTACTATCAAATCAAATCAAATCATTTATTTCAATTAAACCAATACAGCACCATACATGTGCTTTTGTTAAATTGTCAAATTTAACTGAATTTAGTTGCACGGTTCCAAAAGGTAGGTCTTATGGACAACAACTGCAGGAAACTCCATAGATACTCTTTTTAAATTAAATACAAAATTGTTGGATTTGTTTTACAAAGATTTATGTATGTAATATCAATATGAGACTGGTGCAGTTCGATATGAGAGGAAATAACTAAAACCAATTTAGGTTGCCATAACATGTATGAGCCGACCAGTCCCAACTGATAGCACCCGTTCACGAGCTTGACGTGTGTATCGGCGTCTATCTACTCAACCATGTTATAGGGAATAAAAAGACCCGACACACAACGCCACCATCAGCAAGATATTTGAGTGAGCATGACAAGCCCAGACTGCCCGGCAACCAGTGCATTTTCACATTTTATTAAAAAAAAAACATCACAGCCAACATCAGTCTCATATTTTACAAGCTATTTTACTAACTCATTAACTATTGCTGTAATAAATAATAAATTAAATTAATAAATAATTAGCATGTCAAACTGTAAAAATGTATAAATATCTTAATGTAAAACAAAAAGAAGTCAGACCAATAAATAAATAATAATCATGAGGCTAGTAAACCTGTGGAGCTGGACCAGCATTCTGCCAAACTTTTTTATCTGCAAGATAATTTTCTAATTTGTAATATGCTTTCTTGCATAGAGTAGACTTAACGATAGATTTAAATTTATTTTCCGGGAGGTTCAAAATTATTTCCGGAATTATATTATAAAATCTAACACTATATCCCACAAAAGAGGTATGGACTTTAGCGAGACGAAACTGTGGCTGCATTAATTTAGACTTATATCTAGTATTATAATTATGCAGTTCACATCTTCTCGTATGATGTGTTATATTTTTCCTAACATACATTATATTTTCAAAGATATACTGACAGGGCACTGTCATAATATTTATTTCTTTAAAGAGTTCCCTGAGTGAATCACGACTACTTAGGTTATAAACGGCTCTTATCGCTCTTTTCTGCAGTACGAAGACTGATTCTATGTCTGCAGCACGGCACCGTTTATTTATTATTATTATTATATATAAGTACTTATTATAATGAACCGTTCTAATTCCACACAGGCTATCTCAATTGTTCGCCCAACAGAGAGGCTCACTATGTCCTCCATCATCATTATCATCATCATTTCAACCGTTTGACGTCCACTGCTGGACATAGGTCTCCCCCAAGGATCGCCACGACGACCGGTTATATGCCGCCCGCATCCAGTCTATGTACTATGTCCTTACGGTCTTTAAATTTAAGTTGATTATTTAATAGGATTAAGGAGCCACCATGAATGGCATTCTCTCTGCTCAACGAACTACCAACCTGTGATTACTGAAATTAAACATTAACTTATAATTCTTCAGCCAATACTCTGTAATACAAAGAATATCTATATTGTTACAATTTAAAAATAATTCAATTTCTAATTCTTTATTAATGATTCCTTGTATATTCTGATGCACCAGGTTAATGCAATTTATATTTTCATCCATAATACCGCACTCCAACTGACATAAGACATTAACATAATCACTCAAAATGCAAGCACTAGCGGATGAAAAAACGCGAGAGGATGCCTCTGTTGTCTTACAAACTAATTAAAATTATTATAAATGTCAAAATTTATATTGTCAAAAAGAGGTTCAATAGAACTATGAATATAATTAAGTATATATAAAATAGAAATATGCTGAATAGACATATGCGTTAGGTTAAGATTGAGATATCAATAAACGCTCTTCTTTGCCAAAAATATTAGCACTGTTGACCTCCTGGCTATTGAATGCCATGGAACAGTGACAAATACGGGTAAATTTACGGGTTTCATAGGGCTATTTAAAAAAGAATATTATGCCGAAATTCTTTAGAAGGCGGGATTTTTTGAGTAACTCATCAATTAACTTCATATGATCGGAAACGCAAGCGCGCCCCACTGCTTGGACACGATCGTCGGTAGAGTCTGCAACGCTACCTGTGAACTAAACAGGCACTAGCTCCGTAATTTTATTTCGTTTCATTGATGACAGATGGCGCTTATTGCAGTATTTCGCCGTGCCATTTAATGTATTTATTATTTAAGTAATAATCAAGGTAAGTAGTTTTAGTAAAAACAAATAAAACTACAGAAAATAATATAATCACGTAAAATTTATTATTTACACAACAAAAGAAAGAAGCTTCTGGTGTTGCAAATGTCTATGGGCGGCGGTCATCACTTACCATCAGGTGAGCCGCCTGCTCGTTTGCTCCCGTATCACCATACAAAAAAAAGAAACGGAACACAGTCAATTAAATAAAATAAAAATGTAATTAAGACCAGGATAATTTTTGAAACAAAAAATATACATAATAGGATGAAACCCATTAAAAAAATAAGAGAATATTACAAAAAGTATAAGAAAATCATAGGAACCTAGATGTGATCACTGAAAACAACGCAAATTACACTGAAACACTAAAATAATTACACACGAGCATGTAAACAAACCGGCAGCCATTAATTTTGTGAGTTGACATTACTGAAACGTATATTACTACAATAATTCGAAACGTAAACAGAGCATACCTTTTTAGGGGAGAAATTTATACTTCTTATAACAAATGAAAGTGCTTATATCAAAAATAAAAGTAATGTCCTCTTTGTCTCATAATATTTTTCCAGTGTCGGTTCCACTGCAAAAATATTATGAGACATACATGTCTCAAACAGATTCTACTAAGAGGTAGTATTTAAATTCTGCTTGTAAATTGATTGTGACGTCACGAAAATAGTTCGTGACCGAGAAAAAGAGGGTGAAAGTGTTGCGGTTTTCCATGAATGTAGGCAAAATTCGACCCATGGTTCGGAAAGTCTTGGCAGACGCTCAGCACCAACGCAAGTGTTTGTTTCTGTTAATAATAATCGTTACTTTGAATAAAGTCAGTTCAAATTACAATTGTATTTCGTTAGAATACCCAGACAGTGCCCACTGGTGCTCACGTTTAAAATAATGTCGGATCGTGAAGAAGCCCAGTGCACTTCGTCCACCTTCGATGCGATATATACTTCATTAAGTGACTTTTGTAATGTGCTACGATTCAATGCTTGTATTATATTATGCAAAAATGTGCGATTTGCGAAAAATGCATTTAGCGACTTATTTTCAATCTGCGTACATGTCGTTCAAAATGTAATGTTTTTCTTTTAGATGTAATTCAGGCGACTGTGTTCCCATAACGCTGCGATGCAATGGCATTGAGGAATGTAGTGACAGTAGTGATGAAGCAAATTGCAATACTACTATTGTCACCGATCCTGAACGTAAGTTATTACATGTTAAGGGTTTCTATCAATGATTTCTTGAAATGAAAACTATTGTAGCGCCTAGTGCAATAAATGAAATAATGTTTGATGACGTCAAATATCATAATTAACATTATCTCATTGTCAATCCATCAATATATAATTTTTATTTAATTGTTTTTATGTTAATACTGGTGTGCGTTTGTTTGGTCTGAAAAGTGAAACTCGTAGTCATGCCAATTTATGGCGAGCAGCATAGAGGCTTGGGCATCCAAGTTCTTTCACGGTGTTTTCCTTCACAGTTTGAGCATGTGATAAAGATGCACATAACTTCCAAAAAGCAGTGGCACGTGCCTCTGACATTCTCACTCTCAGTTCACTGATGCCACCACTAGGCCAAAACAGCTTTTTTCTGCCGCGAGAGTTCTTTGCTAAATTATGAATTGTGATTTTGCTAAAACATGCCCATTTGAACAATTCCAATGCATTTCGAATCACCTTTGCATCGACCACAACTTCGCCTGTAACGGGCATATTGACTGCATAGATGGCTCTGACGAAGATAACTGCCGTAAGTATAAAATAATATCTAAGTACTTAAATTCTAAAACTTATGTGACAGATACGCATTTGTTAATTGAATTTGACTGTTAAAATCTACTTCTTTCATTGGCTTACCAGAAATAGAGTTATGATAACTTTAAACCCATAGAGACAGTGTGAGTGAGCTTTGAGAAAAACGGTAGTAAGCTGAAGTTCAAGAAGTAGTAGAAAGTAGTACCGGAAAAGAAAAAACGAGAAACACTACCAACAAAAAAAAGAAAAACTTACAGAGAGTGGGCTTTAATAAGATGGGCGGAAAGAAAAAGTAGTAGGACTATCTACAAAAAGAAATGAGATGCCATCAAAAACATACTTGTAAAAACCCCAAGTCGCGCAATTCAGTTTTCCTACCGTAAAAAGATGTGAGATCCATGTAATACAAAGTCGGTTAATTTATTCAGTCCCTACTTTTAGATTTAGATTGATTTGGGCATCGCATGGAAACACAAAGTATCTCACAAGTACTACATATTATCCTTACTAATATAATAAACGCGAAAGTTTGTAAGTACGAATGGATGGATGTTGTTACTCTTTCACGCAAAAACCGCTTAACATATTTGAATGAAATTTAGCATACATATAGTTTATTACCTGGATTAACACGTAGGCTACTTTTTATCTATATACCATGCGGGCAAAGCCGCAGGAGGCAGCTAGTATTAAATAAGATTGTTTAGTGAAGAAATTCATAAAAATCCTGGTTGCAAACGAATTAGGCATTGCACGTTTTCACTCTTGCTTTTATACCTATTATTAATCTATTAGTTTAATTGATTTATATTTGTAATGGATAAAATTAAACATTTAATCTACACCCATGCTATAAATCCTCTTTAAAATATCGCTTATTGCCAACATTGAAACAGCCAGTGTCATAGTAACCATAATAGCATCCAAACGGGTGTTTTGATGTTGTACTAAATTTCATAATGCAATTCCTTTTTTACTCATCGAACAGCCATATTCTCATGGCATCTCTAGAAATTACAAAAAAAGAACATTGTCATGCACGCGCGTTTCACTACCACAGCGCCGTAAATTAAAAACTTATTCGAATTTTTGAATTGACGTCGAATGCCGCCATTTTTGTTCAATAATAGAATACCCCATGGTTTCAGAACCTTTATAGAGGATTCATATTATGGGTGTAGATAGTCTTGTATGCAACTTTTATAATTAGGTATTAAAACACTCATGTGAAACTATTATCATTATTTTTTATTATTATTATTATTTATTGATAAACCCACATTCGTGTTTTAATACCCCATATTATACAACAGTTGCATAAATAACTATAACAGAACTCGCAAGGATAGGCTAGGATACCGGTTACAACAGAGGAATATCCAAGGTATCCGGAAAGGTATCCACCAGAATACCCTGACGGTGGCAGCAGTGGTGGCGACCGATACCCTGGCGAGGATAGTAGTGGTGACAGATACCCTGGAGGAGAAAGTGGTGGCGGCAGATATCCTGACAGTGGTAGTAGCGCTGGCAGATACCCCGACAGCGATACTAGTGGTGGCAGATACCCTGATGGAGATAGCGGTGGTGATAGATACCCTGATGCCGGCAGTAGTAGGAGTGACCAATATCCTGACGGCGATAACAGTGGTGGCAGATACCCTGACAGTGGCAGCAGTGGTGGTGATCGATATCCGGACAGCGGCAGCAGCGCTGGTGGTAGTTACCCTGTCAGTGGCAGTAGCGCTGGTGGTCGTTACCCTGACAGTGGCAGCAGCGCTGGCGGTCGATACCCTGACAATGGTAGCACTGCCGGTGGATACTCCGACAGCAACGGTATGCTATCATAATAATTTAACTTAAAATTTTGGGTGGCCGTGCATAGAAAGTCTGTTTTTTTTTCAGCAGGGAAAATGGCGAAATTGTAGATGATTTCGGCATTTTTCAATTATGTGACTAAATAATGTATCGAACTACATACATTACGCAACACGCACCGTAACGCGCGTGCGTGTTTTATGTTACTTGAAAGGAAGTGAAACGTTGCAACCCACAGTAAACGCATTCAATGGCCCCGTCGCTACGCACCCCACAGTGTAGAGCGGGGCAGTGTATAAATCGCCTAATACTTTTATGATGAATTCCCTAATAATAATAAAAAATATTGAATTTAAAATTTTAAAAAGAAATGTTCTTTGTTATTTTCATTACTGTCTGTCATACCAAATATTACCAAAAATAAAAATATTGTAATGTGAATTGATGTAATGTAATATATATTTTATTATAAAATGTTTATTATGCAGATATATTTAATTGATAAAACTAGTTTCTGCCTGCGGCTTCGTCCACATGGTAGGTTCAGAATCCGCATGTTCGTAGTAAACTACGAACACGCGGATTCTGTTTTTGTATCTACAGTGATAAAAGGGTCATTGGCAAAATTATAGAGGTTTTAATGACGTATAATATAAAATTATTTAACAACTATATCATTTTAAAGAACTGTTCTTTAATATTTTTTTTTGTTATTTTGTAATTGTATTTAGTTTGCGCAATTAACTACATACGCAAGGACAGTCTTACTATCTGTTGTAAAATTCGGCTTCTGCACCTTAGTTACATAGTCACGACCTCAACTCCTCAATGTCCATTTTATGTAATAAGCATTAAGGGATTCCGTGCAAACTTATTATTTTATCTTAATTTATAGCGTACGAATTAAACAAATAGGTACATTATAGGTTTACTTTTATTCTTATCTCAACTTTTGTTGATCTGACAAACTGCCTGGCCGTCTTGTTGGGTCAAAACAGTGCGCTTTAATGTATCGCTCTGAAAAGTGCTGACGGATACGAGTAATTATAATAATTAAGATATGTGACTCGTAAAAAAAATATTACAAATCATTTAAGTAGGTAAATAAATAATAAATAATATTTCCGGACATTTATTACACAGCGCCATCTAGTTCCGTGGTAAGCAACGAGGCTTGTGTTACGGATACTAGATGGTTGATATACTACATGTATACTTTTTTTTTGTAAATACATACATATTATAGATACATCCATGACTCGGAAACAAATGTTGATCACACAAACATTTGTCAATAGGTAGTATATTAGATCTTTTTTATGAACATTAAATAACATCGATTTACATACTAGGTTTATGCGGGCCTAATCACAGATGGCCCTGTGAAAATGGTGGATGCATATCCTACTCGAACCGTAGTGATGGTCAAATTGACTGTCCTTTCGACCACTCTCTCGATTTTCAGTTCACCCATCTATTCAAATCAGTGTTAATAATAAAATGTATGATAATGTAGTAATATTATTGACCAATTTAATGCACTTAATACACTGAAGAAACACAGTTTTGAAGAAACTCGCAACATCTGCATAATACTGAAGAAATCCTGGCAGTGCGATTTGTTTTAATCAAAATACATTTATACTTTAAAATAAAAATTATTGCCATTGCATTGCATTTTAGCATGCGTTTAGTATAAAAAGGGGTGGTCAATGTAACAAACGTCTTAATTAGAATCTGAATGGTCAACCGTTATGTGGGTTGCAGGCATCACAATTTTTCTGTCAGCCATTATCAGCTATACTATAAATGTGTTAATAGTTTACTTTATTATTAGAAATGCCCATAACAAATTCGGTTTACTAGGTTTATGCAGCGAACGGTACAGCTGGCCATGTGAAAATGGTGGGTGCATATCTCTGTCCTGCCGTTGTGATGGTCGTATCGACTTTCCTTTAGACTATAGTGACGAATGGGAATGTCCCCACAATAGTAAGATAAAGACTATTTGATCATATTGTAATGTGATCTGACGTAAAGTTATGTAATGTTTTTGTCGAACATTTATATTTTTAACAAAACGTTTAATGAACAGACTTCTTTATAACTGATTCTGTTTTTATATGTAGGTACTAATAGTGCGTTTGTAAGAGTTAGTGCATCCGATTGGCTTATTACCAAAATGTATTAAAATTAGAGAAACTAACATAATAAAAACTGCAAAGACAGTAGTTTTATAGATAGTAGTATTATTACATAGACAATAACATTCAAACTTGTAAATAGGTTTGCAATACTGTTAAGATCACTACACTAAACTAGTTGTGTGCTCGTAACTTAAATTTATAAAATTAATATCATGTCATAAAAGAAATTGGATTAATATTAAAGAGGTTCAAATTATGTAGCTGTTGTTTATGATGATTATATTATTGATATTAATATTTAGTATGCTATGTGCTCCCAGCTCCACGTGGCTCAGAAACTGTTAATGAAAAATCATTTTATTTAACATTTTTGCTGTCGATAAAACCACATGATTTTGAATACATAAATTGTATATTTAAAAAAACATTTCAGAAAGACAGGAAGATTAACTTCAGAATTTAAATACAAGTTAATAAACACATTGTAATTAAGAAATAGTCGCTTAATGTAATCTATAAAAACAATAAAAAATATGAGTTTTGTTCAATTCGAAGCAAGGACATAAAATATTGTACATATAGATAGATAGATAGATTGTTTATTTCTGTACATAGATCTTTTAAATACACTTCTACAAGCCACGTGTATCATTATTTTATGAACTAGATGGCATCTGTATTTCCTAACAGACGACCTCTGAGAAGAAATGCCGAAACAAACTCAGAGAATCATGGTCTCTTTTAAATTCCAAGCATTTTTGTTTATAGTATGTGAGCCTGACGACGTAGGTCAAAGTCTGAGATGGCCTTTTGAAGAAAGCACAAGACATCTTTGGTCAAAACCAAAATATTAGCTATATTAAATTTTTCCTTCATGATCATATTTTAAAATAATTCTATTTCAGTAATTAATATTCAATGCAATCAATGATGATTAAGGACGTTTTAAGGGATGATCCTTAAAACGTCGTCATTACTTTCTGAGATACCATGGGTTTAGATAGTATGTCGAATAGTAGAAAATCATAACACTATACCTACCTTGAACGCTCTTGACAATTATATTCCTGGACATAAATATTCCTGGACATTATGGCACACAGCGCCATCTAGTTCCGTGCTAAGCAACGAGGCTTGTGTTACGGATACTAGCTGGTTGATATACTACATACCTATATACTTTTTTTTTGTAAATACATACATATTACAAATGTTGATGCTCATCACACAAACATTTGTCCCTACCGTGATTTGAACCCGGGACCCATATCACAGAACGCAGTGTTAGCTACTGCTGGACTAATTGGGTCGTCAGTTGGTAAAGATCTCGTATGCCTATTGTTTATCTACTATCTATTTCGCTTTTATATTTTGTCTTCCTTATTCTGTATCTCAATATGACGCTGTCTTCTTATACAAGAAGGCAACATTTTTAGTTGGCATACCCATATTTTATAATTTAAAAATTCAGTTACTAAAAATATATAAAAGAAAACAATTTAACAAAAATAAAACCGACTTCAAAAATATTTAAAAGCACAAAAAAGTTAAAAATAATACTAAATCTAATAAACCAAATCTTCACTAACTAACCTATAAAAAATACTTCAATATTATTGTGGATGTAGGTTAAAGGTAGGATATTTTTATAGGTTAATTAGTGAAGATTTGGTTCATTAGATTTTGTGTTGTTTTTAACTTTTTAGTGCTTTTAAATATTTTTACTTTTAAATAATCGAAGTTTTCAAAATAATTACAAGTGGCCAATGTCTTATACATAAAAACATTTTGTCGCAAAACTTTCTGAGTGGCCTGGTATGGTAATAGTAGTTGGTATTTGAAATGGTTATAGACTGAAAGTTGTTGTAATCTGGAAAAGTTGCCGTAGGTTATTCTTCTTCTTTGTGTCGATGGAACATGAATGACGTCAAATTTAATACCCCGATATGAACAGGTGGGGGTTACATTGATAAAACAAGGATGGTCTGTCAATGTGGTGCCGTAGGTTATTAACACAACTAACCTTTAATGTTATTAAGGTTTCACGATTGTTATACATTTGAATTATTATAGACAACGGGTCTAGATCGTGTAATTTTATTGAGGTATAAATACCTTTTTAACCCGACGTTTCGGCTGACTTGCATCAAGCCGTGGTCACGGGAAGACTGTTGACAGCTCGGCGGCGCCTTCGTGACGTGCGGGCGTTTTCCTCTACCCTCACTTGATTTTTATCAACATTAGTCGTATTGTCGGTACTTCTACACACTACACTAACTAAGTCACTAAGCAAGTCAGCCGAAACGTCGGGTTAAAAAGGTATTTATACCTCAATAAAATTACACGATCTAGACCCGTTGTCTATAATAACAACTAACCTTTATCATGTGATATAATTATTTTACAGATCATGTTAGTATGTGTGAGCCTAATCAATTCAAGTGTAATAATGGAAAATGCGTACTCAAGACTTGGATTTGTGACTCCGAAGACGATTGTGATGACAATTCTGACGAACAAAACTGCGGTTACAAGGCAAACGGTAGATGTTCTCCGGCCGAACACACTTGCAAATCTGGGGACCCTAAGTGCATCCCTAAGAGCTTCCACTGCAATAGGCAGACCGACTGTATGGATGGTTCCGATGAAATAGGCTGCAGTAAGTAAACAAAATAACAGTTATTAGGTACTAGGCAGTAGGTATACGCTACGTATACCTACTGAACTTTCTACGGTCAACAATAAAACAACCCAGTTCTGGAACTAAATGGAGTAATTCATCAACTCGTCCTTTTTTTTTGAGTGCGGTTAAAGCCTTTACGGACCGTCCCTTCGCACTATGGGGAAATTGAGTCATTTTCGTGCCATAAATCTTTATCTTCCATGTTTTTGAAGATAACTAAGTGATTTTTTTTTCTGATAATCTTGAATATATAGGCTTTTAAATGACATACATTTTTGGGAAGTTAATATATATGTATATATACTAGCTGACCCAGCAATCGTTGTTTTGCCACATTATAGGGGTTGGTGGACAACCCTTATCACTAAGGGGTATGAAAAATAGATGTTGGCCGATTCTCAGACCTACTCAATATGCTCACAAAATTTCATGAGAATCGGTCAAGCCGTTTCGGAGGAGTACGGGAACGAACATTGTGACACGAGAATTTTATATATAAGATATATTTTTTGTTTTTTTTAATAGTTATAAAAATATGTAAACATAAAAGTTAAGATTAAAATATTTTTACAGCTATGTTTGAGTATAATAACAATCAAAAATAAATTCTATAGGCTTACAGCTATATTTGGGCACGCCACGATAGTGGCGGTAAGACCCATCATGGAGGATTGGCTGAGGGCGCCACGGCGCCCTCATCTTCCGGCTGACGCAGACTCCGGCTCTTGTCTGGGCATGGGTGCTTCGGCAAGTACCTGTGTCGCATAGGCCGCGAGCCATCGCCCGGTTGTCACCATTGCGTAGGTTGCCCCGAGGACACGGCGCAGCACACACTCCAGGCCTGCCCAGCCTGGACAGAGCAGCGCCGTGAACTCATAGCGGCAGTCGGCGGTGACCTCTCGCTTCCGGCCGTGATCCTATCCATGGTCGGGAGTGAGAACGCGTGGGATGCCGCCGCCTCTTACTGCGAACAAGTTATGCGCGCAATAGAGGCGGCGGAAAGGGAGAGAGAAATTACAACCTCTCTCCCGATAGACGCACCGGGCGCCGGAGGGCGCAAACAGACCTCCGGCCTCCATAAGCTGTGGCCAGCGGGTAGCCGCGACTAGGGTAGTCCGCCGCCCGAACTGGTAATGGCCCCAAGTAGGTGGCGCGCGTGTTCGTCACACGTGCGCCTGCGCGGAGGGTGCGAGGCGAGCTATGCCTCGCTCCTAGCCGGGGTCCAGCGATAAAAGCTGGACTGAAGCCCGCCGGGGTTGCGGTGCATGCTTTTGCGAATCCCATGGCCCGGGAATAGGGTTAGTGGCGTTGACGGGTGCGGTTTTTTAGTCGGTAAACGCTCAAGCGGAGTCCGACACACCCCGTCGCCTCCCCAGGCGATGAGAAGGTCCGTATAGGATTTTTCCGCACTTAAAAAAAAAGGCTTACAGCAATAAACAAAACTACTTACTAAATCTCGTTCAAACCAGTTTTCGGTGAAAGTTTGCATGGTAATGTAGGTACATCATATATTTTTTTTAGTTTTTAGTTCTTATTTTAGAAGTTACACATTTTTTTACCATTTTGGAAGTGTCTCTCGCGCAAACTATCCAGTTTAGAAAAAGAAATTATATTAGAAACCTCAATATTATTTTTGAAGACCTATCCATAGATACCACAAACTTTTGTCTTGTGATAAAGTCTTGTATGCAACTGTTATAATTAGGTATTAAAACACTCATGTGATACTATTACCACACTCCGCTTCGCCTCGTGTGATAAACCCACATTCGTGTTTTAATACCCCTCATTTTACAACAGTTGCATAAATAAGTATTGCGATGATTGATACTAAATTTTTATTATCACTAAGGGGCCGTATATGTGACCAGTCCTCCAAAGCCCTCGTATGTAATGCTGAGCGCTGGTGAAACTTTAACGCTGAAATGTGAGGCTGATGGTATGCCGGTTCCTGTAATCTCGTGGTATCTGAACTGGGGACATGTTCCGTCTAAATGCACTTGGACAAGTGACCGCGGTATCGGTGTCCTCGTTTGTCGTAACATGCAGGTTTGTTATTGTTTTGTCTACCTATTAGTAGATAAATACATATCAGTTCCCAATGAAGAGTCGGAATTATTTATTAATATGCCATAGAGATCGGCAGTAAAAGTTTTAATCAACCGATCGTTGACGTTAACGTTAATAAATTATAGCCGGAAGATACCGGAGCGTACTCATGCGACGCTATCAACAACAATGGCTCCACTTTTGCTAGGCCAGACGCCATCGTGTTCGTCAGGCAGACCTACACCTGCCAGCAAGGATACTTCAACAGGTAAATATTCTATAATGTCTTTGATAGAGCTCTTCAAAGCAGCAGGCAAACCTGTGCTTCGAGAACTCCAGAAGTTGTTTAACTCTGTTCTTACCGATGGGAAAACTCCAAAGACGTGTAACAGAAGCATTGTAAGTAGTTTTATTTTTCAAGAAAGGACACCAATCCTTACTGAAAAGCTACAGACCCATCTCGCTTCTCAGCCATATCTATAAGGTGTTTAGCAGGAAAACTTGATGAGTTTCAACCTCCGCAAGAGGCTCGGTTTCGTAGAGGTTATGGGACCATAGACCACATCCACACAGTGCGGCAGGTTACACGGAAGACCCAGGAGTATAATCAGCCCGCCAGGAATATATGAGCCTTTGAATCAATTGAAACCTGGGCTGTTCTGGCTGGAGGGCCTGGAAACATGCCAAGTGGACTGTCGGTACATCGAAGTGGTGAGGAACGAAGTAACGCGCAAGGCAAAGTACATAACGAGCAAACTAAACATATCCCGCTACGCAGGGGAGTGAGACAGGGGGATGTCATATCCCTATTACTGTTCACTAACGCCCTAGAGGATATGTTTAAGACGCTAAACTGGAAAAGAGGATTTGCCAACGATATTGGTTGGAGTCCGTTTCAACCGCGCGGCCACGTCATAACATTTAATGAAACTTTGCCTGGAATTATTAGTAATTTGTTACGTTACTTACACCTCATTTCGTGAATTTGTTACAAAAAAAAACCAAGACGCTATGACAAAAAATAGTTGATCGCTAGAACCGCCACTTGCCGAAGTCATCGCCCGTGATTAACCAGAAACTATATAATGCAGATAGACGAATGATGCATCAAAAGAAAGTTCTTAATTTTTTGAATTTGTTACAAAAATAAAAAAAACGTCAAAACCTTACAAAGATTATGCAACATTCAGTTTTCTGGTTATGAGTAAGTAGGTATGTCACCATAAATATCAAATAAATAGAGGCTAATGTGTATGGACAATGAGTAACTAATTTGTTACAGCGAATAAACAGAAAAAAATATTAGAAAATAGGTTCAATAATTTGTTAGATTCGATTTTAGTTGGCCGCTCGGGCGGCAATATGCCTAAAATACATTGGCGTTTATCTCGTTATTAAAACTAGGTTTAAGCTTAGTTAGAGCAGTAATCGACGGTAACGCAACCTTGTTTGCATAAAATGGTAAATATAAATGCAGAATTTATATTTTAGAAGATATTTACTTAAAAACAGTAATATAAAACCGTATGAGAGTTAATTTATGGGCACCCTGCCCATGAATTTTCATAATGAAGTGAGACTGAATAGTGATTATAGGAATGTCCGATATTCATATCTTATTTTTTTAGGGCATGTGCTTATTTATATAAATACATTTTAAGTTAAGACATCGTGTAGCATACTTTTAAAGAAAAGTAAAAGTCACAAATCGATTAAAAATTATATATTCGAGTTCAACACAAACGAAAAAAAAAACACCACAGAATTGGAAAAAAAAGATATCTCAGAAGTTAGTAAGTAGTTCTAAAGAGTCATAGACGGTCAGGTCGATCAGTGGTTTGGGCTGTGAGTTGATCCTACAGTCATTCAGGACAAAGGATTTTATGCAAACGTTGTTTTGCCACATTATAGGGGTTGGTGATAAAAGGGGTAAAAAATTAGGGTTGCATGTATTTTATAATGCCAAATCTAAAAAAAAAATACAAAAAAATATTTTATCTAAAAAATAAAAAAATTAATTTAGGGGTGGACTACCCCTAACATTTAGGGGGATGAAAAATAAATGTTGGCCGATTCTCATAGATACCGGATAAGCACAAAAAATTTCATCAAAATCGGTCAAGCCGTTTCGGAGGAGTATAGCAACGAAAACTGTGATACGAGAATTTTATATATTAGATATAGATAATATTATCATAGTTCCTACTGACGTAGAATCTGTCAAGCGTAAGGATTCGATATCCGTCTTGATTTATGTTCACCCTACTTCATAAAATATAAATAATTGTCGATTCTCTGGAAAACTGTTGTATTAATTTATCTGACTTAAATGCCAACATTTTGTTAATAATTTCTACAAAAACTTATATCATTATGGTTTGTTTTGGTACAAGTTCGCGCTGTGATCTCCGTCAATACCAAGTCATCGCTCGAAATCTTAGCGGGGATGGCCGACAAGATGATGGAGCATTTTGAACCAGCTACAGTAGCCGCGGCACAGTATAAATACGGAACAGTACGGAAACTACGAACAAACGCTCGAAACGGCACACTCACACAAACATACGCATCTACGAGAGCTCGAAGGGGTTCTCGCAGTGCTGGCAGTAGCGAGTGCCACGTCGCGCGTCGCCGCGTCGAGACGAGTATAAGTTTATTTATCATAGCGATCTTTTTTTTAAATGCCTCGAGCGTAATACTTACGTACCTAGTATACTGTACCTACGAGTAGCGACTGTTATATAAAATTATAAATCCGTGTTTGTAAATTCAGAATGAAGATGGTTTTGAAAGTCTAGCTGATAGGTTGGGAGAGGCCTATGTCCAGCAGTGGACTGCGATAGGCTGAGTTGAAAGCTGATAGAGGTAATAAAAAGTAAATCCAAGATGGCGGCTGCAATAATTAGTAATTATCAACTGTTTTGATAAGGGTAACGTTTTCGTGGTTTTCCGAGGTGTAGAAGCCGATAGTGCTGTCAAAATGCAAATCCAAGATGGCGGCTGCAATAAATTATCATCTTTTTCGAGATGGGTGTCGTTTTCATGGTTTTCGAAGGTGCTGAAATAGATAGTGCTGTCAAAATATAAATCCAAGATGGCGGCTGCAATAATTTATTTTTCGTCATGGATGTTGTTTTCGTGGTTTTTGAGGAGGTTGAAGCCGATAGTGCTGTCAAAACGTAAATCCAAGATGGCGGCTACAATAAATTATCAACTTTTTCTACATGGGTGTCGTTTTCATGGTTTTCGAAGATGTTGAAGTAGATAGTGCTGTCAAAATGTAAATCCAAGATGGCGGCTGCAATAATTTATTTTTTCGTCATGGATGTCGTTTTCATGGTTTTCGGGGATGTTGAAACCGATAGCTGTCAAAATGTAAATCCAAGATCGAACAGCTATAAATTATCAACTTTAGCGGCGTCTACTGCGTGCCGGCTCCGACGAGCGCACGAAACGTTTTCGTTCAAGCGCGGCTCGCGTACCTACGCTCTCGCCAAAACTTGTAATAGGTGACGCCATAATTACGAAGTTAATGATCTAAAAGTTGTTGTGTGTTAATATTAAACTTTTTTCAATGTTTTAAACCAACGTCTTTGTCTGAGATTAACCGACGCCATGAAACTACCTATTAAAATTGTATTTATAAGCTAGTTACTTGAATTCTATTGATTGATCACTACAATACATATAAAAATATTTTAATAAAAAAAGCAATATCTAAAACATTAAAAGTTACAACCCTAGTGCTTTAATGGAGCGTAGGTATTTATTTCATCAACTAGGCTTAGTTTCCATACTGTTTCTATTTATACTGTGGCCGCGGTCTCCACAGAAAACCCCCGGTCTACCAGCACATCGGTCAACGAGGGACATCAAAATGTAACAAACCTACAAAACAGCGTGTTATCAAAACAAATTGAAAAGCTATCTCTCGATATCGCCGAGCTTAGAAACCAACAAAATTCCACGAATCACCTCTCTCGCACTACGCAAACCGTAGCCGCTCACGCTCGCACTCAAGACATCGTAGGCATGACGCGCGCAAACCCGGCGATCCCGATTGGCTGTGTCGTTATCACTACCGGCAACGAGACGCGAAAATGGACTTATTCGTCAACTCGCGCGCGCGCTCTAGTTGGCACCTCCCGATCTAACCTATTCTTTTTATCGTCAACTTGACTCTTGATTGCTCATAAAATTTTACGTATTTACGGACAGTCAGCTACAAAAATCTTTTAAACTCAAATCTTTATACGATTTGAGTTTAAAATAAAACGTGTTTTTGTGAGAAGAGCTGTAGTAGGCTATTGGTATGGAAAGTCTACTAATCTGCAGTAAGCCAATAAGGTTGATGATAATAGTTTTTGGGATACCTAGTTGTATAAAATAAAAAAATATAATAGGTAATAAAACCTAAATATGATAAAATTTTCTATAAATATTATAAAATCAATACATATAATGTGAGTGAAATATTAAATCTGAAAATTGTAATGAACAACAAGTGTAGAATTTGGATAATGATTACTTACTTACAATTTAAAATAAATCATTCTAAGGAAATGTAAAAATCTCAGATCAGGGTTTGTTGTAAATTATTTTTATAACAAACATTACAATTACGTTTTACCTCGTGAAACAACCGACGGTTTGAATTAGCAAGGCGCGCATTAACGTAGAAGCGACGTGGGGGGCCAGGCAGGCTGAGATCAGCCGAAGTGGCATCGCGACGGGTTCGCGCGCTGCTCATCAGCTGGACGCGCAGGTCGCGGCGCGCCAGTCGCACGGCGAGGGGGCTCGGCCGAGGCTCCGGCCCGACAGCCTCTGTTGCCACGACGCGCCGCGCTCCCACGCGCTCAGCACTGACGATATCTCGTGCCTCTATCGCCACTCCCAGCTTCACCGCAATCTGCATCGCCAAGTGCACCGGATTTTCGCCTCCTCTCTCGGCCAGGTTTGCGATTTCGACGTCATTTGCCATCAACTCTTGGTCACAGTCATTGAGGTCTAGTTTCAGTTGAGCGATGACGTCAACCACATTGTCTGTGCTTGGTAGTTGTGTTTTCTAGAGAACGCTCACTCTTTCCTCCAGCTGATAACCTTGTTGTGGTAAACTTTGAGAGACGCCCGTATTTCTGCCATGTCATCCCTGAACAGCTGCAAGTCCAGGTTTATGCTTCGCACATTGTCCCTAAATGCCCCGAGCACCGTTGTTATGTCATTTGACAGGTCTTGTACGGTCTCAATAACGCCAGCGCGATCGGGTAGCAGCGGTGGAGTCGGTACGAAACATCGAGTTTCTCGGATACGAAGTCTCATCAGAAGGAATCAATCCCACTCAAGAACGAATTCAAGCCATAGTAAACTATCCGAAGCCACAGACAGTACAAGAACTTAGAAGATTTTTAGGAGTGATAAACTTTTACCGCAGCTGCTTACCTAATCAAGCAGAATATCAACATGAATTGAATAAGTACCTGCGCAGCAAGAAAAACGATAAAACTCCGATACAGTGGTCTCAAGAAGCCGAACAATCCTTTGAGAAATGCCGCCAAAGCATTCTCGAGGCAACAATGCTTACGCACCCGATACCTAACGTTCCACTTAGTTTATTTACCGACGCATCCAACACAAGTATCGGTGCCGCGCTACAACAGAAAGTTAACTACGCGTGGAGACTGGAATTCTACTCGAAAACTATGAGTGAGACGCAGCGACGATACAGCGTGTACGCTGTAAAACATCTACGACGACTGATAGAGGGCAAAATCTTCTGGCCGAGCATGAATAAAGAAGTTGCAACTATTCTTGGTCATAGCGTCTTAGTTTTTTTTGTAACAAATTCACGAAAAGAGGTGTGTAAAGTAACAAATTACTACTAATTCCTGGCAAAGTTTCATTAAATTTTATGATGTGGCCGCGCGGTGGAAACGGACACGAAATTTCAACTATGCCAAAGGTTATCATGCCAAATAAAATTCTGCTATCTTAAAAGTATGCCAATGTAAATTCGGACATATGAACATTCGGCCAAACAATCATTATACTAAACAATTTTTATGCCTTAAAAATATTCGTTTAAAGAAGATTATGTCCTAAGTGTGTTATGCCAAATGAAATTAGGAGCATCAGATTAAAATTCTGCCAGATAGGGGGAACCCACCAAATCTACTTAGTGTACTTAGCTACATATTTGGTTAGCAGTACACCCGCGGTTCTGACATCAGAATGGCGGATGAACCTAATTTTTAAATTTCGTTGTACTGGGTAGGTACACAGATTTTCAAGAGAGGTACGTAAAGGTACACAGAAGGTACCAAATAATTGCAATAAATTTAGTTACTCTTAATTAAACTTTTAAACATTTTGATATTTGCTCCACAGTGAGGCACGTTTAGAAAGCGAATGTATTCGTTGTTTCTGCTACGGAAAATCGAATCAGTGCCGTAGCGCAGACCTCTTTACCTATCATATGCCGACTCCTCTTGGAGAAGGTGGCACCAGACTTCTCGGCATCAAACAGTCTCTTACTGGAGATGTGACCGTCGATACTCGACCAATATCTAATCAGTATTATTATCAACCATTGATGAACGGAGCTACAGTAAGTTGTGATATTATCATATACTTTTCCCTAAGTTAGATTTAATATTATTAAAAGAGAAAATATGGTAAAATATGTGAAGTTAAAGTAACACTACGTGATCCGGGTGTAAATTTATCAATACGCAGTGTGAGTATGCATATTCCTCCGATAAATAACTAATTTAACTGTTTTAAAAGCTATGTATCATCATCATCAACCCTTTACAGTCCCACTGCTGGGCATGGGTCTCCTCTCATTTGAGAGAGATTAGGCTATAGTTGACCACGCTAGCCTACTGCGGGTTAGCAGACTTCACATGCCATTGAGAAGATCTCTCAAGCATGCAGGTTTCCTCACGATGTTTTCCTTCACCGTTTGAGCATGTGATAAATACGCACATAATTTACGAAAAGTGGTGGCCTTGGGTTTAAACTCGAGACCTTTAACGTCTCAGCCCACTAGTCACACCACTAGGCTACCACAGCTTTTTAAATCTATGTATATTTATAAATCTATGTATACTAGCTTTTATAAAACATATTATTAACTTTAACAACATTTAATTCCAGGTTACCAAATTAGGTTATATATCGGCGTGGCCGGCCGCACATCCTTACCTGGCATTACCAGAATCTTACAACGGTAACCAGCTCAGATCTTATGGTGGACATATCAAGTACGTAGTGTCCCCACACACACAAATGTACGGATTCGATGACAACATTGCATCCATCATAATAAAGGTGAATATTTTATAATTCTTAGAAGATGTAAACATTTTTATCCGTTGTACATAATCACAATTAGATACATTAGACTCGATACTCTTTTAAATTGAATTTTATTTATTTGTTCGTTTTGAAACATATAATAATTACTGTCCAAAGGGAAAACACGGTAACCTGTTCCACGTCAGCCGCATTGGTGGTTTCCGGAAAATAAATATTCAAGCTCGCCTAGTCCCTGAAAATTGGGTAAAGAGCAGCGCCAGTGGATTCGCGCCAGCCTCCAGAGAAGAAATTATGAAGACGTATGTACCTATTTAATATAATTTGCAATAGGCAGATCCCAAAGAAATTTTAAACTCTATAACTGTACAATTTGTTGTTGTTATTGTATTATATGTAGGTATTGTTATAATATGAACTTATATCTAGATTAACAGATTGACAAGCATGCTGCATGCAAGCAAACAAGCATACACCATGCATGCAGCATGCAAGCAAACAAGCATACACCATGCATGCAGCAAGCATGTGAACATTTAGCAAGCATGCAGCATGCAAGCAAACAAGCATACACCATGCATGCAGCAAGCATGCAGTATGCATGGGAGCATAGTATGCGGCCCCGGTGCTGCGGGGCTCCGGCGGCCCCATGCGAGCTCATCGTCGCAGGTGGTTTTAACACTCACCACTGCAGCTTCGGCTTGCTATCTAGCATATAAATGACATTTTACAAGGGCGCTTCGTTTACTTGAAAGTAAAAAGAAAACAAACTAAGTGTTTTTTAACCGACTTCAAAAAGGAGGAGGTTCTCAATTCGTCGGAATCTTTTTTTTTTTTATGTATGTTCTCGAATTACTTAAAAACGCGTGGACCGATTTGCAAAATTCTTTTTTTGTTTAAGAGGGTAAACTTCACAGTTGGTCCCATTGTGACCACATCAGGATCTGATGATGGGATTCCAGGGAAATCGAGGGCAACCCTCAAATTTTATAGGCAATTATCACGTTTTTAATATATCTACTTAAATTGTTCGAGTATTTGCGTCTGGTAATCATCATTTGATGTTGATGAGCTGATGATGGAAGGTAGAACTCTTCAACA